>JAMWET010006655.1:370000-970000 GCA_024036415.1 Prochilodus magdalenae | reverse complement strand
ATAAACCTGAATAAAACCAGAATAAAAAATGAATTCAGACCCACCATCTTAATTACAACTGCTTAATTAATAACTGGTTTAATTGGCTTTACCTGAGTGGTCAGGTATAGTTTCTGCTATATCAAATTAAAAACACGAGAACAATAAAATTAATATGTTTACTGCCATTGTGAGCATTGTGATTCCTCCTTTACTATATCTTAAAGACAGCTGTAGACTAACCAACAGGGGGATTGTCTGTTGAAACCCCCTTTTTAGTCTGATATAATCCATGTCTGTAAATATGGCCTTGTATATTAACAAATGTAATAGTGACTCATAGTCCAAGATTAATCATTGCTTCAAACATCTACTACACTCAGAAGAACCGTGGTCAATGGAGCTTCTGCAATATCAAATCATATTAACATATGATTCTTTCTTTGCCATTGCTTCCTCCTTTACTATGTGTTGCATATTTCTATGGCCTTAATAAGGATATCAATCTCTGTAGCAAATGTTTAATGACTCATGGTCCAAGATTAATTGACGCTTCAAATATTTACTATACTTCATAGAAGAATCTTGGTCAATGGACTTGTTGCAGTATCAAATCATATCAAATCAAGTCAAAACAAAACAAAACAAAACACATAAAGATATGAATGAATAGCAAACAGGTAAAGCATCCTGCCACTGTGGGCCACTGCCTTCACCTTTACTTGTGTCTTGCATTTGCACCAATGTAGCTTTCAAAATCTCCCAGTTTACGACACATAGAGACCAAGATGAAAGAACAGCAAGTAAGGCAACCAAAAACCACCCTTCAGTAATGAATGTGCAACTACGATGAAATCATGACAAAAATTAGAGCAGCTTTACTTTAAATGACTGTAATATTAACCTATCAAGGCAAAAAAGAGCTGCAGTGAAGTTTCTCAGTACATCCAGCACCTATCAGCGCAGGAACTGAATTTTTTGGGGCTCATTTTGTTCTAAAATAAAATGCTAATGCTTGTAAGCACAGGGCATGAGCAGCAGCTATGCTGTCCAGGTGCTGTCACCAGAACAGAACAAATTCAAGCCCAAAAAAGGAATTTGCGACTCAATATTAATGACCACAATGTAACTGAGCGGAAGGCGAACTCCCTTCCTCACCAATACGCTACATGTCCAAAAGTGTGTGGACACTTGCTCGTCCTGTGCAGTGTTTTCTTCTGATATCAACATTAACAGGGCGCTTGTTCCCCTTTTATGGAGTAACAGCTTCTACTCCTCTGGGAAGCCTTTCACACTGTTGCTGTGAAAAGCAACAGTGTGAAAAGCATTAGTGAGATCAGGCACTGATGTTGGACAGTCAGCCCTGGATAGGGGTGGATAAATATGTCGGGAATATTGAATATTGTGATACTATATTTTGTGATGCTGTATCAGTTCTCAAAAACACAGTGTTGGCTTGTTCATCAGTAGTCTACATGCAAAGACTGGTGCTTTGTTTAAACTTTGTTTAAAATGAACCAAGCTTATACAGCAGTGAGGGCACCTTAAAGGTAGCTGAATTTATTAAGGAGGGGTGTCTGGACACTTGTAGGCAGAGTAAGCCTACTTGAAAATATTTAGTAAGGTATAAACCTTGCCTTGTTGTTCTTCAATACATGGAACTCAATGGACCTATCTCCATTACAACATCTGTTACGTATCTTTACTCCAGCTCCCAACACAATGTAAGTAGCAGGTGACCTGTTACACCTTCTTGTACAAGAAAAACATCACCCTTCAATTCAGCACATCCAAATGAGTCCATGTAAGCAACTCCCCCGCAACAAAACCCAGCCAAGACCAGTATGGCTGATCACCAGTCATACTGGTGATTATGTTGTGCTCTGGACACTGGTATGCTAGATAGTGGTATGGCTGGTATCAGTCAGCAGCGATGGAAGTTGATAAGATGATCACAACATCTATTGTGTTTTGATGGTGGTCAACCTGCATGCCCATGCTGGAGTGCCCAGCTAAACCAGCACCAGGCCAGAATAAAACCCCCTTCAGACCCACCAGCTCCGTTATAACCGCTTCATTAACAACACTTTAAATTGGCTTTACCTCGGACCTCCACACGACGTAAGCATGGCAGGTGGCATGCTGCACCTTCTTCTGGAGCCACTTCCTTGGCGAGAAGAAGTTACCCGTGGGGCTGATGCTGGGGCTCCGCGCCACCAGTGGCCCTTCCCATCCTGCGCTCCTCCTTACACCCCTCCAGTCCTCCTCGAACTGGAAGTGGGACCACGTGGAGGTGGTCTCGACAGGGGTGGACGGGCTTGAGGGTGATGAAGGTGGATGGATGGAGCCCCTGCCTTTGGCAGTCTTGGGCACGTCCTCACGACTGGAGGCTTTGAACGCCTCCGGATCCGGCGCTGCGGGCTCGTCCGTGCCGTAGTGTCTGATTATAGCCGGGTCAAGGCTCCTGGTGGCCCGCAACCGTCGTTTGGAGATGCCCTTGGAGGCGGGAGAGGAGCAAGAGGAGAAGACGGTGGTCAGGAGTCCATGCGGGGACGACATGGCTCACAAAAGCTGCGCTCTCCGTCAAGAACAGAACAGAAAACAGTCAAAACTCTCCATGGGGGAAGAAGGGCGCTCGCTAGCCTACATGGCTCCGCAGCTCCGTTCTGGACTGAGGAGAGGAGAGTGGAGGGAGAGATGTGGAGGCGGGTGGAGAGGAGGAGAAGGAGGAGGAGAGGCTGGAGGGGGGAGAAGAGGATAGTTGGGAAACTCACTCGCCCTGTGCCGTCACTCCTCCCTCCACAATCTCTCACTTCACTGCAGGAAAGAGCCAAAAACAAACGCACGACATGGAAGCTTCATAACCTCAGCGCGGCCGCTGGGCTCGGCATGCCCGCCCCAAGTGAACTCCAGCCCCGCCAGGTTAGGTTAAAGAGGGGGCAGTTCATAGCGCGCATGTGTTCGTGTATTTAGCTCTGTGTGGGGACTTTACGTCCCCAGAACGATAAACATGTTGACCTTTATTTTGGCCCTTATGTTTTATTGGTGGCCGCACCTGGACTCACACCTCTCCCCTGGAAGCTTTAGCTCTTCATCTCTTCTTCATGTTGATGTTGATGATGGAACTCAGTTTTTACCTGATGGAGAATGTGCTGTAGTAGGTTCCATATATATATATATTCTTCTTCTTTGATAACGGTTCTAAAGTAAAAGGAGTGATTTTGTGTAGAACCATGGGTTCTGTTTCAGGCTCAAATGCCTTTCTGCATTGTGAATTGGTTCTTGAGACTGATGGAGAACATGCTACATATTGTTCTGTATTTAAAACCTTTTTGAAAGTGGTTATTTAGTAAAGGGAACAATTGTGCTTAGAACCATTATGAGTTCTATTTCATACCTAACTTGCTGTTTGCATGGTTAAATGGTTCTTCAGACTGATGGAGAATGTGTTGTATATGGTTCTATATATAAACGTTTATGACAATGGTTCTTTTGTATAGGAAATAATTCTGTTTAGAATCATGAGTTCTGTTTCATGTCTAACCAGGTTCTTTACCTGGTTTCTAATGTTGGAGAATGTGTTGTTTAGGGTTCCTCTATTGTTGCAGGCTTGGCATTTACAAACTGAAGAACAATTTCACCATGCTGAGAACCGTTTAAGTAAGACCATGTTTTATGTAGAAAACATGGTTCTAAGCAGAACCATTCTCTTTACTAAAGAACCACCTTTTCTAAGACTGTGGCTTAACCTAGGTTATGGGTGGGTTAGATGTAGCACAGCAGGGTGTAGCTGTATAGCACAGACATATAAAATAGCTCCTGGGTTCTTTAGTAAAGGCAGCTGTGGACTCTCTTTGCAGGTGGTTCTCTATGATCTACTGGGTTCTTTTAGAAACCTTTTAAAACCAATGTTGCTATGAGGCACTAAAGAAGTTTTGGTGGCATGTAACATATGGCTAGGAGTGAGTAGAGAACTCTATAGGGGAATACCCCACAAAGAAAGGAGTACAAGCTTATGTGCGTGTGTGCATGCATTAATTCCTATTATCATAATCCAAGCTATATCCAGCCATGACAACTCTTGCCGGAGCGGGCAGTACGATTCAGCTTTCACTCTTCATGTGCAATACTGAAAATTGCTCCAGCTGTATGAAGCTTTGATCTAAGTGTGGAGCTCCAGCATGAAGAACCTGCTGCGTTCACCAGCTCATGTTCTCTCAGTAAAGATGTACTCTTCAGGTTTCAGAAGAATCACTGCCTCTCCCGGTCTGACCCTGTGGTTGTGTGTGAGTGTGCATGTGGCTACAGAACGGCATAGTGGGGAAGAAAAAGCGGATGTGCCGTGTGAGACGAGGGGGAGGGGTGTTCTGATAAAGCAGCTTATAGAGAAGCGCTGCATGATAGTGATAAGAGCTCAGTCAGATTCTAGCAGTCTAAAAACAGATAGAGGGAAGAGACAGGGAGAGATAAAGGGGCGGAGAGAAAGGGCAGGCGACATGCCAATGGACAGCAGACTTTTTTCGTGGCGACGTACGTACAGATTGAGGTAAGGATTTAGGCACTAATGACACTGGGGGCAGTGAAGAACAAAGAGCAGCAATCTGGTTATTAAATACTGAGCATGTTATATAGTACATACAACAACAGCTTTAATAATAATAATAATAATAATGATGATATTAATATTAATAATAATAATGTATTTTCATAGTGCTTCAGAGTAACTAAAGAACAATGGTTTAGAAAACAATAAGTAATAATAATAAGTAACATAGGGGTTTAATCAAATGTGAGTATTGCGGTATTATGTTTTGTGATACTGTACTGATTTTAAACAGTAGTTTAAATGGAGAGACTGGTGGCAGACAGTGGTTCATTTTGTGTTGGGTTTAAACCCCCTAACCAATAGACATCAGTGTTGAAATCCATTTTCAGCCCTTTAACTCGTCCACTCTAATGTAAACAGATAGCACAAGGCCTCACTGCTAGCATCAGCACATCCATACATATGGTGGTGTGTTTTCAATACTTTGACAGTTTTCTTAAAATTAGATTACAAAAAAATCCCAACATAACTAACTGTATCGCAGTATATCACCACATAGTAAACTGTAACCCCTATTTTGTGATATAGCCCTGCCAGGTTCTTGCCAGAACATTAGTCAGCCCTAGTAACACATAAAATGACAGAAAACAACATATAACAGAAAACAAAATTCATCAAGAGAATAGCACCAATGAAAGACAAAGCAATGTACAAAAGTCATTTATTTTATTTCCCTCTCTCGTTTTTCATTTTTCAGATTATTTCGTAGATAAGAAGTGAAAAAAGGTGTTTCGAAACTGGAGTAAAAATGATTAAATGGAAGTCTTGCAAGACCTGATAGACCACCAACACTGTTCCCATCAGATAAACAGCACTTACAGCTTTCATCTTCGAGAGAGAGGAGAAGCTTAAGCTCCACTCTTAGTTCAGGTCTGAAACCAAAAATCCGAAGACGCTCGTCTTTTTGTTTATCCTCGCACTGCGAGAGGACGGATTAATGCTGTGAGTCTGAAAGGATGAGTAATTGTCAAGAAGATGCTGCTGGTGTTTTCACAACAATGGACCGACCATACCAGAGCTTGGATATCAACATCAATGAGCCTCGTTCACCAATTTCTTCCTAAGAGTTTTTCTTGAGGAAGGTCTAGAGAGGAAGTCTACATGAGATTCATGATGTATACTTTAACCACAGGCCTGTTCTCACCTTAGTGCTTTCCCTAGGAACACCCAACTTTGGCGAATATAAGAATTCAAAAAAGCTGCAAACTGCGCTGTAAAAAGTGCGTCATTGGTCCAACCTAATGAAGAGCAAATTAATTAAAGACGAGCAATTTTTTCAGTGTAATTTTAGAGTTTAGAAAAACGTATTCAGTTGTTTGTAATAAACTGAAGTATTTTTTGGGTGTTTTAGGGGACATATCTTCTAAAGAACAGCTGGTGAATGAGGATTAAGTATAGCTTGAAAAGCAGAAAATGCAACAAACTTCTAAAACTGAACTTGAGAAGTATGGATAAACAAATCAAAACAGAAAAGAATGGAAGCTGCAGTTAAGGCAAAGCACATAAATGTTAAGGGTTCTGTGCAATATCTGGAAAAAGACGTCTATCTCTGGGAAAAAAATAGGAGCTTTACAGAAGAAGGAAAGTACGTACATTACATCTAACGTATTAAGCGCAACCAGCTTTTTAAATCATTTTGGGTCACATCTTCTGGACCGCTCATCAAATCATTTCCACACAATGTAAAGAGCAACACACAGTGGTATGCTGCCTGCTTTCTCTTTTTCCTGGCCAGCTTTTTGCATAGCACTCCAGACTAAGGTGCAAAACACCAAACCAAAAGCAGAGAACACGGAAAAAATAGATTCCAGGTTGAATCCAGGGACAGATGATGTAATTGCATGATGTAGCAGAACAGAAAGAAGAGGCTGAGAAACAAACATGAAAGATAGGTAGAAGGAAAGAGGCCCCTTTCCTCTCCATGTCTCCCCCTCTCTTCACAAACACACAGAAGGTGGGTGGGACAGACAGGAGGCGGCCAGTGGTGAAATCAGTCGAACAGAACAGAAACTGACCCAGGGGTCGAGAGAGAGGATGACATCACCACACGTTCGGGCCCACACAACACACACGTGCGCTTTCACGCAAACGCCAGGAGGCACACATTGTTTTAATAGGACCCTCCAGTACGAGGGTGTTGGAAATGGGACGTGGCGCACGAACGCGAGTACAAGTTGACTGAGTTTTTGTGCACGAACAAAGTGTACAAAGCATCTCATCCCGCCAGCCTGCAACACGAGCAGCTATTTTACAACAGAAGCTATGAATCAGGTCGCTTGACTCAGGGCTGTTTGGCTAAGGCCTTTTTTGGTAGAAAAAAGATGTTTTTCTAATAATAAGGCCAGAACGCACTGACCGGACAAACACAGGCATACAGATGGTTCCAGTTGTCCTTAGAATTTCCGGAGAGAGAACTGAGAACCCTAAAAAAAACTTGGGTCAAAGGGTTAGAGAACACTCTAGAACAGTGAACACCAACCATCCTCCTGGAGTCCCGCTTTTGTCTTGGTGCAGATAACCAACATATCCGTGTGTGGAGGCACAGTGGTCAGAGTCAAGATGTACCGTTTGTTGTCATGTATCACACGTCCAGAAGGCCAGGTGTCACTCCACCTCCACCCCTACCACAGAATCTATAGGGAACTATGTGGGAATATTCAAGCTGCATGGTAGTGCAATATAATCACTATCCCAGCTAGCAGGGAACGTTCCCAGAGCTATGGCTAATGCTGCGTTAAGTTCTAATACAGCTTATTATGAAGAGGATGTTTTCCTACCTTCAGAAAGAACATTCAGGAACCAAAATACAACTTCCTGCTGAAAACATTAATACAACATTACACTGCATATTCTTAGAGCGCTTGTAGAAGAGAATATTTCTAGCTGGGATACGATCATTCTGTCCAAGACAGACGGAGTGCTAATGGTGAACTGACAGTGATAAACGGAGCGGCAGAGGATATTCTCTCCTTGACTTTCCGAACGTGCTCTCGTTGCTTTGCGTCTATGGCTGGGACAAACTGAAGTCAAGCTAAGAGCTTCTAAATTTAGAAAGGAACGTGCCGCTTTAAAGCTGACTAAACATATTTAATCTGAAACACACTGAACCACCCTTTTTGGAATTTGAGCAGCGTTAGTTCATTGCAGAGAATGAATCACTCTGGCCTCTAACAGGGTGTGTTGTGATAGGTTAATCAGGAGAGAATTATAACTCATATGCTCTTTATAATTATAACTCAATATGCTGCATTAAAAGACATGTATACTGCTAGGGTGCATATAAGCTCTGAGAAACTACTGGATCCAAACCAAAACTATCACAATACCTGAATGCTTTCAGAACTGCTGGCGGGAGCTTGAGACAACTTTCTTTAATGAACTTAAAGTCTTGGGAGAAAGGCACACCCCTATATATCACCACTATGGACAAGTCAGGTATCAGAGGACTCTGTGAAGGAAGTTTAAGATGGCTTGATGAAGCCAGATGATCACACTGATAAAGCAGTTGCAGAACAACCAGCTTGATGGTTTGATATAGAGCTGCTATGGTGTTTGTTTTTAACTTGCCATGGTATTCCAGCTTGTTGTTAGGTTATTGTTTGGAAGTTATTAGGTGGTTACTAAGCTGCTAGACCTTTTTTTTGTCATGACATTCGAAGAGATGGTTATGGGGCTATTAGGTTAATATTTAATTCCCATGTTGAGGTTCACAGTATGTGGAAGGATGGCATGTTGGCATCAGCTTTAGGAGCTGTTGGTCCTGTGATGGCATCTAAGGATTTTTGGAGACTTTTTATGCATATGTGATCTGCTCTTGGGCTGTTTTTGTCAGGACAGTGGCTTTCAATGTTCTCCACTTTATTAATCTAAATGAAATAATTGTTAATGATTTTCTGGATGGTGGAATGGCTCATTTCTAATTGATTTCAGCTCTTTGGAAATATCTTCATAGACTCATGTGCATGCATTTTAACAATCAAGAGAACACCAAACTAATTTAATAAATTTTCAAATTCTTTAGTTTTGCTGGTTGAGTTGCATTTTATTATTTGAGACTAGCCCAGCAAAAGGATTGGGTCATATATTAAACTAGAAAAGTGCATTTCTTAAAGAAAATCCAGAGCGACTGCACATTTTAAGCTTGTTTCTGACAATGAGAGTGTGTAGGAACAAGCGATGAATAATAGACATATTGAAGAGTGTGGGTTAGTATTGCTCTAGTTTAGAGTTTGAAGATCTGCACTGAGTGAGTACATGCGTTTTGGTGGCTGTAGGTTAAGGGAAATAGTAGGGTTTGGGTAAAATGAATGGGACTCTATCGGATAACTAAGAGATGGGGAAAAAAGACAAACGGACAAAGTGCCAGTCAGACCAACATTGACTTTGTGCTCAAGGGTCTGCCTTGAGATTGTGAGTGTATTAATTCTTGATAGGGGGAAAAATCAGAATTTTATATACGTTTTTTGGAAGTTTTAAAGAAGTTGTAAGGAAGTTATATACAAGCAGAACATTCCTGATCAGACTAACCCTTTCAGAGTTGGAATAGTGAATAGTACAAAATTAGTAGTGAATAGTAGAGAATGGACAAAAATCTTTCAACTGAGAAGATAAACAAAAAAATAAAAATGGAACAGTAAAAAGCCTTGTACTGTTAATTTTAGAAATGAACACCACCACCCTGTTAATTTTACATTTGAATGTTTTCCTTGCTCTACACACCTGACCCAACTAAACAGCTCATGGACAATCAGTCTCTTACTGGGCTGAAGGTGTTGTGTTAGTCCTGGAGGCACCCTGCCCTGCACATTTCAGTATGTTCCCTACTCCCAACACACCTGAATCAACTTGTCAGCTCATTAACAAGCCCTTGTTGCAGGCTGTGTGTTAAAGCAGGGAATCTATTAAATGTACAGGGCAGGGTGCCTCCAGGGCCAGGGTTGAGAAACGCAAAGAAGGAATTATTTAATGATTGAGGATAGTGCGACCTCTTGTGGATGGTGGGTAAATATGGAGCCCACACGTTGGTGTAAAAGCCTGTAATGAGCCGATCAAAATGAGTCTAAAATGTGTTCCAGTGTCAAGCATAGACAGAAATATGACCTTTTCAGAGAAAAGCCAATGCTACTACAGTGAACTACAAACAGCGAAAAGTCATAAATATTTTTGTTATTTTATAACTTTACTTTTTTTAATCCCACAATTCTGAGTATTCCATTGTGCTCTGCTAATTATTTCCAGGTTTATTTAAAATAAATGAATAAATAAATAAATCACAGATTTTCAAAGTGGTCTCAGACCTTTTGGCTATAACAGACATTTTAGAATTTGTAGGCCCATGAGCCCCAATTTTTTTCTCAATTACTTTTTAATATTAGTGATTTATTATCCTGGTGTTAGCTTTAATTTAGTTTTATTTATTTATTTTCCCTCGTATTATGCAATCCGCACTTGTTTACATTCTAGCGACATCTTCCCGCTCATCGCTGTGACGTCACGCTCGAGTACGGAAGCCTCCGCGGACAAACCTAGCACAGTCAATCGCGTTTTCGTTGGGAAAGGCTTGCGCACTTCCATCCTTGTTTTCATCGGGATAAGAGTCCGGCAGGGAACGGGTTAAGGAGCGGGGGTCCACGATTCCTCCTCTCCACATCGCCATGATGAACAAATGAACTCCCGGGGAATGAAATTTAAATTCCGCAAAGGAGAAAAAGTCCTCTGCTTCGAACCCGACCCGTCAAAGGCCAAAGTGCTGTACGATGCAAAGGTAACTTATGGCGAAAATGTTCTAGATGTGCGTGGTGTTTGGGGGAGTTGTGGGTGCGCCTGTGGCTCGCTGCACTACAGTTGGGGTGCACTGCGGCTGGGAAGATGTGTAGAGTTTATCATTATTATCATTTTTGGAGTTTAAATCTCGGACTGTCGCCGTTGTAAACTTGGTTTTAGCGCAGCGAGAACACGTTGGCTGATACAGAGCGTGGTTACTCCACCATGTCACTTACAGGACTCCTAGATTCAGAGTTCTGAAAAGTTGAGATGGTACTCGGGAAGTTATACAGTTAACCGAGCCACTGTGGTTGTTTTCCTGGTCTTCGGGCTGCAGTGTTGTTGCGCACTGGTAGGCTAACTTAGCTATAGCAGTTAGTTCGCCATGTCTAACACGAACACTGGGCCTGAGCGTGAACCGTAGTGCTTGGCTCTGCTCGCACCCATGCAGGAAAAAGTCACAGACTGGCTGAATTAATATTAATAATAATAAGTTTCCTATTTAATACATTTGCTATAAATGTAGCATGTCAGTGCTCTTTAAGCAGGGACTTACTAAAGCTAGCTAAGCTAGTTCACTAAAGTTAGCGGGTTAGCTAACTTTGTGGGGAATTGTCAGTTGTCATGGCAGCTGATGGGTCAACCAGGCGTAAACAAGTAAATAAGCTTTGTTTACCTCAGCAGACTGAGCTCATTTATTCAGCATCCACAGAGAAGTTTAAGTCACCTCTGACATTCGTTATGGGGGGAAAAAAATACACGTCCATGTCTTTATTCATGTTAGACAGATACCTTTCAGATGCGTGTTTCGTTGCAGCCAATATCCCTAACACAAAACAATCCGGGAGCAAACATATGCAAACCTAGGGCTGAAAGATGAATCAATTTAAATCTAAATCACAGTTTGAAACAGTGCAATATCCAAATCCTAGGAGCTGTCATTTTAATTATAGGCAAGTTGATATAAACCGTGGGGAGCAATAACATAATATCAGAGCTTGTAAACTTCCTGTAGATGAGTTGGACCAATCGGGGCAGCCAAACACCTGTATGCTTTAACATCACACCCACAGCTAAGTGGCAGTCTGGCCAGCAGGAAGACTGTCTTGGTCGTAATAGCGTAATTGCCCAAAATAACAGGCCTGGACTTTAGTTCATAGAAAATAGTTGCAATTTAAATCGCAGTAACAAAATTGACCAGAAACATCACAATTCAGTATTCTTCCCAAATCGTTCAGCCTTAGGCAAACCTCTGCTTTGGTGATTTCCCTTTAAAATGTATTTAGATGTGAAGCAGTTATTTAAGCTATTGACCAGTAGGGATAGGTGGGTTGATACCTAAATATAAATACTTGTGTTTACTTAAAATTTTGAGACAATATCAATATAATTTGTTAATTTATCTAGTATGATGGATGTTAAAACTCTTTCTTAATAAAAATAATAATAATAAAAAAATGCTGCCGTAAACCATGGTGTAGCATAGGAACTACTTTTCCTTCTTCCTCTATGTGAATAAGAAAACATCGGTAGACTTCCCGGAAAGACGTTAAGACACTTAAATGACTAGTTTAAGTGAACATATAATTTAAACACTGAATTGAATTTTATTATTACTGAGTGTCAGTATCGGAGTTTTATCCTGTCTGGTATCGGATCGAATGGAAAATCGGTGGTATCGCCCATCCCCACACGAGCTCCCTGGAACGCGCTTCTCCTCCCAGCAGGTTGGGGGAGCCGATGACCGAGAAGCCGCTTCGCTACAGCGCCGTACGACTCGCCCCCTTTGTGTTTGAAATACTGAACAGCGGCTGTAGATTATCAGTCGTTCGGCCTGCAGAGAAGGACTGGAGGCTTTCAGTAGCCGATCTGTTACTTCTGTCGTTGTTGGATTGTCTGGTTCTCGTTTCTGTCCCTGAGACAGTTGTGTGCACTCCCACTCTTGGAGCCATTACGGTATTGTTTTTGTTAGATGTTTTATATTAATGTTCCTATTAAAAAGCAGCATTAGTAATAGTTAAAGTAAATAAAAGGGGAAAATAAACCAGTAACAGGTACGGCGCTCAAATCGGCTTCTTTTCCAGATTTTCCCGTTCCTCCTTAAATGGTGCAGCAGTTATATTCTCGCTTAGGCACCTTTTAAGGTGGAACGGGAAAGTTCGAGAGAGGACGCCGAGTCCAGGTTCGTGGTAGGCGGTTTGGGGAAAATCAGTGCAGCCCTCTCTTCCCTGGCTTCTCCATATCTCCTGTGTTTTAATACGCCCATCTGCTTTTCCTCTTCTAGGTGGTCGACATTGTGGTAGGAAAAGATGAGAAGGGCAAGCGGGTCCCAAAGTATCTGATTCACTTCAATGGTTGGAACCGAAGGTAAGAAGAACCCGCCGCTCCACAGCAGCCCTGCTTAGCCCTTAGCTAGCAGCCTGGTTTGCCTAGCTGTCCTGTTAGCTTAGCTACCAGTTCGCTAGCATGAACTACCTTAGCTAGCTACTGTCTGGGTAAGCTGTTTTTCCTTTACTTGTGGGACAAGAGAGCTTTATTTTGAGCAGCAGCCGACGTTCTGAACAGAAGTAGCTAGTTAGTGCTAGCTAGCCGTGTTTTTGTGCCTGCACCGAACTGCCGTTTCAAACGGGCCTCTGTCCGACTCTCTTTCCAGCTGGGATCGCTGGGCTGCAGAGGATCATGTACTCAGAGATTCGGAGGAAAATCGCAAGTTACAACGTAAACTGGCACGCAAAGCTCTGGCTCGCATGTGAGTATGACTTTCTGTAACCTTGTTTTGTTTTGAAACACACACTGTCCATTGAAGATGTTGGAAAGAAGAGGGCACGGGTAGAGAATATAACCCGTTGTTTAATGGCTTCAACTATGTGGTACACTGTGTAAGGGAACCATTCGGGACGCATCGCTGTTCTAAATGTAGATGAACGCGATTCATCCGCCACATAAACTAGGGCGTGTGGCACTGGGGTTTAGATTGCGTTAAAGGGCTACTCTGCCTATTTTCAGAGTTTATGCATAATTCTGTATGGTGTGAAAGTCATTCAGTGAGGTTTTATTACGCAGTTGGCTCATTGGCTTCTGTACAGCAGTGGTGATAGGAATTGGGGCTGTGACGCAATGCGAATATGTTCTATTTGCTGTCTAAATTAAGTGGTGATTTTATCTGCTGAGTTAGTATATGCAATGTTATTGAGAGGGGGAAAAAGTACTACCCTCACTAAAAAGTTTCTCCCAAAGTCCAGCCCACAGACTCACTGACAGTGAAAATGCAACTGCAATTTTGGCAGAGCTGGAGCCTGGTGAAGTAGTGGACCTATAAATGGACCTACCTTTTTAGTGGACCTAAAAAGTGGACCTGCTGTTCCATTTTGAAAAAGTCAGAAAATGAAAGCCATGAAGATGAAAGTGTCAAAACCTCTTTGCTTTTCTGTATTATCCTTTCTAGCCATCCTACACAGAAATGCCAGTACACATTTGGCTTTGATTTTGCATTACATATTTAGTACTGTACTCTAACATTTGATTTAGTCATTCCGGTTGTCAGTTTCAAATTAATTTTGTATAGTGGAATATGCTGCCAGATTTCAGAACTAAACGTAATTATGCAGGAGCTTTGAAGGATCCCTGTGTAACAGAAATTTTGTTTCCAAAAGGAGGAGGAAGGGATGGAGGAAGCGACGTTGTCGTTTGCCGGGTGTTAACTCTGTGCTAAAAGGCCTACCTGAGGAGGAAAAGGAGGAGAGCGATGACGCTTGTAAGCAAGTGTGGTTACTGGAGCAGATTCTTTTTTTGACAAATGCAGATAGTGACTTTACACAAATCCAGTTTACAGTTCATAGTGCAATAACATAGTTATACTTGTCTTTCTGAGTGGTGGTGCTCTTCACTTGAACATTTTGTTTAATATCTTTTGCTCTCATTTAGCTTTGATCTCGTCATCTGATGACAGTGACGAGGACGATTCCGACCCAGAGTCTTTAAAAAGCGAGAGCGAGTCATCTGAGGATCTGGACGAGATGGTAAATTATGTCTTTAATAATCTGTTTACAGCATAAGTACATGTGTAGCAACTCTATCATTAGCAATGCTAGTCGGGGTATTTTTATCTTTATGTAATTTCCTGGTGTAGTTTAGCAGTTTAAAGTGCATTGTGTTTTAGTCAACTAGACTTTGTTTTCGTCACAGAGGGAAGAGCAGGAGACGCACGCAAAACGGGAGAGTGAAGATAAGACCATCACTATAAATATAGACATCCCTGAGGTCCTCAAGAAAAAGCTGGAGGAGGACTGCTATTATGTCAACAAGCGGAAAAAGGTAGTTTTTAGTACTAAGCTAATAATCATTTTGCATCATTCATTTTAATAATTATTTTGGCATCTGACAAATATAGGAAAGACAAAATGGTGCCACATTGCTAAATTACTGTCAAAAACGGTGGGATTTATTCAACATTTCACAGAGGGTGCTGTGTTAAATTCAGTTAATTAGTGCAAGTTACTTTCTCTGCAACTGATTATGCAGTTTTAAAGCGTTTCTCAATGCTAATTATGTCTACAAATGCAAAGCACATTGTAATACATCTAATTATCTGTTAAATTATGATTCATCAAAACACACTTGTCTGGAACTGTGATTTGGACAGGATGGTCACAGTAAAAGATTTCTGATTGGTTCTAATTGCAGTAAAAAAGAAAAGTAATGACTGGTGTTTAAAGCAAATGGTGGTTTTTTTTTTTTTTTTTTTTTTTTTTTTTTGGTTTTTTTTTTATTGTAAAATGTAAAAACCCAGTGTCACTTCATAGCTAAAGCTGATTCTGTTATGCTTCTCTGCTTATATTGATCAGGTGTCCATTTTCTGAATGTAGAAGGTTTTGTTTATTGAATGATCATTCATATGGCTTTTAGACTAGCCAGCAGGTGGCATAGGTTGTTACTTTTTGTTCTCTTTGACAGTTAACAAATGAAACTCCTATCTGGAAGGTTTTTTTAGGACATTTGACTGATTTGGCTGTTGGTGTATAAACATATGGTCCTATGTTGAACTTGTCATGCATGTATCTGTTTCCAGTTGGTGAAGCTCCCATGCCAGATGAACATAGTAAACATACTGGAGTCCTATGTGAAGCACTTCACTATAAACGCTGCTTTTTCTGCCAACGAGCGATACCGGCACCCTCAGAGCTCAACACAGTCCAACATGAATCCACACTATGTGCCACCAGAGAAGAAGTAAGTACAAATGGGTGACATCAGTTTAGTTGTACCAAATGTCCTGTGAGATGTCCTGAAGCGATGAAGGGGTGGGGGGCAGTCTAATAAGTGATATCTGTAACATATGGTGGTGGTGGGGGGGCATCTAAATGCAACTGCATGTCAAAAAAAGGAAAATTGGACTACATGCCCCTCATTTGTTCTCCCTACAGTGAGGAACTCTGTAAAGAGATGGTGGATGGCTTGAGGATCACCTTTGACTTTACGTTACCATTAATCCTCCTGTATCCCAATGAGCAGGCTCAGTTCAAGAAAGTCAGCTCATCCAAATTCTTCCAGCCAATCACTGATGGTGCAGGATGCTCTACTAGGTAAGGATTCATGTTCATAGGTGTGATAGAACCCCTGTCTTGAAGTCTTGGTTTAATTGGCCACCAAACCAAACAGCTGTTTGTGAGAGAGGCTTGTTTATATATTTTTGTTGTTATAATATAAAACTATAGTAATAATTAACATGTGTTGCATAGCTAAAGATTTAGCAGCAGTTATGATGTCTGAAATGTGTCTGTACTTATGATTTAAAAGGTGGAAACTGAAAAATTACGCCATCTTCTGTAAACATTAATTCTACAGTGGGGTAACTGTAGCCATTAGAGTAAGATTTCTCATTTTAAGACTAGTAAAACCCTCTTTTGATGTAGGAGGAGGAACGCTTGAGAAATGAGTTCTGTTAGGGCTGTTTTTGGAATAAGAGAGAGGGTTTTTTATTTTATTTTATTTTTTTCTCTGAATGCAGAAGAAATGCAGATGGCTAGTGTTACTTCTAGGAAGTCCAGTATCTTCTTTGAACAAAAACCTAATTCAAAGATCATTACAGTGAGAGCAGCTAGTTACTGAAATAACAGATATGGCTTGTTCGATGTGAAGTAGAAAGCAAGCTGCGGTCCAGAGTTATCCAGGTAATTATTTTGGTTTAGCTTTTGTTTTTTTTGTTTTTTTCTGACTGACTTAAAATTAGAAAAACAAATCTTTTATCCATTTTGTGCTGAATAGAGTTTCGCTAATGTTGGCTTGATTGGATCAGAGACTAGGCTGGCAGATTGGTTGACTTCAAAGAGCCTAATGGTTGTATGACTTATGTATTTGTGTAAGGCGAGCTGGTTATTGTGGTGGTAGAATAAACACAAGCAATATATAAAATATTATATTGAATACAAATGTTCTTTCATATCATTGAGGCTGAGACATTGTGCTGTGCTACAGAGTGTTGCATCACTTTAAACTCTCAATTTCTGAGCGCCGTGCCATTTCACCACACTTAATCTTTCCTAGGACTCTTCGGGAGCGTTCCCCCAGCCCGGGTCTGAACCCCTCCACTCCTCAATCCATAGACAGCCAACCACCTCTTAGTGAGACCTCTACCACCCCAATCACTGTGGCGACCACACCCAAGCGCCGGCGCTGCACCAATCCTGACTCTGATGCCACACAGTCTCTCAGACGCTCCACCCGCAACACCTCAGGAGGAGACCGGAACACTGAAGGCAGTGGCGGAGGAGGAGGAGGGGGCAGCAGCAGCAGTGCTTCACCCCAGCCCAAACGCAGACTTTCTGAAGCACCAACTCCTCTTCCCAAATTTTTCCTCAACCTGGAGAAAAGTGAGTACCGTATTGTCAAATCAAAAAAGCATTATGGACACAATCATTCAGTTGCAGTGATACCAAAGCATTGAAATGTTAATCATCTGTATACATTTATATTGATGCATCTCTGAACTAAAGCAATTCAAGGACTCATGTTCTTTAACCGGATCCCTAGGCTCCATTACACTGCATGGTAGAATGATGGTGCAATGAAACATTACAAGTCTAGTCAGTTCTGTTGGTTTGCAGGGGTGCTCAGCCTTTGTCCTGGATATTTACCTTTGGAGAGTTTAAGTCAAGCACACCTGTCTGTAATATTCAGATGCCCTTAAAACCCTTCATTATTGTTAGATGTTGGTTGGTATATAAAAACATGCATATGGTCCCATGTTGAACTTGTCTTGCATGTATGATGTCCTCTGTTTAATTGACTAAGGTGAAAGAGTGACAACTGTGAAATCTATCGAGTTTTTCTACAACTGTAATGGGAAGTGCATCATATGTCCACTAGATGGCACTGGTCATCCACACGTTTGTTTTGAATGCTTGTAGGAATACCTGAGTGCAACCAAGTACACACAGTTTAGGGCTGTTGTGCATTTAGTGTTTTAATACCTGACCTTTTATTTGTTATCATACAGGAACTCCTGTCCACAGTGGCTCCTCATCTCCTTTGCCCCTGACACCAAGTAAGGACGGCAGCGGCATTTTCTCTGGCCTAGAGACCCGACGGAACAACGAACTGAATGAGGTGAGTTTTCAGCCTAACTTTAAATCTGTTAGGCACTGACAACAAGCTTATTCTCAGATCATGAACATAAGTTTCCATTCTGCTGGTTTGGCAGCGTTGGGGGTTCTTGTTGTTTACCTTACTTCATGTTCACCATTAAAGACCTGATATCCATGATTTTGTCCAGAAGCACAAGAGAGAATCTAACCTAGGGGTTCAGTAATTTGTTTTATCAAGACTCTAATGTGAAATGTGACAGCTTTTTTTGGATGCTGAATATACAGAAGTATATTTCTAGGAATGCGATATTAAGGAAATGAGAAGCCAGGCGTCTGCGGCGGCTTTTTTTGATAAAGAAGCATCAACTTGGTCCAGTTAGTCCAGAAACTGTGAAAATCTACATTTCTTGACAATCTTTATTAAATGTATGTCTAGTCGAGTACGCTAAAGAACGCTGGAGTTTTAAAATCACGTTCCTTATAACGTTTGGTTAGATTTCATGAAACGCTGTTAAACACAGTTCTGTTATCAGTTCTTGCGCTGCATGTTTCTCTAGAACCAAGAAATTTGCTTCTGAACACTCTGAATGACCTATTGACATCTTAACTGATTCATTTTGGTAAACAGGTGGAGTTAGTGTGATTGTTCTAAATCTGTGATTTTAGTTTTGTGATGGGGTTTCATGCGCTCTGATATAGGATTGTGAAGCCAGACACTGACAATGTCTTTCTAATCATATATGCTGACTATCGGCACAGCTGGGGCAAACACCTGCTCCCCTTTCTGCTCTGTTTAAGAGAAAACATCTGCAATGCGCTTCCTCCCACGCTGCAGCTGCTTACTTTAGAGCCGAGGAACACAGTGCATGCACTCTATTTATAACCGATTCATCTGTGGCTCTGCCGTAAGACATGCAGAGTAGATCTGATAATCTGTTCATGCTCCCCGACACTGAATCCCATCACGTGCTGTAGGTCCTGAGTTGGAGACTAACGCCGGATAACTACCCTCTGAGTGATCAGCCTCCACCACCATCTTACCTGTATGGCTCACAACACCTCCTTCGGCTCTTTGGTGAGTGTCGAGCGGTCACCTGTGTTTTGGTTACACTGGGCATCAGAGGTTTGGGGACACCTAGTTTTTGAAACCTTTTAAATGAACGAGCATCTTTTGTTTCTATTTTTGGTAACGGACCATTTATACTTTGTTACTTGTAGGACCCCTAAAGGCTAATGTTAAAAACGGACATGGGTGAAGCCTTCTGTGTGTACTGTGTTTATTTGACCTGCTTATGTGCGCATGTTCTCTGAAAGCTCATTGATGTGGATGAAACAGAGCAGTAGTGCTAGGTGTCATGGCCACAGTGTAGCCAACAGGTGAAGTGAGACATTTCATTTTATCATTGGTAATTTAAGAGTAAATATTTCTCCAACTCCATGTTGTGAAGTATTTACTGCCCTCACCGACCGCCACTGTCCACTCTGCTGCCTATTTTACCTCCTAATTTATGACCCTCTCCAATAATGTTGCCATGTTTGTTGCGGGCAGAAAGTTTTGACACTGGAATTCCCCTTTAGTCAGGTGTAACGTTGATGCCAATGTAATGGACTTAGAAAAGTACGAGGGCAGTAACTGTTGCAGCATTAAAAACGGACTTAATTTTGTACATGAAGGGAGCGAGTCTAAGTTTTAAAAAAGGTATGTCAGTTGATAGTTAGCATTGATGCATGTTAGCAACTTCCAGCTCTGTTTGCTGCGACCTGCTACTCCATTACAGTACATCGAGAAGCATACTTCAAACCCAGTAGGTGATGTGAGGTTTGAAAGGTACACCAGGGAAGGCAGTTAATCTAAAAGCATTAAAATAGAAATTCCATCAAAAAGTAGTAGCAGAGAACCCTTTAGAATCAAAATCAATCATGTTGGCAGTGATGGAAACCAGGTGTCTGAGGATTGCAGTGCCTCAAAAAGCTCCTTCACAGAAGTATTAAGTCTTTTGTCATTTACTGCCTCGTAGCCTAAACATTTTTAGTGCTTAGAGAGAATGTTTTGATGTAATGATCTCCAAAGAGAATCTTTTTTTTATATTATTATTTAGAGCCATGGTAACACTCAACATCACACAAACAAATTTGCATGCATGTAGATACACAAATGGTTTTAGGATGGTGAATAAAATGGCTATATTGGTGTTGGACATTGCAGCCCTGATTTGCATCACTAGTAAAAAAAAATTGGTCAAGTAATGTAGATTAAGATATCTGAATCTATGATGCAGGCTCTACACTTGGGTGGAGTAAAGGCATTAGGTGGTTCCTAAATTGGGGAATGTACTAATACCAAAAGTATTAATAAATATATGGACAAAAGCTGTTTTATTGCTTACAAAACAATCACAAACGTTGCCTTATTGCTTGCCTTTTTATTTCCAAGCTCACAAGGAGGACTTTTGTCAGGCAGCATACCTCTGTAGAGGACCTTTTTGTGAGACAGCAAAGTCAGTAAGATAGCAATCGGTGCTTTTATCGGCAAAAGATAAGAGTGTATAAATCTAGCTTTGCATTATTAAGTTCTCAGCTTTGTCCTAAAGTGAGATGGTGTGATTGTTTCTAGATACAAATTAGGCCTAGTGTAGTACTAAAGTTTATATTTAGACTCCTACAGTATTGTAGCATTACCAGATGCTAAGTTGATATTCTCCATCTCTGCATGCAGGCAGCTGTTAATGTGATCCTGTATTAGTCAGAGCACAGCACACCTTTTGTAGAGCATGTCCGTCCTACAGACGCAACTGTCCTCTACTTTTCCGTAAGATCAACTTAAGAACTCCTTTCATGCTACTTCAAAACGAGCTGTATCAGCTGCTCTTTTAAACTTGAAGGACAAACAGCAGACTCTGCACCACACTGTTCAAAGTTTCTGGATAACAGTCAAAAGTGGTGAGTTTCTTGGCTTGTTTTAACTGCAGAAATATTTTAATTTTCTGTGTAAGAACAAGTGGTTAACCAACACAGTATGGCACAGCACTTGTGTAGATAAATCATACTAACTACTAAACAGCCCAAAAGAAGACTGTCACTTAGGCGCTTGTTGGCGTTAATAAATATCTTAACAGCAAAATGGCACAAAATAATAAATTTAAAGTTCTAAACTATTTCTTTACTAGTTTTATTCATCTGAAATGCGAATTTCCTATAGGGTATAGGATCAGCAGAGCACTTAGACACAACTGCGGAAAGAGCTATTAAGGCTAAAAACTAAAAGTCTGATCTGCAGATGGAAGCCAGTTGTACAGGACTGCAGGACAAAATAATTGGGTAGCAGGGCAATGCAGCAAATTTTTTGGCCTTCTTGAAGCAGGTCAGTGTGGGACTAAAGGGGTCTATATGACTGTAGTAACAGCAGTTCTTGATCTAAAGTGGATATAGTGAATGCACCTCTTGGCCGACAGCTCACTTTACCTGTGAGGGCAAGTATTGGTTTGTAAGCCTGCTGAATACTTTCTTTTATTGACTCACTCTTGAAACATCTGCTTGAGTCAGGCCTGTGCAAAATGTCATATGTAAATGGTGGTTAAATGAGACACATTTGTTTTATTTCTAGTCCTGGTTCTAGTCACTGCTGGTTTGGTTCTTGAATGATTGTGTATACGTTGTTCGGGACTGTCAAATCCACACGTATGTCTACACTAGCAGACACTGTGTTTTCACAAGCGGTTCCCACTGTCGCATAATAAATCTAATCTATTATCATATATGACAGATTTATTTTATTCACTGCTGCTGCTACCACAACCTGCAGTGTCCAAATAGCCTAACCATTTATTTCAATGCTTGACTCTTTCTCCAGTGAAGCTTCCTGAGATCCTTGGCAAGATGCACATGCCTGAGAAGAACCTGAGGGCCCTGGTAAAGCACTTGGAGCTTTTTCTCAGGTACCTTCTACTCGCACATTAATTTGATCCTTTTTTTTATGCTGACGTTCCAGTGAATGTTATGAGTACTTCAACAGAACTGTAGTGCTAACTGACTGGAAGTTTCGGAGGATAAGGTTACTTTTATGTAATGTACTCTTTGGCCTAGCTGGAGCTCAGAAAAGCAAAAGGTAAGGTTCGCTAGGGGTTGTTACACATGTTCAGTCAAGATGATAAGCTGTAATTCGTGATTTGAAATTTTATTTATTTATAAATATATTTTATTATTATTATTTGCTGCTGCTTTGGTCATTACTCTATGAGCACCTTTTTGACCTGCATCATGCTGGTTAACGGTGCCTGTTCTTTCCCCCGCCAAGTCTAGCGTAACTGCCTTGACTTTGCAGCCTTGCAGCAGCCTGTCAACATTGGTCAGTACTCTGAGATGATTAGATTAACTCTTTGCTCAAATCAATAACTGTGCAGAGTGGAGTTACAGGTCCTGCTGTATACCTGGACCAGCGTGCATAAGCAGAAAAAATGTACTTCACCAGCTGCAGTATCTGCCTCAGCATTTCCATACTGCTTGATCGTATGTTTTTGCAAAGCTTATTAGAACTTTTTTTAATTTTGTATTTATTTATTTATTTATTTATTTTGATTGGAAGCCTAGTTAGGTGGAAAAATACTAAAAAAAAATACTTTACATAATGATTAAAAGTGCTGTTTGTTTCCTGCCCTGTGTTAGTAATGTAATTTATGTTCATGCCAAAAACCACAAACTTCTCCACTGCCAGTTTCTGCTTGATTTGCAGAATACAGCAAAATGACAGAGGTAGAAGGGTCCCCGTTAGCAACCCTGTCTAGTATAGATTATAAAGAAAAGAGTGAAATCCATAGCATTTTAGTTTAAATAATTTTATTATAAAATACTGAGTATCTGGACTTTCAAATTTATCTTGGACCCATTTATCTTAGTTTCTTCCATTTTTGCCATCAGAATTCATAGCATCACTCTGATGGTTTGACTGAGGAATCAGAAAATGGCAAATGGGGCATCAGGAAGCATTGCAAGCGGAGGCTGGACCAGAATAGAATTGTTGATGTGACAGTTCATGGATCCCCAGAGTACTGTCCGTTCACACTGACTCCATCGATCAGCTGAGCTGTTTCTTTGCTCCGGCAGACGTCCACCCTGTGTTTGTCTGACTATTGGGAAAACTGAAAGGGGCAAAAAGGCACCTGTGCAACTCTTCAGGCTCACATTGACACCAAAGTGCAGTTAGCGATGTCGTGGCTTGGAGCTGCTTCTCCATGTGTAGACCTGGCTGTTTGCTTAGTCTCATCATCTGTGCAGATTGGGAAGTAGCAAATAACAGCAAGTACAATAGCTGCTTTGTGCTGTTAGGATGAAAAGATCAGATGGTGGATTGATGTGTTATTTGTTGCAGCACCGATTTCCTGTCGAGTGTGTGTGTGTGTGTGTGTGTGTTCACTTTAAAAGTGAGTGAGATCAGTGGGCGTTACACAACCCTCCAAACTAATCTTTAAATCCTGCCCAGCGATCTTCAGCTGGACCCAAATCCCAGGGATTTATTATTCCCCTCTCTAATCAACCGCTGCAGTACCACCTCCAGCCAGCTCTGAGCGCTGTGGAGCACCGAATGAGAACTCTGAGTGTTTAAGATCTGTTCTTGTAATATGTAAAAGCCCACCTCCAGTCCAGGAGGGCTAGACTTTAACACAGTGTTTATTTACCCATCCCACCTGTTTCAGTGGTAGTGGTCTGAGCACCGTTACAGCATTCTCTACAGGTCACAGTGCTATCCTTTCACACTTGTGGTGCCCTCTAGAACGGAAAGAACAAAACGACACAGCCCCCTCCATCCCCCCACGATACTTTTTTTCCACCCCACCAAGTTGGTGCACAAAATGTGTAACCACCAAGATAAAAACACATTTGCAAATTCAAAAAATCTTATTATGATGATGATGATTACATTTATCAGTAATAACATGACGGTATGTTTTATAATGAACACATTATCTGTATTGTTGAATATAAATTTGTCTGCACTTTTTTCGACAAGCCACCTGATGAACCTGACTCCCTTGCTCACATTTAGCAGGATAACTAGTCACCACTAAGGTGTGCTATTATAATTAATGATAATAATGACTAATAATGCGTTTTTGTTGTCTCTTAAGCGTAACGCTTTACACCTATTGCACCGTGTTCCTGTTTAGTCAAGTAGTCATCCAGAAAAGTTACTGACAAGTGTTCTAGGTGGTATAGCCAAAACGGATCACGTTGCTTCAAGACAGTTTCATGATGTATTATAAATATGCATAATGTACAGCTGTCATGATACATATGGTATTTTTTAACCACGCCTTTTTCATGATTGATCATTTTAAGCTAAATGCCTCTTTCCTGTTCAGTCAGTGGGTCAAGAGTCTAAAATGTCTAGTCTTTTGCCTGAGGTTTGTTTTGCATTTTGTAATGCACTTCTCTTATAAGTACTTTGGCTTTTGTCCAGGTTTATCAGCAAACTGTGTTTAGCAGAAAGCTGAAGCCTTTTTCTGGCTTTTGTCTGCTGCTGTGCTTATTTACTAAACTCTTCTGTTCTTGATCAGCTGACTCCTGACTAGTACTTATTAGTCAAGTGGTTAAGTAGTCTAGTGGATTAATCTGTGCTACCCTCTAGGGACAGTCAGGTGCTTTCCACCACTTAGCTTGGCCAAGAACTGCCACAAAACGTCCAGTCATGAGCCTGCTATTTGGTATGAAGCATAGAGGGGGGCAGCCTTGACAATTGAGTCGCATATAAACAGTGCCTTTAGGAAGCCCAGAAGTGTACAATGGGCAGAGTGTCTGTGGCTGAGAGCGTGGTGTACTGGGATTACCTGTTTCACGTCGAATCTGTGCAAAATTTTACATGGAAGTGTGGATGCACTGAAGTGTGGATAGCGGTTCAGAATGAAAGTGACAGAATGCTGTTGGGTGGCCAAGTTAACACTAACTATATCAGTCTCTCACTCCTCTGAGATTAGTGCTGTCACTAATCTGTATGTGACTGTATCTCTATAAGAGCGCGCCTGATGTGGTTCGATGTGTTTGACTGAAAAACAGCCTGTTAGCTGAATTATTAGCTTCTTAAAATAAGCTAGATGATCACACTGTAATTTTGTGATTTTATCCATGACTTTTCACAGAAGAAAAGAAAAGCAAATGAAGGCAAGTGTGTTGTAACTGTCAGAAGCAATGCATGATGGGAAAGAAGCAAATAGATTTCAGCAAGAATGATTGAGGTTAATCCCATCTGTTGCACGCGGATGTGTGCAAGCGCACATCTCTGGCCGAGCCTGTCTGGTGCTGTGCTTTGTCTCTGAGAGAATGAAATTGAAACTATGGGCTTATTGCTGCGTTACATTTTTTTGAAATTTTAAACCCTAGTATTTGTAGAGTCAGGATCTGGCATGGTCAGTCTACAAAGTCACCTCAAATACTTAGTCACCAAGGTGTTTAGGCATGAAAGAGTGAGCAGTTAATAGTTTGTAGTGAGTTGAAAGACTTACGCCTGTTCTGTGATGATTCTTATAGATTTTTCATTTATTTATTTATTTATTTTTCCTCTGATGAGTATAATTTGTTTGCACTGAGATTAGGAGCCCGTGCAGTGGGGGAAGCTAAGATGAGATGGCAAGATTTAGCGGATTTGGCCTACCAGAAGATACTAAGGACATTCCGGATTATTCCACTGATTAGACAGGAAGCTTTTCGCTCGCAAACTTTGGCGAATTGGGTTATTTAAGGCAAGTTGCCATCCCACCTTAGGGCAGGGGGATGTGACACCAGCTTTTTTTCTGACAGATCTGTGGGCTTTTGTGTGAAAGGGAGGATGCTTTACACAAAGGAATGAGCTTAGGGGTTTATCACTTAAACGATTGAGAGGCTGGTGTTAGACATGATCCTAAAGGGAGTTTTAGGATCCCCCCAACCCCCTCCATCCAGTGTATTTTCTGAAATGAAGGCTGCTAAGAGGTGGTTTGTCCTCACTTTGCTGTAGTAACATCTATTCCCCTGTGTAGGCTTTACAGTACATGTTAGAACATTGCTTTAATTGCGAATTGCGTTTAGCCACAAGAGCAGAAACTGATGTGGAATGAATGCTGTACACAAACACACCTTCAACCTCTATCCAAAGATATCAGATGGTACTTCAGAGATGTGTCTCAGACTGCAGTTCTACTGCTTCACGACCAGATGCTGGGGGCCTTTAGTTAATGCTTGGGACTGAATATGATGTTTGAAGGTTTGATTGCAAATATGTAAGACTGTTTCTTTAGGACACATGATCGTATTTGTTTGTTTATCGTTAATTGTATTTATTTAAATGATTCAACAGTGCTGTATTTAAGCTTATTTTATTTCATTTTATGGCCCCAAGGTAGGTTAAACAGCTGTAATGATGGGGCAGTGATGTTCCAGCAGTGGGAGACCGTATTGGGTGCGTCTCTTTTACCAAGATGGCGCTGTATTCATTTGTTCTCTTACGAAGAACAGTTAAGTGTTTGCAAACCTCTGCTGGGCAGTGTAGCCCAGATGAAGCAGACCTTGTCAGTTCTTATCCTCTCTGGCTGTAGTCTGTCTGACTACGATATGGCTCGATGTCAAAACTGAGGCTTCTCTTCCATAATGCTCCTCCGCCCTCACGTTACTAAGCAACACGGATGCGAAAGTCGGTGACAGCATTTTGGACAGCGACTTAAAAGAGAAAAGAAAAAGTAGCACACGACACACACAAAATCCCAAAGGCTGGAAGACGGCAGACTGTACCCGTGTTGCAGCACTTTCTCAGATTTACACAGGCTGCTCTCTTGCTCTGCAGTTTGGAGACCTTATTTTTGGGATTATGTCAGGTGCTGGGATACGCCGTGTCAGTGGCACATTAATTCCACGATGTCCAGTTCATGGAACAGTTTGTGGAGCTGTATACTTTATAGCCTGCGTTCATGATTCTAGTCCTGTGGGGGCCCCATTGGGTGATTTACCTGCTCAACCACACCAGATTACATTTGTCTGTTAAAGACCAAGTTTAGAGGGGGCGTGTGAGCAGTCTGCTGCATAATGCACTGTAATTCTAGGTACACTAGCGTATACAGGTTTGGAATCATTGTCAACAAAGAAATAAATAAATATTAATATTAAAAAGTTAAAAAGAATGTTAAAAGTTTACAAATAATTTGTAGAAATATGGAGGAGTACTTGATGTATCCATAATGATCAGACCTGTAGATGATATGCCAATGTTATGAATGTGTAATTCTTTGGCGTTTTTCAGTTTGTAATAGCCCGCTGTGTTGGGAAATTTGAAGAACGTGCATTGTTCACTTCCTGAATCCTTGTGGCAGGATACGGGGAGATGGCGCTTCTGTGCTCTATTTAGCACTGATAAAATGATTAATTAGCTCATGTTCCAGATGAACAGGCGCACTTGTGACTGTGTAAAGACATTTTTTATTTATTTATTTATTTATTTATGCATTTCCTTATTTATTTATGTATTTATTTTAGGTATTTCACCTAACATACCCCTTAGATGTTAGGTGGCAAGTTTTTTTTTTTTTTTTGATGTATTTATTAATTTGTATGATTAAAAAATGGCCTGTTTGGCAGTTTCAGTTCTATTGCCATTTCAGCTTAAAGAATCTCTCTCTCTCTCTCTCTCTCTCTCTCTCTCTCTCTCTCTCTCTCTCTCTCTCTCTCTCTCTCTCTCTCTCTCTCTCTCTCTCTCTCTCTCTCTCTCTCTCACTCACTCACTCACTCACTCACTCACTCACTCACTCACTCACTCACTCACTCACTCACTCACTCACTCACTCACTCACTCACTCACTCACTCACTCACTCACTCACTCACTCACTCACTCACTCACTCACTCACTCACTCACTCACCGATCATCCATGATGCTGGTCACTTTTAAGTTTCATAGATAATAATGCACTGTTATAAAAATGCATTCCTCAGACACCGGAAGGTTGTGGTTGGTAGCTGGGGAGATAAAGATATACCCTGAACTGTTCCTTTAACATTGTTTCTGACTCTCTGTTTTCTGGGCAGGTTCTTGGCAGAGTTTCATGAAGACTTCTTTCCTGAGTCCGCATATGTGTCTGCCACTGAAGCCCATTACTGCATGAAGCAGCCGCGGCCAGTCTGCTGAGAGACCACTCCTGTGGAGACCCCCCTTCTGTCTTGTTTCCTCAGTGTGTCGTCTGCACTTTTGCTGACTGCCAAACGCTCTGTCTGTCTTTCTTTTCTTTTTTTTTTTTTTCTTTTTTCTTTCTTTTCAAAGCTTCTCAAGCCGCCTGGAGTCTGACCAACTCGCATTGCCCAGTTTCTCCAGTTGGCAGGACGACAGCATCCTTTGCTTTTTTTTATTTTTTTTTATATATATATATTTTTTTTTTAATGCTTTTTGGACATCATGGCTTAACAAGGACATCATTTTATTTTTCCGCTTGCTTATGGCGCCAGAAGGAGGCCGCTGTCTCTACGGCAACAGCTCCTTTCGCTTGGTCTCTTAATGCTCAGCAGTTGTACTTTCTTCCCAGCTCTGTCTCGTTCTTGCTTCAGGCTCCACCTACTTCCTTCGATTAGGCAAGCGACAAAAGCAGCAAGAAAGACTTTTATTTGGAGGTCCTTATGTGCAAGCTGGAAAGATCTTGGGTACCATTTGTTGTCCTTCTGCTTATTCCTGCAAGCTGGGATATTGTTTTGTTTTCCTGTGTTGGTAATCGTTGTCTGTTATCAAGGCAACTGTTGATTTGTTTGATGCCTTCTGTGCCACAACTGTTACATTGTGAAGGAATCTCATGTTCTTTTGTCCATAATTTAATGGGGAATCTCCCAGAACAAAAAATGAACCTTATCAAAAGTAAATCGATAAAATGTAAACAGTCATTCAGAGAGATTTGATGTAAAATGTTGCTTTTCGGAAAAATTGACATGAATTTCTATACAGTGATGGTGATGGGAACTAGGTCTAAAATTTAGCTGCATTATTGACTAGGCCAAAGAGCCAGTGAACGTATGATATTGATAGTAAAGCTGTTGTCTGTAACCATTTTACCTTATAACTTTGCCTGAGGTTTTTCAAATGCACTGAGCTTTTCAGATATAGGGTTCCCATCACTAGCACTGTGCACAGTTCTGATGCCAAGTTTCTCTAGAACGCAGCGCTTCACACCGAGCCACTCTGACTTTCATTTACATCTTTTGATGCAGAAATTTTGAATATTCTGCTTTGTAATTCTCCTTTGAGCGTAGAAAAAGGACTGATGTAGGAGCAGGCCCTCCATCCTTGTAATTTATTAGGAAGTAAGATATATGCAAAATTTGATATGGCCAGTGTTTGTGTTCCAAAGTTGGTTGATTTTATATTGCTTCATGTTACATATGCAATATGCCTTGCCATGTATTATAATGCACTGATAAGTAATGTGACATGATTAAAGATTGGCCTGCATCTTTTTGACCAAAATCGTTCCTTTTTGTTGAAGTATGTTAATACGTTGATTCATAGGAAATATAAAGAAACACTGGAACTTTTAATCACAGATACATCAGAAATAATAACCAGTGTTTCCCGTCTCAGACCCATCAAGACTTCTCATAGACCCTCCCTGAGGCTATGTTGCACTCTGTATTACATCACAGTACTGATGAAAATAAGAAAACTCTCTTAATTCTGGATTCAGTGTGTCTTTAACATGAGAATTCTTGATGGTGTGGAGCAATGTTTCTTCTCACTTCTGGTAGTAACCTAAGTGGTCTACAGAGCCAGTTCCAAGAAAATGGATTAAGCTTAGTCTTCTACTAAACTGCTCTGTCAGTCCTGATTTACAAAATGTTAAAGTTTGTACAATTTATATTAACATGATTCAAAATAAGTAGACCTCTTTTTTTTTTTTCTTTTTTTTTAAATTTATTTTTACTTTTATACCAGCACATAGCAAGTAGAGTTTAAGTACAAGACAAAGACTCCCACACGCACTGGATTGGCTAACCGCCTGCTTTCATGCATAACATTGGAGATTTGTCCAATGCTACAAGAGGATGTGGTGGAATCTCTGGGAGTCACGCAGGAATGCAGGCCTATGCTCTCAAGCGGTTTTTATTTATATATATATATATAATTTTTTTTTTTAACATAATGTGACAACTAGGCCTCAAATTGGTTACCCATATGATCATAAAACAAAATTGAGTTTATTGATCGTCTGTTGTGCCCACCCCACCTGATTAACCCGCATGTGGTGGAAAGCATGTGTACGGTTTACAGGTTTGATGTGGAGATAACGTGGTGATGGACAAACAGCGCTGTGAGGTTGGTTGCACTGTGATTTCCTTTTCCTGGAGGGACTGTTTGCTGCTTTCATTATATATTGCCTCACATGCAGAACATAAGGTCATTTACAGAAGACTCGTGTTGAAATAGCATAGCTAGCTACAATGTAATGAACAGAAGACCAAACTGACCTGCTCAGCATTTCTCAGTCACAAGAATCGCTGTTTTATACAACAGTTGATTGCATGGTCAGATTGGTTGTGAGGCCCATGCTGGTTTCTTTACAATATACTTTCCACAGTAACAACGTGCTCTGTTTGAACTTACCAGGCACAAACTAAGATGAGCACATTAAGTAACTCCTTTAGGCTAATATTTTACATGCAGCCTGTCACATTCTGAACCTGTGGCTACCTGTAATTAATCTTCTATTCAGTCTGTAGCTGTGATGGCCAGATTTGACCAGACAAAAACAGGACACTATTAAATGGGCTATGAAATGCTGAATGGAACCAAACAACCTTCAGGGCCAGCTCAACTTCAATTACTGCCAGGCTAACCTGATGTCCTAACACTTTATAGCTCTATCTGTAAATGAATGGAGCGAGTTGTAACACCACACAAGCTGTTAAATTCATACTCCAGAAATAGAGGGCAACATATCACGAGAGTTGTGTTGTCCCCTCCACGTCCTCGGTGGTGAGATTACAGCTGTTTACTTACTAGTCTAGAAGTCAGTTGCAAGTTAATTTTATCCCTTGACTCGATTCACTATCCCCCTCATAGGGTATGAAGTGGTATTACAAGACAGGATGGGCTGGGGCTAGCTGGTTTGATGTACTATCAGTGCATTTATTTATTCCAGTTCCGGTGATAATTCAAGGCTTCAGCTTCAGTAACAGAAGACATCAATTATAAAAGCACAGTTCATGAGGTCACCAGACAAAAAAAAGAATCGTCTTGTGTATTTAAGTGGTAGTAACTGTTGGCTCCTGCAGATGGGGCTATAAATGTCTGCAGAGTGGGAATGATGAGATTCATAGACTGAGAAGAGGTGGTACAGTGCAGTGAATGTCTCGTTCCATGTGTGGAAAATGGGTCCAAAGCAGATGTTAATGATTAGCTAACACGAGTGCTTGCATGTTGGCATGCTAAAGGCCATAGTGTGAAGGAAGTAGCTGAATTTGCTGGTGTATGGAAGCAGACTGTAATACGAGTCTACCAGCAGTGGCTATAATCCCAGTCTACAGGAAATTCTCCTCAGAATTGTCCCAGGGAATGCATCCACCAAATCTGGCCCAACTGACCAATTCTTTGATGCAAGAGCGGTTGAACGTGGATGTGGCCTACTTTTATAAACTTGTCCAGTCCATGCCAAATCGAATTGTCTGGTGAGTTCATAACATACACAGCTGCTTTGCTTTATATTGATCTCTTATTTGTGCAGAACTGTTTGCTTAATTCTTAATTCTTTGCCGCATGTTTAATTCGTGTTGTTGCCTGAAACCTTTATCATAGAGTAGAATCTGTGCAAGCATAACTGTGATCTGTCCGATGCAGAATTTGGCCAAGACTGCAGCTGTAATGTGACCTGCCATAACAGAATAAGGCTGCAGATATCAATTTAGTCTCGAGTCCTGGCAGCCAGCCCTGAATGAAGAAGCTCTTGGTAAGTGGATTTGGTCATTTGAGAGCAAGAAAAAAAATTCCAATGCCGTGATCTTCCAGGGCTAGGTAAAGAAGTGCACGCTGCTTTTCTCCGTATTATACACCCTCCTGTGTCACCGCGTCTTGATCTTGTGTAAGCTTTTCCCTCTTTGGTATGCACCAGATGCTTAATGTGTGAAGTTCGCAGATGGAGATGGATGGTATGTTACCAAGGGGGTGCTTGAGCATTTAAGCACTGCAGATGTTCAGTTGAATTTCTTATTACACCCGAATGGGGTATTTCTCAGTCCTCTATGTCCTTGAAGAGGTGTAAGGAGCAGAAAACACTCCTAAAGGTTCCTGAATGGTTCTTGGCCTAAATGTATTTTCTTAGAATCAAAAATGGGTGTAGAACCTGCACCTCATAATGTGAAGGTTCTCTAACCTTGGAGAAATGTTTCCTCCTTCATTTTAAAAATTGGTCCATCCATTGAAAATTTCTTTAGGGCAGTGGTTTCTAAACCAGTCTTAGGAACCCCTAGATGGCCACAAAGCTGTGGACTACTGCTATTGAGAACCCAGAAAGTCTGTTGTTGAGAGCTACTGGTATTTTCCTGTCATACAATACAATATATTCAGTAGTTAAGCTGAAGTGCCTCACACAGTGGCCACAGATAAACAGACTGTAGTATTTTCTTTTATCCGTGAACCATCACCTTCAGAACCCTTAATTTGGGCCATAAATGTCAAAACTGAGGGAAAATCACCTCACCAAGTCTTTTCGGAAGGTTCTGATGGTTCTCCTCTGCTTTCCTTACCACCAAATGCTTCTTTAAACCTGCACAGTAATATCAGAGCAGAACATTTTGAGTACAGAAGAAATAGATGCTTGGAAGAAACAAAATCATCAATTACTGGCGTCTAATAATGTCACTTGATAAGATTACTTGAACCAAGTAGAAATATCTCCAAGTGGATTTAATCTCATGTGCAGAGAGCAAGATGAGAAAATCTGTCTCACAGGGAGAAATATTAGCCTGCGTTTTTCCTTTGCCATCATTTCTCAGGGTGCCCTGCTGCGTGCATGTCACCACAGGGAACACTTGGACTATAAAGAACACTATGAAGATGCTGTAGTCCCCAAGTATGCTGGTTGCATGATGTGCTTTTGTGGACCTATCAAGTCTTGTTTGCAGACCCTTGATGCTAACTGGGTAAAGTACTCTGTCAGGCTTTATGCTGGGTTTCTCTCTGTAGCCAAAAGATTCATCCCCTTCCAAATGTATGACCTCTATAAATCAGATACCAGTACAGCTACATCAGCTGGAGGACTGTACTATTGGACAGTTGCACATTTGTTTCCTTGAATGCAGTCGAATAGCCGAGACATCACTAGTGTCTGAAATTCGATTCTCTGATTTTGCATGAGTAGTGAGGCTAACGTAGCTAACAAGCAATCAAACTGTTAAATAATCTCATACACTTCATGTGGCTTCTGGCTCTGCTAAGTGTGTTATCTACACATCATCAAAAGAATAGTTGCACAAGTAGTTGCAAACAGGAGGAATCTCTACAACCTGAGACACTAATTCTCTGTGTGTAGCTCAATACGTATTGCCTATATCAGTCACTTCTTGCTGGGCGCAACTTTTTTTTTTTCTTTTTTTTTTCTTTTTTTGATATTGATGAAAATGATGAGTGTGTGAAATGGCACAACTAAAGAATTAAATGCTGGACCTTGACTATGTCTGAGGGACATTTGAGGAAGGATGGTGCAGAGCAGCTTTGTTCAACTCACTGGAGTGCACTCCTCATTTCAGTCTCTGATGGGGTTTAGAAATGTATGAAATGGAGTACTGCATAATTATGAACATTATAAATTATAAACACAGTGTCCACTAAATAACTTCATGCTTTGAACCCTATATATGAACTTGCTGGATGTTAAGTCGGAGCAGAGTACAATTGTTGTCCTGTCGGCAATTATATGGTCATTAATTTAAAAAAGGTCAGCTCTCATGAGGGATTTAAAACTGAATCAGGGAGACAATATAAAATCTTTGTAATTTTCCATTATCATCTAAACTAAGCTCATTACCATATTTTCCTGTTTCTCTCTCAGGATTTGCATTACCGTCTTATGTATGACAATGGCATCCCTATTTCCAAAAAAAGTTGAAAGGCCAAAAAAATGTTTTTTATGAAATGCAGCAACTTACCAAATGATGAAAATGTTATTTATTTGTTTATTGTTTAAAATACTGTCATTTTTTTTTTAACACGTTTTAAAAAGCTAGGAACAGCATATTTACCCCTGGGTTAAATCAATGTTGAAACGTGTTGTTGGCAAAATCTGTTTCTTTAAAAAATTAATAAAATTTCTCAAGTTCAATAAAAGGTTATGTTGTCTCTGTCACTGTAATGATTTGCATACCAGAGCTATGTACAGTTTACCCTGTGCTTCATCTTCTTTAGACATAGTTTTGTAGAAATGGACAGTATTAGCATTGCTAACCCAGTGCGCTATTGGCCAAATTGCCAAGTATTATCAGATGTCACATGCATTGTTTTTAGTGAACATGTTGTGAGCTAGCATCTAGCTTTCCATGGCCCTCACCGCTGACGTCTCCCAAATTCCCAGCAAAGTCCGCACCTGAATGATGCACAGTCCTGTTCACAGCCATCCTCTCTCTTTTATTTCCAAGTTTGCTCTCAGCCCATTCTGCCGCAGTGAGGCTTTTTCTGTCATAATGAGCCAAATGGACAGAGTGCTAGGTGCTAATTCAATCGGAATGCTATAGCAGAGCATAACAAGGCACTTACAAAAGTAACTGGAGCTGGGCAGTTTGGCCCTGTGGTTTCGGATAGCAGAGAAATTTCAGACCAGCCACGCATCTGGGGCCCCCGATAAACCGATTTGTCCCACCCACCTCCTTCATATCTGTTTCCCTTGATTGGATTTGAAATGTGCAGGTACCATCATATGGAAATGCATCTGGAACTCATTTCTCGGTCATCCTTTGCCTTTCCACTGGCTTTCCTTTTTCATTGCGTCCTCTTCTACACCTAAGCCTGGGATTTCTGTGAAACAACCATGGACTCAAGGGCCATTTCTGAGACATCCCTAACTGCAGCAGATGTGGGATGGCTGGAGGAACCTGTAGAGATGCAGAAGTGAGTGTTCACTGGTTGCCTTGCTTTTTTTCAAAAATCTAAATTAGCCTTTCCCAACTCCATATTTGGCTAAACACCAAGTTCTTCTTGTACTGAAAGCATAAAATTGGAGAGCAGGTGGACTGCAAAATTGGAGCTGGGAAGCATTAAGATGAAGGAAAAGCATGATGTAGTTGTGTTAGCTGGTTCCTGAATAGCAGTAATTGGTCCGCCATAATGAAATTTAAATAGTCTAACAAACAACAGATGATCTGTTCGCCACATTGCTACCACTGAACTGTTAAATTAACCTCTAAACGAATGAGCACTCTGGCTAAAACACTGGCAGCTGCATTCTGGGCATGGCTTTATTAATATAATTATGAAAGATTTTAATATCATCCAGAATGTTGGAAATATATTTGGATTCGCCGCTGCATTCACAATAAACAAAGCCATGAGCAGTAAGGCATAAGCCGATATGAGACAAACCAAGAAGCCATCATGTGTTTATGGATATGAATAATGGAATAAGATGTGTAGAAGTGTAGGTACTACATTGCAGAAAATGATACCTCTGTAAGAGATTTAGTGGTTTGAGTTCTGCTAGTGAAATGTCTGAACCATCTTGCTATGATTTTCTCTACAGAGAACATCTGCACTGTTTAATACACAGTTACTTTTTATTTACTGGGTTTAATTAATCGGAACAAAATAAAATAACACAATAACTCAAAATGTGACCAGTGCAAAAAGATTGGCACATTTGACCAGAATTAGAATCACTTTACTTTACCAAATATGTTACATAAACAAGGATTTGTCAATTTGTCTTGGTAAGTCACTCGTGTCTGACATGTAATGTACTAAACCAGACCAGCACACAGACTAGTAAGAACTATTTACTAAGGAAAAATAAAATACTATAAATAAAGTGGAATTGAGAATAATAAAGAATAAGCATAATAATGAGACACAGAAATAAGCTAAAATGATCCGTACTTACGCATATATGGATATCATTGTAAGTCTGAGTAGACACATAATATAAAAGTTACAAGATACATATAATAGTGATTTGCGTGTTTACAGGAATGTGCATTTGTATCCTAATTTTTTTAATTTAAATATATTTGTTTTATAGGTGTGTGTTCAAACCTTTGTATGCAAATGCTGGTGTCTGATTGTTCAGTACATATTTGTTGTGAGCTTGTTATATGGAAGCTGGGAAAGAGATGTGGAGTTTTGTTTGGTGAAATGTAGACTATACACACAAGCATGTAATCAACAGTCTTGAGGTTAGACTGTTACAGGTCTATTTTATATCTTTTATTTGCTGGATCAGTCAAATTAATTAGCCCAAAACATTACATACCTTGCACACAGGGTTGCTCTTAGAAATATTAGGCTGTAGGAAATATATCGTTGCCGTCCAAAGAAAAACAGGTATCTCCAAAATGGCAACTTTACAGGAGAGGCCAAAAACCTCATTTAATTTGAATGAAAGTCAATGGCGCCAAACGTCTTTCCAAGTCATTTTGGGCCATTACTGTTGTTCCATACCTCATGAAATTTCCACACAATGTAAACATTATATCGTATGGTCAAATGAGGCATAAAAGTAAAAATCAACAAAAATGGAGATTTGTGTTTTTCTTTGGACAGTGACGATATGAAGTAAGTTATGTGATCTGTATTTCTGTCATTTCGGTATCTCTGATATTTTTGCGCAACACAAATCACGCCTGTAAAGAAATCCATATTAAGCCTGTGTTATTTAACTGGTTTCTAAACATTTTTAAGTGGTTTTAGTCATTTTGTGTAAAGGAGGTATCTACTTTCTGAACTGAGGAGTATTTACATAATTACGTAAAGTACATTACATAATACATCAGCCTTTATTATTTGTTTTGCAAACATTTTATGTAAAGCAAAGTATATTATTCTACTGGAAGGTGCTCCAAACAGGAACAACTATCTAGATACATTTATTTAAAAACATGTAGAAAATGTAAATTTAAATCTTAAATAATGTCTTAACACTCTTAACTGGATGGCGATGAGCAACACTTGGTATTTCAGCTGGGTTTAGAATGATTTCAGTTGGCGAGATCCACACCTCACAGTTTTGCAAATTGAAAAAATTGAAGAAACCATTTTTATCCAGATTTAATCCTGATACTCAAGATGCAGGAATTGGCCAGGTGTAGATAGGATTTAAAAGTCATATAGTGTTTTACAGTAACTAGTGTACTCTCCTTTTGCGTGCATTACAGCTTCTATACTTTCCAAGAGAGATTTCCAAGGAAATCTATAGGGCTACTTTCCACAGCTCTTAGGAAATGGTTGCTAACTTCTCACTGTCCAAGTAATCGCAATCAGGTTCAGTGATGCTGATATCTGTTGTGCTTAGTTCATAGTTCGGAGACCAACTGGAGCTTCTTTGTAGTATTTTCAATTCTCATTAACGCCTTTGTGGCAGCTGCACATATTTTTAGACCCATAGTGTTGAGGTGTGTTCTTACAGTGTAAGGATGGACAGAAACACCTGTGGATTTTCAATTTTGAAGCAGGAATGGAGCTTGATGTTCTCCTCTCTCTCAAGGATGAAAGCTTTAAGGACTGTATATCTGCCAGGGTTGGTTTTGGTGGTCTACCAGGTCTCGCATGGCTGTTGGAAGTCCTATCTTTTGCTAATGAAATCCAGTTTGAAGAAGCTTTCCCAGTTCCCATTAAACCATTTTGATGCTGGTCTCTGACTTTACTACAGTACTATACGTTATGCATTCCCTAACCTTTAGGGTTTCTTAAATAGGACACTTAATTCTTTGCCTGAGTGCTACAGTGCTTCTATGAAGACAAATTCCAGAACATATTACATCCGCTCTAAATGACTAACCCCAATTCCTATTTAGTTGCTCAAATAAGCAGGCCTATTGCATCTACATGTAGAACAGCTGTGCTGAATTCCTTCATTTTCCTTCTTTGATTGTCCCACGATAAGAAGAAATCCATAGCAGAGCCTGGTCCAAAGAACTCAGTGTACTTTTACTTAGCATGAGGGTGGATGTTGGGATCAGAGGACAGTGAGTGCCCCCTTAAGCACGGGTCAGGTGCATGCGTCTGTAGAGCACCTCCACTATTAAAGAAAATTCAGGGCTGTCTGATTTAGCGTAACAGAGCCATTAGCTCTTAATGCAAGAGAGGGAGAATCGTGGAAGGAATGGAGAGAAAATCAATAAGGTTTGCCATGGACCTAAAGGATGGAAACCTCCGAAGAGCGGCTAGTTCAAATGTTTATTCATTTGATTTGGCCCTCTTTGCCTTTGTCTGTCTCTCGCCCCTCTCTCTCATGGTTTGAGAGCACCATTTATCGCAGCCAGTGCATTCATCTGAGCCACACTCAAGTTCAATTAAGCCTATCTCTAATTCACAGCTGTGTGAATGGACCGAAACATGCTGGGAAGTCGCTGCTAATGCACTTCTCTCTCACTGTCACTTTATATTGTAGAGATGTGTAATGTGGACCAGTGCATCTGACGACATCTTTTCTTTCAGCAGTCTAAAAAGAACCTGGTTTTATAAATGATCGCTTTCTATCCCAGCTAAGTTTAGAAACGTACTTTCTAAAGAACTTTTTACTGAGTTGCCAGTTTGTCAGGTACCCTTTCAGCCAGTTTATTGGAAACACCTACCATAAAGGTGCACTTTACAATTACTGATTATAGCAGTGGTGTACAGTTGTGATCAAATTTATTCAACCCCCAATGCTGCGAAGGGTTTTATGGAATTCAGTGCACATTTGTAATTGTGTTCATAATGAAATCTTACAAGGACTTGTTAAAGAACTAAATGCAACTAAGATAGCATCAATTGTTTTTGTCATAAAGTATTAAATGGCCTTTTTGTGATTTCTTCATTGACACAATTATTCAACCCCTTTACGACTACCACTCCTAAGAACAGAGGTTCATTCCAGTGTTTTCAATCAGGTATTGAAAACACCTGTGGATGTCAACGAGCAGCAATCAAGCATGATAAGCACCAATTAGGCAGATTTAAAAGGACTGTGATACTCAGCTCCTTCTAGACATCTACTGGTGTGTTTACAAGCATGGTGAAGGCAAGAGAATGGTCCCAGAAGACAAGAGAAGAGGTTATTGCTCTTCACAAGAATGGCAATGGATATAAAAAGATTGCGAAGTTGTTAAATATTCCAAGAGACACTATCGGAAGTATCATTCACAAGTTCAAGTTAAAGGGCACAGTGGAAACGTTACCTGGTCGTGGCAGAAAGAAGATCCTGACCGCAACTGCTGTGCGCTACCTGAAGCGTAATGTGGAGAAAAATCCCCGCGTGACTGCTAAGGAACTGAAAAAAGACCTGTCAGATGTGGGCACTGAAGTTTCAGCTCAGACAATAAGGCGCGCACTGCATAACGAAGACCTCCATGCCAGAACTCCCAGGCGCACCCCCTTGCTGACTCCAAAGAACAAGAAAAGTCGACTGCAGTATGCCAAAAGTCATGTGGACAAGCCACAAAGGTTTTGGGACAGTGTACTGTGGTCAGATGAAACTAAATTAGAACTGTTTGGGACAATGGACCAGCGCTATGTTTGGAGGAGGAAGAACCAGGCTTATGAACAAAAGAACACCTTGCCTACTGTGAAGCATGGCGGGGGGTCAATTATGCTTTGGGGCTGTTTTGCTTCTAATGGTACAGGAAAGCTTCAACGTGTGCAGGGTACCATGAATTCCCTTCAGTACCAGGAGATCTTGGAGGAAAATGTGATGGAGTCAGTCACAAACCTGCGGCTTGGGAGACGTTGGACCTTCCAGGACAATGATCCGAAGCACACATCCAAGTCCACTAGAGCATGGTTGAACATGAAAGGCTGGAACATTCTAGAGTGGCCATCGCAATCACCAGACTTAAATCCAATTGAGAACCTCTGGTGGGACCTAAAGAAGGCAGTTGCAGTGCGCAAGCCTAAGAATGTGACTGAACTGGAGGCTTTTGCCCATGAAGAATGGGCCAAGATACCCATAGGTCGCTGCAAGACACTTGTGTCAAGCTATGCTTCACGCTTGAAAGCTGTCATAACTGGAAAAGGATGTTGTACTAAGTACTAAAAAATAATGTCACTAGGGGGTTGAATAAAACTGATAATGATGTGAGCACAGTAAAGACATTTGTGGTTATTCCATCATAAATATTATGTTATATTTGTCTAATTTATAAGTGCCTCTTTGATATAATTGTAAATAAGATGACTGAAATGATCAAAATCAATGTCAAACTGGCCAAAACACTTTATTTCAGTGGGGGTTGAATAAATTTGATCACAACTGTAAATCAGCCCCCTCTCCCCCCTCCACTCCCATGTCCATCAGTGGAAAAAGACCACCACAGGACTACCACTGAGGGTAAAATATGTTCATAGCACCAATCATAGCAGCACTGTTGGGGTTTTTTAAAACTGTGTAGACTTACTGGCCAAATTCTTTATTTAGTTTATTTTAACCACAATGCCACAATGACCATTAAGTACCAGTTAAGCAGAAGCAAATCTGTCTAACAGAAGCTTATACCCCTTCAAAGTTCAGTCTTAGAAGTTGGTTGCACTTCCTGCTTTTCATCGTCCTAGTAATCCTAAATGCATTCACTGATCTTGATTTCTGGACTCTGGGGTCTTCACTTCTTAGTAACGGCTTCTTGATAGCTACACATCCTTTCAGTTCTATTGTGTTGTCTTTTCTTATGATGGAAGGATGGACAGACAAATCTGAATTAAAGCTGGAATGTCTCCTCAGTCTCAAGGGACAGTTTTGGTGGTCTATCAGGTCTTGCATTATAGTTGTTGGGGGTCCCTTTGTTTCTTATACACTGTTGTGTTCATTTAGGAGTTGGTTCTCCAGGGAGTCTCTAATTGCTTTCTCTTATGTGCTAGTCTTTCCATCACTCCTTGTGTTCTCATATGGTATATGTTTCCTCTTTTCTCTCTTCCAATGCTTTTTTTTTATTGCACATGTCTGTTAGCTAGCTACTTCAGTTAACAGTGGTGTGAGTCCATTCAGTTTATCAGTGCCTATATTATGCCTACCAATAGGTTTAAATAAAATATACATTTAACGCATGGCATATATCTTTGGTGGAAGTGTTTATCTGATTGAAAAGCACAGAGCAGCAACACCGGTACAATAAACACTAACATTAGTGACATACATTGTCAAGTTGGCTGCCTTGCAACTTCCTGGTGTGAAATAGCAGGGGCTTTAGGTGGTCTAGGACTCTCTTATTTAGTCATGATCACTAGGCTTCTGTCTTTAGGATTCTTTGCTAACTAAAGATGCAGCACATGGCTGCCTCAGACTGGCTTCACAATATGCTTTAACAAACACTCAACATCAAAAGAATAACTGCATCCAGAAGGAATCAACCGGCAGGAAAGAAACTGGTGGGTAGGTTTGACATGCTAATGATTTAGGTTTCATGCTCTACCATTCATGTGACGTACACTAGGACAAGCTTTAATGCTGTTACTTACTGACCCAGCAGTCACAACTGATCGACCAGTGACACCCTCTGTGAGTTTTCCTGCAAGAGCCAGCACCATTGGCATACGGCTGCACAACGCAAGACTATGTGTACCACAAATGGGCACTCGAGTTAGTGACTCAAATTCGAGTCGCACTTGAGTTGCATATAAATAGACTTCAGACTTGACTTGTAACTCTATAATGACTCCCGACTCGGTCCAAAATAACACATGAACATCAAGTATCTTTCCATTACCATCCAGGCACGGTGTGCGGAAGTTACAGGAAAATAATTCCTTTGTGTATGTATACTCTATTTCGTTGATTTGGGACACGGCCCACGGACACGGACCAATCACAACATCCGACTTCAGCGCGTGCGTGATATCAGTGAGCGGCGCCAAGTGTAAACACAACACTGTAGCATGGCTTCGGCGGGAGCGCCGTACGTGGTAGCCTTTGGTTACAGGGAATTCAAAATCCTAGCATATAACAGAAGAGTGGCAGCGTGCAGAGAGTGTGGGAAACAAATTAGATACACTGGATCGACCACATAAAGGCATCTGAAAACACACCCGGATATGTTTGTGCTAGCCGCTTAGCCGTTTAGCCATCATTCCAGCTATATAATATACAGTATTAACCCCTTAAGCTGGCCGGAAACAGGAGATGACGAGCTATGAAAATGTTTGAGTCAGAGTATGGTGCCGAAACAAAAAGTGATATTGCTTCTAGATTGTTCTGTTTGAGAGTTGTAGAGAATGTCATTTTTTGTGAGTGAATATTGTAAGGAAATATGTAGCATTTAAACAAAAAAAGAAAAAAAGTTGCACTGTAAAAAAAAAAAATAGTTATGTTTTGCACACAAAGTTAATCTGTTGTGTTTTTTTTTTTATCTACACTTTTTTTAATGCTACAGTTACTATATATGTTCAATGTAAATTGACTTAAGACTTGACTTAGACTCTAACCTATAGACTCGTGACTTGACTTGGACTTTTTTTCATTTCTTTGTGGTGGCGATGGCTAACGAATCTGTGTGTGGAGGCCCCCTGGTCAGCACCAAGATGAACGGTTTGTTGTTACTCATCACACATCCAGAAGACCTGGTGTCACTCCAACTCCACTCCAACCGCAAAATCTGCAGGAACTGCATGAGAATATAAAAGCTGCACGGGATGCATTATAACAGCTCACCATTAGGAACCACTACAACTCCATCTAAGATGTCTGACATGTTGTATTAGCAACATGGCAGCCCAAAGCCTCACTGAGTCACTACTTCTGTATGTGTAACTCAATGAATATTGGCCATGGCAGTCTAAATCTATCATCATTTATCGTTCCTGGTTACCCTTTATTTTCCTCTGCAATGAAAGAGGTTATGTGTGGAATCTCAGTCAATGGGAATATGAGTTCATTATCAAAGTTGAAAAAATCATTTCCAAAAAAAGAATTATTAAACCAAAACATTTATTGGAGCTGGCATCATCAGCCCTGTGGCAAGACATTTAGCGGTCAGCCAGCACTAGATTAGCCAGCCATCATGGTGCCCCCTGGAATATATTTTTAATTAGATAAATTATATGCAATTAGATGAAAAATTAGGAATCACCTGCATCTTATTCGTAGTTTTCCTTTCCACTGTGTCAAATGTGGGAGTGTGAAAACAGTCCTCTGACACTGAAAGGCATATTGTGAAGTCATTTATCATGATAGCAATAACGTAACATCATATTGGCCAGCCCAGTAGAAGATAGCAGCTCTATGTCATACTCTGCAGTTTCCTTAGCGTCCCTTATTGTAAGCGTTTTTATAGCTTTCTGGTTTAACAGATTGCTTTTCCTTACTGGAACTGTATTTATTTGAGATGCCCATCTTCAGGATTGGGGAGAGAAGAATGCTGAATACAGTGTATTAAATCATGATGTAAGATGCGGAGAGGAGAACGTATCTGTGTAAAAGTGCACCATGAAATGTGAGTAGACTTTTCCCACAGCTGTTACTAGCAATCTGTGATTCTTCCTTCCATATACCAAAGATTAGAGTTACAAAGGGCTTGTAAGCTTGAGCTATGCTCCATCTTTGTTGCATGATTAATGTCTGGTACTGTGTACTATGTAATTGATCTGAAGCCTTTTGACCCATTCACAAGGCTTTTAATAGGGATCTTAATCAGAGCACTTTCTGGCATTTATACTGCAATGATCCTCTTTAACCAAACTGTATTACACCCTGACCTTTCTAACCTGCCCTTCTTACTGACCTGTGCCTGTCTTCCTCACTCTCTAAATGTGTTATATGCGGACACACACACACGCACACATGTCATCATGCATCAGACACACACAATCCTTGATCTTCTATAAAGCTCTTGAGACTTTTTAATCATGTCACATGGTTTACTGATACATGCTCCAAGCTGTGCATGTATCAGACTGACAGCAGTATATATATATAGGACTCTTCTTTCCGTTTATCCCCAAGACTGATGAGCACCTTTCAGGTTTAGCCAGAGTGCTGTGTTTAGAAGATATCCGGTACACTGCTGTATAAAAGTGTGGAATCATTTAAGAAGTTATGTAACTGCATAGGAAATAATGATATTGAGGTAAATAAAGCTAATGGATCAGATGCAGCAGTGCTGCTGGAGCTTTATGTGGAAGCGTTTTGTAGTTCAGTTAGTACAATTATAGACTGTAGTCCAACAGCACTTTACACACAAAATAATTAAACATAGGGCTAAAATTGTGCAGCAAAAAGTGCAGAATTAAGAGAGAGAGAGAGAGAGGGAGAGAAACAATAATATACATATATACACATTACGTGGGGCAGTCGTGGGCTGGATGGTCGCCGGTTCGATTCCCTGAGCCTACAGTAACGACTGAGGTGCCCTTGAGCAAGGCACCTAACCCCCAACTGCTCCCCGGGCGCCGTGGATAGGGCTGCCCACCGCTCCGGGTAAGTGTGCTCACTGCCCCCTAGTGTGTTCACTAGTGAGTGTGTTTGTGGTGTTTCACTTCACGGATGGGTTAAATGCGAAGACTAAATTTCCCCACTGTGGGACTAATAAGGCATTAAAATCTTAAATCTTATTATCTTAAATATATTTAAATATAATAAATGTCTGTAAAAACTGTATATTCTAAACAGACAATAGACAACAGACAAGTGAGGTAGCAGTTAGTTATCTGCGTACATTGTTATCCCCACTTTCACCCTGTTCTTCTATGGTCAGGACCCTCACAGGACCACCACAGAGCTGGTATTATGTGGATGGTGGATCATTCTCAGCACTGCAGTAACGCTAATGTGGTGGTGGTGTGAGTGGATTAGACACAGCAGTGCTGCCGGACTGAATAGTTCACCAGTCAAAACTATTGAGCTAACAGCGTCCTATGGGCAGTGTTCTAGGGGCAGTGCTCTGTGACCACTGATGAAGGACTGGAGGATAACCAACACAAACCGAGCAGCAGCTACAAGGTGGACCAGCAAGGTTGGATGTCTAATAGAGTGGACAGTGAGTGGACACAGTGTTTAAACACTCCAGCAGAAACAGATGCACTACAGTCTGTATTTGTAGATCTGCTATGTGGATCTATATTGTAAGGGGTGCTAATAAGGAGCTCTGTTAGATTTTAATTATATACAACAGGACTGGAAACCAACTTACTACACTACTTCTTTTCCAAAACACGTTTGGGTTCTGAGGATTGCGTTCTTGGTTTTGTGCTGTAGCATGCCTCAGTCATTACAAACTTGACTCAGCTAAGTAATATGATTTGTGCATAAAATATTACATGTATAAATAGCTGGAATAGAGGCTGCATTGTCTTGTCATTGTGTTCTTGCTTGCGTAACGACGGCCCAGTGAAGTGTGTGATTTTTTTCTAAGCTCCCTTTACTTCTTAGCTTCTATAACCTCATATGCTGTGTAAAACTAAAGAAGCAAACCGGGAGCACAATGGATATACTGACTGAACCACATTTGAGATGAAGTTAAAGACAATACATTTCTATTTTTGGCCAAATTATCGTCTGACTGATCCTGCTAGAGGTTCACAGTAATGTACAACACATGTCTGTTTAGTTCACACGGGCCTGTTAAGTGTCTGTCAATAATGTCTCGTTATGTTAGTATTTGAGCCTTTTAGACTGTAGTCCTAATAAGTTCTACTATACCACATTAAACCGGCTCCGTTTTTGTTGCTTTCTGAAAGAAAATACGCTATTAAACAAATGTGTTTCCGTTTGACCCAGAGGCCTTTAAAAAGCAGAAAGTGACGTCACTCACCACTCGCTGCCTGGGAGAAGCAATAATAAGTAATGTGATGAACTCTGAGCAGTGGCACTGTACTCCCAGCAAGAGTGCAGGCAAACACTCCGCCTTTAATGAGGAAATGACTAGTTACTTCAAGGCTGGATAATTGTAATGCCCTGCTTTCTGGTTGTTCCAGCAAAAGTCTTAACAAACCTTAGTTAGTCCAAAACACTGCAGTTAGAGTCCTTACAAGAACTAGAGTTTTATCATATCAGCCCAGTCTTATCTAACTTACACTGGTTCTTCTTCTGACATATAAAGTTCTAAATGGCCTTACTCCTATGAACCTCACTGAACGTATCTCATACTATGAACTGTCACATGACGTTAGATCTCAAAGTGCAGGCTCTTTATTAGTACCTATAATTAACAAAGTTACGTTGAGGGGGAAGAGCCTTTTCATACAAGGCCCCCCAGCTTAGGAATAACCTACCAGTCAGTGTTCCTGACTCAGACACAGCCTCAGTCTTTAAGTCTAGAATTAAAACCTACCTGTTCAGTCTGACCCATCCGATCACCCAGCTACTTAATTACAGAGTGATCAGACATTTATTCCTCTGCCACTGAACCCTTCCCCCGAGGAGGATGGGTTCCCCTTTTGAGTCTTGGTTCCTCTTGAGGTTTCTTCCTTTTAAACTGAGGAAGTTTTTCCTTGCCTCTGTCGCCCATGGCTTGCTCACTGGGGACTCGGACACCGGATTCAGTTGTTGTAAAAGGTGTTATATAAATAAATAATGACTTGATTTGACTTACATTACATAGTAGACCACAGTGATGATCAAGGAATAGTTTAAACTAAATTTGCCAACAGTACATAATTATCAATTATTAATAAAACACACACAATTAGCATTATGTACATGACCTTATACTAATTTACAATGATTCATATAGGTTTAAAAATAAAAAATAAACATTAGTAGCAATAAAAGTGGCAAAATAATATGGAAAAAACATATTGTGTATATATATATATATATATATATATATATATATATATATATATATATATAGAGAGAGAGAGAGAGAGAGAGAGAGAGAGAATTATTAAGTACAATATTCAGGAATCATAATAATAGGAATTTAAACATGTGTGATAGTGTTAATACAGAGTCAACAATCAACAATTAATATAGTATATATAAAAAAGGAGCGAAAAGGAAGTAAAATGAGAGAGTTGTGAACAACATACTGTGGGTCCATATAAATAACTCATGTTTTATCTTGTTGACTTTTGGTTCATTAGGCAGAACAGCAGTGCTGGATCTTAGAAAGCCTATATAGACATACATTTCATAATGTATAATGGTGCAGGTGCAATAACATCGGGTAATAAAATTATTAATTTTCCTAAATTACTGCAATCCCCATCGCCCCAACCTTCATGAACTTATTTACAAAAACTCATACTCCCTGACTGTAACTCTATAACTCTGCTCTATAACTCAGTGGTCCCTTAATGACTAAGTCAGCAAAGTGGCCCACACCATAAAACTCCCAGCACCACTCCTCATAGCTAGGAGGTGGTTTTGCAGTTATGCAATGTCATGTTTTCTCAATGCACATTTATCAAAACCATTTGTCTGTTGTTCACAGAAGACATTCTTGTAGCACCATGGAACATCTAGGTGGATTTTAGTAAACCAGAGCAGAAATATTTTCTTTGTGGTTTCTTGGGTGGTATCCTTCAAAGAACCCCAGCCTTTTTAATGGAACACCTGCTGTTCCTTACATGTCGAGCTATTTGAGGATTCCACAGTGTACCATTACACTGACCTCAGTAGGAGATCTTCTCTTGTCGATAGCAATTCAGATTTTGTTCCTTTCCAGTCTTGTGAGCTTTAGCAACTTTCCTTCTGATGCGCTTAATAATCAATATTTCATTTTAACAGAAGTCCAGAGGTTTATAATATCCGGAGCTGTAAAATCACAAGGATTCCTGATTCTACTGCCCTGTACAACTCTCTATCTAGAACAAGCAGATACCTTGGAGACAATTCCTATGAATAGCTTTATATATTTATCAATACAGTCATATAAATAAATGTACAGAATGAATTGCTGAAAGAAGGAAAAGTACAAAATGAATTGCTGCAAGGCCGTGGCCAGCATTTTATTGGTTCTGAGGCTGAATCCACCCGGACACTGTCTCACTGTCTGTGAACCCTTTTCATGTTGTGAATTTGTTCATTAATGTGACCTAAAATATGACCATATCTTCATTTACATCATAACACTAGATGAGGCCAATCCAGTAAAACAAACAACACAAAAATATCGTTTTTCAAATAAAATATCGTTTTTCATCCACTCATTGCAGTGTATCTGTGGGAATTTGTGCCTATTCGGTCAAAAGAGCTTGTGTAGGGTCAGGCACTGATGTTGGATGAGGCCTGGCTCTCAGTCAGTGTTCTAGTTCATGCCAAAGGCGCTCGACAGGGTCAAGGTCAGGGCTCTGGAGTTTCTCCACACCAAACTCAAAATCTGTCTTTATGGAGCTCGTTTGTGCACAGAGGTAAAGTCCTCAGGAAGGAGTGTTTTTCCAAAGCCGCTGCCACAATATGAGAAGCATGCAATTGTTTGAAATGTGCTTGTACGTCATAGCATTAACACCACCCTTCACTGGAACTAAGGGACCCAAACCCCAAAAAACAGCCCCAGACCCCTTTATGCCTCCTCCAACAAACTTCACTGCTAGCATTCATGTTTTGTAGTTTGAATGCAGCCAGCTTTAAAGTACAGCTTCCCGTGCTTATACCATCCGGTCAGCAGGTTCAAGTGCTTGCTCCCTCTCTTCATGTGCTACAGTGGCAGCTTTGTTGTGTGCGTGGCCACAGCTGTTGAAGCATTGACCAAACCTCTCTCTCACCAGCCCATCTCTCTTTTTCTCCCTTCCTCTCTCTCTCTTTCATTCAGTGTCGCCTTCTTTATTTAATCACGCTCCTTTGATAACTCTCCCACCCCCCCCCCCCCCCCCCTCTCTCTCTCTCTCTCCCCATCTCTCTCCCTGTCTCTCCCCCTCTGCTATGTGATAATATTGTGTCAGTAATAGGGCATGGCTCCCTGAGGGCAGTGGCTCTAACTTGCGCAGCATGACTATGTGTGTGTGTTTATCCCGCCTGGCCCAGATGCCGTCGCTAAATCCATCAGTAGTGGTGCCGCGCTAAGCTGGAACATTTGGCCCTGCACTGGGGAGGAACAGGACCTCACAAAAAAAAGAAGAAGAAAAAAAGAGTCAGAGGGAAAGAGGAGGAGAGGGCACTAATCTGGAGGAAGAGCAGTAGAGAGGGGCCATCGCTGTCTCCCCTCTGCTCCTCTAGGTGGGCTTGACCCCGTCCTCCAACCCGCAGGCATGGAGCTGAATGAGGATGAGCTGGGGGTCTTCACCGTCATTCAGTGAGTACATTTAGCATCACCCATTCAAGCGGTCCTCATCAAAGCTCTTATTAATACTTCACTGGATTAATGTAATGAGCAAATATACATCATGTTCAGTTTAGTAACAGTGCATTTCTTACCTTTACCTTTCCTTTTGTTGATCCTTCTCTTACGCTTCTTTATGTGGGAATGAAGAAAATTGAGCATTTCTTGTGGATCTTAATGGATCTATTACTATGCAGCAACTATTCAGTGATGGCAGTGAAATCGGGAATGCCAGGAAAGGCAGTGGGTTTGTTGGTGTGGATTCGGGCCAGTTTGGACAGTCTTTACCTCACTACCCTCCCTATAAGACTTGTTGGCACACAGTTAACACAGTCGTAGACACGTAGTCTTTCAGTGTGGTTTGATGTGAAACGGTTCATCATAGAGAAACCTCAGATCTTTACAGTGGCGGTGATGGAAACCAGGGTCCACGTCACAAATATAGTTTCTCTCAAACCACCAGTGAACCTACACACTTCTGAGCATTTCTTCTCTTGCGGTCTGCTTTACCTTATGCACCTCTCGTTAGGCCAACACTGTATCTCAGCACTATTATGAAGCAATGTCTCAGGCAGCCTATTTGTAACCACATCACGAAATCATTTCCGAGAGCAAGCTTTTAGAGGCATCCATGGCATCGGATGTCTGGTTCCCATCACCACCACAGTGAATCTCAGCATTTGGAGCAGAACAGAGCTGTTCACACTAAACCACTCAGGATAACTTTGTTTCCATCCTACCCGTTGAATTCTTCTATAGGGTTTTGTTAGTTCTACAGTGATGTGAACTATATCAGAAACAGCATTTAAGAATGGCAAGCCAAGCTCACTTACTTTACTAATGTATGCTGATGTATTACATTATTATTGATCCTAACTGTGGTCCATTTTTACTGGTGCATTTGTGTATGATAAGACATTGTTTGACATTTTGCATTTTAAACAGCAATTCGTTTGTTTAGGGGTTTTAACAAGTACAGGATTGTTAGATCACTTTTATATTTCTCTTTAGACGTACCACTGATAAACACACCTACAGTGTGGCCTGTAGTTAAGCTGTTCAACTCTGGGCAGGAACGCATTACAGACTGTAGTTTTACTGTGCTGCTGGTGCTGGATCAGTGACTGGGTTGCTGTTCCTAACACATAAGTGAGTTGAACTGATGCTAATAGTCTGTGTCACTGTTCGGCGAATTAAGTGGACGCTATTGATGAATGGAGTGAGCCTGCTGAAAAGCACAGTGATGTGTGTCAGAGGATTAAAAAGCCCTTCACCTCCTAATATCTATGAACTCGAAGCTAGGCTAAACATTAGGCCACCCCATCCAAAACAGTAAAGAGTTTTAGTGTTGATGCTTTACAATAAAGAGGTTAACAGTACTTAAGAGAGCAATAAGCAATATTTTAGAATTTATTAAGGAATTTATGAATGTGTTAATTATAGTGACCCAGTGTATGGGACAGTGCGAGATAATCACTAAGGAAGTTTATCATAATGTCAGATGAAGTCTTAAATATCGACTTTAGGAGTCGTAGGAGCACAGAGTAGCTTTAAGTATAGACATATTTACATATCGTCGCTGTCCAAAGAAAAACAAGTATCTCCAAAACGGCAACTTTACAGGAGAGGCCAAAAACCTCATTCACTTTTAATGGAAGTCAATGGAACCAGACGTCTTTCCAAACATTTTTGCACCATTTCTGTTGGTCCTTTCGTTTTGCAATTCTCACACAATGTAAATGGCAGCCGGTGTGTTCAAATGACGTATAAAAGTCAAAATGGACAAAAATGGAGATACATGTTTTTCATTGGACAGCGACGATATGCACATCAGATATGTCCTGTAGATTTAATAGTGTCACTGTCCAGAGAAAAATTTGAATGTGAGGCCAAATTTGAATGTGAGTCAATGGAACCAGAAGTTTTCCCAAACTACTTTGGATGTTCTCTGCTGCTCCATTCATCATAAAATATTTACAAAGTGTAAACAGCAGATGTTGTGTTCAAATGCTGGGTAAATTAAAAGTGCATGTGTTTAATTGAACAGTGGCGATATGTGAAATATAGTTAAACACTATTATAGCAAACACTGTTTTGCACTTATGCAGCCGTTTTTAAGAGAAATGCATAGACAATGTCAAAATTGGCACAAAAAACCTTGAATAGTTAATAATGCGTATGTCATACATCTATATTTATTACACATAAGCAGAAAAATGCATTTCCTGAAAAATCTCAGGGTAATTATGCATTTTTGAGGTCTTTTGAGGTGGACTGCATAATTCCATGAATGCCATTTTATAATTTGCTGTCTTGACTTTTATTCTGAATAAAGTATTATGGTAAAAATAAGGAGACCTTTTATAAGCAGCCATGTCTAAACTTGTCACTGCTGATGTACTCTAATTGTAAAGTGTTATAGTCAAACCAATCTTCCACTGACAGACAGGACGTCAGAATGACTTAGTAGCAGATTAGGAAGTTCTTGCTCATGACGGAACACCACAGGAGGCGGTGGTCTGCAGTGCAGTGCGGTTGTTTATGTTGATGTTCCAACATCTTCTCATCCTACAACTTGTAACTCATGGATTGATGGATGTCAAGCCCTTACATAACTTGCACTGCACTGAAGAACCTAAAAGCTTAGAGGATTAGATGCACATTCTGTGCGTTGGCGCTCTAGTGGTAAGATGCAGTGCTGTGCTCTTAAAGATGAAGGTTCCTTTCTGAATGTTTCATTACTTGGTATATGGTTCTAAGAACAAGATGTATTGGTATTGCATTGTGAATTACAGTTGATATAGGTATGGATAAATAAGGCAGTGCAATAGTAATAAATAAATGTGCATACATGTGTAATGATGCATTATGTGGGAATAATCGCATGCTTCTTTAAAGAACAGAAACCTGTTCCTTAGTTATCAGTCACAGTTTGAACCAGAATCTGAGGATTTAAAAAAGAGTTATTTAGGCAGCGACCTGAACCACACACCTCACCTCTATGCTTCTCATACTACACTAATGTACTTGTAAAGGTGGTGCACTTTTTTGCACAGTGCTCCAGAATGCAGTTTGGGATGCAACGTTTTTCTAAAACCAGGCAGAAACAGGCTTCCATGCAGACAGCACATGAGCTAAACTCGTTCATTCAGTTTGTAGCAGATAGCCCTCTAGATTTGTCACCCCCAGCACAAAGTGTTATCAGATTGTCTGTAATTAGTGCCTCTATTTGGCAACTAGTGTTCAAATCTTCTTAACTAGTAGAAAGAGTGCTCACTCCACCACTTAAAGTCCATTCTTTCATTAAGATGCTTTCAGGAAAACCAGCCCCAATATAGAAAAATTAGAACAGCATAATCATTGTTGCCTGTCAAATTCAATTTTATAGTGTAATGCCCTGTAGGAAGTAGGACTGTAGGAAGTGTTGTATTGGTCCAACCTAAAAAATGACGTCAATTTGTTACAAGCAAATTAATTAGGTTTATTGAAAATGGACTGAAAGCATTGAAAGCCGATTCTTTCAATCAAAGTCCTTTGATTTGAGTAATTTATTTATTCCATTGTTAGTAAATTTTACAGTGTATAATCTTGTGACATTTAAATTCTGTTGCTCTTTGCCACTTAGAATTTCTGTGGCTCTACAGACCACCACCACGGGCGAGCACCTAGGCAAGGTCACATAGACTGTGCATGACTTGCATGCAAATTGGCGAGATTCTGGGATCCATATCTCCAGTTCCCTAAAGGCTAGCAAAGCGATTCATGCTGAAAAGGACACATCATGTTCTACTGATCCTTAGTTTGGTGTTTTGTTAAAGATGTATTTCCTACAGTTGCGTGCTGTAAAGTACTCCCATCTTGGGTTAGGTTAGGGTTAAGGTCACATAACCTGTGGTCTGTACACTTCATTTATGGAAAGGAAGCCCCTAAAACAGCCCATTTTAAACAAATTGTTGTTGTTGACTGTTGGCACAATCTGAAAACACTTGCTGCACATTGAGCAATTAATCAGCGAGCACATATAGAAAATGTCCATATTTCCATGAGCTTCCATTAAATCTATATTTTGTCTGTGCCGTTTATTCCAACGCTGTCTTCACTGTGAGCTACGTGACTGCCAAGCATACCAAATCTGCAGACTAATAATCATGTTTTCCTCATTTTTCACCGTGTCCCCACTGAGCCTCTCACTCAGCCTCGTCTCTGTAAAGAGATTCAATCTTTAATATCTCCTTAATGTGCTGCCATTGTTTTAACGACTTGATGGAGCGATTTTAATATCTCGCCATCACCGAAGCTGCGTTGGAACGTTTTTTTTTTTTTTTCTTCTTGACCTTGTCCCTACAGAAACTCATCATCTGCCCTGTAAGTCCACAGAAAGTCAGTACTGGAGCGCTGTGTTAGATAACTTCTCCGACATACTGTTCATCCCCTGATTTAATATATACAAACAAGTGAGGATGAAACAGAGAGGACATCTTGGATTTGGAACATACAATAACGGTCTAAGCAGATTACGCCAACAATGGACAGAGCGTTTCCTTCTGAGACTGAATTATGCTTGTTTGTTCGTGGAGGTCCAGCATAGGATTGCTATGATGTAGGTATTTTGTAGGAGAGGGGCTTTGGCTCCATGTGCTGGTATTTACTAGCACTGATAGAAAGAATCTGGGGAGTAATTGTCCTCTGCACATTGGAGGTCCTGTGGTAATGCATGAAATTGCATTTTTGAAAACCAGGGATGCAGTTTTGATGTCATAAGAGAACATCATATCTCTGAAATGCTAACTCTAGAATGGACAGTTAAATGGGCGTCGTTCACCGACATCTTCCTACGTTCTTTCCTAAATGTGTTCTTGAGGCAGCTCCCACAGAAAAGTCCACTTGATGATGTGTGATGTGTTTTTAGACCACCAAGCAGTTCATAGCTTTGTGCTCTTGGGTGCGTGTGGATTCTTTTCTACCCTGAGAACAAATCCTAAACAAGAAAACAGGTGACGATTTTCTACCATGTGATTTTGGATTATTTCTACAGGTTCTTTAAAAGGCAGCTGTTTAAATGATGTGAGAAAAGCGAAGCTACTTTAGTGAAATAATGATTCACTGAAGAAAACATTTATAAAGGCTTATTAAAGTGTTGGTTTTGATAAAGGCTGGTTTTGTCAACTCTAATATCAAGTGTCAAGTGAAAGTTTGTTTGTTGATGTTATTTCTGGGGTGAAATGACATGGTATGGATGGTAGGATGGATATTAGTAGCACTGTGTACATTTCACATGCAGTTCTTAAAATATCATACAGATTTAAATCAGTAATGTTTTTAACCCAAGTTGTTTGTAAAGGTGACCAGAAATAGCCTAAATTATATGAGGAAATTATATGAAATTATATAAGGGTAGTTATGAAGGCCATACACCCATATATTGTATATTTACTATATGTATACATGCACACATACGGATAACACCACTACCTGCTAGTGAGCTGTCACTCCATGTAAGAGACTGGGGTTCAAATCCGAGCGTCAGCTAAATGCCATAAATGTAAATATAAAACTCAGTCGTAATAGATCAGTGTCAGAACAAGATCATTTCAATACAGTAGATCTTCATTCCAGTAGTGAGATCACAAAGTATCAAACAATACTGTATTTCTACAAGTACTTCATTTAGAAACCCCAGAAAGTGTAATGAAAACACCTGAAACCAACATAAATCTGCCACTTGATGTAGATTACCTAACACTGACGTTGGCCAAATCAGCGTTTTTTTGGAAAATGTCTTTATAACTGTTTGTGTAACCTTGTCAGTTGTCATGAAGTGCTTATGTAATTGTCTTATAGCCTTTTAAATTTGGCCTACAGTAGAGTGTGACTAAATTGTTGAACCTAAACAGCAGCATCAAAACTTTTTCATTCAAATTGAAAGACGTTCCATAGTTGGTGCAATTAAATCTCTATTTTCAGATGATGAAGTTGAAAGCTGGTCATAGATCACTGTGGGACATTGAAAGGGCAACTACCTGAAATTCCTGAGTCAGCAATAACTGGGGCATACAACTGGAACCTTATTAGCGTTATGACCCCCATTACTGCCAGTGGAACTTTTGGACCTCTGAAGAATTAGCAGGGCCCACGATAGGACTAATAGTAATATATTAACTTTTTTATTTACTTTTTAATTTTTACATTTTATATACTTTTTAAAATGTTTACTTCTTCATAATCCCTCACGTTTACCCCCAATAAGAGCCTATTTAATACTTGAAAATAGCAGCTACCCCTAACGTTGTGTGAACATTAGATCATGAATGGGTTGATAGAAATGGTTGATGAATATGAACTGTAGCTGAGAACAGATATTATGAAGGTGTATCAACTTCATAATATGTTCAACAATATGTTGATGCTTTTCCACCTCACCTCAGCCCTATCCAACATCACTGTATTTCTGACATCATTCCATATCCTGCTAGACGTGCAGCCTGACACTGAAACTGATGTTGACGTTTGGTGTGTGATTGAAAGTTCTCTGTCTTGGTGTGAAGAGTTTTGTTTGTTTAACAGCGTCGTCCCCACCTCCCCCGCACCCCGCCAAAAAAGAAAACATGAGCTGAATTTCGGGATTATACTCTGTATTCATACGCCGAAGGTCACTGAAGATTAATGGTGGAATATCCTGGGTCTGCTAGACGAATAGCAGACTAAATGTGTGCCCACACGTACATGGTTGCATGCAGTTGTATTACCTGCTTGAATTACCACATTACCATTTTCTTTATGCATATTTAAAGTGTATTGTTGAAAATGTTATGCATGAGCTCCTTACCTCACCTCGTTTGTCTCAGCAGAAGCTGTCACAATATTAATGCTGCGCTTTCTTCATAATTACCTTATTTTCTTAGAGCTCCATAATTTCAGCTCTTACTTCCATCATGCTGTCATCTCTAGCATTCAGCAAGTCATGGATATGAATATAAGGAACTGCATATCAATATACTTCATGCAGCCGGCCGATTAGCATCATGTTGCTAACTTCTCAAAAGTGTAGCATCATAGCTGTCCGAGTAAAACTCAAAACCCAAAACATGCGGTTATTGATCGGAACCTGGGACATTTATCACTAGTGAAATTCTGGTTTTCTCAACTTTTCTCTTCTTCTACTTCTGAAAGTCAGCAGGGGAGGATATAGATTGTGCTTAGCACACAACACAAGACCACTTTCTGCTTCAATTTCGCAGGTCTGTTGCACTATTGATTAAGGAGGGAAACTTGAAATTTGCAGCAGGACACAGGGCTTTGTTTATACAGCACTTCCATTTGACAGCTGCGGTTATGGTAGTATAAGCTTCCTCTCTGTTAGCAGCTCTAGAATTTCTCCATAACCCACATTTACCTCGGAAAAACTAGGTGAATACCACTTGTTCCTTATTCTGCTGTTCTGTTGTTTTTGGCAGCACCTTCATTTGAACACATGGGGGCCAACTGGAGGGGTGACTGGCACTGTATCTAACACTGTGTTCATTAATAAATGAAGCATTTCAATAAAGGATCCTTCAGAAAGCTGCATACAAGAATGGTAGAAACTTTGTGGGCCCTGTATCTTTGGGGGTATTGGAATTGTCCTGCCTCAGTATGCCTGCATATAGCACCCTGGGAAAAAAGCAAAACAAACAAACAAATAAATGAACAAAAATCCAAATTTAATGTGCTTAATTCAAATGCATATATAATCTCAGCATGAATAGAATATATGGGGTAACACTTTACATTAAGCGTTAACGAAATAACATGAAGTAATACATTAACAATAACATTAGTTAATGTTAAGTAATACTGAGGGATTAGGATGATTCCAAGGTCTCCAAAATAATGAGGGTCTCTACAAAAAGTGATTCTCAAATTTTTCAGACTGTGCCATACTATACAGAATATCGTCACTGTCCAATGAAAAACATGTATCTCTATTTTTGTTGATTTTTACTTTAATGCCTCATTTGATCACATGAGCTACTGTTTACACTGTAAGGAAATTTCATGAAAACAGGACCAACAGAATTGGCCCAAAACTGCTTGGAACGATGTCTGGTTTCATTGACTTCCATTCAAATTAAATAAGGTTTTTGGCCTCTCCTGTAAAGTTGCCATTTTGGAGATACCTGTTTTTCTTTGGACTGCGACGATATACTATAACTGTTAGCACATATATTGATTCTTCTGCCAAACATATGTTTTGTATATGCAAGAAATATCTCAGATACATTGTTCCATTCTAAAATGTGTTTCAAAAAGTTATTTAAGCTCAAATACATTATTTTCATTTTTCATGTATTTTAAATGTATTTGATGACAACACTATATTTACAGTGGCATACAAATGTTTGGGCAGCCATGATTAAAATCTTACCTATAAAATATTACCTGATTTCCAAAATGCAGTTTTAAATGAACAAAGAAAGCAAAATGCTTCAAAGCAAGACTTGAGTCATGGCCAGTACTTAGCAGCAGCACATCTGGCAAGTGTCACAGCTTGTAAACACATTTTCTACCCAGCACAAGTCTTTTGGTTATTGTTTTGCGGGTTTTCACCCATTCTTCCTTTTCTGCTTCTAGTTCTGTGAGATTTGTCATTGTGGATTTTGAAGTGTGTTTAGGATCATTGTCCTGTTGCAGAAGCTGCCCTCTTTTTCAGAGAGGTGCTCTTGTCATGATGTTCTGCCTCCTGTTTTTTCCAAACATACTTTGCTCATTGCAGCCAAAATTTCATTAGTTCATAGCACATTGTTCCAGTCTCTATCAGGCTTGCTTAGGGGTTCCTTTGCATAACTCTGATGCTGAATGTGTGGTGAGGATGCAGGAAAGGTTTCCTTCTAATGACTTTTTCATGAAGGGTATATTTGTGAAGGTATCGCTGTGCAGTGGAACACTGCAGCACCACTCCTATTCTATTAAATCTTTCTGAAGATCTTTTGCACTCTTTGTTTTAGCATTCTTAAGTTCTCTTGGTGGACTTTCTTGGTCTTCCAGACCTCATCTTGATCTGTCCTTCACCTTCCTGTTAACTGACACTTTAGAATTACTAAATTACTAACTGAGAAAAAAAACTACTTCCTGAAAACTGTTTGCTGTCTTAATGTAACCACCTTCTTCTTTGTGGGCATCAATTACTGTATTTTAAGACTAAGTCTCTGGCAGCTACATGGAGGAGCCGGTGGCTTCTGATTGTTAGAACAAGGTTTGAGGAGACAGTGTATTTATACAGCTTCAAAATTTGCATCACCTGGCCTTTCCTAACGCTGACTGTGAACAAGCCTTAGCCCTAACAAACTAATTAAGGTAAAAGTCATCTGAGAGCTCCAATCTCTGGGGTGCCCAAACATTTTCATGATGCCCCCCCCAGTGAACAAACTTCTGCCCAGTTTAATGCACAGTTGCTGTTTATTTGCTGAATTGAATGTAATGGGGAACATAACTGGGGAAAGTTATGGCCACATATTTTATGCTTTATTCTCCATTTGAAATAGAAACTATGCACAACAATTTGCAGAAATATGTCCTCCATCTGACTTATTTTCACCTATGGGAGAAATGAGCTGACTTATTTTCACCTAGGTCTCAACAAAACATGTCCAAGGGCCTTCAAACTTTGGCATACGACTGTATATTTTATTCATGTGGAAACAATGAGTCCCGCACGCTACTGTTTTGGCTGTAGATTATGTATTCGACCCACCTGTGTCATTCACATCTCAGTAATCCAGAGCGCCTGCACTGTCTCTGGTGCAGCTGAATGATTTTCTTTAAAGGTGCCTGTGCTCAGGGGGCTAACGGGATGTGGCACTTCAATACATAGGGGCGGCAGCAGGCGTCGAGAGGTGTGTGTGTGGAGGGAGGGACTGGGGTGATAAATGACCCAGCCGTATTCTCTTCAGTATCTGAAGCTGCCACGTGGACTCCCGTTATTGATGAGTGTACTTAGTATTCAGATGGCAAGTGGACAGAAGGGAGGGCAGGAGAGACTGTGCGGCCTGAGAGCAGAGACACGCAGCTTAAGATTACTGAAAAGTACATTACAGTACACACACACACATACACACCAGTGATGGATTTTTCCACAGCAGCCTCAGTTCCAGTTGGTCGTAAATGGAGCTGTGGGAGTAACTGGTGACCCCTTTTTACTAGGCTAATGTAGAAGCCCCAGCCATTTTACTTTCATGGTTGAGTGGTTGAAAGAGAAATTCCACTGACTGGTCAGCATTGGTCAGCATCATCCAGATCGGTTTGGTGTGAAGTGCTCAGTTGTAGAGGAATTAATTACAGTGGTCGTGAAAGGGAACAGACATCTGCAAAGTCAAATGCCTCTAAAAAGCACTTCACAGGATGCTATTACATACAGTGCAATGGCTATAAATGCCGTACAGCTGCATAAGCTTCCATACAACTGCTTCTTCCCTCACACTATGGTCTTTGGCACACCCAAATACATTCACTTGCTTCATCCAATCATTAATCAATTTCCACACATGAAATGAGACATTTACTGCACTGTACCACCTCTTCTCAATCTATGAATCCTGCCGCACACCCCATAGGGATTTATAGCCCGACCATCCCAGTGCAATGGCCTCTGCAGGAGCCGGAAATTACTACCACCTTAAACATGCAGGATGATTCCTTTTTCATCTGGTGAGCTTCCTGTAGATCTAGATTTTACCTCACAGAAAGTATTCAGCAAAAAGTAGTAATGCAAGTACCGAAAGTGTATTTAACGCTGCACTATGTACATTTTGGGGATTTGGAGACCTCTCTGGTGGACACGTGTAATTGTACACAATGTGGAAGGACATTTTCTTTCGTCAGTTGTGCTACAGACTCCTTTCCTGATCGGATCAATCTGATGATTACATGGGTTGTGAGAGTATTTAAAGAAAAAGAAAAAAAGTTATTATTTATACTATGCAACATACTTTTGTCCATTAGTCAAGTAAAAGCATGTCAGAATTGACATGAGTCTATTTGATATAATAACTTCACATGGTTAAAGGCTACTATGGAATGATTTATGCGTGCAGTTTGCATGATGCTAATTGGGCTATATAAACTTCTGTTAAACTTGTTAGCTACATTTACTTGGCACTCTTATACACTTATTTGGCCACTGTGATACGCTGCCATTGCTAAAGAATGTCCCCTAGTAACTCACTTTTCAAACACACTTTCAGATTTCTGTCTGTTCAGAAAAAATAATGCAAATCCACATAGAATCTGTTTCACAAAACTTTAGCAAATCAAGCAGAATATTTAATCAGCTGCATTTTCAAATTCTTAGCTGACACACTTCTAATATCAAATGCATATGCATGAGAAAGAGAAGCACACTTTGCGTTTTTCTGTGCACATGGCCCTGAAAATGCATGTTTAGAATACAATTTACGGCTGAAAGTGGCACAAGCGTTTGAATGCATCAGTCCTCACCATCTAATAGAAAATCAGGCAAAGCCCCACAATTACTGCTGTCCTCTGAGCAAATGGCTGGTGGAGTTTTGGGCTGCTTACTGAGAGCTAATGTCTAAACTATAAATGTTGCATCCAGGTGTTAATCTGTAGCAATTTAGGGGTTCAACCAGCAAGCCCCTTCCCATCGCTGGTGGTGCAGCCCCTCATACAGTCTCATACAGAGGATAAAGGCTCAATGAAGTTAGATCAAGGTATCTTCTAATTTTTATTTCCTGGTCCACCTTAAATGATGTAGCAGTTCAGCAGTCCAGACACCCGTACCAAAGTCCTTATGGTAAAGTCTGTACACTTGTTGGCTGTTTTTGTAAAGAAGCTGGACAGTTATTTAGCCATATGAAACCAGCCCTATGTCTTAGATTGAGGATAGTCCAAAATACTGGTAAGGTCAGTAAAAGGTCAAACAAGTAATAAGGTCAAATCACTGTTTCAAAATCATAAGACACAAAAAACATGTTACTGTACTGGTTACTGTACTGTAGCATATATAGGAAAAGATCAGCTGTCCCGCCTTTCATCTTGCCTATTTTCCTAATCCTCAAATTCTGACTGTTAGCTTAGTTCTTGCTACAGTAGAGAAATGTGGTCTTGTGATTTTCTGTCTCAGACACACCAACTAAACCTAGTAGCTAACCTCTGAGTTGAGTCACAGCTGACACTACCACTTAATGTAATATATATATATATATATATATATATATATATAATATATAATATACTAATAATTAGTTAGTAATGTATATGTAAGTACCGAATAAAGTAAAAAATAAAAAGTGTTTATAAACAGCTTATGTCAGTATGGGATATTTTATTGAGGCAAGTGACACTGTACATGGCAGCATTCTGAAGTATGATTAATGATTAAATGACTAAAACTAAAATTGATGGCTAAATCCATTGACAGCTAATTTATGACATCTCAAACGTACGTGGAGTTGCTGACTTTCCTTTATTTCAATAAAGTATTTAGTTGCAACAGAGTGTAGACAGACAACCGAATGCACAAAGCACAGAATCTAAATTTAGATTCACTTTTTTTAGTCAATAAAAGACTAAAAGGCTGCATATGTGGATCACCAACCTTAAGCTTTTAGTTTCAGTGTACAGCGTGGCACAAATTAGCAAAGCTGCTGTAAAGTGTGTAGAGTGTGCAGCATTTTGAACAAAACAGCTTTATTGCTAATTGTCCATAGACAAGGTTAGGGTTATCTATCTCTGGAGGCTGCATTTCACATAACACATTAATCACTGTGCTACCGACACTGTTATTGCAAAACAAATGAGGAGCAGGGATCAAAACTATGGAGGTTATAGATGCACAGAAATTGTTTTTCTGACATGGAACCAAAATCTCTTCTTCACTGCAATGCTACTTGATCCAAGGTACCTAATGTAGCACAGCTAGCCAATACAGATAAAAGCAGATCTGCATTAATCAGTTAACTAGGGTACATTGTACTCATTAACACTAAAAACTCCTTCAGTCCAGCTGGTTTACTTAGTAAATACTTGGCGAATGAGTATTCATGCTCATATTCTGTCTGAAAAAACTGGCATTGATGACTGGCATCACTATACCTGTCAACTTATATCCCCACTCCAGAACTAATCTTCAGATAGCAAACATGTTTGGCCGTTGAGCTACGTTTGTGGGAAATTCGGTGTACAAATTTTCAGACATCATATGAATGGCTTGAGTGGATATTTTGCCCCTTGCCTAGTGAATCTCTTATTCTCTGTGTAGCGAGGGCTGTTGTTTGTGGGGATTAGGCTTCCTGCTAGAGGAAATTGCATCTTGGATTTGTTGCAGATGAAGAATGCAAATGCATGATTTTATTGTTACAGCTTACAAGATGGAAAAGTATATTATTTGTCTGCTTGAAATTACAGACGAGACAGAAGGAAGAAAATGAAGCATGAAAAAACAATGTAGTTGTAGCCTAAACGGCTCTGCAAATCTCAGAAACGAGTTGTGAATTTACCATAACAGCGATATGTGTGGCTATGGTTTTTGAGTTGCTAGTTTATGAATAATTCCTCTTTTTATTTTTCAATTTCTGCATAATATGATGGATGAAGTGTAAATCTCATTCCGAGTAGTAGACAATTACTGACTGATAACTGACTTGACATATGACTTACACTGGATATAGTATAGTCTTAACTTGAGTTTGTGGATGCAGCTATGAATGGTGTTTATTTTGAATGGCTAGACAGCACTGCATTAAAAACCAGCTTGCTTCAGTGAGCTTGTCAAAGTATCCCCCCAAGTCCATACAGTGACATCCATCACTGAAGCAAGCTGGTTTTTAATGCAGTGCCGACGGAGATCACTGTTATTGTGGTGTGTATTTCGGGGTTCGACCTATTCACACTGAGATTTCTCTGGATTTCCTGAATATTTTGATTCATGTTTGGCAAAGTAGGAAGCTATTAACCCACCCAAGCGTTTTTACTGTCATCATCGAAAAAATGGTTGCACCCAGAAGGAAACTAGCAGCAGTAATGAAACTTGGTGGGTAGGTTTGACATCATGAGAAAAATGATTCAATATTTCACACTTAGCCGCACATGTGACGTGAGCAAGGACAGGCCATATCGCTGTACCTGACTGGCTTTATAAGGTCGTCCTGTTCTGCATGCTTTCCATTCTGACACATGCTGTTGTGTTGGTAGCATCCTTTGGAAGCCAAGCATGCCTAGGAGAAGAGTGCAGTTTAAGCAGTTAGAAGAGTGGGGGAGGGCTCACATCGTACAAGATGGTCTTATTGCATGCCACACTGGTTGTGCGGGTACTACCTGGTACTATGCTGTTGGTGCCAATAGACAGAAGAAGGCACGTACGCACGTAGTGAGATAAAGGATCTGAAAGGCCTACATGAACCATGGAGATAGAGAACCAACGGATTGTCATGAGTAACCCAACAGCCATGACTGCAGACATTCAGAAAGCAGTGATGCCCTCCATGAGTCATCCTGTTGGTGTCAGCACCATTGGCAGGCAGCTTTACATTATGACGACTGCTCCTAACACCACGTCAACATCGCCAAAGACTGCAGTGATGTCGTGTCAGGCTGTCGTGGAGTGACTCAGAATGGCAGCAGGTCATGTTTAGTGAAGAGTCCCACTTTTGCCTTGGTGGAGATGACTAACAATTCCATGTGTGGAGGCACTGTGGTCAGCGCCAAGATGAGTGGTTTGTTATCACGTGTCACACGTCCAGAAGGCCTGGTGTCACTCCGTCTCCACTCCTACCGCAAAATCTGTGGGAGAAGCTGCATAGGATGGGAGTGGAAGAACCTGCATGCTGCAAGGGATGGATTATTATAGAACACCATTAGGAGCCTCTACAACTCCATGTTGTGTTAGCAAACATGGTGGCCCAGCATCATGAGATACTACTTCTGTATGTGTATCTCAATAAATATTGCCCATTTATCTTCATTTATTGTTCCTGTTAACCTTTGTCCTCCTTCCCCATAGCACTGCAATCCCACACTTCCTGCTGGGTACAACTATTCTGTTGATGATGATGGTATGTTGCCTATAGAGCTTATGTAGTGCACTAGTTCCACCAAATTCCTAGTAGAAGCAGGTGTACTTGGCTAATAAAGTGATTCTGCTTCTATTTTCCAGGAGCAAGGCCTGTAAAAGCAGACAGGATCATGGAAAGCCAATTTGGCTGTGGTAAAACAGAAACAAGCGTTTAGAAATATGTTTTTATTTTGCAAGTAGAAACAAGAAAGGCTTCGCAAAGTGTAACACAGGGGCTGTTATGACAGAGGCAGTGATTACGTTAGCCTTTCCTGCGGCCCTTAATTATGCTCCACTGGTGATATGATTGATTATCCCCTCCAGATCTCTTTGTCATGTTACTCGGGGCATGGTTCTTGCTGGGCCGTAATAGGTAAATTGAGATGGCAGGCAGACATTAGTCATGACCAGCTTCCACAAAGCTATTCTATGCTTTGAGTAGATGTCACTCATTTACACTAAGCAGGGGTCAGCTAGTGGACATGGTCATCATAAAAGAACAAAATGTCATCAAATGCTGGTTTTAATCATTATAAAAGACCTGGCAGGACCAGCATAATGTCAGTGCTAATGGACAACCTTTACCAACGCATACATGCCACTAGCCTCTATATAATAGCCACTGATAAGGCTATACAGCTTTAACAAGAACATGTCAAATATGTCTGACTTCAGAAAGATAGTCATTTATTACAAGCCTCTGATCATATAATGTTTTATAAGAGTTGGTTAAATAGCTCTGACTGCAATTTGATACCCATTTATTCCAAGCCTGTTATCGTAGAACATTTAAAAAGAACATATTGAATATGTCTGATATCAACACGATAAGTTCTACTCAGCCTTTAGTTATGTTAAATATGACTTCAATATACTAACCATTTATAACATGCCCATTAATATACTGGCAATCAAACAGGACTGCTAATTTGCAAAGACACTATATGGCCAAAAGTATGTGGACAACCCTGTTTCAATCCAACCCATTGCCAACGGGTGTATAAAATTGAGCACATAACCACTGTGGCAGGGGTGGGGTGAAGGTGCGAATCAGAGAGAGACCGAGGGGTAAGTTATCCATCGAGAGGGCTGAGTAAGCCTGCTATTTAAGTTCCATTTTGTTTGGTTGATACTTATGTCTAAACAAGCTCCCTGGGTTACTTGTGATTGGTGCTTGTGTGTGTGTTTTGGTCGGTTTGAAAACCTCACCATGCCACACCATTTAATCTCCATAGGTGAACATTGGCAGCAGAATAGATCATCTTTAAACATCATATGATGCCTCCTCACAAGTTACTACCTTGCTACTTCCAGCTCCGGTCATAAAGCACATGAATGAGCGATAACAGCTCAGCTCCGAAGCAGAAGACCACACAAACTCACAGGGCAGCTCCACTGAGTGCTGAAGGGTGTATCATTTTCTGTTGCACAATTGCCAAGCACCACTAACAAGTTTCCCTTAAAAAAAAAAAATAGGATTCTGCATTAGGTTATGCCATCATTGGCCTAGTCTCAGAGGAGAGTTTGATCAGTGTAGATAGTTTATTTAAGATGGAAAAGGTGGGAAAACTCTCTTACTGTTTTACAATACTTGGTTTATCTGAAATTCAACACTGAGATGATTGGCATCCAAAGTTCACAAAACTTCAACACCCTGTTATTTTCCACTGCTGTGGTCACTGGCAAAAGTTAGGAAAACTGAACTCTTGGTGTAGCTCTCCACTCACCACAGCGGTTTGCTGAAAGTTGTTGCTTGTGGTGGTAGAAATGTCTGTTGTGGCTCCACAGTGTAATATCCAGTTTGCTGCGTTAGACTGCCATGTGTAAAACACACCAACACAAGACTCTGGAGCCGTGTTCTCTTGAGTGATGACCTGCCCTGCACTATCTGGCCATCTGATGAATGAATCTGGGTTTGGTAGATACCAGGAGAACGCCATATTAATGCCCATGATTTTGAAATAGGATGTCCCACAATCTTATACAAATGTATTAGGCAGGTCTATAACTCAGTGTATGTCATATGATATTCCGCTGATAATGACATAACTTGCTAAGTCTGGCTGGTTGGACAGAGGGGAACGATTCTTGTGTACATAGAAGATGGAAGCTCACATCATCAATAATTATGACATAACTGTGATATAAACTATAAAAATGTGATGTGACAAAGTCATTTGTTATAACCTGCTATGTCATTTAACTCCCAAAAAGTGTCATGACACAACCCAGTGTCATAAAGAATAGATGCCCAATGACATTGGTGGTGACAAAAGCAGCCTTTATGACAGATGAGTGAACCTTTATATGTAAATGTTTATGTGGGTTTATTAGCCTTATGTAGCCTTATGGACACTTTGGGGGAAGCAGTTCCTTCAGATCATACAGGTAAAAGATGAAGACAAGTATGAAAAAGCAGTAAAAGACTTTCTCTAAGATTGCAGGAGCTGCAGAAGAATATAACAGACGAGCATATGAGCTGTTTTTTCAGACCTGCATTTATAATGCTTAACAAGAACCAGTCTTGCAGGGCCAGGCATGACCTCAGAATGGGAATGTCTGGGCACGGCCTTGAGAAATTTTGGGGTTTGTTCGCATATTAATGGATGTGGCTGCTAACCGAGTGTGAAATTTCCAATCCACCACCTCATGAATGCAGAGCTGAAAGTAGAGGACAATGGTCCGATTAACATTACAGACAATAAATCTGTCTGCTGAAAAAAACCCTTCCAAATATAGACTATATTATATAGACTATAGGTTAGTTAATCCAGATTATACTTTTTGCCTAACTGATAAATTATTTCCTATCTAAATACAAAGTGTTTGAAATAATTTGAAAAAAATGTATCATGCACAAATAAATGGTGTTTTGGTGAATGACCTTCAGGTAATGAAAGGTCACTTTCAATCAATTGTAAAGCCATGAGTACAGGAATTCGGGGCGGGTTTTAAAGGGGGCATATTCTTGTTAGTTTTGTTAGTTTACCAGCTCCTGCCAACAAAAGTTAGACAAGTTGTCAAAATGTGTCTAATTTCAGTATGATAATCATCACTAAATCTGTATTTAAAGGTTCATCACAAACAGTTCAATCATGTGTAACTTCAATACACTCATCATTTAAACAGTACTTGCACCAAAAGGAAGTGTGGGATTGCATTGTCAGGAGGAAGATAAAGGTTACCAAGAGCAGTAAACGATGAAACGTTTAGATTGATATGAGCAGTATTTACTGAATTACGTATACAGAGAGTTGATGCGTGGCACCTGAAAACAAACCATTTATCTTGGTGCTGACCATGGTGCCTCCAGATTTGTTTGGTCGTCTCCAGCGAGACAAAGGCAGGACTCGTTGCTAAAGATGAGCCTCTGCTATTCTGAGTCACTCCATGACAGTCTGGCATGACACCATTGCAGTCTTTGGCGAGACTGACGTGGTGTTCAGGGTAGTCATTGTAGCGGTTTGCGTGCACGTAGTCCTGGGTTGTGCAGCCGTCTGCCAGTGGTCCTCAGGTTTCATTCCTGTTAGTTAATTCCTTCTGGGTGCAACTATTTGTGCTACTACTCCTTTAATGATGCGTGTATAACTACATGCTAACAGGTTTGTAATCATATTCCACAGAAGTACAGATTTGAGATGTTTTAGGCACAAAGCTGGCTACAGCTATTGAGGGAATCTGAGTTCTGCTCTGTTGCCCATTCTCCATGCTGGTCACTGGATTGAGTTTGTGTTTGTGAAGTTCAAGGCATCATTTCTTTATGATATTAAGGCATGTATATGTTGTATAGTAACTAGGAAGCTAGTAGTGTTTGATTATGCACTCCAGATTGCTGTGTGCAGGCAAAGAACAGGTGGGTATTTGCCATGTCAGAGGAGAGTATCTCTAGAGCAGGGGTGTCCAGTCTTCACAAAGAGCCAGTGTGGCTGCAGGTTTTCAGCAGGAGCTCTGTTCAGCGGTTTGAAGACTGAGATGAACTAATTAAACAAGTGATGTGTTCCATACTTTTTTACTTTTTGGAGGAAAACACCTACAGGGTGGATAAGGTTGAACTCTCTAGACTCTCCGACAATAAGCTGACATCTGGCTTTGGAGCTATTATGTATACAACCTAAGTTATGAACATATTAAATATGGCTAAATAAATAAAGGCTTTAATATGGTAAACAGTGGTAGCAAGACTTGATCACAACTGAAACAACTTATCGTTACTGTAGGAACAACACTTTTTATCTTCTATCATTTTTATTTTTATTTTTTTGTTTTACATGCTCTAAAAGCTTACTGGTTGACTTTTACACTGTAGCAATTTTAGGTCAATAAAAATGGTCAAAAAAGACCTTTATATACTTTATATAAATATTACTTGGGAAGTATACTTATATTAAATATGCCAAAGTGCTACTGAAGTAAAATGTACTTCTGTACATGTATTGCACTTGTAGCTAAAGTACATTACTAGTACATTAAAATCTACTTAATTTTTACATGGGGGTCTGGAACAGAGGGAAGAGCACTGGGATTTCCCAGTCAGCATGTTTAGTAATCTATATTCTGGACACCTCTAGGTTGGCAATATTTTTTCATATCATGCATTTAAGCTCAAGTGTCTGGAATTCTGAGCATTAACCGGTGAAGAGTGCTGTTTGTCAGTGTTGTGGTGCGATTTCTTAGGGATGTGCAATATAAGAAGTTAAATGTATGTCTCTACTCATGTGCAAGCCCAGCCGTTTAACCTTGAAATTGCTCAGTGCTATGATGTGCATGCCAAGGAGAATGCCAAACTAAATGCTAATGCGCTCACACACGGTACGGTGACCTTAACTCTATTGCTTTGTCCTTTTGTAGAGAAAACACCATGATGCCTAGTCCCCTCGTCTACACAGTGTAAGATCACCCTGTAAACAGACTGGAGGAGGAAATGAGCATCGTTTTGTGAGCTAATAATCACATAATATCTTAAAACAGCACACAAAACTCTTATGAACACATTACATACAGGTTTCTGCTTTCGTGTAGATGTTTTTAAATTACACCCTTATTTTTAATTCGTGAGTGTCTGATGTAGGAATAGCTTCAAACGATGCTTTCTTGCACATATGTAATAATAAATGCAGATTATTAACCCTTACTAAAAGTTACTACATGATGTCATTTTATATTAATTATAGCTTCAAACAGCCAGACACATTCAGACAAAGTTAGTCTGTGTAAAGCCTTTGCAGGAAAAACCTACCACCATTTTTGGAATCAGCCGCTGTCCGCGTTGTTATTTTCCTTTCTTGTTGATTCGTGCTGCAGTTTTAAGAAGTTAATAATGTGAGCCAGATTAGAGGCACTCGTGCTGTATATGAATCTTCTTATATGCAATGTCATAGCATAGTTATGCATAACTCATTGCACTAAATAGCAAGTTGCCAGTTGCTGTTATGTTGGCGTAGCACATTTACTGATTCATGTTAATTAACACGCCACTTTCTAAGATTTAAGGAGTGGCAGGAGTCAGGAGTAATGTATATGTATGACATAATATAATATAGTGGAATGATATACTGATGTTCAGTGGTGTCGGTTTCAGATGTGATGGGGGTTTGAGACCCAATGTCATATGTCTTTACGTAGTTACTGCATGCAATTACACATTTTTACTAAAGAGGTCTCCAAATCCCCAAATCTTACATAGTGTAGCTTTAAACAGGCAGCTGACTTTTTCGTTTAGGAACATAACATACCAGCTTGCACCTTTTACAGTAGCCATAAAATCATATCATCAAACTGTACCATTGCATCTGCTTTATTAGAGAGACCCCAGATTCATTACTTCTTGGTTTTTTAAACTATAGATCCAAACAAATGACATCGCATTCCCACAAAAAACAACAACATACCTTCATCTTCCTGTCTTTTTCTTTTCCGTTTATCAGCACCGAAGGCCTGTTTTTTGTGGGGCATGATTAACCTTTTGCTTTTTCCCCTCACTTAAGCATCGTAGGCATTGTAAGGCTACTGTTACAACTCAGAAGTTGTCTAGCGGGCCCCTGAATGCCACAGATCCCTATGCATCTGTTCATGCTGTTAATTAGGTGGAGCTGACACTGTTTGGTTCAGTGGTTTGAAGGGGTTCAGGGTGTCTGAGTGTCAGCTTCAAGAACTCAAACTTAGTCAGGGTTCATTTGTTGTACCACAGCAGTTAACAACCTTCTCTGTTAATCCAGGTTTAGATACTGGAACACAGAGGATACTGGAACATTCAGGATCTGTCTATTTCACCTGTTCCTCCTTGTGTAAAAACAACTTCTGAAAAAAAATAAATAAATAAATAAAACCCTCTAAGAAAGATCCACCGCGGACCCTCTATAAAGCCAGCAGCAGCAGTAAGAGCAGCAGCAGGTGCGTACTCGGAGGCCTACTGTTATGAAAAATGAATGTGGCTTAAAAAGAGAGTGTCCTCCCAGATCAAAGCTTGGCACTTTCCTTTTCCTGAAAGGTTCCTGTTTTTTTTCTGCAGCATGGCTTGCAGTTTTTTTCTCCTCCCTGCTTTTAACTTCACTTTGATTCATGGGAACACTAAAATTTGTCATCAGTTGCAGTAAGATTAATGAACTTCCCCTCTATTCATTCTTCCAGAGGCTTGTACTGAATGGGCAACTACTGTACAACTTTTTGGGTGAGTTGCATAGTGCTCCCCTCCTGAAGGTGCTTAACTTTAGCTGCCAGGTTCCTCACAGGTTTTTCAGACTGGTTGGACTGTAGAGATTTGCATATCTGATTTAAAAAAGAATGCTGTTTTCTGTTCTTTAGGAACTTACTCAATTCAGTCATCTAGGTGAATTGGTATGACTCAAAGTAAAATTTCTAAATTTCACTATAGTTTATTTGATATCACTCAGAAAGAAGAATTCTCAAATTTCACTACAGTTTAATGCATGTCATTTAGAAAGAGGAATTCTTACATTTCACTACAGTTGAATTGATATCTCTCAGAAACCAGAACTCTCTCATTCCCCTACAGTTCAATTAGTATGACTCAAAGTTGAAAACTCAAATTGCATTATAATTGTACTAGTATATCACAAAAAACTCAGATCAACAGGACACGTTTCCCACATTGCGTTTTTTTTTCTTTTTAGACAAAACAAATGGACAGAAGGAGAAAAACTTTCTTAAATTGTATTGGAGCAAAATAAAAATCTGAATCTTGTCCAATTTTAAGCTTTTAAACTTATTATAAAATGATTTAATTTCAGTTATATTTCTTAGAGCAAGCAAAATTATCTGTCAATAAAGTGAGATAATTGACATAACTAGACTAAAATAGATAAAGAAAAAAGTTATATAATCTTACAACAGTATCAAAATGAAAATGCAAAGAGCAACTTGAGTTTTTAAATGAGGTAAAAAAGAAAAAAGCTCTCAACGATGGAATAAAATGACTATACTTATTTACTCTCATTTACCAAAACTGATAATAAATACCAGCTGAATGACCATGAAAAAGTCTTATTTCTGCTGGGGTCATGGCTGCTGTTGCTGCAGAAAATTACCCATTTAAATAGATGGAGCCCTTTAATGTATTATTTTAGACCTAACTAGACTTTAATATGATTTGTTCCTTATTTCTTTGTGTGTCTGGTAAACAATAAGTGAATGCATGTCATCTGTAGAAGTTAAGTTAGTTGTCTTATATAAAAATGCACTGTGGCTCATTGTAGCTTATGAATTTATTTAGCTTATACAGTAAACAAACAGTGTTGTTCAGAATGACTGAGCTGCTATAGAGCTGCTGGATGTTTATATTAAATATTAACAGTCCAAATCATATGTAATGTTATAGTTTTTAAATGGTCTAAGCTTCTACACATTTTAGCTACTCTTGACTACTTCCCTTTGGGGAATAGGTCAAATGGTGTTCATATAGGTTTATGGTTGAACCTCACGTTTTGACTGTTGAGTGTCCGCTACTGCATTCTCTGTTAGACTTCCTCAGCTGAATGACTTTTCCATCTCAAATGATGTCTGAAGCTGGGTGATGCTGAGCTAGACCTTTATTTAAATATGATTGAACCTTGGTTTCCCTGAGGACTTGCTAATTGTTTTGGATAGACTGCACTGAGCACCTCTTTTGCCCTTAGCCATCTGCAGATCTCTGCGTAAGCAAAAGCCCCCACATGATTCCCAGTGGCTTGTAGACACTCTTGCACAATGACAGTGATTAATACCCTTAAAACCCCATAGGACTAAAAGTGAAGAACCATGCTGGAGGTTAAACATCCCTCTTTATTAACGTTACCATCAACCACTTCCTGCAAGATCACTGCGGTGCTTCTTAGGGGCTTATGATAATGAGGGTATGAATAATATATCAGCGTGACGTGTCAAAGCCTGACTGTTATTTATTGTTTTGCTTAAAGTGTCATTCTTGGACATAATCCTTGTTAAAATCGTCCTCAGAGGTGTCACCTCTACATATACTACACAGGCATATACTACACAGGTGTACACACGCTGTGAATATAACTGTACAGGTTCTTTTGCTCTGTATCGGGAATTAAATTCTTACATTTGTTTTTTATTATATACTGCATGAACCTCACATGAGAACTGAACTGAACATGTTCGCTGGCACATAAATACTGCTTCCCAATAAAGGTGTTTGACTTATATACAGCTTACTTATATATACTTATATATATATATATATATATATATATATATATATATATATATATATATATATATATATATATATATATATATATATATATATATATATACATAGCTTAATATAAAGATACCAAAGGGATTCTAGCGTGGTGCCATAAAAGAACCCCCCTGGTTACCTAAAGAACCTTTTAGTCTATACACAGTATAGATGGGATGTGTACATGTAAGAACTTTCTTAAAGTGTACAAACCTCCACCTTGTTCAGTCATAATGGGTATAATCTGTATGTTATGGGAAGGTTCTTTAACCTTTCAGTTGGTTCCTCACATTCATATATCTCTGTTCCGAACAATGCTCTTCAGGAAACCAGAGCACTAATCAAATTACCATTATAGCACTTTTACAGCTGTAGAAAGAAGTGGGTTCCACTTCATTTGGACAGCCCCCAGGCCGTTATCTAACGAAAGCTCAAATTATTAGTGAACTATCTGCTGAACACTGGTTGATTTTTAACATGTGGTGTTCAGGATTAGGTTTAAGACCAGGACCAGCTACTGCTATAAGTGGGTTATTCTGTGGCATTAAGAACCCTTTTAGGCACCCTTATTTTTAAGGGAATGATTTGTCTTGGGTGTTGACCTTCGGCTTAGTCATGTCTATTTCCCACCAACTACCTAGGTCTTCCCATAACAGAGAGCGATAGCTAGAACCTGCTCCTTCTATGACTGCTGAACCAACTGCTAACTGCTAACTGATGATTCTTTTACTTCAGCTTCTTGATGCTCATGCCGACTAGCACTGCAATGAATAATGTTGGACAGTGGGAGTCATCCTACATGTCTATGAATGACTGTGGCATCGCCAAGGACCTTATCGCTAATAGTACTTTACACACAAACTGTCAGCTAGATTTGACGTGGTAATGTGCTTCGTCTTGTCGCAGTCTCAAGAGGATCTGCAGTGCTTTACCTTTACATGCACATCATGCAGCACCTGATAATGCACATGCAGACTGTCTATATGTGTCCTGTGGCTAACAGGGTCCTGCTCCCCTGCCATCAGCAGTCCAGCATCCTACTGCTGAGTCAGCTTTCTATCTTGCTCTCTCTATTCCCTTCCCTATCACTGCAACCCACCCTCATTGCCCACCTATCCCTCAGGGAGTCAGGGGTGAAGGGCTCACAGGGACGAAAGAGTCAGCATCCATCTGGGCTCAGGCAGCGGCGGCATCTATCAGCGTTAATTTGCCGTTCCCTCCAGCCTCCTCCTCCTTTTCTCCTTCCACTCCTTTGTCGGACCCCTCCCCTCCCCCCCAACCTCTCGGCTCACTCTCCCTCTCGCTCTCTCTCCCCCTCGCTTGCTCTGCTTATTCAAAGCTGTTGTCAACCGCTGCTCCAGTCCAGCTCATCCTACCCCACACAGCTCGCTAGCGATGGAAGGAGGACGGATGCTAGGCGTTAGCGTGCCGGACGCAGGAAAGTCCAGCTTAGGACAGCAACTGCTGGGATCATCCCTGATGTTTGGTTGACATGCTTCCAATCTGAAATAGCCCTCATCCTGGGAAAGGGGGCAAGTGCAGCCATGGAGAGTTAAGTCCAAATTTTGGGATTTGGAATCAAGCTAGCAATAAGGGATTGGGACCTCACCTGGATCTTTAGGGGGGATTCATTATTAAAGAGTTTCTTGTCCGGACGGCTGTATGGATGTGTTCGGATTCTCAAAGATGGCCAAACTGTCGGGGTGAGTGTAAAGCCCTCGCTGCGTAAATGTTTTTCCTTTCCTGCCTACGGGTCAGGCGACGGATGGGAGATTTAAGCTTACTAAGCACATGTCCGCTGTGGGGTCAGATGTGCGGGATGTTTGAGATTTCTCGAGGGATTAGGGAGGACGACCAGCGATTCATGACTAAGGCTGAGCTCGCAGGAGCCAGCCAAAAAAGTTCAGTGGTGGCACGGTTGAACCATGCATGTTTTTTTAAGGGGATTGAGGGAGGGTTGGGGGCTTTGGTGAAGGATGCTTGAGAGTTTGACGGGCAGGGATGCTGGAAGATGATACTGAAAGGCGGAAGTGAGGAAAAGTTAATGGACAAAATGCTGTTGACCATTGTTTGGGATTTTTTAGTGTTTTTTTTATTATTTTATTTTTATAAAGAAGATTGTTTATATTATTTTACCTTATTTTATGGTATTAATAGCTGTTGTAACAAAACCTCATATCTCTGAAACTGAAACGACACAAGAAGCAAACACATTCCTCATTGTAATGTAGTTTTTAGTGTACCAGAGTGAATTTGAGCAATGAAGTGTAGACACAGTTTAAAGGTCAGTCTGTGTTTTTCAATGGTGAGGAAACATAAGAACTAAAATAAATGAGGTTTTGATATAAAGGTGAAAGCTGCTATCCAAGCACATGATCGAATTCAGTTCTTTGCTTTTCTTTCTACAATCCAGAAGAATGGTTAGTAATACAGCTGCTTTGCAACCCAGCGTTGTCTGTTATCAGCGATTGGATCATCTCATTGATCACATCAGCAACTCCTAAGTTGTAGTCACTAGTCAAGCAGCCCGACATGCAAGATTATTACTTCCCAGCGTAGTCAGCGCTGGTACGCGTATAAATAAATCACTTCACCCGAATGGCAGCCCCACAGCTCCACACGACCCTTAAAGTTGCACGATTTTCTTGATTTGAGGCCAGATAATCCTCCTAGGGGATTTGGCTCTGTGATCACCGCTGCACCCATGGCTTGCCTCGCTCGCCGGATGAGAGAGCGGCATGTTCTCCGCATGTCTATCAACAAGAGGTGGAGGAGAGGGGGAGGGGGGAGGTAGGGAAAAGAGAGAAAGGGAGAGAGAGAAAAAAATCTACAATGACACATGAAATAAGGCTTGATATTAAAAGAAAAAAGATTGAGGGATTTTGAAATGCTCACGCGTGGGGCGAGTGTGTGGCGGGGGGGTGTGGATATTGGTTGCAGTGAGCTGTGGAGGCTGCTCTGTAGGATCTATAGGAGGCTATGGCTTTGAATAGGTAGCTTTCAATGTAATAGAAAAGTGGGATTTTCTTTCTGAATTTCTGATTGTGGATAATTGTTTAGAGATTGAACTCGGGTGTGGTTTTGACTGGGGATTTACAAAGGCAGATATGGAGGACAGAGTTGAATTCATTGTGATATCTATATTCATTTCGTTGCTGCTGGTCATGCTTTGACGAATCTTTCAGTACTGTGACATGGGAAAACAATAACCATGTGTTAGGATGAAGGTATGAAATGGTTATATTCACGAGGTTGGAGCATGACTATTAGCTAGGCCTTCAGTTGGTCATAAATATCAAAACCTAATAAAAAAAATGCTGATATGTTGTATAATATTAAATTATATGTGATAAGTACAGATGGTAACAGATCATATTTAAACATACAGGGGTTGGACAATGAAACTGAAACACTTGGTTTTAGACCACAATAATTTATTAGTATGGTGTAGGGCCTCCTTTTGCGATACAGCGTCAGCGTCAGTTCGTCTTGGGAATGACATATACAAGTCCTGCACAGAGGTCAGAGGGATTTTAAGCCATTCTTCTTGCAGGATAGTGGCCAGGTCACTACGTGATGCTGGTGGAGGTCTGTCCTTCTTGGTGGTATGTTGACATTACCCTGGATACCGTGGCTCTTGATACATCACAAAGACTTGCTGTCTTGGTCACAGATGCGCCAGCAAGACGTGCACCAACAGTTTGTCCTCTTTTGAACTCTGGTATGTCACCCATAATGTTGTGTGCATTGCAGTATTTGGAGCAGAGCTGTGCTCTTACCTGCTAACTGAACCTTCACACTCTGCTCTTACTGGTGCAATGTGCAGTTAATGAAGATTGGCCACCAGGCTGGTCCAATTTAGCCATGAGACCTCCCACACTAAAATGACAGGTGTTTCAGTTTCATTGTCCAACCCCTGTATATTTGGCTTTGTGCAGTACTGACAAATGTCAGAGATCACCTTTTATTACTCACAATGGTCAGTTATTAATTTTTCAGGAGATACGTTTGAGGAGATTGGATATGAGGTAACCCATTTTCATAAGTAAGAGGGAAACCAAATGAAAATAAGTGAAAAATTGGACGTGATTAAAGCTTATTGAGAAAATGGGACAATAATCTCTGTGCAGGACCACCAACACTGTCCCCATCAGAAAAAAACAGGAAGCTTTTATTTTAAAGAGATACAGGACATGACCAGTTTTACAGTGACTACTTCAGTAGATAGCCCTGATGTAGAGCTGCAACCATTTACCAATGGCTGAAACCAAACCATTAGGCTATATCTTGTATTCACAGCCAGTGAGGTATCTATAAAGTGAAGAGTGATGTGTTTTCTTTCCATGTTGGTCCCACCAATGGGAGACTTTTAGTGCAAAACTTTCCAAATGAACTAAACTGTCAACAGTAAATGTAAAGAAATAACCGTTTTGATGATATAACAATAAACTGTGTATGTATCGTGTAGCAGAGATAGCTACTGAAGTTAGCATGCTAGCCAGCTAACCCCGATCCGCTCTCTCTCATAATGCTACTTTTTACCTCAAGAGGCAGCCTTGAGTCACTGTAGTGTTGGGTCAAGTCAGTCTGGATGAAGAAGTACTGCTACTCCAGGTCTGTGCCAGAAGTCCTGAGTAATGGAGGAGCTTGTTTGGCTGTATTTACTTAGACGTCTGATACACAGTGTTTCTTTGTGCGTTTGTTTGCAACTGAACCTTAAAAAGGTAATAAGACTTATTGGTACAATATTTACTGAGAACAAGCCAGAAAAAACATATTGTGTGAAACAAAAAAAAAATTGACTGCAAAGACCAGAAGATGGACTGAGCGACCCAGACTGCGTGTTACAGTGAGGCCCATTTTCATGTTCTAACATTTTATACCCAAACCACCTCAGTGTGGTTGGTTCTGCTGTTTCTGATTAGTCATAAGGGCAGTAATATACATGTGTAACTGAATGACAGTTTAAATTATATATATAAAATATATGTATCAATATAATACATGTATTTGTGCAAGCAAAATAAATGAACCTGTGCTGCCTAGAATCTGCTGGTCTAGGCTTAAAGAGTATCTTAGAAACCAGACATAGCTCAGACTTCTTTGTTCCATTGTCTGCACCTAATATGACACCAAATAGAATCTTAAATAGTGCAAAAAATCGTTTTAGGAATTTTAAACCTTTCATATTAAGTGCTGTTGGTTCTTCGATTTATTTGCTGTTGCAGTGAACAGTTGCCTCAGGCCTTGTGGTCCAAGGAGCCCTAAAGCCCCTGGCTGTAAGAGTCTCTGGGCACTGTCCCCACTAGCCCAGTCAGTAAACCATCCCTGCAGGTAGTGGGGATCTGTCAGGCTTTGCATACCATGAGTCACAGACAAAAATAGACAGCCAAAACTGAAAAGCGATACCACAGTGTGTCAGTATAATAGTATAGCAGTGTAAACCAAATAGACTATATAGACAAAAGTATGTGGACACCTGACCTTAAAAATGGTGATGCACGACCGCACGACAGGTGTTCTGGAATTGACTACGACTCCTGACTATGACTCCTGCTGCTGGAATCGATGAAATCGACTGCTCGACTCCACTTTATTTTAACCAAGACAGCTTACAGCTAAAGGCATACAGCAGAGGCTAAATCCTATGAAGATTCCAATCTAAGAGCAAACGTAGTATATCCACTTTTGAGTAGCTGCGTACTATATATATTACTATATAATGAAACTTCAGCACATGTAGACACATTTTAAGTTACACATTCAGAATGTAACTGCTGCACTATTTAAGATGGAACAGAAATCTGAATAGGAAACTGGAACATGAAGAATAAAGAGAATATCTTAGCTTCATCCTGAAAATCCTGTTCTGTTGCATCCCAATTCGTAAAGTAAATAAAGAGCTGTGGTTCAGGTTGTATAGAAACTGGTTTTGTGAGCAGAATGTGTGCCACAGCGGCTGGTGAGCAGCACTGGTGTTGTTTGAAGCTGGTAATTAAACAAAGGTTTGCTTCTCAGACTTTTTCCTGCTTTACACTCTCCTCCATCAGAATGTTCCTCGAGCTGAGCATGATGAAAACACTTGCAAATAAAAGAACCCAATGTCTGTATTTCAACTTCTAGAGCCATTAGCCAACAGGAACTGATGTTGGACCAGAACGCCTGGCACGCACTTAATGTTCTACTTCATCCCAAAGGTGTTCAGTGGGGTTGATTGTGCAAGCCTCTGCACTTCCTCCACACCAAACTCATCAAACCATGTCTTAATGGAACTCTCACTGTGCTCAGTCGTGCTAGACTAGAAGAGGGTCTTGCACAAACTAGTACCACAAAGGTAGAAGCTTAAACCTGCATACAATGTCTTTACAATGTACACTGTGGCTTTAACATTACCCTTCAGTGGAACCAAGGGACCCCTGATCATCATTCCTCCCTCACCAAACTTAACTATTGCTTTCTAGTAGGTTGCATTCTCCTGAAACTCAGTTTGGTATTGAGTGCTGCAATCATGGACAGGCGTAACCCCACTCTATGAGTTTGCATGGTCTACCACTTCATTTCAGAGCTTTTGTTGCTTCTAGATGCTTTCATTTCACAGTGGATGCTCTAGCAGTTGCCAGGGACAGATCTGGCAAGGCAGCTGTTCAGTAAGACCAGGTCCACTGACAGTGTTTGTCTAGGGTGATTGCATAGCTACGCGCGATGTGTTTCCTACCTCTGTTTAGTAATGGTCAGGAGAAACAACTGAGCTGATTAGGAATGATGTCTACATAAGTTTGATCATACAGCATATATATTTGCTCAAATTGCCATGATGGGCCTTCAATAGCAAACACCAAACTTTTTCACCACAGGAACCAACACCAACAGCCATTGCATTCTCCAGAGTTAGGGGTGCAGAAAGTGGTGGTTGCTTAACCTCAGGGAGGAAAATGTTTTTTTTTTTTTTACCTGTGTAATATCATTGATTGATCACTGATGTTCCGCTTAGATAACATCCTGCATTAGAAAGTCAGATTTGCTGTTGTTACCCTATTATTTAATTCCCTCACTGTTTCATGCATGTTAACTATGCGTCCTCATTATTCTCTGCATAAGAAAAAGAGATGGCTAATACTGAAAAATGATATTTCCTTTTTTTCATTTTTGTGGAGAACAGCTAATCTAATCGTCTTTCAGATGGCTTGCCCTGTCTTGCTCTCATATGCTGATTAGGAAATGGAATATTGCAATTGGGTGAATAACTCTGTTTAAGGGAATAACCCAGCCAAAGGTGCTAACAGGGCTAATAGTGAGTGGAAGCTTCTAGCCACTAATTGCCTTGATGCCATGATCGCATGATGTTTAATTGGTTGTTCTTTGCTTTTATTTCTCTGAAGCAATAATAGCTTTATCGCACCGACTTGCTGCTTTAGACAGGCCTGAGATAAAGATGAGCATTCCTAGATTTAAGCAGTCAAACAGATTTCAGTGCACAGACTTCAGATCAGAGTTCACACTCATTTGATTCTTGCCCAGACAAAACTGGAAGCTGACCTCATTCCTGCAGGCTGTCCACAGGTGCACAATGAACACTTCTGTTGAGTGTTTGAAAGGAGGCACTTGATCAAGATACATTGAAAGTAGCTCCAGGGGTATTACACCATTGGCTCCCCATTCCTATAACCACTGAAGTTCTGCAGTAGAATGGGGAGATAAAGCATTCTACACATGCAGACCAGAGTTTATGACTGTGAGATCTTTTGTAGAACTCAGTAGACCTGATAGAGGCCTAAATGTCTTGGCGGACTTCTGAATTCTCCTAAGCTAACACTGCAATATGTGTCACGGATGTGCATCCCTTTAATGCCTTTCAACTCTTGATGAAACTGATGTCAGCTTCTTTTTCCTCAGCTTCTCGTTTGAGTTTTCCCATTCTACGTAAAATGGTGTAGCACTTCCATGCTGACACATTAGTCTACCTGTCGAGCTTCTTGTTCGTTTCCTGTTTTACCTTAACTGGTGCGGTAGTTCAGGTTCATTCAGGAGAATGTGACACTAGCACCATTTAAGGTGGCACAGGAATATGCAAACAAAATGCTGGCGAAAGGAAAGTTAACCATTTCATTCAATTGATTTCATAAATCAATTAGTCAAAATAACTGCTAAAAATTCATTAATGATATTACTAGTCATGACAATCCTAATAATAAGCCTGCAGAAATTAACTGAGTAATGCATTTTAAAAAAAGCCAGCCTAATAGAAACCCCTTAAAGAACTCTCCACCATTGAAATGCCTCACTAACATTAACAAAGCTTTTTATTATAACCTGATGTAAAAGTATCTTGGTTCTATCGATCTTTGCCTTTTATCTCTCTTTTTTAACAATGCATGGAGTTCAGCGTATAGCTTCTCTTTTTGCCCTAAAGCACTTATATCTCCTATTGCCCATACACTGGAATAGTGTTGTGTGGCTCTATCTGAGCCACTTTGGCTATATCCTATGTACAGAGCCAGGGCTGTGTACCAACACCGGATTTTTCCAGTGACCAAAGCAGAGAAGACGGCTAGAGACTACCGTGAGGAGATGTTTGTTGATTCTGACCAACAGTGCATTGGATTACATTTTCAAATGATGCTTTGTACCAGACTCTAACTGGGTCTTATCTTTCTTTACTTGTTAGCTTGTTAGCTACTGAGGTACAGAAGAACATAGACATTTGTTTCTGATGCTAAGGCTTTGTCAGTGTATTCTTATTGGGCAAAGGACTTGTACTTGAGCACAGTGTTTCAGTAGTCTTTGCACACACGGTGAATTGACTGTTTGCTGATTATTCTGATTTATCAGGAGAGGCATTTTGTCTCGGCCATCTGTCCTAAGCCCCAGCCCCGACCCTGAAAGCAAGGATAAGGTCAAACACTGGATTCAGCAGGAATGGTGGGCCATAGAATCTCTCAATCTCTCCAATCTCTCGGCCTGATTGAAGCTTTTAGAATCAAATGCTGTTACAGAACACGTTTGTTTCAGACCATCCACACTAATAACTGAATGATAAGATGAGGCAAGTGTAGGAATGACTGGCTTTGAATGCTCCACATGTTTAAGAAGAATGAGTACATTCGGTCCTTTCTTACCACTTGTCCTCTTTCCCCTTTGTGTAGTTAATAATGGCCACTAAGAGATCTCTTCTGCTCTAGATAGTATCACTAGTCCAAACAGCCATGGCTTAAAGGGTGCTCGAGGCCTGCAAATAAAGGTCAGGGCAGATGGCATTGTATGCATGAAGATGAGCATCGGCACTTGGCATGCCATGCTGATCTCAGGCCAGTTTTCTCATTCCTTTTTTAAACCTTTGGAAGCAGATTATTATTGCTTCCATTTTCTGCACAATTTAAATGTAATTATGTAATGACATCACTAATTGTGAGATACTTATGTAGTAAGTGAGAATGGTGTAATTGGACCTGGTGTCACAAGCAGAAGAGAAGGTCCCATTTTAAATTCAATGTCTCTATTGACATTTAACTGTGTAGTTAAATAGCACATACAATAACAATGTAAGCACTAGTGATGTGTTTACTTTTACAGATGGATTACACAAACTAATTTTATATAAATACAAATGATCATCAGCTCCAAATTTATATTTTTTAGGTTTTATGTTCAGTTTTTATATTTTTATGCATTGTGTATATGCATTTTATGCACAGTGTATATTTGATTGTTCAATGTATTTTGGTAGTTGTAACAGTCTGTTTATATTTATGTAAGTTACAAATATGTAGTACACCGTAAGTGAACAACTGTTTTTTCCACAAGACTATATTAAAAAAGGACAAAGAAAGCACAAACACTGTACTCACACAGGAAATGCCAGTTAGCTAATTACAGTATGATGGTGTTCTGATGAAGGCACCAAACCAAACTTCTGACTGTTCTGTATTATGTCCATTTATCTTTATGTAAGTACAGTGATAATTATTGGTAGCGCAGACTTTATGGTTTCATGTTACAGAATGCACATATTTTAATGGCATGAATACATAATATAACCTATTTAATGGCATGAAAGTTACTAATATACAATATATATGTCTAATGTGGTTGGTGTAGCTCAGCAGCTCTAATGTCTATGTGGTTGGTGTAGCTCAGCAGGTTACACCACTACCTGCCAGGCAACCACCACCACATGCAGGAGACTGGGGTTCGAATCCTGGTCTGGGTGACTATGCTGTGCTACACACCAATAAGAGTTCTTGGGCAAGACTCCTAACACTGCATTGGCCTACCTGTAATATGATTAACCCTGTAAGTCGCTCTGGATAAGAGCGTCAGCTAAATGCCGTAAATGTAACGTCCATCAACAACAATTCAGCCTATTACATATGTGTAATTACATAAGAGTAATTAATTATTATGTTGTTACAATATTCTGTATTGAGCTGCACTACTTTCGTAATCCATCAGAATACATCACCATTAGTTACACTGTTATTACATGCATGGTTAACATGTAACTACACAGCTATTAGAGATGATTAATATGAACAGGGACCGTATAAGAGATATTTTATTAGGATTTGAATGTGATTAAACTATTATTGTGGGTAGGAATGTAATGAATGTAAACAAATTGTAAATGCTGTTTATATATGTAATTACACAATTACATTTCAATTATATGGCAGAATGACAATATTATCAATTGGCTATTAAAAATGAATAAATACACAAAACCTATGTATGTAGATATCCAAAGCATATCATTGCAGTTGGAGCGAAATCTTCAAAATGCAAATTTTACATCAGAAGGAAAAACAAGCTTCTTAGTTTGTAATGAAAGTTAATGCATGACAGTGAGTGCCTTCCTTACTGTAGGACTCTTCACATCTCTCTACCGTCGCCTCTGTGAGTTTACAAGCATCTTAATACCTGTGTCCTCTATAGTTCTAATCATAATTGGCACAATTCATCATTTAAAATCATTTAAAAGATCAAATTCCTGGTTTTCCATGACGTATCATTGAGTGAATGCTCTCAACCTAGCTTAAAGTTCATAAAATTATGGCACTGGAAAAGCTTATGAACAAAATGTAGCATGTTCCCATTCATATTTTCCTTTTCTCACCCGAGTGTTCAAGAATTCCCAAGCTGTTGGGATGTAAATTGGGATACAAAGGCCAAATGGTATGCCAAAACAGTATCCCAGTGCATTCAGGAGCATGTTGTGCATGGACACAAAATTTTTCATTTATCAAAATGGAGAAGATTAGAGAATACACAAACAAAAGGAGCAAAAATGACCTTCCTAAATCAGGCAGCTGCTATAAAAAAGTCAGAAATAACCATATCCACTGTTTGGGTAATAATTGGGATGCTGAAGTGTAGTGAGCCTATCTAGAGGAGGATGCAGTGTATTTTGCCCTCATGCACAGTGTGGAAGATGGTTAGGGAGATAAACGTGTCCCCGAAGACCACAGTAGGAGAGTTGCAGAAGCATTTGGGGTAACAAAGTCTCTAAAACTATAATTAGACACCACTTCCAGGCCAACAGAGGATTGTGAAATTTCACTGGAGCCAGGCTCCTTGAGCTGATGAGACACAAACTGAACATTTAAGGTGGGTTGGGAGTAAAAGTCAAACTGTTAAGGCTCAGTGCTGTTATGGTACATAGGGAGATTGCCCACACAATTGAATACATATTTTAAGAGTTATTGTTTTTTAGAATAAATTTAGTTTAATTAACCTTATGACCAGGACTGTTATATTAATAGTGATTATTTTAGACCGCTGTTTTTACAGGCCACTCATTAAAAGGTTATATGGTTGATCTAACTGAACACAAAAGACATCTTTTTTAATTATTCCAAAACAATTTTTTATAAAGAAAAATTTGAAATGAAGTTTATGTTTTCTATATTTAGCTACATTTATGCATTAATATGATCCAAAACATATTCCTAATTTCACAGTCCCTAAAACTAGACAAAGTGACCAAATTAAACAAATGAGACAAGCATGTATTTGATCATTTATTTATGGAGGGAAATGATCCAATATTACATATCTATGAGTGGCTAAGGTATGTAAACCTCCATTACTAACAGCTAACCTGAAGGTGACATTACAGTCAGGTGTTTTCAATCAATGGGATGGGAATCAGGTGTAAGTGGGCATCCTGTTTTATTGAAAGAACAGGGATCTATCGAAGTCTGATCTGTAAAACACATGTGGAACTGCATCATGGCAAGAACCCGAGTTCTAATGGGCTCAAAATAAGAGTTGTTGAATTCTCATCAGCCTGGTGATACCAGCTCTAAAGAGTTTGGACTCCAACTATCCACCGTCAAACAGATTGTGTACAAATGGAGAAACTCAGAACCATTATTACCGTCGCCAGGAGTAGTCCACCAATAAAGATCAGACCAAGAGCAAGGTGTGTTATAGTCTGTGAGGTCACAAAGGAACCTGAGTTAACTTTTAAGTGGCTAATGTTCAGGTTTATAAGTCCACCACTAGGAGAACACTGAACCTCAATGGTGTGCATGGCAGGATCGCAGTGGGAAAAAAAACCTGCTGCTCTTCAAAACAAACACTGCTGACCGTCTGCAGTTTGCTACAGATTACACTGACCAGCCAAAAGGCTATTGGCTAAAGGTCTCATGGACAGTTGAAACTAAAATAGATCTTTTTGGTTTTAATGAGAATTGTTATATTTGGAGAAAGGAAAACACTGTATCCCAGCATAAAAACCCATCTGTGAAACACAGTGGTAGTTGTATTGTGGTTTGGGCCTGTTTTCCATTGATGGACCAATGGAACTAATTATGCTATTAAAAATTCTGAACTGTTTCCCTCAAACTGTTCTATACAGAGGGATAGGCTGAAATTCCTCCAAGTTGATGTGCATGACTGATCACCAGTTACTGGAAATATTAACTTACAGTTATTACTACCAAGGTCACACTAGATACTGGAAGAAGAGGTTCATACACCATTGCTGCTCACAGATATGAAACACTGTAGCATTTTCCTCAATAAATAAATGACCAGGTCTAATATTTTAGTATAAGACTGTATTGATGTTTTAGGTCAAATGTGTGCAGGAATACAGAACATCCTAAATCCCTTACAAACCTTTAAGCCCCTCTGTATGTACAACCCCACATGGCAAACATGTGTAAGTGGGTTTGACCTGCATGCTGTGTTTCTGAATCATCACGCAGTCCTAATCAATCACTAAGAATTGTCTGAGAAGTGTTCTGGTTAAACCTGATATATACGTGTGAGGTTTTGTATACAGTATGTTAATGTTTCCATTTGTGATCATTATGGATTTATGTAAAGATAATCCCAGTTTGAGTTGGTCTGCATGTAAGAGATGCTTTTTCATTTCTACCTAAACATAATCAAGTGGAGTGATTGTGTAAAATTGATGTGGCTTGTAGTGTGCACTGGTAAGCATGTGATGCATTTTTGAACAATGGCAGAAGAGAAATGCGCTGACCATGTAAATGCTTCAGAAAGATGTCAGGCCTTTTAGCTCTAGATAGTGGCCCTTTGACAAAGAACACAATGAACCATAAATGTGTTTTCTTTAATCGATGGTAAAACTGTCTCCGTAAAGGATCAGGTAGGGTAGATAGTCTTGTACTTGTACTCGAGTATCTGTGTACTTTCCCCTTGATTGTACTGTACACAGGGTTTTGAAGTATAACTCGCATTTCAGCAAGTCTTTTTAGGTTTTACTGGTACATGGATGGTTTTACTGAATTGGTCCAAAGTCAGATTGACAGGGACATTAACAAGTTACGATTTTTGCTGACTCTTTACCTTGATTATATATTTTCACCAGTAAAACAATCACAGCACTACTTAAGCTTTACCAGATGTTTTAGTTGTATTGAATATTAAAATTTAGAGGTTAGGTTTTAGGAAAGACGATAGAAAAAATACTGCAAATACCATAATATATATACATATATATATATCTTATTTGATGTATTGGGTTTAAATAAAATCATAGCATGATCCCTGTAAATGTAAAAGTAAATTTCCTGGATGGGAATGTGCCACAGTCAGATTTTATGTTTATGGATGTCAAGGGAACCAAATGGCAACTTAGTTTATCTTCTCACCCCAAAGAGAAAAACAGGCACAGCAACATTAAGGCTCCCTCTCCCGCTATTCATAACTTCAACTTTCTCCTGCCTCTCAGAGATGAAATATTAAATACTGTTTATCTGATGGTGACAGTTTTGATTGTTTACTAGTTGTAGAGCTACACATTCTCTGTATCTGTTGGTCATAGTTTTAGCTCCAGTTTCAGGAACTCCTGTTTTACTTTTTTCATTTACTTTTTATTTTTCTTTGACCACCCCTCCATTCTGCCAGTGGATTGCCATATGTCTAATCACATCAGAAACATCTCCTGATAAAATTTCTTAATGGTTATTCTCTGATTTATGCCTAGTAGTGTACATCCAGGCAACAACCAGTTAGAAACTTTCAGTTTTAGAAGCTTATATGATTGTGAAGTTCTAGGAGCTCCTACATTTGTTATTGAGGAAGGTCCTACATCATTTATGACATGTTCCTACAGCGTAGAACTGTTTGTACCTTTGTAATGGAGCATTAATAGATTCTGTTCTTTCCTACGAATGAATCTCACATTAGAAAACACTGGTGGATATCAGAATGTTCAAGAAGACTGCCTTGCGTTTAAGAAGAAATCCTTCTAAAGAACACTTGTGTATTGTGTATGGTGAATGAGGCTCAAAGACATTTCATAGCCTACAGTGTTTCAGACGTTGACTGACATGCTATGACTGTGAGTTGTGAGTTGGGTTTTGGCAGATGTTCCATTAAGAATCTGGGCCCATGTTTCTTGTTTCTCCTAAAACCTACTCACCCTGAACAGTCAAAAGGCCAGTATCACCCTGGAACCATCTGTCAACCCAGTAGTTCATAGACACCATTGGGTGGAATATTGAATTCACCCCAGACGGTATGCTGGACTGGTTTGACACTATATATGTTTCACAATCAATAGACTCAAGCCATCTGATGCCATGCCAAGTCATCTGATGGTCACTCCCTACTACAGGACTAAAGAACAAAAACATTCTAGCAGCCATTTTGGATTAATTTCATGCTACTAATCAAAGCAAGCTCATTTGTAATCAACTGTATTAGCTGTCGGTGTTCATGAGAAACCATCTACTGGGTTACCGTTATGCTGTTGTTGATGGTGGCTTTGTTTGAATTTATCATGGAAAGATTTCTGAATACACTCCCTGTTGGGCTTTTTATTCTCCGCTGTGCTAACAATGACATTTATTGGCCTGTGGAAGCTGATACATCTGCCCTTGCTGTCACTATAAACTGCTGGGGAGAAATTTAGCTTTGGCTAGTTTCTCATGGACACACCGAAAAGCATGAATACAGGTTAAACATCATTTTCACTTACATTAAAATCATGCATACTGTTCAAAGAAGCTGATTCTTGATGCTTTTTTCTTCATGCTAATTGTTTGAAACATAGAGAATATTAGTCTCATTATGAAATCATTATATTATTCCATAAACAAGAATTCCAATACTATTCAGACACTTCTGCTGAACTTCAGCTTTGTAATTAGATGCTCATGTTGATCCATAACTTTATAAACTGAGGTATTAAAACAGTGGTATTGGTGTATTTCTGCTGCTCAGTCCGGCTGAATGTTCATTTGATATTTTTTAGGACAGCTATTTTATCTGACCATTCAGAATCGTGTAGTGTTGAGATACAGATACTACCGGAATTAATAGGCTAAATGGACCCATTAATAAATTACTTTTTTATTATTACATTAATAAAATGGGCAAGAGTGGGCTCTTCCATATGATGAATGTGAATGTTTATTAAAGCTGACATGTTTTAAATACTGACTGATGTCAAAGGCAAACAAGACTAACAACAGGTCACTATTGCCCTTCTTATTTATGTATTGTAACTGCTTATTAGTTGTTAATGGTTTAAGGATTTTTATTATCGAATTAATAACTAGTATTTAAAGCCATTCATAAACCCATTGTAGGGGTAGCAATATTTTAGTTGTACTGGCTAAATCTTAGAATTCAGATTAAAACTTAAATTTGGCTAAAGCAATAAAGGGAGATGGATAGTTGGACAGGTTTGTAGATAATGACCTAATTGTTTAGCTCATTGTCAGTGTGGAGATGGCTAATGGGTCACAGAACATGTGACCTGTGCTAAGTTAATGGTGCACTTTATATTTTTCAACAAAGTAATCATCCATAAATATACCCCACTGAAAATGATAATAGACTTTAGTCAAATGATATCTAAACATGCCCAGTAATATAATACAATGTCTTAAATAATAACGTAATAGATTTAATGTAAGGTGTTATTGCACTGTTGGGATTGTAGTACATGTTCAGGTTGACTATAGGACAAATCAGAATTACATCATACCAACAAAGAACTTCCAGGTTCCAGGTGGATTATGCTGGCAGTACTGCACTGATGTAACAGGATTTTCCGCCTGATGCTTATTTGAGAGCTATTAAACCAAGGTACTGGAGACAACAGAACTTTTTCACTGATCCTATGATGAAGCATCTACATAGTGGGTTAGTGTTAATGCTGGAAAACTACTTGCACTTCATTTCATTGATGATTGATGCTCTACTAAGGCTGTTCTGATGCTGGTCATTTCTATTTTGAGTTGATCTTCTCCCTCTGATAGCTTCATCATTAACTGAACTGCTTGGCATTTATTATTTGTCATTTAATCATTAGCATGTGAAAAGCATACACGTACACAGCAGCGTTTAATGGAAACGATACCTCTGCTATGATAATGCTAATAACTATCACGGTAGCGCCAGGCTGAGAATACACTCACGGGGTTTTAAATGACGTTTAGCAGCTGTCATGTGAAAAACATGAAAACCTAACCCGAACCTAAAGCAGTATGTTAATGGACATATGCATTACCTTGTTCTCTGATCCTGTTTCCTGGCTGTAGACGGGACTGAGAAGTTTTTACACTGAAAAAAATATCTGTTCTGAGGTAATGAAGAGTCGCTGTAGCTTTTCACTGCAGCAGAACCACAAAGAAGGTGCCAAACATGGTGGCCTGTAAATGCATTTTTAAGTTGGATTTAACATAAGTGGAGGAGCCATGGGGTGGATAAAGCAGAAAGCTCTTAACAAGAAAGGTCTTAACAAACATCTCTCTTTGTCTCTCTCTTTCTCTCTCTCTCTCTCTCTCTCTCTCTCTCTCTCTCTCTCTCTCACCTTCTCTTTCTCGCTCTCCCTCTCTCTCTCTCTCTCTCTCTCTTTCTTACTCGCTGTGGTATCAAGGGAAGCAGGGAAAACAGGGAAACTTGGCACATATTGCATGCATTAAAGGATTAACAAACTAATATATATAATGTAATATATATTTATATATAGGAGTCAATGGATGCGTTATTCACGCAGAGGTATAGTCATCATGTTTACAAAGATTCTGATTTGGTCTATACTTAATTCTTAATTGCAGGATTGGGTTTTATTGCAATAAATGTGTTACATTTTACATGTGTGTTTCTTTTGATTGTGGTATTTTTTTTATTTGACTGCGTTTTGGTTCTGTGAACGTTGTATACGTAACGATGTATACGTTGGAGTTATTATGCATTTGACAAAAAACTTAACGTTGAAATACTGACCCATCATGCATTAGTATAAGGGGCATGTGTTCGACAAGAGAGTCCATGAGAGAGCAGGAGCTGGGTGATTAATTTGCAAGTTAGTGTTTGATTCCTCCCAGAAAAGAGCAGTATGGATTTTTAAAACTGGAGTTAGGAGATCAATTGCAGTCTTATCACTGGGGTATCGTCTTTCAGGTTGAGGCCTGCTCTCTCGGTCTCTCGGTCTCTCTCTCTCTCGCTCTCTGTCTCTGTCTCTGTCTCTGTGTCTCTCTCTCTCTCTCGCTCTCTGTCTCTGTCTCTGTCTCTGTCTCTCTGTCTCTCTCGCTCTCTGTCTCTGTCTCTGTCTCTGTCTCTCTCTCTGTCTCTCTCTCCCTCTCTCTATCTGTCTCTCTCTGTCTCTCTCTCTCTCTCTCTCTCTCTCTCTCTCTCTCTCTCTCTCTCTCTCTCTCTCTCTCTCTCTCTCTCTGTCTCTCTCTCTCTCTCTCTCTCTTTCTCTCTGGCTGCTTGCTGGGACATTCTGTTCTGCTGCATTGGGTTGTGGGCTCCCTGCCAGCTGTTATGAACCACCATCACATACACGCACGTGCTGAGCAGTCTGCAGTGTCATCTTCTAAGTTCTCTTATGACCCCACACATGAGCAGAAAACCAGACGCGGCGCATGTAAGGCCTGCAGCCACCGATATCATTTTCCGCAGTGGCGCGCCAGCCTTTACCGGGCTGTTGTTACACAGGTTCGGCAGCACGTGAGCTGAATGAGACGATTTGTTTTTCGTCTGCATGTTTTGTTGGCAACGGCCTGTAGTGGATGTGAACTGAATTAGACATTGTGCTGGTAGGAGATGAATCAAATCATTTCTGATGGGCTCTACTGGCTGCTGCAGCGTAATAGCATGCTCCTGTGCAAAACTTTATTGTATCCATGCAAAATAGAGGAAAGAACACGACATAATATCCGAAGGTTTTAAAAGGAAATGTCACAACAGTAATGCGATGGTGCCTCTGAGCAAAATCGGGTAATACATCCCGGGGGATCTCAAATTACAAGACAAAACATCAGAGAAGACGTGAATCTGTTTTGCTTTGCTTTGGCACAGTCAGTCCTGAGTGGCAGTCAGTGTGATGTCACAAATTCCAACAAAACTCCCTCAGAGCAAGAAGAAGAAACCTCGAGAGGAACCAAGATTTAAAAAAAGATCTACACTGGAGAGCAGGACAGGCACAAAAAGGAGAAGAATGCATCATTACTGCATATGCAATATTGAATATAATAACTGATATCTGTTAGAGTGACAGTCAGAAACCTCAGTCACTGTTATCAATGAAACCAGTGAGCCCTTTCAGCAGTTTATCACAGTAAATACCATGAACATTAATAACTACTGCTGGAAACCAACAGTGATGGTCTTTCAGAAAGAATAGGAGTCGTGTTCAGGGTTTTGTGAGGCAGAGGAAGAAGTGTCTGATTAGTCTGTGATTAAATACCATGTCTGAGTAGTTTTCTGAGGGCTTTATCTCAGGGTAGAGGTGGTCCTGACCTCCCTGGGCAAAATTCTACAAAACAGCCCACCTGCTTGACTCATGAGCAATAATCTGTCTTCTGAAGTCAACTTCTGTCTTTGACTCGAAGGCATTAACTCCTCGGCTCCCCTTTATTTTTTCACCAAGACAACACCAGAGTTGCTATGGGACACAGCACAGAGACTAACCATGCTAAACATAGTTTACCCAGTTTTGAGTAGCTACAGATTCAAACATGAGGCAAATTCAACTTAGTTCACACAATGTGAAAAGAGGAAGACGTTTATGCTCTCGCTTCTCTCTCGCTTCCCAAACTCAGACCCTCACCTCTTTTGCACTCTCCTTCTGTCAGAATGTCCCCTGAGATGAAAAGGCACAGAATCAACAGACCTGAAGAGTTGACTCCCAGTCTCTCAAGTTAGAGTTATAGCCAGGAGTCGACCCTGACTCTCATAGGAGTGTTGGAGTCAAGGATTCTTTTGGAATATTGTGTTCTTGTGTTCATCAAGCCTAATAACAGTCGTAACTCACCCTCACACAGGCCTGGAAGAGACTGCACTGATTTAGCTGCTGTGGTCACTGTTAGGAGAGAGTGTTCAGAATGATAGTCTCTCTGCTCCGTGCATTTCACTATGGTAGTTGTATGATTATGATGGCTATTTCTGCCTCATTCTCTTATCGAAGTTGAAGCCAATAAGCTTTTACAAGAGGGGGAGGCATCATTTGCACGGCGGTACGTAATGTGTATTGTGAGCATATAGGGCTGACTAGCTCTAAGCATGGGGTTACACAGACCAGTCCCTGCTTAACTCTCCCTGCTCGGTGATGATGAGGTTATTGTTGAGCTCTCACTGCTCTTGGATTATGGCACCAATGACATGGATGCCTCAGAGAAGACAACAGGTGAAGAGGCTAGTGATTTCGGAGCTATATCCCTGTTTTTCTGAATTCTAACAAAGTGATCCAGGGCACATCAGGCTGTACTGAGCTGCAAAGTTTGGCTTCATTCTTACATTTCCCTGCAGATCGAGAACACTTCAAAGATCAGACATTTTTAGTCATTATCTCTGGTGTCTATGACAAAAAGGCATGTTGCATTTGACTGGCATGAAGTTCAGGGTCCTGTTTAAAGTCAATAACTCTAGCTAAGTTATACTGCTCTAAATCAGTTTTCTGAATCTCTCATGTTTGAAGAATTTGTGTTGTGGATTCAATTCATTAGAAACAACCAATATAGAATAAAATCAGTGAGTAAGTAACACTAACAAATACAATGACACAGCCACTATTGATTCATTGCTGTGGAAATAAAACCTTGTGTCTCCATTTTTACTGATTTTCATTTTCATCACATGATTTCACTTTCAGGATATGAGGTTTTGTTCTGACAGTGATGATGTGACTGCTCAGTGTTCAATACTGCCACAAGGTGCTATATGCATTTTCACTCAACTCAGGACTTTCACACTTACACAGTGTCCTTCAGAATTGTTGACACCCTTAGTTCGTGGTGTAGTGTTAAACGTAACACTGCTGCCTTTCGAGGGTCCTTGAAGAAGACTCTTCATGGATAAGAGCATCTGCCAAACACATAAATATATTTGTAATATGGTGTAATAAAGTAGTAAATGTGAGCAAAACAAGCCCATTCCATATCCAGATCCAAAGCCCATCATATTTCAAATCCAGATCCAAGGCCAATCCAATTTCAAATCCAGATCCAAAGGCCATCTATTCCAAATCCAGATCCAAAGGCCATCTATTCCAAATCTAGATCCAAAGGCCATCTATTCCAAATCCAGATCCAAAGGCCATCTATTCCAAATCCAGATCCAAAGCCCATCTATTCCAAATCCAGATCCAAAGGCCATCTATTCCAAATCCAGATCCAAAGTTTATCAAATTCCAGATCCAAAGCCCATTTGATTCCAAATTCAGATCCAAGGCCAATCCAATTTCAAATCCAGATCCAAAGGCCATCTATTCCAAATCCAGATCCAAAGGCCATCTATTCCAAATCCAGATCCAAAGGCCATCTATTCCAAATCCAGATCCAAAGGCCATCTATTCCAAATCTAGATCCAAAGCCCATTTGATTCCAAATCCAGATCCAAAGTCCATCATATGTTGAAAACTTTGTTTAAAACTGTGTTCTATAAAAACGGAACAAAAAAGCATAGAGTAATAAAATGAAGTACAGCCAATGTGATTATTGTGAGACGTTGTGCTCACTCATTCCTATTTTTTCAAAACTGCTTTATCATTTTAATATTTATTCTTTCAGTAATTAAGTTATCACAAATGTTTTCAACATAATGAAGCATATTAACCTGGAAAACATCTTGTTTCCAGAGTACACTCTATTTAGGCATGGCCAGCCAACAGTGTAAAAACCATTCTTCTGCATGACAGGACCCAAGAACGTTCCTACTGAAGTGTGCCACTGTACAGTTTGCTTACAGCTGTTTCCTGATGCAAAACACAATGCAGGATCCAGTGATCCACATGTGCTCTGATGTGAGTTGGACACACACACTGCTCACATCTGCTCCTGTTTGGTAATGAGAAGCAGACAGATAAACAAGGAAAATCATCAAGCTGCCACTTTCTGATCAGCAGTCGCTTGATATACGAGGCCAGAGGGTTACGCAATATTCATGAAATATTCATGTATTCATAAAGCTGAACATTGTGCTGTTAAATGAGAAAATCATGTCTCTCTGCAGGCTGAGCAGGGAAGCAACAACCTTAGAAAAGTGGTTACATCCGCACTAAATTCCTTAGTGTATCTGAATTACTGTTGGGCCTTCTGGCTCAGTGTCTTCACAGTACTGCACTAAGTTTTTAGTGTCCCAACAGGACCAGATCTGTTCAGATCAAACCAGATTTTAAGCAGTGTGCCACAAGTCTTGCCCAAGAACTCTTATTGGTATAGCCTTGGTTGCTTGCCCAGGCATGGGATTAAACCCCAGTCAACATCGTGGTAGCCAGAGCTGTTACCCACTACACTACACCAACCAACAGTGATAATAAGGCTCACTTCTGCTGGCATCCAGCAGAATGCTAGCACTACACTAATGGCAGTTCACATGAACTTTTATTGACAGTTCTAGATTAAATACAGACCTTTCAGCACTTTCTGTTTCAGACTGTATCTGAAGCTTCTGACAGAAATATTAGCATGTATGCTTTACGTATACATTTTGTGACTCTGAGTAACTCTATCAGTAGACAGACTGGTATAAAGCTCCCACCGCTGTTTTTACCAACCCATTGATTATGCTGCCACTCATATTCAGATACTAGAGAGCATCACTGCTTCCTGAATGACTGCAGTCGTCACAGTTGGCTCAGTCTGAGCAAATGGCACACTCAGAGAGCTTCATGTTTCTTAGAGTCCTGCTCTTTCCTTTGGTTTCCTATTCACTGTTCCCTACACTGGAAAACTCAGAGAAGCTTCTGAAGTCCTAAATCTACCCACACACTGTGGAGTAAGGCCAGTTCTAATACTTGCAAAAGTTTAACGCAAAAATAACAGAATTCTATTACGTACAAATGATCTTAAAAATACAGACATCCTTATGTCAGCTGTTTAATGTCCAAGTTTTAAGTTTGCCATTTTCACAACATCCATGGACGTCCATGCATTGAATTACTTGTGGTTAGGCTCAGGTTATCACTCTACAGCAGGCCAGCATTAATATACATTCCAACTAAACTTACTAAGTAAAGAGAAGTACACACATCATCACACCCAGAAGGCCGTGTCATATTGCAGTGCTATTGGGAAGGAAGATAAAGGTTGACAGGAACTATGAATTTAGACAGATATGAGCAATGTTTATTGAGCTACACATACAGAAGTAGTGTCTCTCAGTATGGCAAAATGCCAGGCATCTCTGCATGGACTTGAAGAGGTTCCTAATGGTGTCCTGTGATAATCCATCCCATGCCGCTTGAATATTCTCACACAGTTCCTGCAGAGTGTGTGGTAGGGGTGGAGGCGGAGGGACACCAGGCCCTCTGGACATGTGACACAAACAATTCATCTTGGCACTGACCACAGTGCCTCCACACACTTTCATTGGTCGTCTCCACCAAGACAAAAACAGGAACTGTCACTGAAGATGACCCGCTGCCGGTCACTACATGACAGACTGGCACAACACTACACCAGTCTTTGGTAAAGTTGATGTGGTGTTAAGGGAAGTCGTTCATAGGCCTGTGGGCATAGTCCTGCTTCGTGTAGCCAGTGGTGCTGGCACTAGCTGGATGACTCATGGAAGGCATCAGTGCTCACTGAATATCCACAGTCATGGCTGGAGGGTCAGCTCTATATATTAGATATTAAATATGAACAAAATAGACAAAATATATGTATAAAGCTATATAACTAGCGATTTAACAGACTACTGTGAACATCTGAATGTCTGTAAATTCTTTATGCTTTCAATTAGACCCTTTGGTTCTCCCCCCCTTGCTCTCTCTGTGAGACAGGATGTTCCTGAGAGAGGCCCCATAGCTGCATAAATCCCGTCGCCTTAGCCATTACGCTAAGAGCCTGAGCATCTTGTCTTGTCAGGAGCCTGGCCCATACCGGACACGGGAAAAGCACAGCATGTTAGAGTCGGAGCGTTCGCTTCTGAGAGCGAAGATGTTTAATTTATGATTCCCTCTGGGTCGGGCCAAAAGGTCTGGGAATACATGCTGTGTTTTCACTGCTCAGCCAAGAGTGGTGGAGTTGAGGGCTTTACCCACTCTACAAGTCCAAACTCTGGCCGTGCGGTGGGCAGAGGAGCTGAAACTGACAGTAGACCCTTTTCAAGACAAGCGGTAGAGCTTGTGATCCAGCCAGCGAGCAAGCATCATCCCGGGGCGTACAAAGCTGCTTGAGATGCGGTGATGTCTTTGGTCTTGCTGTGTCCCCCTTCTAATTCCACTTAAATCATTCATAGCAGTCAGAAAAAAAACAGAAAGACCAAAAATAAATAAATAAATAACATTAAAGTCGTCCAACAGGAGAATGCTAACGTTATGTAATGCCTGAGTAGCTGCTGCTGAGATCCAGCTGGTTGCATGCTTGACGTCCACGTGGTGAGCTATATGTGTCCTCTGGAGAAGCAGAGACCCTCTTTGTGAATGAATAATGCAGGACAGTTTAATGTAAATGTTAAGCTAAGAGGAACAGCAGCTCTGGAAGGTCACGACGTTTGGCAGGTGAACTGAGCAAATGGCACACACAGAACCTTCGTGTTCCTTAGAGTCCCGCTCTTCCCTTCGGTTCCCTCATCACTGTTCCCTACACTGGAAAACCAGGAGAGCTATGAAGAACACAATCACACACTCTTACAAAGCATTCTCTTGCTTTCTTCCTTCTTATCTCATTTCCTTCCTTTTACCTTCCTTTCTTATATTCCTCTCCTCTTTGTTCTTCTTCCATCATTCCCTTCCCTAGTCCTCCATCTGTCCTTCCTCTTTTTCTCTGCTTATGTTCTTCGTATTTTTCTTTCTTCTTTTCAGGCTTCCTTCCTTTTTAACTTTTTCCTTTCTTAGTTGTTTTTCTTTTCTTTCTTTTCTCTCTTTGATATTCTATTCTTTTTCATTAATTCTTTTCTCCTTTCTTTTTCCTTTTCCTCCTTATATTTTTCATTATTACTTTTCCTTCTTCCTTGCCTGGCTTCCTTGCTCTTTTTCCTATTCTTTCATCGTCTATTCTTTCTTTCTTTCTTTCTTTCTTTCTTTCTTTCTTTCTTTCTTTCTTTTTTCTTTCTTTCTTTCTTTCTTTCTTTCTATTTTTCTTCATATTTTACCATATTAGTTCTTATTTGCAGCATTCCTTCGTTTCTTTTTGTCTTTCTTTCATTTCTTCTGCTATTCTGTTATAGTCGTATTTGGTGGTTTAGTGTTCGTGTGATTGTAGGTAAGTGTCTGAGTCAGTTAGTTTTCTACAGTGCACCTTCTCACATCAGACCACTCTGAAGGGGTTCCTTCAGGGGTCCTGACTTTGCCATAACCCCTGTAAAAGAGCACCTATGCATTATGGGGAGATTCTTCACACTTTAAACAGGTCCTTCACACTCACACACTTCAGCTCTACCTCTTCTGCGTCGCCACTACAAAGTAACCTGTGTAGCAGCATTATTTAAACAGTGAGTAAAGGATTAGCATGTGTCCACTCATCCCTCTATAGGAATGACCTATGTATGTTGTTTGTCACAGTACTACTGCTGTGCATTATGGGACTTTTAGAGTGCTCTGCTCTCCAGTGTTTTTGGATCCCACTACACAACAGCCGGCTCCCATAAATAGTGCAGTGTTCAGTGAATGGGGCAGTTTCAAGCTCCCTTTTTTGCGGCTCTTTTATGAACACCGCTCTCTTCCTCTTCTCCCAAAAAGCTTTTGGCAAATACACCCCCACCCATCTCGCCTTCACCGTAACTGAAGTGCCCTTCAGACAGCTGCCATTACCTTCTGCTCCACTGTACAGACTTGAGGGGAAATGCCAATTAGCTTGATTGTTATTCAGAATGTAATGCGTGTATGTTTGATTGCAGTGTGATGGAGTCCAATGCTCCTCAGTCTTTGTGTGGCACTAAATGGGTTTGGCTAGGGCCTCAGGTGGTGGTCTAGCGGAGAGGAAGGGAGGGGTTATAAGACCCATTCCTAAAGCTTCATGTTGTCTATCACTTTTTCTCTCTGTCTCTCTCTCTCGCTCTTACTCTAAAGCTGTGGTAGCAGACAAGCACTGGTGCATAGCAGACGGTCTGCCAAACCTTCCTCTAACTCACTGCAGGGCCTGAAATACAGTTGTATGCAGCCAAAGCTCGCAGCTGGATCTTACTAATCAGGAGACCCTGCATTATTGACATAGATGTGTTAATGTACACAAATTCCTGGAAAGGAATCCTAGAGATCTCCTGTGCACTTAATGGGTCATAGCCTTGATATGGAGCTCCGTAATTCAGTGGGATTGAGACTTTGCATGGTGCATGCAAGGCTCACTGACCTTCTAAAGGTTCCCCATACTCACACATCACTGTAAAGCGAGATTTTCCAGTATACTGTCACATACTTACTTCACTTAGCCAGGGCTCAATTTGCACCAGAACATGCTGTTTCCAGATCTGGCACCTTCCAGGCTGGATCTTGTATATAATATAATGGACCCAGAACCTAGTATGCCTATTAAACACATTCACCTAACAATCTGTTACCCTGTTCTTCAATGCTCAGGACCCCCACAGAGCAGGTATTATGTGGGTGGTGGACCATTCTCAGCAACACTGACGTGGTGATGATGTGCTAGTGTGTGTTGTTGTGCTGCTGGAGTGTTTAAACACTGTGTCCACTCACTTTCCAATCTATTAGACACTCCTACCTTGCTGAAATGACCTAACATTAGAAACAGAATGTGAATAAACTTCTGTTTTGTCAAAGTCCTATCTATCATGTTGCGGAGATATGTTGTTAGCTCCGCCCCATCCTGCCTCCAATACCACTTTGTACCTGAAGAGGCGATAGTAAGTCACTGTAGCATTGAGTTGAATCAGTCCAACATGAGGTGATCAAGAAGCAGCACTGCTGCCACAACAGCGTATTCTAACCTCTTATCAGTCATGTTAAAGGTTCTGTTCACTGTTAGATCTTTAAAGGACGGGGAGTCAACGAAAGGAAGAGCAAAGGCAGCTTTTATGAAGCAACAATTAGCACCACCACCGCCACCCACTCCCGGGTAATAGCCCACAGTAAACAAAAGGAGTGATATAAATAGAAGCAAAGCAGTCATGAAGTTTAATGCTGGACTCAGAGTTTCTTCCTGACTGGTAACTAAACAGCTGTCAATGCTAACATAGTGGAGGAGTTACTGTCAATTTGTTATGATAGGGATGGACACCCCAGCTATCTGGCTATGTTGCCTGCTGTTGGTTTGGAGTATTAACTCAGCACATTGCACCCTCTTACAAAGTGCTCTTTTAACATATGTCATTGTATGTCATTGTGTGCTCAAAGCCAATGTTACTTCCTGTTCGCACGTGTGCCACCTGTTGAATAGTGCTGATGTATACATCCATGTAAGCGGAACATCCGTGTAAATATCATTATGTAACCGGACCTCCCCTGCTAAATCTATTCCCACTTGAATAGAGACTTTGCACAGTGTCATACATAACTACATCATATGTCGCCTGTACAGGTGTAGAAACAGTAATAACACAGTCACTGCTTATCACACCCATTGGCTCCACATTTGTGATTCCTTATTCCTCAAAAGAGCAAATCCACTAGTTCATTACACCACTTTGGTAATGCATTAGAAGCTGTTTGTTTAGTTTTGTTAAACCTACTTAATTCACTCATCTGTTTTAGGGTCCCCAACTGCAACCCCCCAACCCCATCAGCCTGTCAAGTTAGTCAATACTGAGTGTTCCAGGACCTCATCACTTATATAGTTATACAGCCCCATATTATATAGTTTACTTATACTGCAACGTCTGTCTTTCCAGATGAGCACTACAACAAAGTGTACTTATAGGGCATTCTAAACCTATCTGAATATTACAGCGTGATTTATAATCTACTCCGACAGAAACGTGAATGTTTCCGTTTTAGTGAGATTGATTTTCAGTTAAGTCTATCGCACGTAATTGCATTCTGTCAAACCAAATAGCTTGCCTGAATCTTGACTGTGCCAATTAATATGCTGCCTGTGGAAACACGGCTTCATGACGACTAGTCTAATGCATCCATCGTGCATAAAACGGAAGTGTAGAACCAGACCACATATAACTCCATAACACAGCAGCACTTACATGCACTTACGGCAGTCTTCACAAAGCCAGCAATGATTCTGTTTTAATGTCAAACGACTCGGCTGAAGCACAAAACACCGTCGTGCTTGGAAAAGCTGAACGTGTAAGGTGATTTCATGCTCTGCTGTGATATTCAGGGAGAGACTGTATAAGACTGCACTGGTTACTTTCTCAACTTGCTTTGCAAATAACAGCTCTTTAATCTCTTTGGCAAGAAGCTTGACCTGTATCTCCCAGCATGCACTATCCACTCTTCTGTATTTAAGGAAGGCAGTAGATTACTGCAGGACTTGGGCTGTACATGTACAGCAATGTGTGCATCTTCATTAACCTATTATTATTAAGATAATCTACTGGAGAATTTATCGTATGTTTTATTAATAACCTGTAGCATTGAAATTCAGCATTACAAACACTTGGTATTGATATTGATGTATGTAAAGGATTTATATTTCAGTGGATATCTGAAATATCGATACTTGGATTGAACAGGACTGGCCCACTTACGCATAATAGATCCAACTGGATGACCAGGGTGTATTGAAAGGGGAAGTGCTGTATGTCTCCTAATACAGTGCTGTTTACAGTCTTTGCTGATTTGATTTCATGCTTCATTTCTATTTGTCTGTTTATACAGATTTGCTTGCATGCCTTCAGATTGGTATTTGTGCTTATAATTTGCATGTATGAGTTTTATTTCTTGTGTGGTACTTTACTTAGATATGTACGAGCTTAAAAGAAAGAATGGCTCATAAATCTATTCTTCTGAAATATACCATTATCACTCATGGGATGAAATTTCCGATCAGCAGCTCAGCACTGGCTCAACATCTTGCACATTTGTTGAATCTAAACAGGTCCACGGCTCTGTTCACTTTTGTGTATGTAATGTGAACTTGGTTTGCTGACTCGGTTATTGCTTCAGTTACTGATCATTGCAGCGTGATGGTGTGATTTTGCAGCGTACAGAGATATAATAATATTGTTTTGTTTTTTCCTGACAAGATCAGAATTGTAATTCCAACTGGCTCTGTACATAATAGTCTCTGCTCATTGTTATTGCGAAATTGACTTTTGCAATACCCATATGCAAATGAGGCTTCTAATGAGACTTCTAACCAATCCCCAGTGTCTGTATATCGGATACAGCTTTCCTATTCATCCTAGAAATTTATCCATCCGTCCATGAATGAATTAATAAATAAATAAATATACAGACAGACAGACTGACAGAAAGACATATATCCAGTCTAGATGGATATCTAGTAGGTAGTTGGATGGATAGATGGATAATGAGGGAATTATACAGACACACAGACACACAGACACACAGACAGATAGATAGATAGATAGATAGATACTCTAATAATACTCTATCTGAAAGTATCATTTCAGTCATGTATTTCAGCCAGAAAGATACAACAAGACCTGCCAGCTACTTCAGCCAGTGCTTCTTCCCTTCTTTCGTTCCTTCCAGATAAGATAGAGGAGAAACGCTAATGTGCCTGTCTGGCTATAATGGAGCTGGTGATCCAGCAAAATAAAAGTGGAGTGCTATGAACTTTATACATTTGGAGCGGTCCCTTTTTTGCAGGAAAGGAAGGTAATTTCAGTTAGACGAGAGCTGTTCAGCTCTCTGAGGAATAGCGGTAGCCTGCTCGAGATATTGATGGGCTGCTTCAGAATCTGAGAGTAAGATCGATGGCTGTCTTTTGCTTCCTGACCGTAGAATATGATATCAGTAGTAGTGTCGCCATAATGACGGTTGGATCTTGTGAGTGGTATTTATCTACTGGAGGAATCTTGAGTATGGCACGTACGTGTACCTCTTTAACACAGACTTATCACACCATAACAACAGACATGAGCAAGACTTCCTTACAGTAGAAATCTCAACTCATAGCTCTCCAAATTACATGTACTTAAACACTCAGTTTTTGCAGTGTTTTATATGGAATAATAATTTAATAGGAATTGTATAAGCATTTTATTAGAAAAACTACACTGTAATTACCCTCTGGAAAGATGCTAGATTTATTTATATTTTGGAGTGATTTATGTTTATTGCAATTGAGCCACAGAGACGTTAAACAGTGTGAGAATGTTAATAGCAAATAATGTTTTGCTGCATCAGTCATCACAGGGCATTATGTTTTGATTCCTGAAGCACTCCAAAGACCCCTCAAAAGATGAACTGCCTGATTCAATCTTCTACCAAACTGTCCAATCATAAGATAAGCAAATACACAAAGCCCAGTTCTTGAATATCTGTTATCACTGTGTCAACCATCACAAGAAATAAGTGAGTAAGCAATTAAACCCCACCACCACCACCACCACCACTGCTGCCGCCACCACCAAACAGCTGACTTTTTTCCTTGCCCAGCTGGGTGGCTGTAAACATGGAAATGGTTTTTGAGGAACTTGCCCATTTCCAGCCCTCGCTTTGAGTTCATGCTGTTTAGCAGCATTGGACTGTTTTTCCTACACCCCCCACCGGCCACCGTCACCACTACCCCACCAACCAACATCCTCCCCAGAACGCCACTCCCTCAAATCCTCTTATTGCCGCAAATTGTGTGGATTTGTTTTCGCGCTGATGAGAGGGATTAGGAGATAAAGGCGCAGGGCTCTCCACTCGTTGAGCCCTGCCATGACAAACAGTCCTCAGAAGAAACCCTTAACGTGATGGTTTGGCCAAAATAACAAATGTACACCATTTTGCCCCCTACTAAATGTAGACATCAGCCAGGACTTGTTAGGTGTCTTTGGTTTTTGCGTGTGCTGGACGTTTCTATGTTTCTCTTTGCCTTAAAGTGTGTCACATTGTTAAGCAAGCTCAAATGTATGTGCGTTTTACAACTGTATAGCATTACTGTTAAAAGAATAGTTGCACAAGTATTTACACCCAGAAGGAATCAGTGGACAGGAATGAAACTTGGTGGGTATGTTTGACATGGTGAGACATGCAAATGAATCAGAGATGGGCCTTATCACTGCACCTAACTGACCCAATAGTCACGATTGTGGACATTTAGCAAGCATTGATGCACCTTCATGAGTCATCCTGTTAGTGCCAGTACTATTGGCAGACGGCTGCATGGCTCAGGATTACAGCAACTGTCTTCGGCTCCACATCAACATCACCAAGGACTGCAATGGTGTTGTGCCAGACTGTCATGGATTGACTCAGAATGGCAGCGGGTAATCTTCAGTGACAGGTCCCATTTTTGTCTTGGTGGAGAAGACTAATGGACCAACAGGTCAGCGCCAAGATGGGCGGTTTGCTGTCATGTGTTACACATCCTGAAGGCCTGGTGTCACTCCACCTCCACCCCTACCGCAAAATCTGCAGGAACTGTGTGAGAATATTCAGGATACATAGGATGGATTATCACAGGACACCATTAGGAACCTCTACAACTCCATGTAGAGACATATGCGTGTTGACAAAGTGGTCCAATACTGAGAGACACTACTTCTGTATGTGTAGCTCAAAAAATATTGCCCATATTGATTGTTCTTGGTAACTTTTATCTTCCTTCCCAATAGCATTGCTATCTAATGCTTCTTTCTGAGTGCAACTATTCTTTTGACAGTGAGTTTAGATAGCATGCCATCTCATAAATTAAGCTTACTGAATAAAAATGAGTTAACATTGACTGACATTTACCTATTAGTGTGTAATACCTCCACCAGCACGAATAGCAGCTGCAATTCAATGTAGCATGGACATCCAGTTCCAAGTCCAAGTTTCTGGATGTAGGAAATATCAGTGTTCAGCCACTCTTGTATCAAAGAACTGTCCAGATTTCTTGGACACCCTCCCTGGCCTCAATGTTTATCATGCCATGTTATCATGTTTCCTTGGTGAGATAATGACCAAGAGGCAAAGCCTGGTTGTCCAGCAGCTCCATGTAGGCATTATGGATTTGAATTTACTGTCACCTCAACCAATGGACCCATGTCCATGTAATTAAAACACCCCTGGTGCATCACAGAGGTTGCTTACTTTTTGTTCGGGGAGCTTACGTTTGAGATTAATGAGTACCTTGACATGGTCTGAGGCGAGTGTATAATTATTTTAACATTTAAGTGTATTGGTGCATGGCCTGGTAGAAGCTCCTGTCGTTTGCTAGCCACATTAGCCTAGCGACTGCAGTTTAAAAGCTAGCAGTCCCAATCCAGGTGTGCCATATTACCCATTGGAGAAACGGAAGAATGGGTTGGGTTGTTAAAGTTTACACTGTCTGCCATATGTGTGAGGCATACAGTGCACTGTAAAAAGCATCGGATCTTATTTTATGGATTTAATGTATTCATGGATAAACTCATGTTGTGCCAACCAGCACCAAGACTGCACATAATCTCTCTGTACAAAATGGAATAAACTTGGCAATATGGAAGTCAGGTTCATGTTATGTTTGTGGGGGTTGCCTCTACAGACCTGCAAACACTATGCCAACCAACTACTGTGCCACCAAATCTCATTCTCCCCTAGCGTGTGAGCATCCCAGAACATGTCCTGAAGCATTCAGTCTCAGTGTGGGCTCTTGTGAAACTAATCCCATGAAGTAATTATGTGTGATCATGCTTGGAACATTCTATGCCTTTTAATAGCATGGCATGCTAGAAAACACACTGCCTGTGCACCGTAACGCTGAGAGCGCACACTGAGATTGTGTGCCAGGCCTTCTACCTCAAAATCTAATAACCTAATTGGATCATGCACAGCCTTTCTGCAGCATGCACATTCTAATTCTACTGGATTCATTAAACAGACATGTTAATGTATGCCTGCATCTGCTTCCACATCCATGCCAATAACAAACTGCAGTGTATTATTGTATGGTAATTTATGGACCACACTCATGCATTCTAATGCTCAGCCTTGTTATCTTATTACTAAACTGCATCAGGCATAGTATAAGTGTATCATGCACAGCACTGACTGATATGCCAATGTGTCTTGTGCATATTATGCATATAACTGATGCCCTGATGCTCTAACAGAGAGGAGTTACTGCGTTTTCAGTGCTTAAAGGTGCAGTGTGCATACTTAAGGGGGATCTATAAGCAGAAATAGAATATAATATTAAATGCAATGTTGTCATTAGTGTATAATTACCCATAACTACAACTTGTGTTTTCGTTCGCATTAGCCCTTTGTATCTACATAGGAGTGGGTCGCCTTCCAATGGAGGCCCTCATATAAAGTCACAGTGTTGCTACAGTAGCCCAGAACATACAAACCTCACACTAACGGTAGAGAATGACTTTCACATTCTCCAGGTTGGATATTTTACGCTCAAATCTTAAAAATGCTACCAGCAGTAAAACTGCAAGGCTGAAGTCAGCTTATAATTCAGCAGCTTCTGAATCAGCAGAAGTCAGCGGTTACATATTGCTCCTTTAACCGTTGATGAGCATAAAGTTTCATGCTGGCATGAGATGACAACATACAGAAGTAGCATTTATATCAGTATTTGTATGTGGAATTGCTGATGAAGCATGGCAAATAGCCCCACTGTGCTGAAATTCCTATTGCTATGCTTAACATTAAGATAAAGTCTTCATTATTTCATCTATGATGAAAGGTAATAGCTATAACACTGCAGTAAATGTAACTGTGGAGAAGATGTTCAGCACAGTATTTCAGTTTCAGTATTACACTCTAATTTGTGTGTTTTTGTCCATATAAATAACTCTCACTGGCCACTTTATTAGAAACACTGACCGTGTAGGTCTACTTTTCAGATGTACATTCAGAGATCATATTTCAAAAGCTGCTATGCACAGTTATAATTTTGCCACTTCTAGCTCACTGGCCAGTTTCTAAAAGAGAGTCACTTGTGGCTGGATATTTTGGGTGACGGATCACCCTTAATCCAACAGTGACATTGAAGTGACACCAGCAACATAACTGTTTACAATACACTTGTTCCTGCACGATACATAACACCATGTCCTTGTCACTGCTGAGGATGATCCACCATCCAACGACTTGGTCTCTTAGTACATCAGTATCTATAGAAAAGGTGGTTGTTCAAGAGATCTTGGTTGTACATAAAATGGTTCTACATAAAAGGTTCTTGACATGGTTATTAGATTATTATTTTCTTTGAGAGCAAACCCATTCTATAAAGACATTTTATAATCTTTATAACCTAAAAAAAAGTCCATGTATGTGTATTTTTTGTCCTGAACGTCATTCCTCTTATAATGAATACACGTTTATTCAAATAACTTTGAAAAAAAATCTGCAATAAATTGAGGAACAGTGTAGATTTAGAATAGAATAAATCATTTTTTGTCACTGTACTCTCATATAACAAAATTTACAGTGACACTCTCCAAGAAGAAACAAAAAACAATACAAGAGCATTAATTTACAATATAGACAATATATTAATTTACAATATAGTTAAGATGTTTACATATCGTCGCTGTCCAAAGAAAAACATGTATCTCCATTTTTGTTGATTTTTACTTTTATGCCTCATTTGATCACATGAGCTATTGTTTACACTGTGTGGAAAGTTCACAAAGAATGGACCAACAGGAATGGCCCAAAACTGTTTTGAAAGACGTCTGGTTCCATTGACTCCCATTCAAATGAAATTAGGTTTTTGCTCTCCCCTGTAAAATTGCTATTTTGGAGATACCTGTTTTTCTTTGGACAGCGACTATATGGATAGAGCATTTCATGGACGAATGGAAGTAAACTACCCCAACAGTAGTGATTGTGCATGGATGCGCAAGATATGCAAAACAGACAGTTGACAGTATATGGAGGTAGAATTGCACTGTGGAACATAATGTATAAAATAAGGTGACTGTACTGAACTACTGTGTGCATAAATGTGTAGCGTGAACAACATGTGGCGTGTTTAGTCCAGAGGTAGTAATCAGTCAGTCACTGAGGTCTTGTGGAGGCCACAGCCCTTGGGTAGAAGCTGTTTCTTCGTCTGCTTGTTGTTGTATGGATAAGCCTGTACTGCTTGCCAGACGTACAGACCGCTATGAAACAAGTGTAGCTCAGCGGATAACACCACTACCCGCCAAGTAGCCACCACCACACGTGGGAGACTGGGGTTCGAATCCTGGTTTGGGTGGCTATGCTGTGCTACACCAATAAGAGTCCTTGGGCAAGACTCCTAACACTACATTGGCCCACCTGGAATATGATTAACCTTTGTAAGTCGCTCTGGATAAGAGCGTCAGCTAAATGCGGTAAATGTAACTTAAACATAACTCACACTGTCTATATACTGGTTCTTTTCAGCCATGGCAGCTACTGTGGTCCGTTCCCTGCATTATACAGCATGCATTTAAAAAGAGTCAGCCCAAATGTCAGGCTGAGGGCAAATATGGCTGTTGATCTTAAATTCACCTCAGGATAGCTACACCTGATGGAGAGACTGAGAGTGCATTAAAGAAATTCAACTTTCATAGGTATGAATGGTGCTTACCTGAGTCTTCCTAGAGTAGTGAACTTTCTAATTCCCTGCTAAAGTTATCAGAAAGGATTATGATACTCTAAGAAGTCAAGAGATAAGAGAGAGTGAGGAGAGAGGGATTCTTCTTTTCTATATGATATTAGAAATACCATTCAATGATATTGCAGCGTTATTCATATAGAATTTCATAACTAGCTAAACAAACTTTACGTTGGCTTGACTAATAATACATCTAATAACACTTTAAAAGAGAAAGCAGTTACAGACTACAGTTGACCGTTAGAGCTGTATTATGTCTGTTTTGGGGATTTGGAGACGTCTCTGTTGTAAATGTGATGCTAACTTGGTGATGGACGTGTTTTCTGAGGATGTGAATAGGTAATCTTTATTTTCATTAGATCATTATTAGCTTAATGTTGATTTTGCAGTTGAGACCTAACCATTATGCAGAACCTTCCTTTTGAGCCTGTGCATGTGAAGACAAAGGCATATAAAGACAAAAGGTTTGAGAAATACCTTAAAAATTTGACCCCATGTCTCTATGCATTATTAGCTCAGTAATACTAATTCTCTAAATTTAAAATCTTATACAATGCTGCTTTATTTGGGCTTATATAGTTATTCCAGGTATTGTTATGCTGTTACTGTGAGATTGCTGCAGTATTATAACTTGTCATTGCTGTTTTTATGGTTTCCCAGGTGGTTGCTAAGTATCCCTAGAGGTTAGTAATACATGTGTATGAATGGGTGCCAGTAAGTCAGAGAGTTTGTATGTGATGTCTATAAGGACTCTTTCTTGTGAGATTCTGTATGACATAATTTGTGGCAGAAGCTGAACATTCCCACATGCGTTTCATATTACAAAAAAACAACAACAATATATTTGAACAAAAGCTTAATCATATATAGCAGTGTATTTTTGCCACAGAAAGAAAATGATAAAAAAAGAAGCTATTTTAACGCATTTAAAAGCATTTTTCATAGCATAATTCATAATATAATGGCTCTCAGTAAGCTAAGTTAGATTTAATTTAATTTCCTTTTCAACAGGCTCACAATTTTTTCTCTGAATGTTTTGGAGAAAAGTAGAATCTAAACACAGATAGTGATAGCTCCTAAACATGAACCACCTTCCAGGAAATAAGGCCTCAAAAGACTGCTGACATTCCACCGAACATCAGCATATATATCCTTTCACTACTAAGTGGCTCCTACAAAGACACCTGTAAGAAGAACACAGAAGTAAACTCAACACAGTATGTGACAGTCACTGAATACCAGAGTTTCAGTAGGAGTGGGATTGAGTTCTGTATCCTTACAGGCTTAACTGCGAATTCATTTCATAAGTTGGGTGAAATCCATTTATTCCTTTATTGATTATAAGTTTTGAGCTAACCCAATAAGTGAGAGAGAACCAATTTCATGGGTCTATAAGCATTACAGTGAATTCCTGCACTGGCGCCACAGTGTCTTGATTACATCGTCAAGTTAATTATTGCCCAGCGCTCCAACTGCCACTGCAAGTTTGCCAATTTTCTGTTCTTTCCAATTTGCCAGAATGGATCTCCGAGTTATACACAAAGTGCCTTGGTGCCAGATGTTTCATTAGGAGATAAGTGAGATGAGGTGTCATGTTCACCCTTTCAAGGAGAAGAGTACAGATTGTGGCGGAAGAGGATTTAGAGTCATCAGATTTTGGGGTTAATGCATTTTTGGCATTATGTTTTGGTCTTTTCGAGTCATTAGCTGTAGATGACATGGTTATCACCAGCAATAGCAAACTCACAATGTAATTAGGGGCTATTTATTTCTCATTCATGGCCTATTGAAACAAGCAGAAACGTCTTACTGAAAGAGCAGCATTGAATTTTTCAATAGACATGAGATTTTCTTTCATAAGAAGGAGATGTTGTATTTTGATTTGCATTTGATGAAAGGCTATCACTGCCTGGATTGTGTTGCTTTGTGGAAAGAAAAAACGTCCTGTACATTTTATATATATTTGAGTGCCAACTCAAAATGATGATACAGGATGTAAACTGAATGTACAGGGCCCTGGTCCAATAACATATTTTGTAGGTCTTAAGTGAAGTAAATAAGTGAACACATCCTCTACAGAGACACACACGTCTCTGCATATATTAATGCACCATTACTGTGTGTTTGATGAAAGGACTGCTGACGTATTGGGGACATGGTTATGGCACATTTTGCATTTTAAGTTTTATTTTAAACTCAGTAAATATATATACTAAATAGGCACTACATTTTAAAGGACACTATACACTGAATGTAATTATGTAAAATCAAATCAAAATGCAAGTTTACATACAAAGCCATAGTCACACTACAACTGAGCAGTGAAAGAATTCGAGTCGCACTTGAGTTGCATATAAATAGACTTCAGACTTGACTTGTAACTCGTCTATAATGACTCCCGACTCGACTCGGTCCAAAATAACACATGAACATCAAGTATCTTTCCATTACCCTCCAGGCACGGTGTGCGGAAGTTCCAGAAAAATAATTCCTTTGTGTATGTATAATTTATTTGGTTGATTTGGGACACGGCCCACGGACGAATCACAACATCCGAGCGCGTGCGTGATATCAGTGAGCGGCGCCAAGTGTAAACACACCACTGTAGTGTAGAGTGCAGAGAGTGTGGGGAAACAAATTAGAGACACTGGATCGACCACATCAAACTTCATAAGGCATCTGAAAACACGGATACGTTTGTGCTAGCTGTTAGCCGTTTAGCCATAATTCCAGCTATATAACATACAGTATTAACCCCTTAAACTGGCCTGAAACAGGAGATGACGAGCTTTGAAAATGTTTGAGGCAGAGTATGGTGCCGAAACAAAAAGTGATATTGCTTCTAGATTGTTCTGTTTGAGAGTTGTAGAGCATGTCATTTTATGTGTGTGAATATTGTAAGGAAATATGTAGCATTTAAACAAAAAAAAAGAAAAGACGTGTTGGACTGTAAAAAAATACAGTTGGGTTTTGCACACAAAGTTGTGTTTTTTTATCTACACTTTTTGTAATGCTACAGTTGCTATATATGCTTTGTGTAAATTGACTTAAGACTTGACTTGGACTCTAGCCTAAAGGCTTGTGATTTGACTTGGACTCTAGCCTAAAGACTCGTGATTTGACTTGGACTCTAACCTATAGACTCGTGACTTGACTTGGACTTGTATTTTGTGACTTGTGGCCAGCTCTGGTAATTACCATGCCTAAATTACCTATACATACATATACAATATGGAAACATATGCCATTTTAATGTACAGTAGTAATTATTGCAGTTTGAAGGTGGACAGTGTTAAGGCTAAAGTATAAAGTGCAAAATGTGCAAAACTGAATGTGCAACATAATGTTGTGCAGTTGAACTGGAGGTATGTAATAAATGATCAGTGCTTAAGTCCTGTGGTATTGTGGGGTGTGCATGAGTGTGTGTCTGTGTATGCGGTATGTACATTGACAAAAGAAATAAATAATTTTTAATATTTAACTCTCAACATTAAACTTGCCTAACAGTCGTCCTTTAACTGGTACTCAGGGCCCCCAAGACAGACAGTCCATCATACACTGTAAAAAGTGCAACCTTAAAAATTACTTTGTTACAAGCAATTAAATGAGTTTTACTCAACTTGAAATATTGATTGAAAGAATCGCCCGTTCAAAGTAATTTCCTTAGGTGGAATAAATGAATCATTCGTTTGCTTGTAACAAGTCAGTTTCTGCATTGAACGAAGCACTTCACAGTGTGTTTGCATTAACTCAACCCAGAACTCATAGGACATCTGGAGCATCTGAGGACCACTTTGGGAGCCAGTGGCTTATTCATTATAAACCATTGTAAAGATTGGGCTCTTCAGCAGGCTCTTCAGCAGACTTGAATATGCTCTCATGCCTTTTGACATGCAGTGTTGTGTTTCTTAATATAAGTTTGGCTTTTGCACCAACTGTAATGTGAAACTAACATTCCTTACTTCTCTGCTTCTTCTTCCTTCCCCTTAGCCACAAGAACAAATCGGCAGGCTGGCCTCCACCCACAGGCAGCTGGGCTGGGCTGCAGGGGGCGCCCTATGGATGGGACGTGGCCTCCTCGCGAGATGGCAGGGACTGCTTTAGCAAGTAAGAACAGATCAATTTAACAGCAGCTAAAACCTTTCAGTCACCTCCGCAGTCATTTTACACCAACCATCATTTTCATAGAGCTCTGAAAACTAAACCAAGGTAGAAAAGTATGTGCTCAGCATTTCTGCATGATTACTATATATCACCACCACAGCACAACACTTCTCAGATGCTACATGAATGTAGTTTATTCATATTAAGTAATGGTAATTCATGCAGCTTCTCAGAGCAGGAGTGCTGATTGTGAATCTGTTGCTGTCACAGTAAATGAAATAGGAATCTGATTCTAGATCAGTGCCTCTACTCTGAGAAGCTTTGTGAATATAGGCCCACATACACATACCAGTACATTAATTTCAGTGCTTTTTTTATTCACTGATTTCTAAATGCCTTCTGTGCACCAATGCACTATAGGCACATGCATAGGCCCATCTAGCACACACTTACAAAAATTGCCTTGAAGTCTGCCAGTATATGAGTATATGATTTTATTGTTATTAGTGTTATTCATTGTTTTTCAATGTTATAATTTTGCATTATGGTATTTTATGCCTTAAAAAAGGTAAAAAAAATTGGTACATATTTTTCTAAATATGCTTTAATTGAATTGTTGTTTTTTCATATAAAATTAATCTCTAATATGAGTGACAACAAAAAGGTTGAACACTGTCAAATTTATTTTTTTAAATTTGAAACAGCAAATATTGGCACAATAAAAACACATTTACCTCCATTAACCAGGGCACACAACTTCTGCGCAACCATGCAGAACATTTCAGTAACACGCTCTAATATTTTGGAGTTCTCTTATTGTTGGCTTTTACTTTGTAGAAAAAACTGCTTTAGGATGACTTATGTACTTTTAGATCTTACTGTAAATGGTTAGCAGGCATCAACACAATTTTGGTTTATTACAGACACCAATAATAATACAAATAAAAATAATACATTCTGCAAGTTAACAGTAAACGATCCACAATAACCGCACGTCTTGTAAGTAAGACGCATGTAACCAATGCTATATGTCCAAAAGAGGTCGGTGGGTGGAGCATCTAAATCTTATATTACTTTTCACCCCATGTTAGGTTCTTCTATGCAGAATTAACAGAACAATATATATATGGTATTATATACCATATATACACCATATAATTGTTTTATTATTATTTTCGTATGATGCATAAAGACAGACTGGTGAAAGCAAGGCCATTAAACAGTAAACCTCAATGTAGAGAGGAATGTCCAGGTTTTCTGAGGGTTAATTAAAGAATTTGAGTTAAAACGCAAATATAGGGAAAGTAAAAAGTTCATGAAGGAGTTCTGCACAGGCTCAGCAGACCTTTTATATGTTAATGTCAGTGTTATTATAGATAGCACCCACTTTGGAGCAATTCAAAAAAGGGATCCTTTGCAACTAATTACTTCTCTCAAACTGCAATGAGATTACGTTACTGATTTCCTGAAAGAAAGTCTCACTAGTCACTACTGTACCAAATGAACTTTCCATATTAGCAAATAATTTGGCTTTTCTTAAGCATATTTCTTAAAACCAGACACACTGTGTACTGAGATAATGAAAAGATAACAAGTGTCTAGAAATAAATAAAAAAAACTCTTTATAGTTTTACAACAATCTCAAAATCACCCCCAATCACTAAATCTACACTAAACACAATCCGGGAAATGTTTCATCTGGTATATATCTTCATTCTTTCATTAATAACTATATCTGTATTCCACATTACAAAGTTTTTATTGCACTACGTTTGGACACTGAACTTACCATCGCGTGCTTTTTTTGCACTGTGTGAGTTTATTATTCAGTGATCATATATTATAAATACTAAAAGTATAAGAGAGCATTCCTGGGGAAAGTGCTGGAGTGAACTGCTTGCAGTTGGCTGAAGTATGAATGCTACTTTTGCAAAGAGTGCCAGCATGTTTCATTAAGGACATGATAAACAGCTATGGGCAAAATGTCTTTGTGCATTACTCCTAAGTAATGTCTCATTTAATTAAGCAAAAATGAGGCCAAAATCTCACCCCAAAACAACTGGCCAGCAACCACTGCGAAGCATTCCAGAGGATAACAAGAACAGATTTCAAATGAATGTCAAGGCTTGGTCAGTCCATTCGCAGTGCAGTCCCAATGTATTTACAGCTAGATCATTAATACATTTACTGCGTTTAGCTGACGCTCTTATCCAGAGCGACTTACAAGGTTAATCATAGTACAGGTAGGCCAACGTAGTGTTAGGAGTCTTGCACAAGGACTCTATTGGTGTAATACAGCATACCCAAACCCGGGAATCGAAACCCAGTCTCCCACATGGCATGGTAGCTTCCTGGCAGGTAGTGGTGTTATCCATGGACAATTTACATTACATTTTAGAGATTTATCCAGAGCGACTTACAAGGTTATTCGTTCTGCAGGTAGGGCAGTGCAGTGTTAGGAGTCTTGCTCAAGGACTCTTATTGGTGTAGTTCAGCATTTGATACTCTAGTAGCTCTTTGGTGGGTAGTGGTGTGAACCGCTGAGCTACACCAACCACTGCATACAAATGGAAGCGTTACAAAGCAGCAAGAAGTGGCACACATGTTGTTCAAATACTATAAGCTAGACACCATATTTGTTCTATACAGTACAAAGCAAGGTGTAATAGAACAATTTTTGGTGCTATATGCACTCATCGTCAAAAAGAAGTTGCACTCAAGAACAAAGAGTAGGTTTGACATTGTGAGACATGCGAATAGTTCAGGTTTCATGCATGGCGCGTGCTATCGTTTAGCAGTTTGAGTAGCTCGAAGTGTTAGTGAGGGGTAAAATTGTAGGCTTCTGGGAAGCGGGATGGTCTTATCAACATATTGCATGCCATACCAGCCAATGCGGATACTACCATAGCACGCTATTGCCGGCAGTGGATAGAAGAAGGCAATCACCAGCGACATGAAGGACCAGGGAGACCTAACCAAACCACAGAGATTGTCTGACATGCAGTCATGATTGTGGACATTCAGCAAGCAGTGATGCCCTCCATGAGTCATTCTGTTTGTCCCAGTACTATTGGCAGACGACTGCACGATGCAGGACAACTGCCCTTAAAACAAAATCAACGCCTCCACAAACTGCAATGGTGTTGTGCCAGACTGTCATGGAGTGACACGCTTTTGACTGGGTGAAGATGACCAACGTGTGCGTGTTTGGAGGCACTGTGGTCAGCTCCAAGATCAACAGTTCGTTGTCACACGTCCAGAAGGCCTGGTGTCGCTTCACCTCCACCCCTACTGCACCATCTGCAGGAACTGTGTGAATATTCAGGTTGCATGGGACGGATTATTACAGGACACCATTAGGAACCTCTACAGCTCTATGCCGAGACGTCTGGTAGGTTGCATTAGCAAACATGGTGGCCTGACGCCATACTGAGAGACACTAAGGTATGGGTAGCTCAATAAATATGATTCATATCAGTCTAAATTTATTATAATTTACCGTTTCTGGTAGTCTTCCTTCCCAATAGCATTGCAATACAACATTTCCCTCTGAGTGCAGCTATTCTTTTGATGATGAGTGTAGAACCGGTTTTAAACCAAGGTTCAAAGAATTATATACAATTGTTTCTTTCCATTGTAGAGAAGAACTATGTAACTGTAAGAAGAACCCTCTATGCATTCAAATGTCACTCTTTACAGCTATAGTTCCACAGTTGTACTCTATATTTCAAGTTAATATGCTGGAATTATATATTTGGAGACATTTTAACAAGCTACCTAAGATCTGATCCCCACATTTCAATTACCAAACATTGTAAATCAGTTTTAGTATAACTTTGTTCATTGACAAAATTATCTACAAATCTCTTCATCTTTGATTTGAAGAAATCTATAAAGCTGTAGCAGTATCATCATAACAGAATCATTCCTTACATCTATCTGCAGCATATAGCAGTTCTATTGAAAACAGCAATCCCAAACTTTCCCACTGGGACTTTTGAATGATGGTGCATATCTTTCAGCCTTTAAGTGGAAAATCTCATTTGCATCTACATAAGAGATGGATGGTGCTGTCAGCTGTGTGTTACTATATATGTGCGTCGTAGTAATTGACGTAGAGTAAATTTCATTTTATGCCACATTTCCCACATTTGCTTGCTGCCATCTCTCCTTTTAATATGAACAATGGGGCTGGCCTATATGCATTAGCAGAATTTCATGGCTGATGTCTTGCTAGACATAAATAGATTAATTTGAAATGCTTGCCAGTTATCATGCACATCACATTGTCGTCTCCTTCTGCCACTGCTATTTGCCTGTATGTCTCAGTAGTCTGATAACACAAGTTTGATGATGCCTTACACACATCTACACTTACGTATGTTTGTTCATTATGTTCCAGTCTCTGCCCACTGCAAATCACAACCATGCACTGGGTCAAACTGATCTAAACTACATGAGACGTAATGCCTATTTATTGGACGCTGTTTGTGTTTATTGTTTTTATGGCTTTCCTTGTATTTACTTTGCTCTCCTTTGAACATACTTTTCTTTAAAATATTACCTGAGATGCATTCATAGACTATCTCTTCCTCAACTCCTTAACCCTTAGACCCCATTGCGCATGTTTTATTAAAATGACTGATTGGCAACCAGTGATCATGTGTCATAGATTCATTTGGCTTCAGGGGGAAAACGAGAGCTGGATGAGTGGCTAACTTGTGCTTTAAGCAAAATTCAATTTTGTGGTTCACTTCATCATTATCATTGCATTGGTTCCAATAGCCAATTAGAATGGCAAAGCAGTATATCCTGCAGCAAACTAAAGAGGGAGTGAAGAGTCTAGTGCCCCCTATATGCCCCTATAAAAAGCTCCCACACCAGGCAGATTTTGCAAAACATTCTTACCTGGTAAAAGTGGCTCCAGGGCTTTCTCAGACCTGTTGGTTCTGATATTTACTGAGTAAATATGTGCATGTGTTCAAAGAAACATATTTATTGTTTTTGTTTGTGTTCTTTTTTAAATTGTATAATTATATAATATATATTGAAGTTCATGCTTTCTTTCTTGCACCGAAGGGAGAGCTAGGGTACAGACTGAGGGATTAACTTGTTTATTTCAAGATGATTGTGGTTGAGTTTCAGCTTTTGTCGAAAAACCACTTAAGACAATGATCATACATGAGTAGTCTTGGTCCTAGGTATGTTGGTGTTGTTTCACCAGATGGTCAAGTCTTCTAACCAATAATAACCTAAAGGTATTTAACCTTTAACATACAGCTATATACCCTGATGATAACCGATGATAACCCTTTCCCAGGATGTAAACACGTTAAATGCAATTTCTGTTCCCAGGAATGTAACTCTTCCCAGAGGGAAACGAATGGTATCAGTATGGTTTACAAATGGCCACAAACAAACACTAACAATGTAGAATGGTTGAACTTATACACTGTACTGACATGCAACAACAAAATATAATATGCATTACCGTTTGTATAATATATATAATTAATATTTTGCTGGATTACATTAAGAGATGTGTGAATGATCTCTCCATCTAGTTTAGATTATGTGGATAGGGAATGGATAGAGGCTGTAAGGGTTAAATAGGGTTGACTGGCAGCAGGTTGACTAGTTGGCTTGACGATGTTTTAAGGAGATCACATAATTATGAAATTACAACAAAGTGAATGCCCCTGGTAAATAGTGATATTGGGGTCCATTTTCTGGTTTTCTCAAGGCCGAGTAATGCACTCCAGGGCGTGCTGGAAAGGACATATCAGGGTTTACTTAGTTCTAACATTTCCCCATCCATGTGCAATGTTTCAAAGTCATTATCTCCACTTCCAGAAGGCTGTATTGAAAGGTCTTGTGTTGTGGGAAAGGGGGCATAACGACTTATAGTCCTGTATAGTTTATAGTCACTCACTCTTATTTTCATAAAGTTATGGGGCTCTAAACTCGGCTCTCCGGATCTCTGCCATGGGCAACCATCTAAGCAAAGAAAATTTGTGAGATTCCAGGGTCCATATCCCTGGTTCTCCGAACACTAGGGATGTGATCCAGGGCTTGTTGGATAGGGCAAGTCGTTCTCTGTCCTGTCTAGTTTGGCCTCATCACACTTGGGTTTTTAAAGTTGTTTCAAAGCATTGCTTTCTGGTATTTGTGGTGGTTGGTTGGTGTGGCTCAGCGGTCAATATCACTACCCACCAGGAAGCTACCACCCCATGTGGAGGCAGGAGTTCGAATCCCAGTCTAGGTAGCAAATGCTGAACTACACCAATAAGAGTCCTTGGGCAAGACTCCTAACACCTGCATAGGCCTACCTGTACAACAAATAAACTTGTAAGTCGCTCTGGATAAGAGCATCAGCTAAATGTCAATCCTCCAGTTTATTCATAGACTGTCAGCACACTTTTACTGCACACTCCTAATGTAAAATTTTGTCTTCTGTGTGCTCCTACCTGCTTTCTTCATGTGCGTGTGTGTCCAGTTCTGTGTGATGTGTAGATATTCTGCACTTACTCACTGCCTCGTTCAGCACCTCTCTCTCTCTTGCCCTCTTTCATCTATCTTTCTCTGGAATGCCTGTGCTATCACCTTCAATTGGACTTCACTCTGTTCAGAGCCTTTGTAAATTCCCACTGCCATGAGAGTGCCTTTGTCTTAGCCTGGATTCTTATTGAATAACAATTAACTCCTTCATCTCTCCGGCCTCTTCTCTAGTGCCCACACTTCATCCCTCATTTCATCCACTTATTCCCCAGACAAAACCCCAAGAACCATTCCCCAAGGACCCATCTGCCCAGTACCACTGACTGCTACCTGATACTGTTAACTGGAGTATTGAATCTTTCACACTCAAACCACATGCTACTGTCCAGCTTCTCTGCAGAGTCTCACATATGTGGTAGCTGGTCTGGAGCCTCAAGGCTGTCGTTTTAGCTGGCTAAATTGGATGAAGAGATGACATGGTTGTTAAAGGACACTGTTTACAACAGGATTGTCTGCCTGGAGATTTGAATAGAGATTTGACCAGCCCTGTAAGCAGAATAAATTGCTCTGCTAACCTGAGTGTGGATGACGTACTGAGCAACAAGGGATAGGCTGTACTAGCTTCAGGTACAGTTCATGCAAAGAACAGAATATTCTGTCACGTCTGAAGCTCAGAACGACAGTTTTTCTTTGTCATTTTAATCTTTTTGCACTGTATAAAATGGTGCCTGTCACAATATGTGGACATATTTTGATAAATTGGTGAATAGAAATGACAATTATTTAGAATACAACCTAAATTACATCAAGGAGATCTCATTACATTCAAAAGTCAAGAAAAGTAAAAAAGAAGTCAACAAAAGGTTTCCATTTTAGAGGAATATTGACCCTTTTAAGGGTTAATTGCAGTTATAAAGGTATTTAAAAGCAACAAATGTATTTTCTAACTTACACCAACATTGAGTTACAAATAAATATATATAAATAAAATAAATAAATATTTGACCTACATGAAGAGACAAATTGGTCAAGCCATCTGTGTCTATAGACTTAAAGACATGTTTGCATATCTCAGGATGTCTTAATACAGTATGTATTGATAAGAGTGTCTTCAGACATGTTTTAAAATATCTTAATATCTGTGTATGTAATTTTTAAATGCTGCAGGTCATAACTGAAACAAAGTAATTTGATTTGTATTAGTTTTGCTCGAAGGTCCATGAGTAGGTCAAAAGCAGAAAATCTGTCAACACAAGAATCCGAAACTACTGAAATGCTGATTGCCTATTTTCTAGTAATTGATATCGTTGAGTTTGAAAATGTTTTTCTTTATATATGTTGGGAACTGGATGAAGATATTATTTATTAGTTACTTGAGTTGTTTGTCTTATGGAAAGTCATTTTTTACCAGGTTTTGTGATTTCTTGACATCACAACATAGGCCAGAATCAGACCAGTCAGTTTAGAATGTAAAACAATTATACATGCTACTCATTTATATGAAATAATCAACAAACATTGGTTCAACAAATATATATATAGTGTAATAAAGAAAATGCCACATAATATTTCTGGTTACACTTTTTTCTACCTTTATTTGCAGTGAAATGTGGATTTTGAGTTGATTTCAATAAGGCTGAATGTCATATAAATGCTTAGGTGATAAAAGCTTACTCTTCAGTCATAAGCTTTGATCAGATGAAAATATGCTTTTGGATTTGTGCTCAGGCAAGCTCAGAACATATTACCAAAGTAGTGTAACATTATAGGCGTGGATATTAATGGTTAAATATGGAATTAGACAAAACAATGTAGTGCAAAACAATGACAGCAGTGGCTCTTGAGTGTAAGGCATTGAGGAAGGTGTGACCTTGTGGTTAGAGGAAGATTTAGTGTAGCAGCGTGAGTCAGTGGTGAAGTCTGCCTCAGCGGAGTTGAGCTTGCTCTTTCTGCTCATTGAGTCGTGGTAGAGCCAGCGACTCTAAAAATATTTCCATCAACACCGAAACAAACATTTTCTCTTGCTCCCTCTCTCCCTCTCCCTGCCCTGTGCTTACTCTCATGAATTGATTTGTTACCCAATAGCCATTACCACAATCTGTCCTTGTTGCATGCTGGAGTCAAATAGACTCTGCCAATCACAAACAGTGTGAGTGAAATGCTAATGCATCTTCGGTATGAAACGCGCCAGTGCAACTAAATGTTCCCTTTATGAGTTTATATGGTGGAGAAGATGAAAAGCGACCACAATATTCACTCAACACTGATTTACAACATGGCTGATATGCAAAAAGAAAACATACCAAGCCAGTTCTGTAATACAAGATAAATGGTGGGTCATTTTCAACCCTTGTTTGAAGTGGCATGCTGTCAAATCCAATGGTAAAATGATCCCATGCAAATTTTACCAGCACTTTTACCTGTTTCATGCTTGACATATCTGTACTATTAAACACACATCTGGTAGGACTGTGAGAAAATGTGAGCGTAGTAGTCTAACAACCTGAAAATGACTCTTGATTCACAGTTAATTAACCATAACTAAACAACTACCATCAATTTCTTCCATAATACCAATAATAAGATATAAAAAACAACAAGAGTAGTGAGAATGTGTGCACGTCAATCCAGTTTTATAACCACATTGCCTTAAACAGTGTTCTAGTTAAAGAGGATTTAGTGCATGTTTCATGTAAATGATATGCAAATTAAGTGCTGGTAGTCCAATGTTTGATGTCATACACTAAAGCTGATTAATCATTGGCACACACATCTCCACTTGCTTTTACAGTATAGGAAAAGGTTATGAATTATATTATATTATATATTATATAATTCCTGTGATAGTAAACAATGATTACACCACAAATACAGGGGTTGGACAGTGAAACTGAAACACCTGTCATTTTAGTGTGGGAGGTCTCATGGCTAAATTGGACCAGCCTGGTGGCCAATCTTCATTAATTGCACATTGCACCAGTAAAAGCAGAGTGTGAAGGTTCAGTTAGCAGGTAAGAGCACAGTTCTGCTCAAAATACTGCAATGCACACAACATTATGGGTGACATACCAGAGTTCAAAAGAGGACAAACTGTTGGTGCACGTCTCGCTGGCGCATCTGTGACCAAGACAGCAAGTCTTTGTGATGTATCAAGAGCCACGGTGTATCCAGGGTAATGTCAGCATACCACCAAGAAGGACGAACCTCCACCAGCATCACGTAGTGACCTGGCCTCTATCCTGCAAGAAGAATGGCTTAAAATCCCTCTGACCACTGTGCAGGACGCAGTATATGTCATTCCCAAGACGAACTGACGCTGTATTGGCCGCAAAAGGAGGCCCTACACCATACTAATAAATGATTGTGGTCTAAAACCAGGTGTTTCAGTTTCATTGTCCAACCCCTGTATATTCAAATATTAGGAGGGAAAGTTAGAAATAGAAAACCACACCATGCGTTTGATGCGTTCCATGTGTCATGAAGAGGAATGAATGTTTTTGTTGATTTAGGCAGAAGATATAATAACTGTAAGCCATATTTGCTTGCATATTTTGGCCTATTTCCTTCATTTCTCCCACTTTCGAGCAACATCTTATGGTGCTCAGTAAAAGCTCCTTGTGGTTTCTTGGTTAGTTTAATCTGAGTAACCATGGAGAACACAAACCATAGGCTTTTTGAGGACTAGTACTGTGTTCTAGAGCTATATAGACTCATTATCAAAGAAATAGCTGCACCCAGAAGGAAGTGTTGGTTTGTAAGCCTGTTGGGAGAGAAGATAAAGGTTACCAGGGACAAGAAATGAAGATCAATTTAAACTGATATGAGCAATATTTACTGAGCAACACATACAGAAGTCTCTAAGTAATATATCGAGTCACAGTTTTTGCTGTGCCAGACATCATGGCATGATAATCCATCCCATGCAGCTTGAATATTCTAACACAGTTCCTGCAGATTGTGCAGCAGGGGTGAAGGTGGAGTAACACCAAGTCTTCTGGACATGTGACAAGGGACAACAAACCGTTTATCTTGGCGCTGACCACGGTGCTTCCACACACGGACTCGTTGGTCGTCTCCACCAAGACAAAAGCGCGAATCGTCACTGAAGATGAGCCCCTGTCATTCTGAGTCACTCCATGACAGTCTGGCACAACACCATTGATGATGTCTTTGGCGACATGGTGTTAAGGTCAAACATCATAATGGCCTGTGTTTATGTAGTCCTGTGTCATGCAGCTGTCTGCCAATGGTGCTGGCACTAACAGCATGACTCGTGTTGGGTATCACTGCTCGCTGAATGTCCACAATCATGGCTGTTGGGTCTGTCAGATGCATGGATAAGGCCCATCCTGACATACATCGCATGCACAGCTAAGTGTGAACCTTGAATCATTTGAATGTCTCACAATGTCAAACCTACCCACCAAGTTTTATTCCTGTCGGTTCGAGATTCCCCGTTCTGGGTTCTCTTCAGTTTGGCCCCCCCCTCCCCCCCCCCCCCCCCCCCCCCCCCCTCCCCCACCCCCCCCTCCCCCTCCCTCTCCCTCCCCCCCCCCCCCCCCCCCCCCCTCCCAGCTACTTGTGTGTAACTATTATGATGAGTGTGTACACTAGATCTTCCTCCTCTCCATTAGCAGTTCACAGCAGTTTGCACAGCAGTGACATCAAATGTTGTGCTATTGAGCCTTGTGGACATCAGTAGTACTAGTGCTGCATTGAGTGTGTGTTTATCTCTATATGCATGTTCTAAGTACGTGATCTCTCAGCTCACATGTAAGCGTCACATGTGGTCACATGTAGAGACAGTTGTGAAGATGTTCTGCTTTGTGTGTTACGTAATAATTTCTTCTCATTAAGGAAAAGTCTTGGCGTGACATAATAGACAGATGCTACTGGATCATTTAGACTCATGCATAGATGTTGGAGTGTAATTCATCTCCGTACTGAAAGCAACATAATCCTACAGCACAATCTCTTACTCTTTATCAATCTCTTATTCTTTTGTTCTAGACCTCAATCAATATGATACTGCAGTGTTTGTCTACGGGTAACACCTCTGACCAAAGAAACAGGGTTCCACAACCTTATGCCTCAGATTCCTACAAGCATGGTGAGAAATACAGGGGGTCCTGTACACCCAGGACATCACTGAAAAACTGTAAATTGGAAAACTGATTTATCAAGAGTTTGGTGGAAGATGTAGATTATAACTCGTTTCTCAAATGTTTAAGATCACAATTACTGTGTGGAATACAAAATCAGAAAGAAGCCTTTCCAGAAGAAATCACTGGAAGTTAGCATCAATGCTGATATGGTGTGTACGTTGGAAGACAGCCAATGCTAAAGAGATTATTCAGCCCCCCAAATACCAGGTGCCATTGTGTATGCTGCCCACAAGTACTACATATACATACAAATTGCTTAAACGATTTTCTTTCTGAAAAAAATACATGTTCTGCTATATTCTCCGCAATTTCAAAAGTTTATCATGTTAAAATCAGCTAAAACCTGATTTCACTGAGTCTAAACCTATTTCAGGGTGCTCAGATTTTCACTTTTATCTAAAAAGGGAAAAAACGAAAGAATGAAAGTTTAAATGATTCTATGTGTATTTGCATGTTTACATTTGATTTGATTTTCCTGATTTCAGTGTACCTGTGCTACAGCTATTAATAATGCCGTCTCTGCATTCTTTGCACGTCAGCCAGTTGACAAATGATAGTAATGTTACATCACTCTGTTGGGACGTGCCGCCATGACAGCAAGTGACCTCTGGAGGCCAGTCCAGTGAATTGTTCTCTGGTTCCAGGGAAGTAAACACAATTTATTTTGGCCCAGATGTGCATCTGGAGGCAGCTGCTACTCCCAAAGACAACAAGACAACATACTGCAGATGACAGTGAGGACTGCTGGTGGAAAGAGGAGCAGATGTTTTTGGTTTTTGACATTCAGAAATGCAGTAGGGAATGCACTGATGGAAATATCTGTGTGGTGATACTTTACTTTTAATGTAAGTCAATGTAAACAGACTAATCTCAAATCATTTCTGTGTATTTCTTTTGATTAATTCCAGATGGAATTTAAAATGTACTACTAGGCTTATTAGGCTAGAGTAGGCTTTTTCCAACAATAGTGATATGCAGTATATCACTATTGTATGTACACTCACTCACCACTTTGCTAGGTACACCTGTTTAACTGCTTGTTAGTGCAAATATCTAATCGGCCAATCACGTGGCAGCAGCTCAGTGCATTTACACATGTAGACATAGTCAAGACGACCTTCTTAATTTCAAACTGAGCATCAAAATGGAGGGTAAATGTGAGTTAATAGACTTTTGATCTGGCATGGCTGTTGGTGCTAGACAGGCCAGTTTTGGTTTTTCAGAAACATCTGATCTTCTGGCATCTTCACACACTTTAACTGAGGAAGATCCATAGAAGAGCAACTGTCCAGTGAGCCGCCGTTGTCTGGCCATAAAGCCCTCAATAAGAGATAAGACAAGATAAGATAACACTTTATCTTATCTTTATCTTTATCTTATCTAATGGTGCCAGAGGTCAGAGGAGAATGGCCAGACTGATTTGAACTGATAGAACGGCAAAAGTCACTCGAATAAACACTCGTTACAACAAAGCTCTGCAGAAGAGCATCTCTGAATGCACAACAGATGGGCTACTGAGCAGAAGACCACACACAGTGCCAGTACTGTCAGCTACAAAAAGGCAGCTGAGGCCTCAGTTCGCACAGGCACACCAAAACTGAGCAATAGAACATTAGAAAAATACTGAGTCTTGATTTCTGCTGCAACTTTCAAGTGGGACAGTCAGAAGTTGGTGTAAACAACATAAAAGCACGGAGTTATGGGTGGTGTAATATGGTGGGGGACATTTTCTTGGCACACTTTAAGCCCATTAATACCAACTGAGCATTATTTAAATGCTACAGCCTACCTGTGTATATCTGCTGATCATGACCACACTGTGCCCATCTTTTGATGGCTACTTCCAGCAGGATACTGACCAGAACAATGACTCAGACAATGAGTTCACTGTACTCAAATGGCCTCCATAGTCACCAGATCTCAGTCTAATAGAGCATCTTTGGGGTGTGGCTGTAATGGGAGATTCACATCATGCATCTCCCATACACATCTTTCATCATTTTTATTATTTATGTTTCATCTACACAAGTTTGTTCTCATGTTCATCAACAGCATTCACTCTTTCATTCACTCTAAATGTTCCTAGATGGTATGATCTCAGTATGTGCAGTTCATTTCAGTTGGTAAAAGAGTCTTTATATTATATTAAGTTCTGCAGGAACTCAAGCGTGATTCTTCTGTGACATTGCACCAAAGAACCTATTTTTGCCAGCTTTGCTGTATAAGACAGGACACCAGCTGCCAGACTTAGTTAGTGGGCTGGTGAAGAGTCTAAAAAGAAGCCAACACTAAATTCAGGCGGAGAGAGAGTGAAAGAGAGATGGAGGGAGAGAAGGAGATTGTTCCCTGCAGCAGGTGGGCCAAGCCGAAGTGGAAATGATTCTTTCCACCAACAGCCTGAGCTCATATGCTTCCCAAGCGGCACAATCTGCCACCCTGTTATCCCCCGAATCTCGCGTATCCCACCCACAGCAACTAATTTCCATTAATGTTCCTGTTTTTCTGCCGTTTGCACCGTGGATGCATTCTGATTACCCTGTATTTACCATCAATGCATGAAAAAAATATAATCACTTCATAATCGCTTTCCACCCAAATCTCTGCTCAGGGATTTGTGCTTATTTAATCTTTCCTTTTAATCTGATTGAGTCAATAATGGAGCTGTTATGCAGCTAATATCCCCCTTAAAACCAAATCCGCTTTATGTCCTGTGGAATTGAATAGATTTTTCATGTTTGATTGTGTAATGATTAGAGCTGGCATGATGCCCTTCTTTCTCTTCCAATGTCACTACCAATCCCAATGCAATAAATAAATAAGAAAGTAACTGTTTCCAACTGAACCACTTCACTTTCACTTATGATGACAATCTATACTGCAACAAATCTAATCTTTTATTATTATGCTTTTCCAGTTTTTCCCTTTTTTTAAAGGGTCTGCAAAGATATATAGCCCAATGTAAATGCCAGAGGGAGAAACCACTTTACTCAGCTGCCCAAGTTCCAACCCCTTACTCGTTAACACAATCCTTGCTGGCTGCCAGCACTTTTGGTACACCCTCACACAATGCACCGCCACTACAATAGGCCATGCAGGAACAGAACCAATTGGCCGCTCAGAGCAGTTTGGGCACACTGACCAATCAGAGCATACTTGGCTTATTGGGAGGCGGGGCTTAAAAGACACAGGAGCTCTAACAGAGCACTTTTCAGACAAAGGGTGAATTCAGATGTACAGTTTGAGTTAAATACTGTAGTTTAGGAAAACTAAAGCATGTACATCTATTTTAATTTTAAAAATGATGAAGATTGAACATAAGCATAACAGGTTCGTTTTTTTCAAGACAGAAAAGTTCCGATCTAGTTTTTCTTTAAATGATCAGCAGATTAATGATCTTTAAATTCTCTCTCCTTCTATCCTTCTTGCTTTCTTTCTCCTTTCTTTCTCTGTCTCCCTCCTACCATCATTCACTCTCTCCCACTTTCTCTTTCTTTCTTACTTTCTCTCTGTTACGCACTATCTTAATTTGCATCTTTTATCTCTCTTCCCCCTCTCTCTCTTTCTTTCTGTCATTCTGTTTTTCCCTCTCTCTCCAACTGTTTCCACCATATCACTCTCTCTTTCTCTGTTCCCTCCTCTATCTCTCTCTCAGTCACGTGTCTCAGAGCAGTTCTCTGGAGGAGGTACGTCTGGACGGAGGTCAGCTGCTTCCCCCAGCTCCTCGGCGGGTGGAAATGAGGAGGGACCCTGTTCTAGGCTTCGGCTTTGTGGCAGGGAGCGAAAAGCCGGTGGTGGTTCGTTCTGTCACTCCAGGTAACCAAGTACTGGATTACACCTTCTACTGCATACACCGTACATACTAATATGCTTATAAGTCACTGGTGGCCAGTGACGCCTGACTGAATAAGCTTCAGCACCACTGACAGTCCGTCATACTCTCCATACCTCAGCTTGTCTGACAAACATTTAGAAATGGCTGAACTGATATGTACTGGAGCCAGGTAAAGGTATATGTAAGAAGCTACTATGCACCTGCAATGCTCCAGTATTTTCCAGTGTTTATTAAGGAACATTTTCTTAGAACCTGCTGCAGAACAATATATAACCATGTCCTAAACATGCCATAATGTTATATCTTATCACATCATATCAAATTTTATTCAGTTCTGTTACACTTTTTTATTGTATCCTAGCATTTTCCCAGTGCTTGGATTCTGTCCAGTCCAGTACAAATGAACCATAGTTGTAACTGCTATATTGCTGATCAAACCAGATCCAGTATACAGGAGGGCCAGGAGTCCAGCACGGTTTGTCCATTTCCCTGCTGAAACACATGCCACTCCAATATCAGTTATGAGCTGCTTTGGGACCTTGGACAGCTACTGCCTGGTCTCCCCATGGAAATCTCCAAGCTGTGTTCTCTAGCGAGAGTAGGGCATTCCAGCTATACACACACTGCCAGTCAAACGTTCTAGAGCATGATTGGTGACATTTTATTTTTAGATGAAATAGATGTTCAACAACACATCAATACTGTAGCAACAATGAGGAATCTGGATACATGCAGATGATTATCAGGAGACTTGTTATTACTGTGTAAATATGATTTATTAATAATATGCTGTATTCAGCTGTTTTTCACTTAATTTGGACTGTTCAGTTCATATTTGTAGATGTTCACTGACCATACGGGTGCATAGATAACATCACCACATCCTAAACAAGCTGTCATGTTTGCATGTTATTTTTTCTTATGTCTGAAAATGCAACATAAATTTATACATCCTCTCTGACAATCACTGACACATCACAGTCACATAACTACAACCCAGATGAATGAATTAATAAATGGGCTGTTTTCCAGCTATTAGAACCTGTCCACAAAAAAGCAAAAGCAGCTACAATTGGGTTTAAAATGGTCTCAGAGAATCACAGGCAGTAGAAAGTTGTGCTGAAGAGCTCAGTGACTGCCACTGTTATATGGTGCTATTATTGTGGGAAGGAAGTGTCTTAGAGCAACGACAGCTCAGCCACAACATAGTAGACTGAACAAGCTCATAGAGAGGGCTGAAGCTACAACTTAAACAAATCTACAACTGCAAAGACATTTCAGGCAATGATATGCTTCCAGCTTCCAACTTTTGAGATGTACTGAAACATTGTTTGCAAGTCAGGTCTTGCCAGACATTACTCATGCTCTCTTGACTGAATGAACAAGAGTGGAAGCTTAGTAGCCACAAAGAAAGACCAAACTCCATATTCATATTAATGGTTTTGTAATGACATATCCTACAGGTGCATATTAGTGGGATATTCAGGCGTCCACATAGTTTTGGCCACATGGTGTATCCTAGTCTCCAGTCAAAAGTGTTACAAAGCCCTTCAGTGGACCTTTACCTAACTCTGGTACACATTACTTTAGCCATGTTTTAAATGCCAGTGTATAACCAGTATGAACACATGCCGAGGGTCTCTCAGTCTCCCCTCTATAAGGCTGTGTCATCCATCAGCTCGCTCAGCTTCACACTATCATGCATAAACACTTCCCTGGGAAAAATAATTAGAGCGTGCAAAATTACTGCGAGTGTCACGAACAAAATGCATCTGCATTTGTAATGCAAGGCAGCAGTGTGAGTGGAGAGCAGCTAGCCCGAGGCTGTCTGGGTCGAGGACCTTCTAGAGCAGAGAACACCTTGTGTCAGAGAGGAGAGAAAGAAGGAATAAAAGGAGAACTCACAGTATGGAAGCTGTCAGCACATGTAGGGTCTATTTTTAGCAAGATGAAAAGCATGCTGTTTGAAAACAACATCATCAATAGTGGGGAATATGCAGCTGCTACTGACCTCCCTGGTAGCCTGACCATTCAGTTAGAACTTTATAGCAGCCATGTTTAGTTAAAGAGCTTTCATCTAAAGCCCTGCGGATCACATTTCTTCTTCTTCACACCAACACTACATTATTATAATAAAGTATTATAGTGCTGTTAATGCTATCAATATGCATAGGTCATTACCACATATTGTTACTGATATTATTAAATACTGTAGGTGCTGACATATAATGGATAGTGTCCATTTTTATACATTTATTTTAATTTGCATATAATTTGTGCATATACACTATACATAGACTGTATATATGCGCACACAAACAGCATGTCAAAGTCATGCATATGGTATATATGTGATAATTAGATTGTTATATATATATATATATGCTTATATATTATGTGTATGTGCTGTGTGGAGTAAAGGAAATGAAGTGCAGGTGCATGTGAAGGTGTTTTTAGTTTTTGCTAAGAGTAAGAGGACACTCTGTGTGTGTGTGTGTGTGTGTGTGTGTGTGTGTGTGTGTGTGTGTGTGTGTTAACAGGAGGTCCATCAGAAGGAAAACTGATTCCAGGAGATGAGATCATAATGATAAACGATGAAGCTGTCGCCTCTGCACCAAGAGAACGAGTCATTGACCTTGTCAGGTACTGATCAACTGAACCTTCAACAGTGTGCTCACTGAGATCTATCCATCCATCCATGCAGCCACCTGCCACTTCATTCATTTATTTATCAGTGCATTGTTTGTTAATCAGTTTATTGATATTAAAGGAGAATCGAGCCAAGCAGAAAATACTGGGACCAGATATTAAAGTAGAAAACGATTGATCTGATCCAATCAGATCTAGCCAGAAATACCAAATGTGACAAAAAACAGTGACAGGAACAGACTTTTCAAATAAGCGTTGGTGTAGGGAGAATGAAAGTGGTGATCTGTCACATCCTATCAGAATTGTTTGTCCAAGTGGTCTTTGCAGGGTGGGCGACTGTGAAGAGAGACTTTAGCCCTCATTATCATGCCACTGTCTGCTCTGCTCCTTCTGATGTCTCTGAACTACAGTATTAGAGCTACAGCCATATACAGCTGATGAAGGACTGTCAAAACTGCCCCACTGAGAGCTAATAAAGGTCCGAATCGCTCCACTTTATAGGCCACGTACAGTGAGTGAGACTCCTGGGTGCGAGAATATCCATCAGTAGTCATGAAAGAACATATACGTGGGTGGAGCACGGAGAGGTCAATTACTTGTAAATAGAGGCTCATGTGGTCCATATCTTGACTTAAACCTGCTTATGTTCAGAGTGTAGTTTGATATTATAGGCACCTATATTATAAACGCTTTAAGTTTTTTCTATCTCTGTTCACGCTGTGCACCCCATTAACCAGTGTGCATAAGCAAATGACTGACAGTCGTCCCTGCCAGCTGAAAGTAATAAAGCCAGAGGAAAAACAGCAAGATCATGAGTTTTGTCTCTCTTATGTGGATGCAGTCTCAGTGTCATTTTGTAATTACAACTCATAAAACAAAATAACAAACAAAATGCCAGGACGACAAAGGCAGGCGGAATTGTGCTCATGAAAAAATGGAGGCTAGTGACATTTAAACAAATTAAAATGTCTGAAGTCTGAAATGAAGAAAAGCGGACGTGCTCCTGCCTTTAACAGCACACCACTGTTTGGAGTGCAAAAGTCAGAGGAATGTAATGAATTTATGAGGGTCCCTGGAGACCGCTGGAAATTAATTTTATCTCTAAATCGTGTCTGTGTGTGTGTGTGTGTGTGTGTGTGTGTGTGTGTGTGTGTGTGTGTGTGTGTGTGTGTGTGTGTGTGAATTTATTTTACCTTATTTATAAAAATGTTATGCTACAAAAAACATGGAAAGTAAAATGCCATTTTTTCTGGACCCCATGTGGGAAAAATAATAATGTGTGAAGTTGGTTCATGCCCTGAACTAGTTTTGATATGTAGTCCAGTCTTTAAATAACTAATTCTCTCTGAAGCAGTGTGAGGTGTATGAACGTTGTATACAGTCATGCTTGTTTAACTGATTAAACCATTTTTGAGTGGCTTTCTCAAATGACTTCCCTCATGAAAGGGGAGTTGTGTTGAAAGGAACTCAGTTATTAAACATAAAAACACTACAGTAACTTAGCATGGTTCAGTTTCATCATTTATATATAGTTATACACAGTAATTTATTATACCAAAAATGACCAAAACATTAAAATAACAACAAAAACAGCAAAAACTACCAAACTATACCAGGAACAACGAAACCAGACCGTAAACTACCAGACCATACCAAGAACAACAAAACCAGATCGAAAACTATCAAACCATACCAAGAACGACAAAACCAGCCTGTAAACTACCAAACCTTAACAAGAACTACAAAACCAGACCATAAACTACCAGACCATACCAAGAACAACAAAACCAGATCGAAAACTATCAAACCATACCAAGAACGACAAAACCAGACCACAAACTATCAAACTATACCAAGAACAACAAAACCAGACTGTAAACTACCAAACCTTAACAAGAACTACAAAACCAGACTGTAAACTACCAAACCTTAACAAGAACTACAAAACCAGACCATAAACTATCAAACCATAACAAGAACAACAAAACCAGACTGTAAACTACCAAACCTTAACAAGAACTACAAAACCAGACCATAAACTATCAAACCATAACAAGAACAACAAAACCAGACTGTAAACTACCAAACCTTAACAAGAACTACAAAACCAGACCATAAACTATCAAACCATAACAAGAACAACAAAACCAGACTGTAAACTACCAAACCTTAACAAGAACTACAAAACCAGACCATAAACTATCAAACCATAACAAGAACAACAAAACCAGACTGTAAACTACCAAACCTTAACAAGAACTACAAAACCAGACCACAGACTACCAAACCATAACAAGAACTACAAAACCAGACCACAGACTACCAAACCTTAACAAGAATAACTAAACCATAGTATAACTACCAAACCATACCAAAACCTATCAAAAGTACTTAGGATAACAAAACCCTACCAAAAAAGAACACATACAAAAACATGAAAATATAAACTAAACTATAAATCAAATTCTACCAAAAACAATCAAAGTATATAAAAACTACCAAACCATACCAGGAACAACCGAACCATTAGGAAGCCTGCTAAAGTATAGAAGCTTCTAAAATGTGTACTGGAGAGATATATTGGTTGAGAGGACCGTGAAGAAAATATTGATTAAGAGGATCCTGGAGAAAGATATTGATTACCAGAATCCTTAGTCTGTCAGCATAAGCCTGCAGTTCGTATTTATGGCTCTTGTTTTGTCAGTGTGGCCCCCCACTACCATCAGTGGTATCATCTATTGACTGTGCACGATATCACAAGCTTAAAGCTATTGCAGCATTAAGAGTCTTGTACAAGGATACTTGGTTCTTTCTTTAGCCAGGTGCATACCAGCCGTTATCAGAAGACCAGAGAGGTGAGGTTACTGTTGTTATTGAAAACATATCTTGGCTAACATGTTCCTTCAATTGCACATGATGCTTCCATAGTCAGAAATAGTGTCGTTTCATAGTGTCTTTGTCTTTTGTCTTTAGCTGTCTCTTTTATTACTGGGTCGCAGCTAAAAACACTTTATGTTTGTTGTTTCTTGTGTCTCTCAACAGAAACTGTAAAGAGTCCATCCTATTGACTGTTGTCCAACCGTACCCAGTAAGCCAATCTACCTTCTATTTTACATGAGCCACAATATGTTTAGATCTTCCATTAATCCATCATTTTCACCATTAACCTTCAACCCAATCTCTATATGTAGTAACATATATCTATAGCATACGATAACTAACATCCCTAACACATACCTGTAAGAAATATTTTCCTTTCCTTTCTGTTCAGACTATTTATTTATTTATTGATTTATTTATTTATGTATCTATTTATTTATTTATTTATTCATTCATTTATTCATTTATTTATTTATTTATTTATGTAGGTGCATGTCAGTAAAGAAAAGAGTACTGCCTAATTCTCCAAGCACTCCACGCTCTCCTCTGCTGTAAAAGTTTTCTATCACACTAAGCAAACAACTTCAGCATTCAGGAACTCACTTCGCTGGACTAGGACTGCATAACCTTGAGAAGTAAATGAATGTATTCCACTGATTAACCAACAGAACAAAACAGAACCCCGACGCCCCATACATTTTAATTAATTTGCGACTTTTTAAAACCTCTGAGCGACAACTATAAAATTGCAGCTGCCTTTTATTTGAGAGATACTTAACAAGTGGCTTTTGGCAGCTGACACCCCGTAATAGCGCTTTACTCAGACAGAGTTGACAGCGGAGCTCCGTGACCTGCTGCAAAACAAGGCCAATTAATAGGCCTTTGTGACTGTGTCAGCAAATTAATACTAAGGCAGGGCGATCTCCATTCATCACGTAGGACCTCAGGGACATGCACTGTCAAGAGTTGTCAGTGCATTGGGCCGCACCCACCTTATCAATCTTCTGTGTGCTAGTTGAATCAATATATTTGAGAGTCTGAATGAACTACAATGCAATTAGGGAATAGTATATGCATATATATATATATATATATTTAAGAATTTAAGAAATATTGAATGATACTGTCCATATTGTTCAACATTTCTTAAATTATTAAAGCAGCAAATTAATAAAATTTGAATTTTATTTATTTATTTATTTATGTGTATTTTATTTATCCACTGTAAGCTGTTCAGCTGTTCACCTGAACATTGAGCTGCTATTCTCCTACCTACATGTACACTTACACTAAGCTGTATTCGGCTCCTGCATATGTAAACTGCACCTCAGTTCTAGTATTCTCATTCTAACATACAGTTACTGCTCTTACACACTTTGCACATGTCCTGCTGTTACTGTTTATGCACATATTGCATATTTGTCTATTGTCTTGTACTGTATTCTATTCATACACATTTTTGATCACTGCACTGGAGTAGTAACCTGACTGCGTTTCATTATACTGTAAATCTCTGAATTGGTATAATGACAATGAAGTTGAATCGAATGGAATTGAATAATTTTGTGCTGCATTCCTTCCTCAGTCCCCCAAATCAGCCTTTATCAGCGCAGCCAAAAAAGCCAAGTTGAAGTCAAATCCTGTCAAAGTGCGCTTTGCCGAGGAAGTCATCATCAACGGCCAGGTTCCGGTAAGTTCCAAGGCCTCGTCAGCCTGGCTAATCACAACAGCGCCATTACCTGCTACTCTTCATGAGTGGTCAGAGTGAATTAATTTCATCCTCATTCACTCTCATTTTACTCCCTTATTCTTCTTTCAGGCTTTTGTTGCAGTTTTTGTTGTTGGCAGTAATATAACACAGTATGACGCAATAAAACTGACTTGTTCTGTGTTCACTGTCGTGTCACGCATCAACAAATACATCTGTTCACGTACGTTGTGTACTTTTAAAGGGGCCTAAATCTATTCACGGGGCAGCGCAGGTATTATTAGGAGAAGCATAAATGACTGGCTCTAGACGCCTCATGCTGGTGGGAGGCAGTTAGCAGGTATTTTAACGCAGACTTCCAGGAATACAACCACAGCTTCGTATTTGAACATCACCAGCACAGTATATGCAGTGTGTAATAACCCTTGGTAAAGCTGTGTATGGGGGTGTCTATGTTGTCTAGCTACTCCAGCATTGGCTGGCTGCTAACTCGCTTACTATAGTGGTGTGAATATGAGTTTACTGGCTACAAAATCTTTGTTTAAGTAATTCTTCTGGAAGTGCTGTTTTCTAGTTTGGTAATATGCTGGTATATATCCCTGGTATAGTTACGGTGAACTATGAAGGACTAACTAGATGAACCAATTTGCTACAGTATCACCCTAAGGCACAGCAGTGCCTTAGTTAAGAATACCAAACACTGAAGCTTCTTGATTGTGGGTGAAGCTGCTAAACAATGACACTTCCCCATGGTTTGTGTTTGTGAGCATCTATTTTCCAGAAACAGACAGCATAACGTGTTAGTAAGTTTTAGGGGCCCCTAGAATTTTGATTTTAAGACATTTAGGGGGCCCAAGAGGATAATTAGTGGGTTCTGGACCTGACAGGACGTCTTGTATTTCACACCTTAAAGAATAAACAAGTGCTGAAAGACAGTTTTCAACAGACAGCACTTTTTATCTTTATATATTTCGTTTATTATTTAAATGTGTTCAAGCTTTAATTTATTAAGCCAAAGGTGAAATACAATGCACACATTATTATTCCCTAGTGATTTACAGAATGTGTGTCAGAATGGAAAAGAATGCTGAGTTTATGAATACAATACACAGTGAACTGTAATCAAGGCTTATCTATATTGCTTTCTATTGTGCAATACTTCGAACATGAAAAAGCAATCATAACAATGAAAAAGTGAAATGCAAGGCATGTATAGGACTGGGTTTAAACAGTGACTTGCAAAAAATTAATGTGCCAAAATGGAAAGTAAATGTCTTTGTTTGCACTGTGGAAAGTAGTACAGCCACGACTTCATTATAATTTACGCGGATTGCTTTCTGTTATAAACGCTAAACCTCACATACCAGTATCATATCATATCAATGTAGACATGAAGCCATATGAAAACACACATTTCCATAAAAACACATATTATGCTTGCCTCTATGAAGAAGTAATATTCTGTGTGCTTTGCAATTTATGTTTTACTGCAGAGACTGCATTTCATTTCTACCACAGCACCAGAAGCCACAGCACACATAAACCAGAGTGTGTCAATTCTGTGCTTATTTATGGACTTTAACATGTTCAGTAGTTATGGCAATTGAATATTTTATGTTTAATATTTACAATCTGCAAACAGTGATTGTGTATTGAAAGGTGCAGAGGTGTGTTCTCTGTGGAGGATATGTAACTCATATTCACATAGACTATTAACAAAACATGTCAGGGGTGTTGACATTTTCATATTCACATATGATTAATACACTCATCGTCAAAAGAAAAGCAGCACCCAGAAAAAGTGTGGGATTGCAGTGCTATTGGGAAGGAAGGAACAATACATGATGATAAATTTAGACTGACATGGGTAATATTTATTAAGCTACACATACAGAAGTAGTGTCTCAGTATGGCATCAGGCCGCCATGTTTGCTAAGGCAACATGCCAAACGTCTCGGCATGGAGTTGTAGAGGTTCCTAATGGTGTCCTGTGATAATCCATCCCATGCAGCTTGAATATTCTCACGCGGTTCCTGCAGAGTTGAGTGACGCTAGGCCTTCTGTACATGTGGTGCTAACAAAGATGAAACTGTTTATCTTGGCATGTATCTTGGTGCTGACCACGGTGCCTCCACACACGGATTTGTTGGTCGTCTCCATCAAGACAAAAGCGGGACTCATCACTGAAGATAACCCACTGTCATTCTGAGTCACTCTATGACAGTCTGGCACAACACCATTGCAGACGTGGCGTTAATGGCAGTCGTCTTAGCGGCCTGCATGCATGTAGTCCTGCAGCATGCAACCATCTGGCAGTGTTGCTGGCAGGATGACTCATGGAGTGCTTTACCGTTTGCTGCAGTGTGGCTGTTGGGACAATCAGGTACAGCGATAAGGCCTGTCCCTGCTTATGTCACAGGTGCGGCCGACTGTGAAACACAATGTCAAACCTACCCGCCAAGTTTCATTCCTGTCAGTTGATTCCTTCTGGGTGCAGCTACTTGTGGGACTATTCTTTTGATGATGAGTGTAATATTTAAATTATGTATAACAAACTTTTCTAAATGTTTGAACAGTAGTGCAGCTCAGATCCTCGTATTGCATTATAATTAATCTCTGCTCTTATGCAGGACACTGTGAAGGACAACTCGCTGCTCTTCATGCCTAATGTTCTGAAGGTGTATCTGGAGAACGGGCAGACCAAGTCGTTTCGCTTCGACAACAACACGTCCATCAAGGTGATTTAACCACATGTCTGGTGCTGGAATTCTGCATCGTATCAGATTGAAGACAAATCTTGGATGCGTACCAAAAGCCCAGTTTGCTTCTTTCATTAAAATTTCAATAGCATGCTCTCATATTTCAGAGCCTGTTTATTAATACTTGATAAAGCGAGAAGCAAAGGTGAGCGTTCTTTCTCATTTTGTGATATAGGATGTCATTATGACGCTGCAAGAGAAGCTGTCCATCAAGTGCATTGAGCATTTCTCCCTGATGCTGGAACAGAGGTCAGAAGGCTCCGGCAGCAGGCTCCTACTTCTGCACGAGCAGGAAATGCTAACTCAGGTGAGAATGAAGATCTGTGGAAGGCTCTAACTAGTATTTCCATTTCCATAGTCTCACTGTGGTGCATAGAACTGTGTATACAGTCACTGTCTTATGGATTTATAATACGAGAGAGTGACCACGCTGCTGCAAAGACCTTTACACACAACTCACGAGCATGAATAACAGCTGATTCGATTTGGCATGGACTTGACAAGTTTCTGGATGTAGGCCACATCAGTGTTGAGTCACTCTTCCATCAAAGAATTTGGTGAATGCCTTCCCTGGCACAATTCTGAGGAGACCTGGGATTATAGCCACCACTGGTAGACCGCTGGACAAACCCTCAAGCACCTCACTGTCCACAATAGTTCTTTCCCTGCCATCACGAAACAAGAACAGGGAAGCGGTGTGGTGAGTCAAATCAGTCACATTACAAAATCCACCAATCATCAAACCTTTACATGGCGCCGGGAGCAGATCTGACTGCACCAGAGTTCGTCAGAAGCAAACCCCAGACCCAGTTCTCTGGTTCTCGCTCCCCAACCCAAAAACAACATTCATGCTTAACCAAATGTACTGTACTTACAGTTCAAGCCAATCTGGGTCCAGAGAAAAGCACTCTAGTGTGAAAACAAATAATAATCTTCTCTGTCCCTGGGCGAATAAGACGGCCTTACTTCTCCCTTCATCACTCAGCACAAAGCTAGCCAACGTGGGTGTTGGTTAGCTGACATAACAAAAGTTTATTATCCTCCATTTAACATTCTCCTCTGAGAACATTAAGCTCCACGATGATGTTGCATTAGCAGCAATATGAAAAGATGATAAAAGACAGTGACGCCTTATGCGTCTCAGAGGAAGCATGTGCCAGCCTTCGTCTTCCAGGCTTGGTAGCATTGTGTAATTGGGGAGGGGGAGGGGTCATATTTAACAGACTTTATGATTATTTAATAAGGACAGGCAAATTAAAAGATAGCATAGAAAGTTACATGCCAGAAATCATAACATTTGAAGCCATATTGCAATATTTGTCCATATGTTTGCTCCAGTTCAGTGCAAGCAAGAAAATCACCAGACTGTGCTGGACACGAGACCTCCTAATGAGGCCACCTAAATATCATTTTATTACATCATTAAATAATTTGATGAAATGAAAAAGCAAGTGGTCAAATATCTGGATGGATTAATTAGAGAACATATGTAAAAAGCTTATATGGGGATAAACTACTTGGCATTACACCATTGCAGTTCTGGGGGCTTTGGCATTGTGTTTTCAGTGTATATTTTAGTTTAGACGGTGAACTGGGCCCTAGGCCAAGGCAGAACTCAGTAGAAGTAATAGTTGCATCGGGAACGTCGGAGCTCTGTATGCGCAGTACTGAACAGGCCTGCTTCCAGAACAACAGCACATTATGAATGCATTAGAAATAGATGGGAGTGCACACATAGACACCATGTCTGTGACAGTAAATCTAATTACTGGGTCAGCATTATTTTCATTAGCAGACATAAGCACAGAATAAGCTTGAGTTAACGGTGTTCTAAGCTGCTGTATGCCGAGCTGGTGCTGGTTTAGCAGGAACATCATACCAGCATCCAAATCCCAACATATTATCACTGTCCAGAGAAAAACAAGGATACACAGTGGCAACTTTACCGGAGAAGGCAGAAACATTTACTATTAATTCTGTTTACTGTGAAATGATTTTATTTCGAGCAATTTTGGTGCCTTTCTGATGCTCTATTCTATATTCAATTTTCATATTGTAGCAGGGAAAGGATTCAATACATATGAAAAAAACTAATTTAGAACTGTTAAAAGGTTTTCTTTTGTTAATTGACCGCTGTTAATTATCACTGTTAAGTAGATAGGGCCTATCTTCTGCAGGACCCCATATGCAAATGACAGGGCTTTACATAAATGAGTTAGAAATTATAGGAGGTTAATTTTGTAAGGGGGCGGAACAGCAGAACTTTGGTCTAAGCCAAACCAATCTGTGTAGTATATAGACCGACAAGCCACTTCCTCCTACACGTCCTCCTTTACAAGCCATTTACAAACAGGAGCACTTTGTAGTTCTACAATTACAATTACAGTTGTTCTCTGAATACTTTTTCCCTTTCACCCTGGTTCAAGTTTAAGACCCCCACAGAGCAGGTACTATGTTGCGGTGAATCATTATCAGTGTTCTCAATTATTCTCAGGCGGTGTGTTAGTCCACCTTGTAGATGTACAGTCAGAGGTGATAGCTCATCTGATGCTCTACAGTTTGAGTTTGTAATTTTCTAATCCTTCATCGGCGGTCCCAGGACGCTGCCCATCGGGTGTTGATGGCTGGATAGTTTGGTTGGCGGGCTGTTCTCAGTCCAGCAGTGACACTGAGGTGTTTGGAAACTCCAGCAACACTGCTTGTTTGTTTTACTATATTTATGGGGGCCTGTCTCTTCAGCACGTATCCTAATCTCCTTCCGCCCTGCATGCAAACACAGGTTTCTGCAAGAAACAAGCACATTGCTGTCAGAATGAATGTGAATAATCTTTCATCTTTAGAGCTGAGCTAAGGGTAGGTGCTCCAAGGACAGATCCCATCAGTTTATATAAAGTCTTAAAAGTTCTAAAAGTTGAACGGCTCTCCTTGGAGAAAGACGGCATTAGCGTGCATGCATTTGCAGATTATGCATTTTAGAACTGCAGTGCGACTGTGATTAAAGCACTAACAGCAATGCAATATATTTACATCAGCTAAATGTGAGTTTGTGTGAACCTGCTTTGCATGGACAAGAAGTGTTTGATAACTCATCACACATATAAGATCATTTCTGAGGACTCTTTTAGGCTTGTTCATGCACATATTTTAGATGGTCTTAGCATTTTCTTTCAGTACAGAAACAGTCTAAGTCTATCCTAAGTCAACCTATAAGATCTATTTCTGCTATGAAATAAGGAATTAAACATATAATTCAAATTCACAGCAATATGCTTTAAACTTGTAAAACGGCAGAGCAAGGAAACTTTTTTACCAAATTATCAGCTGCTGCTAGTCATCACCGGCTAATCGAGGTGCTTTGACTATTATTATTTTTATTATTATATTTACCCATTTATCAAAAACATCAAAGCTTAAGTTCCTAAACCTTTAGCAGAGAAAGTTGTTAACCACCTTCATCTTTGTCAAAGTTGGATGTGCTTCTTTAAATAGGGTCCACAGTGATGTTTAGTTCAGGATTTTCAACCATTCTTGCCGTTGGACCATTGCTGGTAAGGTTCTGTCCAGGGACAGCTTTCAGAACCCAGATTATTCAGTTTTGGGGTTTTTTTCAGCTGTTGCATAAAACACATTATTATTACCTCTTTTTCAGCCATATTTACATACAGTTTCCAGGCCAATTGCTTTTAGAGAATTCTTTTTTACACTGAGCAGCTACTGCACCAATTAGCAGTAGCACAATGGTGGTGGCGACTGTGTTGCTTATTAGCTTTACATGCAGTGCCACTGCTTCAGAGCATTGCTCTTAATAAGCATTGGAAGCTATTTGACTGCTAACAGCGCCTTCTTGTGGAAAATGTTAACCTGCCAAACGTGAATGAGCGACTGAGCTACAAAGTCAGCTGCATGATGTGTTTCTCAGCTAAAAAAAAAGCTACTAGACCCCGCCTCCTTTACATAACTGGCTGTTCAACATTAACGTCATGCTTTCCTGTACACACACTTAAGGATTAATCATAGCCAGACTATCTTACACCCACCGAAAAGCTACGTCTAATCTGGAAACATAAAATGTGAGTCAAATAGCATAATAACTGCTTTACTGGCAGAGCTGTGGGTGAAATGACAGAGTGGCATGATGCACTGGAAATAGAAATGAGGCTGCCATTAAAAGTAGTGCATGTTACATCACTCCATATTGTACTGGTCCATTCACAGTTAACGTACATGACTGTATTGATTATAATGAGAAACATGGCTGTTTTCTGTTTGTTTTGAAACACACATTATATTTCTACAGTACATACAGAGTGATGCTTGCGGGATGGTGTAAGGCAAAATAGTGATCAAATACAACTGGTAGTGGTCAGTGTTACTGCTCCCCCAACACATCCTCTACAGCCACTGACCAGGCGTCCACTCTAGATGCTTTTTTGCCCCAGTTCTGCTGCCAGTCTTTGCCACACTGCCATCATCTTTGTTGTCAAACTCTGCCATACTTCAAATTCTTCCACAAATAACTCCTCAAATAACTTCTTGGCCGAGTTATTTTTTTACTGGTCTTTGAGTTTGTGGTACTGCTATTCCCCTCCAAACTGCTAAAGGGGGTGACCCACTTCTGACACCAAATGTAATTTCCTGGCAAAGAAGATGACATGGGAAACAGAGGTCCTTAGGGGAATGCTTTCTGTAGAACACAGCAGCAGTGGAAAAAACACCGCCCTGTGCTATCTAAACGTGTAAACTGTGTAGGTTCACTGGTCATTTCAGGTCATGATAGTAAATAAAATGCTCATATTTGTGTTGTAGAGCTCGGGTTCCCAACACCACCACTGTAAGTACACCAAATGTAATGTTGTAATGAAACCCTGCAACCACACTTCCTTTTACAGCATCTTGTAGGAAAGATCGTGTTTTTTTTTTTTTTTAATCTCGAAAATTCAAAAACCCGTCAAGGTGACAGCTTTGAATGCTGGTGACCCAGGTTCCTCCAGGACTCTCAGAACTTTCTTCTTTGATAATTATCAGATTATACAGTTCTATAAACCTGACTCTCTTATCAACGGTATCATCCTCAAACTTGATTTCAATCACTGTCCAAGCTACAGGACTCAGTTGATTATCAGGTGGGACTTGGAGGAATCGGATACAAGAGAGATTAAAGGAGATTGACAGGCACCTGATTAGTATTCACAAGGTGGCGTATTCTCTTCGTGCTATTTATCAGGCCTGGCCAAACCACAGGCGAGGCCTTCTTCTGTGTTTTAATGAGGGTCTGAAGGATCATCGAGTGGATTGCTTTGTATGCACAGAGCACCGACACCATCTGATGTAAGAGTCAATGTGCAAGCAGAAATGTAAATCAGGTGACCACAGTGTAGAAGACCAAGAGGAGGCTTTTTATGGAAAGCCTGCAACGACAGGTTGAAATGACCACAGCAGTAAGAAACGCTCTAAGGCGTTAAGGATTGAGGGCTGATGGGGAGGGGCAAACGCATCATCAGTACAGGGACTGGAGCAGTGATTTTTGTTAAGGACTTTTTCCTGCCTTAATTAAATTTCACAGTAGATGTTTGCGCTCATGCTGACTATAAGGTGGGAATTTACATGTTACTCTTGCTCTCTCTCTCTCTCTCTCTCTCTCTCTCTCTCTCTCTCTCTCTCTCTCTCTCTCTGGCTCTGGGCAGGTTACGCAGAGGCCAGGCTCACACAAGATGAAATGCTTTTTCAGAATCAGCTTCGTCCCAAAGGATCCAGTCGACCTTCTTCGAAGGGATGTGGTAGCTTTCGAATACCTCTATGTCCAGGTAAGAAAAACAACATTGTACCGATTAGACTCCCCCATCAGACTCGCAGTGCAGGAATCACTGGCACAGCAAAAGCTAGACAGCTAACCATTTAGTTACAGCAGATATAAAAGTCTTATAATAAGAAGAAAGTTACCCATAATCATAACTTAGTGTCGCATAATAAGCACTTAGCATCTCAAAATTATTAGAACGTGTTCTCATTATTATGAATTAACAAGTCATCACTGTAAGATTTCTTTTCTCATAATTACGAGAAACTTTCTTTTTATTATAAATCACTATTATGGCATGGCAGTTAGGTTATGTTATACTTCCATGGTAGGAATAGGCTTCCATAAACAACAGGCATTTTCAAAGCCCAAATATCTTTCCTGGAATTACTGCATGCATGACTAAATTATGTTTATGCACTTGTGCCAACCAACCCCAACAGGAAGTTATGTGGATGGTTGACACAATGATAAAAAGCTAAATACATAAACATTTGATGGTGTCTAAATAATTATCAATAATTACCAATCATCAATAAGTCCAAATTTATTTCTATAGTGCTTTTTTATAACTTATGTTGTCTCAAAGCAGCTTTACAGAAAAGCAGTTTACGGGAAAATTAAAAGAATAAAAATATAAATAAAGGCCGACGAGGGATATAAGGAAGGGAATCCGGGTCTTAAGCCCCCAGTGTGCAAGGCAAAGTTAACAGTGGCACGGAAAAACTACCTAGGAGTAAGAGGAAGAACCTAAAGAGGAACTGACATAAGAATACAAGGAATGTTTTCAGTTATTGTGATCAAATCTGACAAATATCTCATCAAGTTTTGCAGAGTTTGGCCACAGGAGACATGTTTATCGGCTTGCTTTGCCTCCTGCCTTTGTGCAGATCTCCACAACTAGGGGGAACTTTCCACACTTGCGCCACAAAATCGTCAACCCTTCTGTGCTTATGGCGTAACCAGGAAGCTGATTGACTCTTATCCATGAAATGCAGAGCCTACTCTGTAAACAGCATGTTGGGTGTTATAAGCTTTACTGTTCATATTTCAACCAGTGACTGATCTTCACCGTTATAACATCTCGGATTATCATAAACAATCTTGTTTACTATTTAAGTTTTTGTAGTAATTGAATATTAAAAAAGAGTTATAATTCACTATATTTGAACTCTAATTAAATAATACAGTAAATGCACATATACATAATACATTGGTTTATGTTCACAATTCTGTTATTTTTATCTTCAGATGATCCAGAGATTATCATAAGTGTAGAATTTAAAGGGCTGTTACACTGTTAATTCAGCCACTGAAACGTAAATAAACGCAGAGTGGCCTGCTATGAATGTTCCAGTGTAGACAAACATAACAACTAGGGATGCACCAAATGTCCAGCAACCTTCATTACTTGTCTGAAAATGTTTTTACAGTGTTCAGCTGAATAAACTATGATGTAAATGTAGGCACTTCTGCTGTATCTGTTCCAGAAGTGGACCAGATCTGTTTTGGGACAGGTGGGCCAAATGCATATTGTAATTACAGGGGTTGGACAATAAAACTGAAACACCTGTCATTTTAGTGTGGGAGGTCTCATGGCTAAATTGGACCAGCCTGGTGGCCAATCTTCATTAATTGCACATTGCACCAGTAAGAGCAGAGTGTGAAGGTTCAGTTAGCAGGTAAGAGCACAGTTCTGCTCAAAATACTGCAATGCACACAACATTATGGGTGACATACCAGAGTTCAAAAGAGGACAAACTGTTGGTGCACGTCTTGCTGGCGCATCTGTGACCAAAACAGCTAGTCTTTGTGATGTATCAAGAGCCACGGTATCCAGGGTAATGTCAGCATACCACCAAGAAGGACGAACCTCCACCAGCATCACGTAGTGACCTGGCCACTATCCTGCAAGAAGAATGGCGAAATGACGCTGTATTGGCCGCAAAAGGAGGCCCTACACCATACTAATAAATGATTGTGTTCTAAAACCAGGTGTTTCAGTTTCATTGTCCAACCCCTGTATATGCTAACAGCAGATTGCAAGTGCAGACAGTGGACCAGCAGTGCCATATCTTTGCCAGATGTGGCCCACATTGGCTAGTTATCTGGGATTTAGCCTATTTAATTTATGCAATGGTGAAAAAGTGATGAAAGATCGTGAAAAACCGTGTTTGGTATTGGGTCAAATTAGTTTCATTCAGCTTCAGCTGTGGCCAAAAATGTTCATTCCAGGGCATTCCTAATAACAGCTTAGATATGTCGGTATGAAAAAGGCGTAATGACCAGTAATGCTACCCATACTGATCTTGGTGAAATAGTGGCAAACACTGGGAACTGTTTTGCCCTAGACCACCCTGTTTGTACCGCTCTACCATTAATGTATTAAACATGCATACAAATAAATCCTTTGGACAGCAGCTGTCTATCACCCCCACTGTGAGCAATTCTTTCCACGTTTCACAGACCACCACTCTGAATGATTTTGTTTTGTTCTTTAATGGCGTAATTATCCTGAGAAAATGTGGACTGGACTTTAATGTTGGATTTTCACAATGCTGTAAGATGATGGTGATAGTGCAGACTACGAATGCTAACATTGCCAGTGGGCTTGTCATCATGTTACCAGGTTTTGGACATATCAGTGCTGCGTCCCTTTAACAAGATGCTTCATTTACATCTCTCTCCTCAGAGCTGTAACGATGTGGTTCTGGAACGCTTCGGCTCTGAGCTGAAGTATGATGCTGCTCTTCGTCTCGCTGCTCTGCAGATGTACATCCTCACCCTCACTACCCGGCCGACCCAGAAGGTTTCACTGAAGTACATACAGTGAGTCAGCCTTCTTCAGTCTGCTTATCTGCAGCAGAGTCAGAGTGCACTGCTTCCCTTAACTTCAACTAATCCTCGTTTTCCTTCCATCCCTCCCTTTACACTACAAGGACTGAAACATAATTAACAAGGACTGTTTACAACTAGAGCTGTGTGACTGGGAGTGATTTATGGAGTTCAATTATCAATCCATCACATTGCATCAGCTTAGCTTTCATAAATCAAACATCTGACAGCTCCACGAGACAGTAGCAGTAGTGCTCTGAATTACTTCATTAAACGTCAGATGTGACTGTGAACCGCAACTGCAGCTGAGAAATACTAGCAGATTTTTTGCAGACATTCAAACTGAATTCATAGCTATATTCATACGTTTGGGCACCCCTACTCAAATTACACATTTGGTTGGTTTTGGAAATGAATATAAGTTACGTATTTTAATATTCAATTACTGTATATTTGCATAATCTTAAAAAGTGGAAACAAAACATAACTTGTGACAGCTGCAGAAATTAGGGCATATTTTATGTTTTATTTTTATACAATATTTTAAACTCAGCAAATTAATAGTTGTACTGTATAATGTTTAGAAAATGTGTGATATTGAAGTGTGTTTTCTGTAGAGAGAGAGTGGGCTGAACTGTTTTCAGTTTCAGTCATGCAGTTTCCTGCTACAATGTTTCTACAATAGCCCAAAACTCTGTAGAGAGTACCTTTCATGTTTCACGTTGAAGTGGCAGCATGAGTTTGGATAGAAGATGCAGAAAGAGGAAGAATAATATCCTCCTGTAGCACATGTTTATCAGTAGCTCTGTAAACAGACCTCCAGGTAGGATATTAACCAGGTATGATCATTACTCCCTAAGAAGACCTGGCTAAATCAGCTTATTGTTTTTGTTCTATTTATCTATACATCTATACATTCTGGGATTGACATTCATCTTCATATTTACTAGCTTCTTATTTGCTTGCTAATTTTCCTGTGCTGCAATCATTTGTTGAGCTGTTTGGTTATATTTAATGTTATTACTCTTAGCACATAAATGGTTACCTATTACAGAATGGTTAACTACTAGTGTTAGAACAGTGAAGTTGTTTTTTTGGTCTGCGCTAGGTGAGGAAAGAGCTAAAGCTGACCCAAGTTGTGTCCGTTTGCCTTGAAAGTACACCTCAGAGAGACTTTAAACAAGCTCTTTACCTTCTTTACCTTCAGTTTTATAATAAATTCATAGTAATATGCAGAGTTTGGGCTGAATTAACATTAAAACACAGTAAAACTTTTCAAGTGCTGAGTTACCATGCTCTACTAATGATATGAGCTTGCTCTGTAGAACGGCTCCACTTTAATGTGTGTTAAAGTAAAGAGACTTTCAGTAATTTTACACCATTTCTGTTTTCCCACTCATCATGGAATGTTCACATAGCGTAACGGCAGCCAGCACTTTCAGTGGAGTGAAAATATAAAACATTAAACACATTAAGCTTGCACTTCACAGGAGTTGGACTGAACTTCAGTTTGCAGTCCAGGTTGTGCCATGTGTAGCACTTCCACCTGCCAGCCGTCCTCACACTGTGTATCTGCTGTCCCACAGGAAACAGTGGGGTTTGGCTCTTTTCCTGCCTCCATCGGTGCTCTCCAGCATGAAGGAGAAGAACATCAAGAAAGCCCTGACTCACATCCTGAAAACCAATCAGAATCTAGTGCCTCCAGGGAAGAAGGTAGCTCTGCTTTCGGCTGCCCATTTGTTCTGATCTGGCACTAGATTTTATGGTCCACAACCCTGCCATTAATAGCAAAACTTCAAAGATGCTATTAAATCAGCAGCTCAAGATTCTAGCAGTTTCTCCTTAAAGGGGAATTTCAGCAATTCTTCAAAAACATTCCGCATAAATAAGTCACTGAGACGTAAACAAAGTCATTCAGAATGATTTGATGTGAAATGGCTGATTATAGAAAACAGTGACGGTAATAGGAACCAGTAATTGCGATGTTTACAACACAAATCCAGCCATTTTATTATTATATTTTTGTGTGTTTTATAAGTATTGTTAATGATAATGTAGCAATAATTCCCAGAATAGATATTTCTATTTTGCCTTACAACATCCTGCGCATACCTCTATTCCATCATTTTTAAGAGCCTTTTAGGGCAACACTATACCTCAAAACTTCTCTTCTAATAATAATTTTTATTATTATTATTATTATTATATTAATTTTATAGAGCACTTTTAATACATTGGCAGCTCAAAGTGCTTTACACACATCAGTAACAGCAGAAATGATATGTTTTGAGTCAAAGACACAAAACCAACTTACAAAACAATGGCTAGGGCATCAGCCAGTGATATTTCCATAGCTATGCCATGTAATTCTGTGAGGTAGCTTTTAGAGGCAGTGAACTCTTCTGATGTAATCAATTTTGACTGGGTAAGTTTCTCTTGATTAGAGCATTCTATATCAAAGGACTCATTTTAACTTTAGCTTTGTTTATATGTAAAAGGTTTAATTATGTAGATAAAAAATCTTAAAAAGTGGTCAAATTGCCCCTTCATATCTCAATTTGTCACACACTCCCCATGAATGTGGTATATTCTGCAACTGTATCTGAAAAATGTCAGAAGGGAGACATCTACTGGTTTAATGGCAGGACACAGCAAGATTTCATTGCCTTTGCCTTAACCAAGCTGATTTAGAGCCCTATTGCCAACAAAGGTGTCTTTGCTTATTTAAAGTGATATGAAAATTGTATGATGTTCATGATTATACACATGGAACTCATTAAACATGCATTAAGCTGGCTTGAATATTTTATAGATTTGAATAATGTATGCATACAATATTGTACTCTTCATCTAAACTATTGTTAATAGAACAGAATAGCCCAAGCTGCCCAAAACAGCAGGCAGGCATTAATATCTCAGTGTAAGGTGAAACCCAACAGCGACGTTCCTGAGTAATGTGAATATTAAAAGGCAGTTTGAACATTTTTCTCATTCTTTTTCCAGTTAACCATTTTGCAAGCCAAGGTTCACTATTTAAAGTATCTGAGTGAATTAAGATTATATGGAGGAAGAGTATTCAAATCTATCTTACTGGTAAGTACAAATATTCTGTGCTTCATTGTGGACTGAATGTGCCTATTATTAATATACTGTGATATATAAAGATCGGATATAAATCTGTTGTCCTCTTTCTCGCTCGCTCCCTTCTTTTTCATGTATAGCAAGGAGAAAAGCAAACGGATGTTACGTTACTCGTAGGACCGAGGTACGGTATCAGTCATGTCATCAATGCCAAGACCAATCTAGTTGCGCTACTGGCAGACTTCAGCCACGTTAATCGCATTGAGATACTCACGGAAGATGAGGTCAATGTGCGAGTAGAGCTACATGTCTTGGATGTCAAGGTGAACACTTAAAGACTACATCAACTCGATGCTTAATGTAGTTATTTGTATTTGGAAATTCACATTTACTTCATGATGATGGCAAGAATGGGAATGAAATAGTCTCCCTGTAACTGTGTTATTACCACAGCCTATCACATTAATAATGGAGTCCAGTGATGCCATGAACCTGGCTTGCCTAACAGCTGGATACTATCGACTTCTAGTGGACTCACGCCGATCCATCTTTAATATGTCCCACAGCAACAGCACAGGGGAAATGGAAAGTGGTACGCAGAGCTCATACAAGCAATGCTGTTTAAAATGCTATGCCCTCCTTTCATGTGATCATACAACCTAACTGAGATTGACATGTTGCACCTATCCGTTCCAGGTCAGGACCCTAGAGAACTTGAATGGCCGTACAGCACCTCTTTGGGCACCTGTGAGGATCCTAACCTTCAATCAAGCATGAATTTATCTTATCACGCTGAATCTGATTACCCACAGGACGTAGCAGGAGAGAACGACATGACCTCTCCTTATGCCCCAGAGCCTCTGCTACCCCAGTATCCAATCCAAAGTGGAGAGAGATCACCAGTTAGGAGCAGAAGCCCCCAACCCCCGCCTCTTCCCCCCGCAAGGCATCGACCCCAGGACTCTCCCAGAAGTGCTAAGGTGTCCTTCATATTTGGAGACCCACCTTTGCACAGTGTAAACCCTCAGAACCTTGGCTACCAGCGCCTAATGGATGAGAGTCCGGAGGTGCCTGAACGACCTGCTTTCATGCATAATGATGTGGGCTTTAGGACTCCAGACGGAGCAGCTTTCCAAATCAGGCCCAATGTAGTGTATAGCAACATTGGTGAGGGGAAAATCTTTGACAGCGCTGAAGGTATCGAGGAGCCTCTCTTGCGTGATTTATGCTACGCTGAGACCACTGACGACGCAGAGGATGAGGACGAAGCTAGCGGCGAGGAGGACACAGCTGCAACCCCTGGAGAGTGTGAAACAGGACTGCCAGCGAGTAAAGCAACGTTCCTCACTCTGTCTGGCTCCAGCGACGATATCATAGACTTAACTTCGCTTCCACCACCAGAGGGAGACGATGATGAGGACGAAAATGATGCGGTCCTTCACTCCCTCAACATGGCCATTGCAGCTCCACCCCCAGGGTTCAGGGACAGTTCAGACGAGGAGGGCATGGAGGGCAGAAGCCAGGCGCAAAGCTCCTGTGATAATAACAGTATTCCTGTGTCCCTGATTGATGCTGTCCCTACACATGGGGAGGGCAGTAGTGTCAGGAACTTGGATCACGCTGTTGTGGACACACTGCAAGCACTAGAAGCACTTGCTGTATCTGAAGACAACAACCAAACTCAGTCTAACGACAGCGCAGGTCTTTACATTATTATTGCATTCAAATAGAATTCTGCATGCACACTTCCTTTACTACTTGATATGGCTGCCTGGCACCTTTGTTCCTGATGTCTGTGTTGTGCTGTTTCACATTTCTAGAGGTTGTGAGTTATTTTGAAATTCTCAGTGCATTCTATAAACAATAAAAGCATGAATCATGAATTACATCGCATAATTACAACTTACTGTCCGTTCTGATGTAGTTACTTTTCTTTCCAATTAACTGAAAATTGATGAGGACAGCAGCAGGCAACAGTTTGACCTTAGCACATTAACAAGATTTGTCCCTTTTTGTCGCCTGCAGGTAACGGCATATCACGAGCTTTCAGTCCTGAGTCCTCATCAGATTCAGGAAATGAGACCAACTCTTCCGAGATGACCGAGAGCTCAGAACAGGCTGCAGCCCACAGACTTTCTGAGAATTCCATGCGTCTTCTGGTGGCTACAACCGAGGGTTACCAGCCCCTTCAGGAGGAGAAGACAGAATTTCCTGTCTCCCCTTGTGCCAGAGGGCCCATTCCAAAGCCCCCACGCAGTCCCTCTCGCCACAAAGAGCTGCAGACTCAGTCTGCAACAGTGCCTTCAAAGCATAATCTACCTTCTTCTGATAATCTAGAGATGGAGCCAGAGACAATGGAAGATAAGTCCTTGAGTAATTACTTGGTCAAAGCACACTCAAGCACACTTTTGAACACTGCAAAGAGATCTAAAGCAACAACAAGTGGGGGCAAACGACACAAGAAAGTTACAGATGCCCCAGGGAAGTATAACACCTTCAGTGGAAGAGAAAGTAGTAGAAGGAGTCAATTTGATGTTGAACGGACCTCATTCTGTGAAAGGATTCAGGGGCGGCAACCTCTGCTCGAAAATGAGCCTATGGAAAATCAACGGGAGAAACCTCTTGGCTCAGGAGAGAACTTAACTCGCAGTAACAGTACCATCATGATTGGCCAGGGGGAGCACCAGTCCAGTGCAGTCCCTCTATCCCCTATGAAGAAGTCTCAGGATCCTGGACAGACTGAATTCCATAAGGAGGATCAACAGGTCCATCCACCACTACGACAGGGTGTGGCACGGTTATGTGAGTACCACCTGGCAAAGCGGATCTCTTCCTTACAAAGTGAAGCTCAGAATTCCCTGCAGAGCTCCCAATGCTCGTCTCTGGATGCCGGGTGCAGCACAGGGAGTAGTGCTTGTGCAACCCCAATGGACTCACCACTTTGTGCTCCTGACTGTAAGCACCCTCTCTCTGAATCTTCCTCCTCCCTTCTGCTCACATCAAGGGACCTCCATCCTCATGCAGACCCTGCTCTCCTTAGGAAGATGCTGCCAAATGTACATCCTCCTGGATCCGATCCATCCCTCAATGCCCGGCCATCAAAAATCAAAGAAACCACAGGTACAGCTCGAAGGAGTAACCTTCTCAGTGATCTGCATGCAAAACATGGCAGTGTAAGAAGTCTTAACACAAAGGAGGGGAGTGAGGCTTATAGGCAGTTGATAAACTATCTGACAGTCAGCCAGATGCATCAGGGAGGCAAGCTGCATAGGGCAGGATTGGGGGGAGGCAAAAAGGACAGCAGAAGGCATGTCACAAACAATCCTCTCCTTTTAGACCTTGTTAGAGCTAAAGGGAACCTTACTGGCAGATGTCCCTGCATGCCACCCACGCCCTCACCTGTTCTCAGCCCAAATCTAGTGCACCCCAGTGCAGCCTCCGTAAGAGTGAACAGAGGTCCCCAAATGTACCACTCGGCCACCTTACCTGCTAAGCTGAAGAGGAGTCCTGACTTGCATGCTCAGAGACCCGCAAGCAGCCTTGAAATACGGCCCAGCCTCTCTGAAAGGAGAAGTTCATTTTCCGGCCTCGAGTGTGAGTTAGAGCAAAGTTTTAACCCCGATCGGTTCCTTTCTCTGAATAGGAATCGCAGCGGAGGCACACACCATGTCAGCACAGAGGACTGGCACAAGTCTGACTTCAGGATGACACATGCTGTCCAGCAGACACCTAATGATTCTCTTTGTCTCTCTAACACCCCTAGTGTAGCTCGCACAGAACATCCTGGAATGCAGTTGGGAGGAGGAGGAGGAGACCCACCTGCTATTTTACCAAGGCACGTGAGAACCTGTGCCAGCCCTCCACCCCCGCCACCACCACCGCCGCCACCACCACCACCACCTCCTCTGCCACCAACAAGTCTTTCAATGAACACCAGCTACATTGTGTCAAAGCAAGAGCCAATTGTCCCTCTTAGACAGAACCATGTCCATATGACCTCTCAAGGGTTCTATCAGTGCGATGGCAACTCCAATAGTCTGAGGCGGGGAAGGGAACTTAGAAGAAGTTCCAGTAGTATAACTACGGGCTCTGGAAGTATTGAAGCACTCTTTGAGAAAACAAGGGCACCATCAGTGGGAAGAATTCAGCAGGGGAATTTCCAATCAACTGAGCCACAACTGCAGAGAAGGCCTACCAAAAAGAAGTTATCAAAAAGCTATTCCCAAGGTTCCATGGCATCCCAGACAACCTGTTGGTCTACGGGCAGTAGAGACAGCAGGAGAGCCTCTGTCATGCTTCCAGTGCAGAAAGATGGCAAGCAGATGAAAAACACACAGAAGCTTGACTCCAGTCCCTGGAGATGCAACGGCCCATTCAGTTACTGCTTCTTCAAAAGGAAAAATCAGACAGAGGATGACGATGGAGACGTGGAAGGCTTAAGGAGGCACCGTGGTGATTTAGATGAAGCAGGTCCTTCCCAGTATAACCCCAATCCTGTCCTGGAAAGTACAGGAGAGCAGCTATATGGTGAAGTTCTGAATAACATGAGCTTTGGAGACAGGCTGGCCCGTATTAATGCTCTGAAAGACCGCATGTACGTCTTCCCTACTGGGTTCTCTGATGTTAAGAGGGACGCTTCTGAGCTCATTGCTCTGGTGCGCTCCAGTGTGGGCAGAGGTGACCGAGGTACCCCACCTATGCAGGCGCAGGAGCTAGCCCAGTATAAGCAGCTGCTAGCAATCGAGTCTAAAGAACTTGGACGAGCATGCCGGAGGATGGCCCAAGCACACGGGAGCCCAGAGGAGATGTTGCTGGCGGTCACTTGCAGTTTCCAGGTTCTTTGCTGCTTATCTGAGGTGTGCATGTGCTTGGTGCGTGGCCTGGGAGTGTCAGCCACCCAACAGCAGCGTGAGGTCGTTGCCAAGATTGATGAGGTTGTCATGAACTATATCTGCTTGCTTCATGCAGCAGAGGCAGCCTCAGGTAGCGCTCCTGGGGACCACAGCGTTAAAGCACTTGCTCGCCACTCCAGCACCATGTCAGCCATTGCCAACGCCCTCACACGCTCCCTTAAAACACTGCTCAGCAAGTAGGCCTCATCCGACGTCACTGAGTCAGTCTGTTATTTGCGAAGCCATACGTGGACACCTGGGTTGAGTGAATAACCCAAAAATAATCTACTGTAATGAATAATCCTGTGGTGTGCATATTTATTTTATATGTAATAATGTATATACATATACATTTTAGATATATATAAAGCTATAGAACTTTTAAAGGAGCTTTAAAAGATTCATCTTCATCCAAGCTCAATATCTTAAAATGCTGTACTGTCACATGTCGCAGTTTAAACATAGGGCATCAGACTAGATGGCTTTATTACAGAGTTGTAATACTCAGCGTTTAAAATGGCTTCTTATGGCAATAGTGTTTTTTTATTGATCATATGCATAATGAGATCAATATCACAATGAGAAATATAATATTTATTTATTTCATAGTTTCCAAAGAAAGAACCCTGTGTTTTTGTTTCGTTTTTAAAAAGAATGAGTAATAAGAAGTCTATTGTCTTTGTATTTTTTGTTGGTCATGCTTTAAGATCTTATTTGTGTTTTGCAGACCACAATACCAAACTCCCATTATTATTTAATATAATACACTTTATTACAATCATTCTTTCTGATTTTCTTCCAGAATTCCCAAAAATCCAATAAAGCATTTCAAGAGTTGCTAAATGGCTTGTGACCGTCGTATGGATTTACTGACTCAATGATTATTTGGACACACATTCTTGTCTGTAAATGTTTGATCTACTTACCCATTTTCCATTCTTTAAAAATAAAAGTTTTATGGCATTATTTTAACGCTCTGAAATTACAGGGTGATAAATCACACACTTTTCATTTTGATTTTCACTGACAAGCACTGTTAAGCTTATGTCTCTTTGCCTAATAAGACATTGAGAATAATTGGGGGGAAAAAATTGAGGACCTCAAAGAAATGCCTTTTAGAGACTTGATATGTCTTTGGGCTGTAAATAATGTACTCACAAAACCACAAACAGGACACTAATGTTTTAGAGAAACAGGAGCTGGAAGACTGCTCTCACGCGATCGTCGTTAAGTAATGAGTGAGGATTGGAGGGTAACATTTATTTACAAAGGCTCTTCTGTTTGCACGAGGAAAGATCATTTGAGGCCCAGGTGATTTCACTCACCGCGCAAAATCAAGTCAAGTGCCACAAATCTGGACGTAACTGTATCCATCTACTAATGGTAATAAAACTGACATGAGATAATCCATTACTTGACCATTTTTTTTATTCTGTGATTGGCAAACATTTATTAGTACTCAACAGCAGAAGAACAGAGAACAATGTAAGAATGCATGGTTTTGAATGGTACGGTTTACATTGTATATGCATACCACATGAGGGGCATTCAGTTTATTTTGACTGGTTAATAATCATCATGGAAAAGCATGTGTTTGACATCCATAACTTCCCAAGAATGTCTATACATAATATTTCATCATATTGAATAAAATGGTTATTCTATTGTACAATATTAAAACACATTGCATAGGGTTAGGGTTATTACTGTATATAAATTAAAATCATTATTAATATGGTAGACTCTCATCATCATCATACCCTATTTTTAATGACAAGGACTTCCACAGGAGTATGCCATATATGCTATATATATATATACATATATCATCAATGGCCTTACAGCAAGGATAGCCTGGGTATTATACACCGATCAGGCATAACATTATAACCACCTCAGTGTATCTAATTTTTTTTCCATTTTATCAGTTTCTCATCCCACATAGGTGCATATTGTATTTCTACAATTACACTGTCTGTGGTGAGTGGAGCTGATAAAATGGAGTGTAGATACATGGAGGTGGTCATAATGTTATGCCTGATCTGTGAATATAGTAATGTTGTTATTTTTAAAATACTTAGTGCACAATTCTTAATTATTTGGTGAATCTTGAATTTCCCTCTGGGATCAATAAAATATCTATCTATCTATCTATCTATCTATCTATCATAAATATATATCATATACATATGTAATTTTCCATTACCTGTCATAAATCATTATTATTATACTGATTGAATCTTTTATTATACTGAAGTAATATTATTTTTACTGGTCTAATTTTAAATTATACTAATCTAATGTTGCATATGAGCATATTATACTGATCTAATGATGGGCTTGCCGTTGCCGATGATGGTAATGCTGATTAGTGATGATACCAGCCAATGTTACTCTGTTATTACGCTGCTTTCATGGACTGCACATATACCTGCCATCCACTTACAGTGGCTGAACAGGCGGTTCAGACCCAATTAGCACAACACAGCCTTAAACCAACACTTCACTCAACACAATGTAGATTTTTAAAAGCTCACTGTAATGTAATTTAGATCCAGTAATAACCCACTCTTAGTACCAGCCTCCCTCACTCATCCAACCACATGCACAGGGGCTCTTCCGCCTCTCTCCTTCCATTTTTTCCTTTATGGAATGACGGACGCCCTCGTCATTTCCTCTTTACCCGGCGCCCTCGCTCCGTGCAGCTGTATGATGCAGATCTGCTGTTTCAGGTCTCTTTAATCTGTTCGCCTGCTTTCGCTGGAGGAAAAGCATTTCCTGGGTCCACTCAGCCCACTTTCTCTATCTTCGCCCGTTCTCACTCTGAGGCGCGTCGCTGTGCCGCAGCCATGCCGAACATCGTGCTCTTCAGCGGGAGCTCTCACCACGATCTGTCCCAGAAAGTGGCGGACCGCCTGGGACTGGACCTGGGCAAAGTCATCACCAAGAAGTTCAGTAATCAGGAGACCTGGTAAGTCGCGCTCAGTTTGGGCGGGGGGTTGCGGTTAGTCTTTAACACTTCCGAAGCGGGAAGACGTTAAGGGTGAAGCTTCCTATTCGCCGGCTCCTTGTTCGAATATTCCCGTTCCACCTTAAATAGTGCTGCATAGTTCACCGTTTAAGGTGGAACTGGGACATGTGCTCATGAAGCTGAATTCGGCGTCTCTGTTTTCATGCCTGCAGTGGAAGTATCTCCTCTCCCTACCCGCCCACATGTGCGTGCTTCATGTGTTTACAGCGGAGTTAGCCGTCTTGCTAGTTAGCTAGCTAGCTAAACGCTCGTCAAGAAGTAATTTCGACGACGTTTTGGGGACTTTAGTCACCCCACTTCAGTTTAGAAGTGAAAAACCAGATGGCTAGGTAGCTAACAATTATAATATTTATATATCGATGTTTTAGCCTGCAGGTGCTTCAGGGTCGCCATGGCTGTATGTTTACCACATAGCATTAGCCTATCAAAAACTTCAGCCTGCAGTGGAGCCTATCAGCATCAGTCTATAGGACATTAACCTATCAACACCAGACCACCACGGAGTACCCGTATGTTACAGAGTACCCGGATATTACTAGCTATACGGCCTATTGACATCAAACTACCGTGCAGGTTTTAAAGGTCTGGAGGTCAGTTGGCCTATCAAGTTAACTATAACCAATTCCGTTCAAAGTTAGGCTTAAAAGGTGACCACTTTCCTGAATTGAAAACAACGTGTATCAATGTTATGCACCTAGTGTGAAGAGGGAGGGAGGAAGGCACTGCTGCCAGAGGAACATGCTTGGGTATAAATTAAAGCACTTCTTTAATTCCTACGTCTTGCTTTCCCCCTTTATAAGATCTGTGACTTTTTAAATAAAGTTTAAATAAAGTAAAAAAAAGCTCTTGAGAAGTGACGCAGTTATAAATCATTTGTAGACAGCAGGGTAGCTACATTCTAGTAGATTATATGCATATACAAATCAGATCGGCCTACCGATCACCTGGTAGTACGATTCAAAACCTGTAACCCCATCCCTAATAATTCCTGGGTTGTCTTGAGCCATAAAAAGATGTTTGTGGTGGTGTTGTGGACTCACTTGATCCTTGCTGTCTTCTGATCGAGCTTTACCCAGCCCTTTTCTCTAAAACCAGGTGAGCAGGAGCTGAAAGTAGGAGCAGCAGCAGTTGCTACCTCTGTTGCCTAAACAAGCACAACACAAGAAGTGTGTCTACATGTGCTCGTTTGCCTCCTCCTCTTTTCAGGAGTCTTTTTAATTCACTGAGCATTAAATGGGTAAGGGAAATTTCAAATGGCCTTACTTTCAGCAGCTTTGATATAGCTTATCAACTTCAGGGTAACTTGTAGCTTGTCAGCATGAGGTTGCTAAATAGTCTGTCAACATCAGAATGCCTGCCTGTTTATTAACATACCATATGATCTGCTGACATCAGTATACCATGATACTCTTATGGAACATGTTGTGGACAAGTGATTGCAGTGGCCTCCTGAGGTACCGTTTAAATTGAGTAAGAAGTTGGGGGCCATTTATTTCCTGCCAGGTTCCCTGGTGGCTTTTGGATTATCATGTGGTCACCATTACAAGCCTTGGCTAGAAAAATGAAAGTACTTTGGAGGCCGTTGGCACTAGCTAACTAGGTTTCCAAGCATGTTAACAGCCATTGTTGGCCTGAATATAAAACTGCTTTTATTATGTGCATAAAAAGTCAGTTTTATGACCACAGGTTATTTTGTGAACTTTTAGGTTTGTCTTTGGCTGGTAAGACCTGTCCAGCGAGCTTGACCCAATTATATTTCCCCTCACAATAACTGTTCTCTTGTGAACCGCGCTATAATGTCACCTGGTATAGCCCTGCTGACCATCTCTAGAGCTTCAGACTTTTGAAGGTCTTGTCTTGTTTTAATAACTTTATATCTCAATATAACTAGAGATGCGTCTACATGTCTATAGATGATTTCCGATTTCTTTACAGACAAGCATGTTTTGTCAGCCATGATGTTCAAGCTGTAGTCATATAATATATGACCTTTACAGGGGAACATGTGCCAAGTCTTGTAATAAGGCCTGACCAATCTTTCACTTCCTTGATAACATTAACCAATATTAAGGGTCCTATAGACCTCCAGTCTAAAAAAAGTCCTCCAAAAGATCACTTGACAGAAAACTTCTGCTCCAGGAACCAGCTGGCAAATCTGAAATCATAACACCATCACCCCTGCTGAACAAAGGCTATTAGAGACAGTAAAACCTGATGGTTTTCTAATGGGAACCTGGTTAATGGTTTCCATTACAGACCACTCGTTTCATATTGTGCACCTTCAGATCCCATGAGGGAACCCTCAAATGCACCTGGAATCGGTCCCAGAACACCTGTTAAGCCATTAAAACCATTTACAATGTGTTATCAGCCCATCAGGAACAATAAATTAAATGGCGCTAACAGCTTTTGGAGACCACAAGGAACCCTCAGGTGCTTTTAATGGATTTTTCTTCCTTTCTCTCTTTCTTTTTCAGCACGGGTAATTATCATAATGAAATTATAAAAAGGTTTACTCTATATACATTACATACATTATAGGGACTCTTTCTGACTTATCCTCAGGGGTGGTGATAAAACAGAAGTTGCAATGTCTACACATATAGCCATTTCATTTACGCCTTACAGTTAACATTTGACATGGGCTTACCAAAATGCAGGCAACTGTATATTGTCTGGGCACCATGTTATATTAGGGACTACGATGTCATGAAAAATTGTATCACAGTTTGCTTTTCTGAGTCTGTACCTACAAACCAATAACCTGTGTTTATTTTTTTATTAAACCAGAAAAATGCCACAATGCAATGCTTATGGTTTATTGTTTACCTTATAGGTGTTTTTCATTGTTTGATTAGGTCCTTACTACTGCTCAGAGAGACCTAGGACTGAGTGACTTACTAATCCTGAGAGCCAGCACTGTTGGCTAAACCTTTGAGCTAACTCGGTATTAGCCATAGTTGGGGCAGTGTGGGTCTCGTGCTTTTTGCTCACATGTGGAGTGTGGCGTCCCATCTCCCTCCTAATTGATTGGCTTCAGACTCTCTTGTGCTTGGACAGCCAAGGTTTGATTTTTTTTTTTTTTTTCCAGTCCTGTCCAATCACATGACACGGGTAGAGAGAGATGAACTAGAGAGACAGGATCTTCTCTGAAGAATTTGTCACATAAGTGTCATCTTTTTCTTGTCTTAAGACCCTTAAGTGTGAAGTTCAGCAGTTTCTATTATAAATGTTTAAGAGGTCCTGGTTTGGAATAGAGTAATATATATTTGTGTATGTATATTTATATGTATGTATAAAATAAAATAAAATATATAATACATTTGTTGTTTTCGTCCATCAGGGTTCTCTCGCTACAGTACCCAGCATGCATTAGGCAAGCACATCAGGCAACTACTGGGAATCCTCTACAGTGATTGTGATTGATGTTGCAGCTAATAAATACGGACTGATGTTCAGCTTTCTGCTAACATTGGCTATTTGGCTTCTTTGCGCATTAGCCCACACTATCCACAGGGAGGAAAACATGTCAATCAGCTTATCTTTAAACGTCCTCCCCAAAGCCCTTGTAGTTTTAATATTGTCAGCCCTTCAGTTTAAATAAAAACAGGTTGTTACTTCATCAGTCCGCTTAGTGATCCATGTGAGCAGCAATAGAGTCAAAGGTCATTCCATTACCAGCACAAGGACTTTTGGTGCAGTAATACTCAGTTCAGTTGTTGTGAGTTTGTCCTAGGTGTTTTGCTTCTTTGAACGTGGCTCAGCCAGTTAGATTTTAGGGCTGGAAACTGTCTGTTTTATAGACGTAGATGTTTAGGCTGTTTTTAGCAACAGTATGGTGTCATTGTTCAACTGTTCATTGTCCTCAGTGAAACACTATACATGCAGATAGTCATACATTCTGTAAAACATAACTAGAATTTCTTGTGCATAAAAAAAAAAAACTTGATTGATTGCTGCTCTCGAAGAAAACCTAACTTCCTAACTTCCTGCTGAACTCCAGGCGATGCATGCATTTGTTCAGTTCCATCAGCAACCCCTGATTTTAATTTAACGAAGGACTGATTAGCTGAATCAGGCATTGGATAGTAGCTGTAAATATTAGATGTTCTCAAGGAGAGCCTTGGAATTGATTTATGTGCTCCTAAAAGAACAAAACTAACTAACTTTTTATTGTCCCCAAAAAATTACTGCCCAGATAAACATCATTACATCTTATATTATCAGATGGCCTGTAACGTTTGCTCATTAATATGAGATGTTAGAGAGTGTTCTTCAGTGAAATCCCAAAGGTAAATCAACATCAGCCGTAGCACAGATAGTCCTCTGACTGAGTAAAAAGCTTCCACCATGAGCATTTGAGAGCAATTATATTCTTGTGTAACTAATGTTCTGTGTCTCGAGCAGAGCTACTCGTCCACCTTCCGTATTTATGAATCCTGAGGCCCATATTGTTTATCCACACTTCCTAAACCTAAACAACCTGAGCATTGGTGTATTAAAGCTTCTGATAATTTGAAGTTTTGAAATCTGATTCAACTGAGCCATTACCACAAACAGTTGCGCACACTTGAAAAACGTTCCTCGTCATCAGTGATACAAAATAAAATTAACTGGCAGCGTTGATCAGATGACAGCTTGTATTAACCTACAGTATTGTATTAATTACACGTATTGTGTATGTATCCCTGGTCTATACAGTACTGTGCACACGCATTTCAGTGTGTTAACTTTTTCTCTTTGAGGACGTCCGTACAAAACGTGCATCAGATAATCAGTTATCTGTTATATTAAATGAGCTGCTGATGGAATTAAACAGATTTTGTGTTTTTGTTTGTTTTGTTTTATTTTATTTTATTTATTTTTTTGTGAGAATACAACTAATGCCGTCACAGCCCTGAGAATTAATTGTTCATTTAGACAAAATTGTTTTGCTCTGGACTGCACAATCAGCGGATTGTTATTATTGTGTTGATGATGGTGCTGGTGGTGATGTTGATTTATCATCATAACGGTAATAAAGATGATGTTATCGCCTGCAGTGTTGAGATCGGTGAGAGCGTGCGAGGGGAGGATGTGTACATCGTGCAGAGCGGCTGTGGCGAGATCAACGACAACCTGATGGAGCTACTGATCATGATCAATGCCTGCAAGATCGCCTCCTCGTCGCGTGTCACCGCCGTCATCCCCTGCTTTCCCTATGCCCGGCAGGACAAGAAGGACAAGGTCAGAAACCGTTGTATCTCCATATCAGTTCCTCATTCTTCCTCGTTCCTCATAGTTTCACAAAAATGAATTCTTATTAATGGCATGATTAAAAGGGTTCATAGTAGTTACTGAAAAGTAGGTCTGCATTATATGGTAGTAAATAGCTTTTTAAAAAAGTGTAATGGTTTCTGCTTGGCGCTCCTGTTTTTTAATTAGGGTCTGGGGAAAAATACATAATTCTAATATAATTAGCCAATAATAAGATTTCATAGTTTTATTGGAATTGGCAGAAATCGTACTGATTGTGAACCGTTAATTATACAACTTCAGTGTTTAAACACCAGTGATTGTACGATGAGCACCTATCATAAGAATACCAAACAGTGGATCCAGTATTGTGAATCGAGTCTTGGGATGGGTGTTTTAAACCCATATTATACATTAATGTGATGTAAACAGAGACTTGTCCAGTAGGATTTGTTGGTGGTGGGAACCAGAGGCTGCAGTGTAAAGTTTAACCATTTACTATCCAGAATGACCTTTGTGGGGTGTCTCATCAGGCTGAGATACAGCAGACACGTCTGATGAGATACTCCAAGTAGTCCAAGCAGACGTTGTGTAGTGTCTCAACAGATGTGGAATTTTATCTGTCTTTATCTGCAGTCAGTCACAGATGTAGCAACTTTCAATATGGATTTGATTGAACTTTGTTCTCTCCTGTGTGCTGCTGATTGTAAAACTTTAAATACAGCAGATTTCAGGGAGCTAAACACTTGGTAATTCTTTGTCTGTAGGTCTGAGATTGCATTCTCAATGATATTCTTCTGGAGGCCTTTTTGTTAGCTTGTAGGACTGTCTTAACTCCCTGGTTTAACCTTGAGTTAACAAATGGAGCGTCACATATACTAGATAGTAGTAACAGTGCTGATGTGATGAGGATCATATAACCTACGATATCATGTAAGATTCATTATAATATATTCAAAACAAATTTAAATCAGATTATACTGTTTTAGGATCTTTTTGCCTGTATCTTCAGTTATGCTAATGGAGGCATCTTTGCCAAACAATATAACTATAGAGGAATGCACCATCTACCTAGCATTAACTTATTTAAATATAAGTATTGAATGTTGGTTGCCATGTTGTGGTTTTGTAAAGATGTTGAGTCTTCACTACTGAGTGTTCACTACTAGTGCTTCTGTTTTATTGACTTTAATTGCTTTAGAGGGGAATTTGATTGATTTCAATCACTTGATTTCCCAGGAAGTGAAACAGATTCTATAACAGCTTCAGTATTGAGCTGTGAACTGTTTATGCCAAGACCTGAGGTCAAAGTTTAAGAAGGTCACAGAGTTTATTTGTTGTCCTCTCTAATGTGGCTGTAACTCCTCCTTGGAGGCGAGGGTACACTGTTGACACAGATTTGGCTGATTTCATAGAAGGGACAAGCATTGCCGTAGCGTTTAACAACCCATTGTTCTGGGCAAACGGGTATTATGTGTGTTTGTTAAGGTTAGGCTCCGGCAGAACTTTCCCTTAGCATAATTTACAGAATTGCCCACCTAGCCCAAACGGTATGGCTTACTGTAGGGCTGGGAAATGTGATGATTGTAAACGTCACAATATACTTTTCTAAGATCAGTGTTTCTTAACCCTGGTCCTGAAGGCACCCTGCACATCTTGGTGGTTTCCCTGCATTAACACACCCTCTGAAATTGTTAATGAGCTGTAAGTTAAATCATGTTGGGAGCGGAGACTGCACTAAGGTGCCTCCAGGATCAGGGTTGAGAAACACTGATCTACAACACTGATAAACTCAACTCTTGATTTTTAAGCATGAAACCAGTCCTTTTATTTTCCTTTATTTTGTTTTGCAAATGATCAGATGTGTGTGAAAGTAAATAACATCACCTATCCAGAGTAATGTTTCTGGAGCTGTTTGATTAACAAAGAAATTATTTTGGTCAAAGTAGTGCAGGCTGTCACATTCACAATGCTGCAGTATAGTAATAGCCACACGTACCAGTATTATCACATTGCTAGTGTCCATATGACTTAGCCCTACTCTAGTTTACTCTACTTTAGCTGTACAATGGAAATCTGTTTCCTGTCCAGAGCCGTGCCCCCATTTCTGCTAAGCTGGTTGCTAACATGCTGTCAGTTGCTGGAGCGGATCACATCATCACCATGGATCTCCATGCTTCCCAGATCCAGGTAAAACTCCACTTGATGCGAACCTCTCTAAAGGTGTTATTAAACCCTGAGTACATACAAGCTGTACTGGGCACATAAACTAAAACTGATATTAACATAACAACCATCCACTTGGTGCTTTGTGCTTCTGTCCTTGCCCAACCCCGCCCCCCAGGGTTTTTTCGACATTGCTGTGGATAACCTTTACGCAGAACCTGCCGTTCTTCAGTGGATCAGAGAGAACATTCCAGAGTGGAAAAACTGCATTATTGTGTCACCAGATGCAGGCGGTGCTAAAAGGTATGGTTGGTTGGTTGGTTGGTTTGTTGTAAACAATGTGTGAGTGCCAAAGGTCAGTGATTATTCATTCAAGGCTTCTAGGAGGAATAAAACCTTGAAATTTGGAGTGTCTGTTTAGGGGATGAAGGAAAAATTGATACAACATATTAACATGATATTTTAGTGGCATTATTGTCTTAATGTTGTATTATATACATTGCAAATACAAATGACTCTTTTGGTACTATAATAAGAAAACAGTAAAGCAGTAATATTAGTGTGAGGTTGGTGTTAACTGGAGGTGCAGCATGTTAAGGGGAGGGGATTTCTGTGTCTTTTCCTTTTTTTCTTTTTCTTTTTTTTCCTTGAAAAATAATTTTCAGTTGAATTCCAGTAAATCCAAAATATATCGCTGTACTCCCCATATCGCAAAGTAACCTTTGGTGACTCGCCGCTAGTCTGCATGCGTAAATATTTCTGTTTAAATATTTGGTCAAATCCTACAGCATATGGAGGTAGTCAGTGATGTTGTATGTGAACTATTACCTCCATATGGTGTGTGCAGTGTCCTCGGGTGCAATCCCGTGAACTGCTGTAGTGTTTATTGTAATTGTAGTCTATCATGAACCAAAGCGTTTGTAATATGATCTACTGGGTGTTTGGGGAAGTCATGCCATTAGTAAAGAATTTTAAATCCTGATTTTAGCTTAGTCATATGCAAATTTTTGGGCACCCCTGGTTAAAAACATGTTTTGTCAATTTACAAAATGAAATTAACACATCCTCTAACTTTTGCACATTATACAAATTTTGTTTGTTGGCTGAATTGAACATACACTTTTTAACATGCCATGTGCCACAGTGCTCAAACTTTGTGTTATATTAAACACCCAGCACAGTTGTGAATAAAAAATGTGAGATATTAAAAGCTGTTCAGAACTGTGTGGGCGTGACTGATGAGCAGCTTGATTGGCAGCTCTCTGCCCAATACATCTATGCTGTTCCGCCCCTCATACAGAACTAAAATCATTATCTAGCTTTGTGTAATGGTAACAGGATTTTTTTTAAAAAGGGGCAGACAAATAGATGTGCAGAAAGAAAGACAGCCAAAGAACAGAAGAATTAACAAATGGACAACATGTGAATGAAGGTACAAACAAACTAACCATACTGATGTATGGATAAACGAAAGAATGGATGACAGCCACGCTACAGACAGGTAGTCAAGTTTGCTAGCTTTTGGCTATGCTGGGTTAGCTTTAAGTTAAGTGAGTTTCTCTGAGGCAGGAGACGTCAGCCTTGCGTTCGGTTGGGGAAGGGTAGCCCAAGTGGGACCACCCAGTATACCCTAAAAGTGGAGAAACGTGTTAAAATATATTGGCCATTTATTGGTCATCGTGTAACTGGAAAAAACACAGATTTGGGTTCTATTTGTCGTATTTACATAGAAAACCTACAATACATGTCATGTGACTAGGCGTGTTCAAACTTGCAAACGGCTGTATATCCTTCATATACATCGTATACTATGCATATACTTTAGTAACATTTGAGCAGTTTATGTAGCGAACTGTTTGAGGTTAAATTCATGCTACTGCACTTTGCTAGCACCAGCACTACCTGGCCAAAAACCTGTGCTACTATAGTTTTGGCTTGGTTGATTGGGATTAAAAATGGGACTGTGAATGGTTCAAGCTGCAGACAGTGTTCTTAACTGTACCTCATGCCCTCAGAGTGACGTCCATTGCTGACCGCCTCAACGTTGAGTTTGCGCTCATCCATAAAGAGCGTAAGAAGGCCAATGAGGTGGACCGCATGGTCCTGGTAGGAGATGTTAAGGACCGCGTGGCCATCCTTGTGGATGACATGGCTGATACGTGTGGGACCATCTGCCATGCTGCTGATAAGTAAGTGTAAACTCCAAAGCGAGCTTCATAGAATGCATCACAGTGTTTCCAGATCCACTGGATAGATGATCTCAGATTCCATCCATCACACCATTCTTTTTCTGTCCATTCTGCTGATGGGATGGTTTGGAGAGATCAGTGTTCTTTTTCTTTGAATGGTTAAGTGGAAATATGACATCTGTTTCTTGCTCTTCGAAGGTACTGAAAATGAAAAACAGCCTTGTGCTGGCTCCAGTGGCTCCTTATTATTAGAACTTGCCCACTCTCCTTATCCAGATTTATTTTCGTGTGCTCACTGCTTCCTCATTAACTGATTGTGTGGATCTTTTTTTTTTTTTTTAAGGCTGATCTCTGCAGGTGCTATAAAGGTCTATGCCATCCTCACCCATGGTATCTTCTCTGGACCTGCCATCTCGCGCATCAACAATGCCCCCTTTGAGGCTGTGGTGGTCACCAACACCATTCCCCAGGAGGAAAAGATGAAACAGTGTCCCAAAATTCAGGTAAAACTGTATGCGAAATTGCTGGTTTGCAGTCAGGTATTAAATACATGTACTCATCATCAACGAATAGTCACACAAATCCACCTAGAAGGAATCAACGACAGGAATGAAACCTGGTCGGTAGGTTTGACATTGTGAGACATGCGAACAATTCAAGTACCTGATTGACCTAACAGCCACTATAGTGGACATTCAGCAAGCACTAATGCCCTCCATGAGTCATCCTGTTAGAGCCAGCACCATTGACACCTGCAAAACAGGACTACATGCACGTTGTCAGTTACGACGACCTTAACACCACATCAGCGTCAGCAGAGACTGCAATGGTGTCATGCCAGACTGCCATGGAGTGACTCAGAATGGCTGTGGTACATCTTCAGTGACAAGTGTCGAATCCGTGTACAGAGGCACTGTGGTCAACACCGAGATGAATGGCTTGTTGTCACATGGCCAAAAGGCCTGGTGTCACTCCACCTCCAGCCCTACTGGGAAATCCGCAGGAACTGTGTGAGAATATTCAAGCTGCATGGGATGGATTATCACAGGACACTAAATCAAAATAAATATTTAGTGTCCAAAATAAATATTGCCCATATCGCTCTATATTCATCAACATTTATTGTTCCTGGCATCCTTTATCTTTCTTCTGAAAAATATTGCAATCTGACATGTCCTTCTGGGTGCAGTTATTCTTTTGATAACGAGTTTGAGTTCATTGTGTATATGATAGGAGGCTCAGTATTCATAGTTTGCTGCTAGAATTTTTCCTCCTGGCCCTTATTTGTCACGGTTATATAGAAATAAGCATACAACCAATTATCTGTAACCTATGCACTGTGAAGCTGTTGAAGAACTGAAACGTGCAAAGATTTGAGTGTGAACGATGAATTAGCTTCTGCTTTTTCATGGAAAAATTTACCCACCCAGTAATCAATTCAGACAAAACAAATTCAGATCGTTATATGCAAATAATGTCAGCAGCATTCCATTTTGGTACAAGCATCCTATGTGCACAGTTCTTCTCTTCACGATTTCTTTTTACTGATATTGATCAAATTGATCCTGGTTTTGGTTGCTATTCTGTTAAACAAGCATTTTATAAATATAAATTATATAAATTTAATGATAACAGAAGATGATATTTGAATTTTTTTTTTCCCCACCAGCAATATTTTAATGTTCAGCTTTTTTTTTTTTTTTAGCTTTAGTTGTTGTTTCACTCCTTCAAAATCCATTGTTCTAAAACCACCACCAGCAGCTTGATTTTATTTTCACTCTCTTTCTAAAGCCTTTCCCCCCAAAAAATAATCTTGGTAGAGAGTGTACAGAGGTACACCGCTCTAAACCACCGTTCAGAGTCAGTATAGACCAACAGAAGATAAATACTGTAATGTGGGCCGTTTCGTCAAGAGCCACCGGTCTGGTCCATGCTCTGCTTTATATCCAAACTCACATCAAAACAGTAACTCACTCACTGCTGGCTTCCCCTCACTAGAAGCCAGCCTGTATTCAGCTACATCCGTATATTTCAACATGGGTCCTTGGAAAAGCGAACCTAATGCAGTCAGACATTTTCTTTTTAGATTAGACTACAGCACAGCACGGTGGCACCACAGTACCATTTAACAGCACAGCTCAAAACTACAAGGCACAGACACTGCATGAAAAATAAAAATAGCTAGCTAATTTACTGCCAGAATCCACACATGCACACATCCGCTCCAGGCAAGTGTGCTCACTACTCACTACTGTGTGTGTGTCGGAGTGTGTGTGTGTGTGTGGCTTAAGAGCACCACTATTAATGGGCAGTTTGTTGATGTCTGTTAGTGCGCTAGACTATATGTGGTCCAACCTAATCTCTAATCCTGTGTGTCATCTTTTTCAGGTCATTGACATTTCGATGATTTTGGCGGAGGCCATTCGGAGAACCCACAACGGTGAATCGGTTTCGTACCTTTTCAGCCATGTGCCATTGTAAAGATGAGCACCTTTTTCCTCCGTCATCAACCGTTCCAGTATCATTCCACTATGGGAGTCCGAAGAGTGAATCATGTTTGGTAGCCGATAGCAAACAACCGTCTCTTCTCAATCCTTGAAACCTAACTCTCTCATCATTCCTTCAAAAACATTGTCAGGATGATCTGCAGGTTTATTTATCTAGGTTTTTATTTCTTGTCCCCCCACCCCGCCCCACCATTCATTCATTTAGTCACTGGATCTGGCCTCTGCCTTAACTAAAGATATTGCTGCCAATTTCGGTTCCGTTTAATACCTCACTTCTTTTCCTTTTCTTTATTTCAACACAGAAAGAAAGAAAAATGTCACTGTTGAAAACGGTTATCTGCTTACAATAAATTCTCCAGACTAGTGGATGGATTAGGAGTTTAGTGGTTGTATAGTACAGACAGCTCTTTGCAGTCATTCTCATCGGACTCTCATCAGCCGTTCAGTGTTAACTCGATTTGGTTTCCCGAGGGAAGGGGAAAGCTAATATCACTATAGAGACCATCTCTGCGAACTTGTGGATCATCTTTGTTACCAGTATTTTGGGAAACTGGTAAAATTACACAGACTGCTGCTTACCTCGGATGCCAGCAGGTGGGGTATTGGCTGTCATTATTTTTTTAGCTACATTATCTTTGTAGCTCCAGCGAAAAATTCACAGAAGCAATTTCGGACAGGTTTTTGGACCTTTGGAGAAAATTGCATAAATTATATTTCTGGCCAGATTAACCCTTTATGTACTCATTAAAGAAGCCACATGTAAGAAATCGTCATGGTTCTTTATGCAAACTCTGCTGCTGTCTTTTGTTATACAGTCATTTTTGTCCAAAATATACAATCCCCCTTTTTTGAGTGACTTTTGTTTTGTTGTCCTTTTCTCTCCTCCCCTTTTTTTTTCAACAAACATGGCATGGCAGCTGGGGGTATTTCATAAAGCAGAATTTCTTACCTGGATAATTTTAGGCAAAGCATTCACTATCCTAAAAGAGTGTCTCTGTCCTGTCCTATTATTGGAGCAGCTTGAGTTACCTTGGTTAAAGAACAGTTCATACAGGCACAAAAGCATGCATACCACATTTTGAAAGCAGACACACTTTTATTTATGCCGCCTTTCCAACGTTGCAGGCCAAACAGTTATGCATTAAGAGGGATTTAGTTCAGAGTGGTTTGGAGAGCGTAGAGAGAAACATGCGGAGTCTGATGATAGGAACTAGTCGTCTGAAAAGTTTAATGCCGCTAAAAGCTCCCCCGCAGAAAGGTTTCAAATGAAACGGTGGGAAGACGCTGTGTTGGACGTTCACCCTCTCCAGGGTGCTTCCTGCCGTCCCTCCCACAGGCACTGGGATATGTTCCAGCACGACCCAGGAGGTTATACGGGGATGCACAATACGTACAGAGACATCATTTTATGATACTTTTCAGGTCCGCCACCATTTTATCATTATCAACATAACATATACAAGCTCAGAAGGGTCAACTGGTCATTTTGGATGGTAAATAAATGGCTACATTTGTGCTGTAGACATGGTGAGCCCTGCTTCCCATCACCACTGCTGTAGTTGTTGAAGAAATGTGTTTCTCTGCAATGAACCATTTCACACCTCAGACAACAGTAAATGACTGTTTACATCACAACCTCTGTATTATGCAAAATGTTTTGGAAAAAAATGCCGCATAAAAGCTTATACAACAACAAAACCATGTTGACTATAAAAATGTGCAGGCTTGAGGAGATGGTGGGCCATAGTTAACCAGCTGCGGAAGGAATGAGAGTGCCTTAGTACAACATAGTAACTGTTTATATGTAATTATTGTTGTTAGTATTACTATTTTTAACTAGGGTTATCTTAGTCTGTTTATTTCCATTTTTTGTAGAATATTATGTAGGTACAGGTTTTAGTGGCACAGCTTAAAAGGAGAATCGTTTAGTAATTGTCATTATGACTTAGCGTCTTGAGGTGAGTTGTTTGAAAACCTCGTATTTTGTGCGGTTAGAGTAAGAAGTACTGCTTAGTGAAATACCACAGTGGCCTAGCTGGCTGAGCTGTTTGGAAAAAGAAAATCCCCTTTGAAAACAACAGAAAGAGGCAGATACATGCTGGTTAAGAACACACTTAATGTTCTAAAGATTAAAAACAATCATCAATCAGTGGAGATCTCAGTCATTAAATGGGTTTCTAGTGTAAAAATGTAAAAAGCTACCCTTTATATAGTGGGACTATGTCAAATGGCTGACTGACTGTTTCAGATGCAACATTTAGAGGCTGCTGTGACCTATGGATGCTTAGCTTTGTAGACATTCCTGTTTCTTGGATTGCATAATGCTCTTTTCTTAGTTTTTGAATTATCCGACTATAAATTCATGTAGCCTATTACATAGACTCAGTTCTAACAGTACCTTTATGGGCGATGCATTAATTCAGTGCTTATGTAAAACTCGTTTGACACAACAGTGTATATCAACACCATAGGTATTGTTTTATCATGTTTAACTTTGTGTAGCTGCACAAAACATTGCGCGACTGTTTTGCCTTGTTCTATAAGTATGACTGTTGATTGGCGCTTTGCCATTATTTAAGTGCTGTAGGAAGATATTTCTTTCATGTTGATCCAGGAACGGACCAAACCCAACAAATATAAAAGTGATAGAATACTTCTCTACTAAAAGTAAAGGTCAGAGATATGGGGGTTGCCCTTAATTATGGCTTCAAACGCACATTTTTTTGAAACGCACATATCAGTTTGAGTTACCAGTCAAATCTGAACTTTGTCTTTTTTTAGGTTTGTTTAATAATTGATACTGATATAATTCAGATATCAGGCGTCCTTGGTCCCTGTTTGTTTGGGTTTTTTTCCCTTGTGTTTTTCTCTTAATCTTAGCAAACACTGTAATGCCGTTACATTATCTAGAGGTTCTTGTAGAATGGTTCTTTAGGGTAAAAGTAGTCCTTTCATTGCATTGCCCCTTAAGTACAGCGCCACAGTGGAAACAGGGGAGAAGTAACAGTTATTTTGAAGGAACATTCTCATTTTTGCGTCTTTTCTTCTATATGTGGCCACGATTTCTTCTATTTGTTACCACAATTCGCAATTGGAGCATAACTAGGCTAACAGTTCCCTAAAAGTGTTTGTCAGGTTTTGATGTGCTTAGGTTTATGCTATAATGTATAGAGATGAACTTATTAGGTTTTGTTTTTGATTTGGGTTGTGTGATTGTCTCCAACACTGCAGCTGGACACTGGAACAAAAACAGTGATAAATGGTTTCACCTTGGCTTCATCTTTCTTAAATGTACTAATTTAAAAATGCAGGTTAGTAAGCTGATACCTTTCTATCTTCTGTGCTGATTGAATGTCCTCTAAGCCCTCATAACGCAAACCCAAAATAAAATAGAAGCTAATGAATGCATCTCTTTCCATTACGGCATAAACCTAAGCACATCAGAACCTGTTAGAAGCTTTCAGGAATGTGCGCACAAATAATAAAAAATAAATAAAGAATTTACCCTGGACTCCTCCGGGGCTCTGTTTTGAAGAACGTTTCATTAGCTTTTTTAAAAGAGTACATCAAATGGCTTTACCACCACAGGTTACCAATCCAGCTGCCAAAGCCATCTCTTGAAAGCAAGACTGCGATTTCTAAACTGTTCTCAGATCAGCATAAAAGGGCAACATCTCCCAACAAGAATTAAAGAATGGGTAGAATAAAAACTGGCTCAGGGATGGCTTGTAATCCAATGACAGGGTCGGTACTAAAGACTGAGGCTTTCCCTGGTTGCATTTATACAGTGTATGAAGTCTCCTATATTCTTTTGTGTGATTACAGCTTTAGAAATGGCGGTCCCCACATTGTTCGTGGGCTGCAGTAAACCACGGGCCGATACCTTCATGCCCCGTCTGTAATAAAATGACAATAAAAAAAAGTAATGCTTTGACAATGACTTATGGAGTTTCCTTGACCTGATTACAGCATGTTTTGCATTTATACACAATTATTTTGCTGCTCTGTTTAGTTTTTAGTATTTATCGCTGAAGGACACTGCAATTACCTCCTCGCAAGAATAAAAGACAATTCTTAGTTCTCTTAAAAGTCATTAAAGTTTTAGAAATGCAGTGTTCAAGCTTTAGGAAGGGTCAGTGTGTCTACAGTCATGCATACACTAGAGGATCTGTTTACACTCTGTGCTTATTAACCAAATACATTACACTGAAATACCTGACTTCATGAACGTTACTTCCACAATGATGAGGTATTCCAGCAGGACAATGCCCCATGCCATTGGGTCCAAGTAAATAAAATAAAATCTTTGCAGTCTTCATTGACAAACACTGACAGTATTAAAGAGCTCAGTGACTTTAAGCGTAGTGCTGTTGTAGGGTGCCACCTTTACCACTAGTTAGTTTTGTAAACTTTTGTTAGATTTGCCACCATCAACTGTCAGAGCTATTATTGTGAAATGGAAGAGTCTAGGAGCAATAACAGCTCGGGCACAATGTGATAGACCACACAATGTAGCAGAGCCAGGCCACACTGAAGGGGGCAGAGTGCTGAAGTACATAGTGCAAAAATATTACCCATAACCCACTACAGAGTTAGAAAGCAATATCAACACAAGAACATTACCTAGCAAGACAACATTACTAGTTGTCTAAAGTTACTAGAAGATTAACATATTTAATTAGCTAACATTGTTAGATGTATAAGTCACCTAATTATAGTTACTATAATAGGAGGCTAACATTACTAGCTGTAGAAGTGACTATACACTTTAGGAGGCTAACATTACTAGCTGTAGAAGTGACTATACAATTTAGGAGGCTAACATTACTAGTTGTAGAATGACTAAACTTCAGGAGGCTAACATTACTGATTGTTGAAGTGTGGTGTTGATTCGCCTATCCACCGCCAGGTGGAGTAGCTCTGTTTCTCTGTAGTCTTGATGGCAGGAGGCTCCTTATCAGGCATCATCACCATCATCCAGCGGCGGCCTGTCTGTGAGGGGAAACATGTCTGAAACATCATGGAAACTGTTGGGAGTGTCGCATCAGCGAGGCGACGGGAGACCCCACGATATAAGGCGCAGCAGCTTTGATTTTCACTGAAGGTGGGTCCAGACGGTTCGCGAGTAACGGTCTGTGTGTTTGTGTATAGCAGACTGTGTGCTAAGCTAATCTTACTTTACCGCCTAGGTTTGTCAGAGTATGTGTAATTTCCCTTGGTTTTTTTTATTCAGCTGCTTTTCAGTGGAAGTGACTTATATCGAGTTGCCGTGCCTCTCGAGATTAGTTTTGTTTACAAACTGGCGCAGCTCCTGCTAGCGAACACGCTAATTAGCTAGCTAGCTAACCTACCTGAGCTGTAGTGTGTCTTCACGGGCTAACAGGTTAGCTGATGGTGCAGTCAGGATGTTTGTACGTTAATAAGAGTGCAAGTGAAACAACAAAACTGAAATACGCTTCTCATTCGTCCGCTTTTTCTTGTTCGGATTTTCCGTTCCACCTTAAAAGCGCTAGCATGTAAGCGCTGCAGCATTTAAGGTGGACTGGGGGAATTCGAGTACATCTTCGTTCACATGAAGCAGGGCGGACACTAAATACACCTGACTGCGTTTATAAGAGAGACTAAAGTGACATGAGACATTGTTACTGTTGTGAACGAGACAGAACACGTTGAATTGGTGCAAATATTCAGTAATTGGACTAAACAGTAGATAATGTTACCCTTTTAAACTCCAGTAATGCTAAATAGTAATGTAACACCCCCACCCCCACCCATAATAGACTGATTTAAAAGCAGTGTTGGATAAATACACTCCTCTAGATTGACATTAATATTAACATAAGACAAACAATAATTCTTAAGTTAGAGAAATGTAGGAGGGCAGTGATTGTATAGTATGTAGTCTTCTCTAGCACATCCCAATGGTGTTAGGAATGGGGTTAAGCCAGTTCATTTGTGAAGTATTTGCTCGTGCCCCCTGATACACTTTCACAGTTTAAGCCCGATGAATTTTGGCATTGTCGTCTTGGAACGTGGTCGTGCCAACATGGGGAAAAAGAAAACCCTCTGAAAGGAACGACTTGGTCATTCAGTATGTTCATTTGGTCAGCTGACTTCATTAATTGTTACATATCATTGCTGAGCCTTGACCTGGCCAACTGAAGCAACCCCAGTTCACAGTACTGCACCCTGAGGCTTGCACAGTGGGCACATTTTGCTTCCCTTTTTACCCTAATGCACCCATTGCTCTAGAATAGGATCAATCAGGACTCAGTAGATTGCATGCCCTTATCCATTGCTCCAGTGTCCAGTCTTTATGCTTCCCAGCAAACTGATTTTCCGAGCAGCCTCACTAACAAGTGGTTTACTTTTGGCCCAGTCCTGTAGGATTCTTTCACTTTGTGTTTGTACAAATGCTTTTACTTTCATTATCAGTCATAGCCTTGTCCTTTGTTTCCATTCAGCGTCACCAAGTGTTCAAGATCTCTGATCATAATCTTTCAAGATTTTTTTTTTTTTTTGGTCCAGCCGCATTTCTTCCATGTAAGACATGTTACTATTATCCGTTCAGGTTTTAATAATGCATCGGTCAATTCCTTTCATTTCAGCCATCTCCTTCCAATAGTTGGACACTTTCTGGGTCACAGTACTGACTTCCAACATAAGCCAACATTCCAACATAGCTATTAGGCTAGACTTGCAGTCTACCAGATCTCTGACAAATATTAAATGTTTACTACTACTACTACTACCAATAATAATAATAATAATAATAATAATAATAATAATAATGACGATATTTATTTATAAAGCCCTTTACGCCCATATAAAATGCAGCTGAATGTGGTTTACAAAACCAAAACAAGTATTAGGGCACTGAAAATAATAAACAGTGAGTATTAAAGAGAAGAAGGAAATGAATAAAATGGCATTATAATTCAGAAAAAAATTATAATATACACAGAAATGGTAAGTCTGGAGGAGCATGCTTCTACTTTTGAAGCTTGGACTGTAATCGTAGTACTATATAATATAAATCTTATAAAGCATACTGTCTTTCTTTTGCAGTATGTGGTTTTGGATGCCATTTCTCTCAGGTATCTTTTTCAGTCCTTGGGGACATGTTTCCTGCCACTTTTGCCCCAGGTTGTTCATTAGGCATTTTGAAACATGTTTCTGTAAGGCTTCTTTGGCACAGTGTTTGCTGTGTAAACAAAACAAATGGGTTCAGTGGGCGTTCCATGGGCATGCCTCTCTTAATGTGCACTGTTGTTTCTGCTCCATGTTCCTACTGAGCAGTCTTATAAGTTGTCAGCACTGGCCTAGGGGTAGCTGTCAAGGGTGGGAGCAGAGAATTGGCTTCTGTTTGTAGACATTACTCATATGGCATTACTGTTTACTTTGCCCCACCTCATGACTTGTGAAGCGAATGTCTGTTGGAGAAATGACATTCTGTGCCACTTCTTTCTGCTCATATTGACTGTGAAGAGACTGAATATGTAGTGAAGTTGTCTGTACGTGTTTAAAGATATTCACTCTGTTCTCTCACAGGCTTGTCTTGCCATCTCCATGGCCCAATGATGAGGCGTCACTGGCTGCTGGTTGGTGCTTGCGGATGGGTGCTGCTGGTCCTTGTGTTCGTCAGCAAGTTCATCAACTTCAGCTTCAGAATGCCAGATGGTAAGTCAGAGCTGCAAAACAGTGTCCGTGCTTTAGTCACTCGGGACCTGAGCTTGTGAGGTTAAGCTTGTGAGGTTAGGCTGCATATGCTCAACACTGCTGCACTGTCTAAATGAAATACACAGTTTATAGCTACACTCTTTTTTTTTTTTCATTTACATTGTACATTCCATTTTATGTCTCTTGTACTTTTCTACACACAGTGTGTTTAAAATGTTATTTAATTGTCAGTAGGGCCGACACTAACTCAAAATGAAGCTTTATGTAAAATGATTTGATGATGGTTTACATTACAATGCTCATCTTTGTGCTTGTTCTTCGGGTTGTGTGTCGTATGGTAACAAACAAGGCCTGAATGACACACTTCTATGTAAATGGTTTCCTGCCAGGGTCTTTATATTTGACATCAAGTACTGCCTGTTCCGTACGGTTTGGAATATATATATATATATATATATATATATATATATATATATATATATATATATATATATATATATATATATATATATATATATATATATATATATATATATGTATGTGTTGTCATATAGTTCTCATAGTATGACAGCTATGAGCACCTATTTTTAATATTGCCCTGTTAAAAACCTCTGAACCTTTTTTTTTTTTTTTTTTTTTTTCCCCCCCCTCTCCAGATTATGGGGGAAGGCCTGAAATACTGAACTGGACCCTTCCATCCATAAAGACTGTGAAACCTTTACCCGAGCAGCTCATACAGAAGGCAGAATCACAGCCGTCTCCAGCAGTGAGTAAGCTTTTCAATGTCCAAGTCCAAATTACAATCACATGTCTACGTCTGGATGTCAGTTCTGGACATGGAAGCTGCGGGTGTGGTTTTACTTAAAGGGGAATTCCACCAAATGGGGATGTAGAGCATCTCACACAATTCATTCACAGTGATGATCATGGGAGCAAGGGTCCTAATGTCTACAATGCAAGAATAACCCTTTATTTATTGTCCTGAAGGATCAGGAAACAGTACATGCTCATGTATTCTATATGTTGTATATGATAATAGTACACGGTCGTAAATCTGGGAGCTGTTTTGCCGTACAGTGCCTTGCTTGTACGACAACAGCATCAATATATTTCACAATATAAACATTATGCCAAAACTATATCTCAAAATCATCGTAAATAAATGCCCCTGGCTTCTCCTTCTAAGGTGTGTCTGTTTGTGTAGTCCTCAGGTGACCCGACCGAGGTCGAGCTTTCAGATTGGCAGAAGGTGACTGTGCAGCGCTTGCAGCTTTTGTCCAGCGTTTGCAGGAACACCTCTCTGTGGAACCTCACTCACACTCCGCTACGCAAGTTTGTCCTCGACCGTATCTTTGTTTGTGACAAACACAAGATCCTTTTCTGCCAGACACCCAAGGTTGGCAACACACAGTGGAAGAAAGTTCTCATTGTTCTCAATGGTGAGAGATTTTAGCACAGTTTCTGTTTTTCATTTAGTATAGTAAAGCCTAGAACTTGGCTTTCTCCAGTGTATTCTCCAGTTCTGCGTAATTAATGGAATTCATCTCAACCATAAATGCTCTCTGAATAGACTCCTCTCTGTGTATAGGCAGATTGTGTACCAGTCCTCTCACTGCTGTGTCTTGATTCTGTGTTTTTAGGGAAGTTCTCCAAGGTTGAAGATATACCTGAAAATGTGGTCCATGACCATGAGAGAAATGGTTTACCTCGCCTGTCCTCTATGAGTGACGCAGAGATTACTGAAAGGTCTGGAAAAGTTCTTTGCTTAAGTTCAGCACGAAGTTGTAAATAAAAATTGGTAATGTGTTTATACACTTACTTGCATGATCTCAACAGCAGCTGGGAAGCCAAGATGGCACAGTGCTCTCTTTGGGTGGGAAGGATGGCTTAGTTCCCTTCTCCTGTTTATTTTTAGTGGTGCTGTACGAGCATCCACCAGCTTCACTTACACATTTCCCCCAAACATACGCAGTTCAGTTGTTGGTGTTCAGGTGGTTTTTAACTATTGTTAAAAAGTTTGGACTCACTTGGCATCTGAAAACAAGATGGTTGCACATGGTTTTTATATTATTAAAAATTTTGATTATAGAATTTTGCAAAGCAGTTACATAGTATACGTTAGTGTGTATATATAGGCGTACTGCCAGCAGTTTGCAGTGTTTAGAGATGTCAGGGAAATGTTGTGGCTGGTGCTGCCTCATAACTCGTGATCTCATGGCCATGACTTGCCCATGACCAACAACTTTGTCAGCCATTTGAGTTTTATTTCCTTGCACAAAGTTCAGGACCTGTAAAAGGATACTGGGACAAAATAACCTGTGCCTGCATACCTAATACTTCAATGTTAAATGTAATTCTTAACTGTTGTTTCAGATTACATACATACTTTAAGTTCTTCATCGTCAGAGACCCCTTCGAGCGTCTCATCTCGGCCTTCAAAGACAAGTTTGTGAAGAATCCACGCTTTGAGCCGTGGTACAAGCACAACATAGCGCCTGCCATTATTCGCAAGTACCGCAAAAGTCATCAAGACATTGGCGAAAGTGCTGGCTTGCACTTTGAGGACTTTGTCCGATACTTGGGCGACGAGCCTGGCCGACAGCACCTGGATCGGCAGTTCGGCGACCACATCATCCACTGGTTAACCTACACTGAACTTTGCGCTCCATGTGACATTTCGTACGATGTGGTCGGGCACCATGAGACTCTTGAGCGTGATGCCCCGTATATTCTAAAAGCTGCTGACATTGCAGATTTAGTATCGTACCCCACCATCCCACCTGGGATAACTCGTTACAACAGGACCAAGGTGGAGCGCTACTTTTCTGGGATCAGCAAGCGGGACATCCGCCGCCTCTATGCTCGGTATCAGGGTGACTTTAGCCTTTTCGGCTACCACAGACCCGATTTCCTGTTGGACTGATAAGAGGCTTGCTATGTCTATTTTTGTGAGGCGCACTCCTAAAGGATATTTTGTTATACTGGAGAGGAATTTGCCAGATGGATTTTTGTTGTTGTTGCTGCCTGACAGAGATAGTATTGAAGTTTTGCCTTTTTGCACTGAATTTGGACCAGTTATGTGCTTTTTCTGATCACGGTCGTGATTTTATTACAGGAAGCAATCTGTAGTTCGACACTAAGGCGCAGCTACTACGTGGAGCAGGAAAAGCCTGCTGGGAATTAGAGCATGCAGATGGTCCAGCTGGATCTATTTGGTAAAGCTGGTTGTTGATGCCTAGTTACTGCTTGGTCCTGGTTTTCGAGCCTTGGTATTTGGTTGCTACTGTGTTTGCAATATGAAAATGAAAGTGCCACATGATGATATTTAACAAAGGTTTCCTGTAGTGTTTTACTCAAAGGTATTTAACCCCAACAAAGAGAGGTCAACTTTAGGGACACAGTCTGTGACTTTAGAAAAACATTTATGGTCTTCCTGAAACTTCCTGTAAAACTAGATGATGCTGTTCCCCCAGAAATTCTTTGTACAATGCTGTGCAAAAGTCCGCTTTGATGTTTGTTTCACTTCTAGCCAAAATTGAGCATGTGTTAAGTCCAAGTTATTGCTTGTTCAGCGATACAGGGAACAAATAATCCTAACAGCAAATTAGACGACAGCCTCTACAGCTAAATCCAGTGTTAATTTTTCAGTATGTAGTGTATTCCCCTTCATTACAGCTTTTCTTTCTCTTGGACATGTTCTTTTAAGAAAGCTGAAGGAATATTTTCCCAAATCTCCAAAGTTCAGTCTTAGAGGTTGGTTATGATCCAGGATTTCTCAATTGCATATTTACTCATCCGTCCATAAAACCTTACAGTACTTACAGACATTTAATGTTTTAGTTTAGTTTTCTTCTTTTGTGCCCATTTCCTTTTGACAGTAACTTTTTATTTTTGTGGTAACAACATTTTCTGGTTATCTTCATACTTTAACTCTCTTTCACACTGTTCTTCAGTGGTCAGAAACAGCACAGGAGAAGTAGGATCATTCTCTGCGCTACAGTGATAGTGATGTGGTGTTAGGCTTTGTTGCGCTCGTATATGTGGATCAGACATAGCAGAGTGTTTAAACACTGTGTCCACCCACTGTCCACTTCATTAGACACTCTTAATGTGCTGGTCCACCTTGTAGAGGGAAAGTCAGAATGCAGTGTCCTCCAGTCCTTCATCAGTGGTCACAGGATGCTCTTGGCTGGATGATTTTGCTTGGTCGACTATTCTCAGTCCAACAGCACCACTGTGTCTGATCCACTCATATCAGCACAACACACACTAACACACCACCACCACCACGTCAGTGTCACTGCAGTGCTGAGAATCATCCACCACCCACATAATACCTGCTCTGTGGTGGTCCTGTGCGGGTCCTGACCATTGAAGAACAGGGTGAAAGGGTAGGATAACAACATACACAGAGAAACAGATTGATCGTAGAAGTAAAACTAGAAGATGCACCTATGTGGTAAGTGGAGCTGATAAAATGGAGAGTGAGTGTAGGTACAGGGTAGGTGTTCTTAATAAGGGGCTCAGTGAGTGTTAATATAGCTGTAGAGGCTTCTGTGTTCACGATGGTTGTCTAATTGCAAATTGAATGAACATGCGTCAAGTCTCTGACTTTTGCACACCAATGTACTCTACTTTGAGCACCACTTAAGTTCTGATTCTGAATAAGTTCTAACCACAGAAGCAGTGTATTTGTAAACAGTGCATTTCAAAGGTCTCTATCTTGCGCCGTTCGTTATGAGGCAAGAAAGTTACTCTAAACTCTAAACTACTAAAAGAAGTGGTGTTAAGGTAAATCAGAGTTGCTCTACAGTAACTAACAGGGGCTCACTGCAGACTGAAGTAGTAGTTGTAGTTTTGAAGGCTTTGGGTTTCAGGAACTTTCTAATTTGATTTTGTCAGTACAGATGTAAGGACTTGTCTTCCAAAATTCTGCCTCAACCAACTTACAAAACTGACAGAGGAACATGGAGTTTATTTACTAATAGGATGATGTTATTAAAGACTTCTGGGGGGGGGGGGGGGGGGGGGGGGGGGGGGGGGGGGGGGGGGGGGGGAGGGGGGGAGGGGGTGGGGTGGGGCGGGGGTGGGGGGGGGGGGGGGGGGGGGGGGGGGGGGGGGGGGGTGGGGGAGGGGGGGGAGGCGAGGAGGGGGGGGGAGGGGGGGGGAGGCATTTCTTGATTTCTAATAAATATTAAAATGTCTCTCTGAATGGGATTGTGTGTTTTCTAGCAGACCTCAGATTATATTTATGGATGAATATCATTTATCATCTTTTAAATCAACAGCATACATTTAATAAAATAGTAACTGATCTATAACAGTGTTATGTAAATATCTGGACCTCCTGGCCAAACGACATTTTGTTAAAACAGTGAATATGCTTCTGCACACATTACTACACAGTTACACTGTATAAAACCTGTATATGATGAAATTCCCTATTGTACCAGGTCATTAATGAGTCCATATCTTAGATATTTTTCTTTTAATTTTATTTTTACCCCGTATTCTGCACTTGTAGTATGTGTGCTTTTATATACAGAAATAGCCGTCATCGATTACACAACTTTTTTTCACAAACGTAGATGTGAGTCCTCATTGTTGGGAAACACGTTGTGAATGACATGAGCGGAGCACAGTGCGTGTCTTTGTGCTAAACACAATATAGTGTTTTGTTCCTGGTTCTGGTAACTGAAGATAACGTGACTCAGAATCAGAAGAATGGCCTAATTTTGCTATTGGATGGTAGAGCTGTACAATACATCACTTGTTAATCACTAGTATGATATTGGCCTTTGCAATGCTGATTTCACAAAAAGCTGCAATATGCAAATAAGCTCCCTGACCAATCAAAGTTTTCCATTGTGTGTTGTGAGCATCCCTGAAAAACTATTCAGGCATTCCCGAGGTATTTCTGTGGGTGTTTGGATGAATCGAGGCATTTGCATGTTCCAAAGAATGTGCATTCAAGCAATTTATATGGCCCTCAAGGGTTCACCGGTTCATTCAAATGCAGTAATTGTCCATATCATACAACCATAATGGGCATTGTTATGGCACACTTATGCAAAAGTCTACAAATCCAATTCTACAGAAGTTAAGACAGTCTGTGAAATGCTTAACAAAAAACAGAAAACAGAGATGAATGAATTTAGATCCCGTATGAAACTGAAAGCACAATTTTGCATCAATTTTTTGGTCTCAAATTTGCAAATATGCCATTTGCAAATTTGAGAGCAGCAACACAGTCCTGAATTTGAATTTGACTAGAGCACCTAAACCTAAAGGTTTTCCCTTGTATTGCCTCAATACCCTTTCCCTTTAACAGCCTTAATAGTGATTTGGGAAATGAAGACACCAGTTGGTCTAGTTTCTGTAATGTATGAGTATGCTTTGCGTCTGTACAGGGCCTTTATGTCTCTTACACACGTTTTCAGTAGGAAAGAGGCCTGGACTGCGGGTAGCACCCACTCTCATGTTGTGCAGAATAGTTCTCGGTCTTATCAATATTAAATAAGGTCCTTCTTAAAAAAAATTTTGTGTAGAAGGCAAAATACGTAATACATAGCACGATACATACTCTAAAATGTGTTTAGTGTTAATTGTCCAGGTTACTCACTAATACGGCCCCTCCATACAATGACAGACCCTGACTTTATGTTGGTAGCAGTCTGAGTGGTCCTGTTTTTTCTTCACTGTGTTATTTCCATAATTATTCACAGAAGTAGACTCATCGCAGAACGTGTTTCCACAGAGCATCGGTCTGGAGAAACCATATTCCTGGTGTGTGTCAGTATACTTGGCTAATAAACCTGATTCTGATTCTGAGTAGGTGATGCCATAGAACAGTATTTCTCAACCCTGGACCTGGAGGCACACTGCCACACACATCTTAGAGCTTTCCCTGCTCCCGACACACCTGATTCAATTTGTCAGCTTCTTAACAAGCCCTTTTAGAGTAGCAGGGGGTGTGTTAAAGCAGGTAATCCACTAAAAACCACAGGGCAGGGTGCCTCCAGGACCAGGATGGAGAGACACGGCCATGGAAGAACTACTGGTCTCCTAAAGTACAGTGTTAAGGCAAGATATTTGTGACTACTGCGAATGATCTTTTTGCAGGTATATTGCAGGTAAAGCTACTCACTGACTGAATTTAGCAAAAACATCAAGCCATAGATCAAGTGTACAGGAATTGTACAGGGCTGAGGTTCTATTTTTCCAATAACCATTATAACTAGAAAAAGCCTAAGTTGCGTTTACCCCTATACTATTGGTTGAAGGTTTTTTCCAAATTTTTGCGCAAGTTAATCTGTGGCATGTACACAAAGTCATTCAGGTGGTTTGATGTGAAATGTGCAGTTCAAGAGAAACTTAACAGCAAGTTAGAATTGTTCCTGGTGGTGATCATGGGAACCAGAAGTCTGAGAAGCCTCCACACAGACAGTTATTACATGAAATAACTACAAATATGCTGCCTTATGTCTTTTTTCGGCATTGTAGTTTTGAGACATGGACTGAAAAGTTCATGCATGGCATTGTAAAGCAAAATAGTCCCCAAAGAAAATATACATTTAAGTTTTATGTCCCTTGTCAATGTGTATTGTGTTGCACTTATAATGACCTTTCTCTAGGTACCAGCACTGACCCCCTGTTCGGGCAGTGTCTGAGCTCGTGGTGAGTTTTAGGCTCTAAACTTCCTACTAACTGGAATATTATCCAACAGATCACTAAGCACGGTTGTAAGTCGCTCTGGATAAGAGCGTCTGCTAAATGCCTTAAATGTAAATGTAAATGTTTTACTGTTTCAGTCCTCTCAACATTACATATAAGAACTCATCTGACACATGTACATATGTTCTGGCTGGGAAATAAAAACGCTGTATATGTACACAATGTGACCACTGGTATCTGTCACCACCTCTGTAAATGAAAGCGTCTGTATGTTTCCCTACAGTGAATAACATCACACAATTAAACCACCCTGAATGACTTTACTTCCCTTTAGTTGTTTAAGTGTGCTGAACTTTAGGCAAAGATATGTGAAATTCTACAACTTCCTCTCCCAAGCGTTTGGTTCAATCAAACAGAGCATAGTTTCTGTGTAAAACTGGGTATTTTAGGACAAAATAAGATTAGCTGTCCTGTTATTAAACAGGTCTAATGTTGGATTATCTAGTATATCTGCTTATATGAAATCACCCACTTAACTGTTAATTCACTCCATGTGGATCCTATTGAAAGCATATTTAGGTCATTTCTTGCTAGAGAAATGAAAAGAACATGCAGAGTCGTTTCGGCTTTGAGCTTTGAGCACTAACTGACCACTAGGTGGAAGCACTGTTACACTATTCAATGGAACATGACCTCCCATTCATTCTGACAGCCCTTGTCCAGTACTGTAGATTAGAAATGACTATATCTATATCTGACAGTCTGCCCAATGTGATGATGGCCATTAGAATGTAGTTTTATTCTACGTTTTTAAATGTATATTCAAACAAGTCTATCCTGTTTTTTGCTTGGGATGAACCATCTCGGTTAGATAACATCCAGCCTGTTTACAGCTGGACTGATTAAAGCTGTTCAGATGTGGGGCATCAGATTTCCTGGGCAAACTTCTATCAGCCTGTTCGTTTAAGCACGGGGAGAAGCAGCTAACTGTTAACCAAAGCAAGAGAAATGAGATAAGAAGAAAAAATAATAATAAAAAGGTATTTGTGTGTAGGTTTGACATCATGAGACATGCTAATGTTTCAAGTTTCACATTCAACTGCGCATGTGACGTAAGCAAGGATGGCCCCTATCGCAGTACCTGATTGACCCAATGGCCATGATTGTGGACATTCAGCATGTAGTGATGCCCTCATCCTGTTAGTGCTAGCATTTTTGGCAGGTGGCTGCACGATGCAGGACCACATGACGACAGGCCGATAACTGAACTGCCCTTAACACCACGTCAGTGCCACCAAAGACTCAATGGTGCTAGGAAGTGACAGCGGGTCATCTTCAGGGACGAGTCCTGCTTCTGTCTTGGTGAAGATGACCAACAAATACGTGTATGGAGGCACTGTGGTCAGCACCAAGATTAACTTGTTGTCACGCGTCACATGTCCAGAAGACCAGCAGGAACTGTGTGAGAGTATTCAAACTGCATGGGATGGATTATCACAGGACACCATTAGGAACCTTTACCACTCCATGCTGAGATGTGTGGCATGTAGTGTTAGAAACTAGAAAGACACTACTTCTGTATGTGCAGGTCAAAAAAGATTGCATCAGTCTAAATTTGTCATCATGTATTGTCCCTGGTGACCTTTATCTTCCTTCCCAATAGCACCGCAATCCACAGCTTCCTTCTGGGTACATATGTTGTATGAGTGTATGTTTTACATTGTAGTTATAGTCATCAAATTGCTTAATAAGTAATCTTCACAGTCTGAGCCAACACAGGGCTGCTTTCACTGGCACGGTACCGGATTACACTCTCATGGGAATGAAATGTGAAAAGGCAATTAAAGGAAGCAGCTTCACAGAACCAGGTGTTTCACAGGCCACAGACTGAAATGATTGTGTAATCCAGTGCTTGGTGTATCCACACCTATTGTTACCCCCGTGTTTTAAAAGGGCTGTGTCCGGCTTACTCAGTGTGGTTAGTTTTTTCCTGCTTTAACATACCGAATTTCCTCTTTTCTTTCTGTCATGTATCGTATTTTGTTTTTCATCTTCTCTTTAAGCCTTAGAATTAACCAGGCTGGTTTTGTTACTGTGCTGTTAAGGAGCCTAGTTCACTAAGCTGTTTCAGTACTACTTCTTTTTCAGTCCCAACCCACCACCATTTCCACTCAGCACTCTGAAGTGTGTTTTGCCTACACTGTGCCAGTGCAGCGCAGTTTTTCTTTTTCCACTTGCGCTCGGTGAGCTTAGCCTCAGTAGGGTAGCCATGCACACTTTGCAGTGCAATGGTTTTTTAATATGCTTCTTTTGTTGGGGAAGTCAGAAGCGACCATGCGTACATGTTTGTTGTTGCCTTGTCTGGCTTTAAGTCTTGTTTAAACTCCTGGAATGGGACTTATGTCCGTATGTTACCTAGCAGTACTGAAGTAGGATCAACAAAAGTGGACAAAAGATGGAGCAGTTTGGCCTTTAAGTCCCAGTTTAAACTTTGAAAACAGAGTGTTGTGGTTCCACTTTTGTCTTATTGGTCCATGAAACATTTTTCTAGAAGCATTGTGAAACGTCCAAGTAATCTGGGGCAGACTTGTGATGGGACGGCCTTGCTTTTTTGGACAGCAGTGGTTTAATTGTGGTGCCTTTCCATAAACATCATTCTTGTTCCGTGTTTATCTAATAGTGGACACATGAACAAAGGTTCTTTAAGTTTGTAGAGCCTTGTGTAGGTTCACTTCTTTCAGGATTGCCTGTTGTGCTCCTGGAGAGATCCGAACAGGATGTCCACTCCTAGGGAGAACAGCAACAGTCCTGAATTTTCTCCACTTGTGGACAGTTTGTCTGACCGTGGATTGATGGTCGCCCAGCTCCTAAGTAATGCTTTTGCAGCCTTTTCCAGCTTCTGGAAGCTGTTGGTATCAAAGCATGATTCACACAAACCTTTCCTGAGAAGGACAGATTTGTCAATAACTAATGGAGCGTATTCTGGTAAAGACAACCAGCGAATCCGTGTGTGGAGGCACCGTGGTCAGCGCCAAGATGAACGGTTTGTTGTCACATGTTCAGAATTGAATGCCTGATTTCACTCCGCCTCCAACCCTACCACAAAATCTGCAGTCACAGTGTGAAGATATTCAAACTTCATGGGATGGATTATCACAGGACACCATTAAGAACCTCTATAACTCTATGCCGAGACACCTGGTATGTTGTGTTAGCAAAAATGGTGGCCCAACACATAATGAGATACCCTGTCTGTATGTGTAGCTCAGTAAAAATTGCCCAATCATTTATTGTTCCTGGTGACATTTTGGTTTCTGGTGTTTGCCTTCCCAATAGCATTGCAGTCTGACATTTCATTCTGTATGCAACTCTTTTTTGGATGATGAGTGTATATATGGAATGTACGAATAAATATAAATGCATGTTTGGAAAGTTTTCGTGCCCCATCAAACAGAAGTGTTGTCCAGTCACCTCTCTGATTTAATTTATTTGTTTTGATTTAACTGGAAATATTTAATATGCCCAGCCACAACCCAAGCCTACCGCACCCTGCCTTTGAACTCCAGTTTATCACTATTCTACTGTTACTTTTCTGATGAGTACAAACTGTAATAAACTGTGCAGGTACATAAAATATGTTCTAGCTCTAACTGAAGGTTTTCATCAAAATGTTTCGGTGAAACAATCAGTGTGAGCAAACCATGGTTCCCATGACAACAATCTCCCGTCACATCCTGTGTGTGTGCGTGTGTCTTTCTCTTTTTCTTTCTTATATTGCATGTGTTCCCTTTCTGAATTGATCATGTGCAGAATCGAACGCTCCATTCATAACGGTATGTATTTACCACAATGTTCCCACTCACAGACACTCACGTGGTTTTATATAAGGACTCCTCACGTTTAGTGACCTGAATTAATTCACAAGCAACAGGCAGAGAACGACCACCCGTGTATGGAGGTCTTTGTGAACAGCGCCATCGTCACATGCATGCACCCTCCAGAGCATGTGCCACACCTGCTCCGGTGGACTGCAGGGCTGAAAGAGTGTGTTTTAGGGAGAGGGGAGGGGTGTTAGATGCACGGCGTAAAAGAGAAGCAACGGGAATTCAAGCGTAGAATGAAAATAGGCCTTAAGTGGCCAGTGAACAGTCTGGATGCTGTGTCTAGACTATCTATTCAGTAGTCTGGAGTTTAATCTCAGCTATTTTCCCCTCAATCAGCCGAGAAATGCTGGCTATCCCAAATTTGCCCTTGTAATTCTGCACTAGAGATACAAGTCTAATGTAGCTACAAAGACAACATGTACACTGATTAGCATCTTTGCTAACTTTTTACAGTTAAAAGTGTACTAACTAGCATTAGTAATACATTAACAATGCTTACCGAATGTTAACATGCATGTTTACATGTTAAGTGGATGTGTTTACTTAACATTAGTTAACCATTGTTAATGTATTACTTCATGTTAACTAATATATTACTTCATGTACGTTAGCCAACATTTTATATTACATAACCTACAGGGGTTGGACAATGAAACTGAAACACCTGGTTTTAGACCACAATCATTTATTAGTATGGTGTAGGGCCTCCTTTTGCTGCCAATACAGCGTCAGTTTGTCTTGGGAATGACATATACTGCGTCCTGCACAGTGGTCAGAGGGAGTTTAGGCCATTCTTCTTGCAGGATAGTGACCAGGTCACTACGTGATGCTGGTGGAGGTTCGTCTTTCTTTGTGGTATGCTGACATTACCCTGGATACCGTGGCTCTTGATACATCACAAAGACTTGCTGTCTTGGTCACAGATGCGCCAGCAAGACGTGCACCAACAATGTGTCCTCTTTTGAACTCTGGTATGTCACCCATAATGTTGTGTGCATTGCAGTATTTTGAGCAGAACTGTGCTCTTACCTGCTAACTGAACCTTCACACTCTGCTCTTACTGGTGCAATGTGCAGTTAATGAAGATTGGCCACCAGGCTGGTCCAATTTAGCCATGAGACCTCCCACACTAAAATGACAGGTGTTTCAGTTTCATTGTCCAACCCCTGTACATAACATTTTATATTAAGTATTACCATATCTTGGAAGTCTTTGTATACTTGTTTCAAACCCCAGAGGGGAACCTTCCGGGCCCTTCAGCCCTGCAGTACTCACATGGGCCCAGAACTCATAAAAGAGAAAGAAAAGGTTGATGACTCCCATTCCAAAAACCATCACGTAAAGAACAACATCTGGGAAAAATGAAGAATGTCTGTACGTTATTAATTATATATATGACTATAGCAAGGAAATTTGGAGAGCTAATGATAGTTAAATCGACTTAGCTGACTAACTTGCAAAGATGTACCTCAGTTATCACCTTCAGGTGGGTAGATGCATTGGCTCTGGCAAGCTTGTTCGACTGTAAGCCAAGTTTTTATTACACATATTACAATTTACTACAAATGACTTCTACTCAAGTTTGCTCCTGCTGGATGTGTGCAGTTGATAGGATTTGTTCTTCAGACAGGCTGTTTAGAACAAGAGCTGCCAATCCCAATCTCAGTGACCCCATGCTGGGTAGATTTATGTGCTTTCCCTTACACTACACACCTGACCCAGCACACAAGAGGAAACTGGTTTATGAGTTGAATCATGAGTGCTAGATGAGACAAAGCACAAAAACGTGCAGGGCTGCCAGAATGCCTGGAATCAAGAAACTGATTCCTTTTGGGAGTGCCCCCCATTCCTACTGCCATGGACAACAAGCCTATCATAGGCCCATGGATGTAACAATAGGCTAGCATGATTGCAATGGCTCCCAAATAAACTTTGGCTTGCCATGTAGATGTGCATCAAAAACTAGAGAAATGTAGACCATACTTGAGAAGACAACATGTCTTCTACTATCAGTCACACTCCAGGCATTAACAGCCTGGACATGAGGAATTTGTGGTGGGTTGAAAAGGGAGAGTACTCTTGCTTGTAGTGGATTCTGCTTCAGTCAGATGCCTGGATGTGTATTCCTGTTATGAGATCACGTCTGTCCCCTGAGTTTAGGCCTTTAGAGACGACCTGGTGATATTTGTTGGTTGTTTTTCAAAGACATCCTAGGTGAAGATGAGCCGTAGTCTAACCAGGTTTGAGCCTGCAACACCTTCTAGCTCATCGCCCACACACACCCCATAGAGCTGCAGGACTTATCACTATGGTAAAGGTGTTTTGTCTGTTTTTGACTTGACCTTTGATATATATGGTCTAAACCGAGAGCCTTGCTTTAATGGCCACTGACTCTCACACTGTATGACTTGGCGATTGTAAAAATGGACACAGTCACATATCAGCTCACAGCTGCACATCATCGTTAAAGCGTGTTTTGAACAATTGTATAGATTGTGTGCTGCACAGCGTCTGAAAACAAACTATCAGCTTGGTCTGAGTGATGCAGTGCAAGCAGCTAGAAGAGCAGGTTAGAGGAGGAAACGTATCTGGGGTGCATTTTCCAAAGGCCTTATTGAACAACTCCCATAGCTAAATGATAGAGAGACTATCAGTTTGAACACTCTCTCTTTCTCTCCAAGGCTACCACAGCGATTGCTCAACAATGCTTTCGGAACACACTGTCCTGTATTACAAACAAACCTCTCTTGTATAGGGTGTTTTCCAATTCTCAGGTTGTATGTCACCTATGGAAACAGCCCTGGGCCAGGAGTGTTTCTCAACTCCTGTTTCCGTGTAATTACTGGGCTTCGTTTTTTTGCTCTCCACCTTTCATGGCAATAAAAACTGAAGTTTTAAAGAACACTTCCCCTGAATGCTCAACTAGCTATTAATGAATGAGCATAAAGTGTGTGAATCAGATTGAGGTGGTTGTGTAAGACTGTGGGTAGTGTAATAAATGGAATGTATAAGCTACAAGACTAATTAGACCAACTATTAAAGCTCCTCTGGCAAATAGTGTGCTAGAACCATCAGACATTTGCATTAAGGCTGTGCTGTTTTGGAAATCTCTTGGTTATCATGGGATTCAGACACTCTACCAGAACCATACTGTGTTGTACATGTTATGAAAATGTACGCATTAGGAACCTCTTCCCAGAGAAAGGATTTGTCTCAGTAAAGTCAGTTATACATGAGTGATCTCTAAGAGTGTAGAGCCACCTCAGGCAAATCTGGACATTGTCCCGATACTATTCACCCACAGTCTATTATATCTAATCTATTACAATTATATGTGCTATTAATATAAACCAACAGATATCTGATTGGCTCATGAAGTGGCACCTCCTGCTTGCCACTTTGTTTTTACTGAAGTATTGTACCGGAAATGTCTCATTAATGTGAAGGCTTAACCATTGCTGATACATGTGACGAGAGCCGGTTATGAGGAAGTTGACTAAAGATTTACTTCATAAATTGGCGGTGAGTCAACTGCACTATAGACCTTAACCTAAACGAGTGCCAAGAAAAAGAGACATAGCCGAGTCCGCCCATGGCTTAGAATTTGCAGTATGCAAACGAGTCACTTGTGTGTTTTTCTTTAATAATCAAAAATGAATATGGCTAATGAAAATGGAGCTGGTTTATTTAATGCATGTGTAATGAAATGAGTCATTTGATTTGACAATTTTAACTATTTATTGACCCTGTGGTTAATCATTCATCATTGAAGTGGTCTACTGCATGAGGGTTTTTTATAAAAAGAGAGGTCCATTGAAATCTAAATTGTATTTGAATACTGTATAATATACAGGGGTTTTCACCTCCTCTGGCTAAATTACATATTTTGTTCATTTTCTAATTGACAATAAGTTACACATCTTCAACTGAGAGCACCTTTAAATGTGGCATTTTTCTGCTAATTCTAGTGCACAGTTACTTTTAATTTTATATTTAGTTTAACATGTTTGGAGAAATAAAAAACTATAAAACTACAGTAGAAAATCTGCCATAACATTTACACAGGCCACAGTTGTGTTTCATTTCCATCCCAAAATCCAACTGCAAAAAAGTTGGGACGCTGTGTAAAATGTAAATAAATGTTAATAAAAACAGAATCCAATGACTTACAGATCTCATAGAGCCGTGTTTTAGAACCAATAGAACGCAGAACACATATCATGTGTTTAAGTGAGACATTTTACTGTTTCATGAAAAGGATTAACTCATTTAGAATTTGGCAGCAACACATCCCAAACAAGTTGGGACTTCTAACATCAGTCTGTAAATGCCTGGGACGTGAGGAGATCCGTTGCTGGAGTTCTGGGAGACGAATGTTGTCCCATTCTTGTCTGATGCAGGAAATTGTTCCACAATTTTTAGACACAGTTTTTTGCAGATTTTTGTGCCTCTGCCCATCTTTGTTCCTGAGAGAATCTGGCTCTCGAAAATGCTCTTTTTATACCCAGCCATGTGACGTTTTGTCACAGATTGCTCCTCCAGCTGTTATTTGTACCAAGTACTTTGGCCAGGCTTTTTACTGGCCCTGTCCCAACTTGGAAATGACGTCATGCATCTGTTCTGGTATGAGTGTCCTCTTATTCTAGTAACTTTCATGGTAAATAGTTAAACTGAGTTTGGCTTGAACGTGGTACATCAGATCTCAGGATTGCAACATTTTCAAGCTACTAAGTGAGCAACTGGCTAGCCAGCTAAAGTTAAAGTAGGCCCAGACAGTAATGAACCACTTTTACTTTTTTATGGTGCCTGAGAGCACTTTCCCTGTAATGTTGTTTAACCCTAGAATGAAATCATGTTACTGTCACTTGAGTTTATTATTAATAAAGTACTTTTACTTTAATGTAAATGTCAATACAGAGTTAAAAAAATGCACATTTTAGCAGATAAACAAATTTAAAAAGTGCAGTTTGTTTAAAAATTTAATTTCTAATTCAGCCAATCAAAACAGAGCAGCTGCTATTAACTCTCCAACCCCCATGAGTTCAGAGATATCAGGTGTAAAGCTCTGCTGGTAAACCCTTTAGACATTTAGGTTGACGAAGCGGACATAACCAAAATGGCTCTGCTTAAACTGTGTCACATCGTGCCTAGCCCTGCCCCTGTACCTGCCTGGTTCTGTCTTGTTTACCTTCCCTCATGTTCTCTCTGCCATGTGGTTTTATTTTCTCTGCCATGTGCTTTTTATTGTCCCTGCCATGTGGTTTTATTTTGTTTTGGTTTTGGCTCCTCCCCTCCCCTGTCCTGTCCTGGCTTCAGTCCGTACCTGTTCCTACTTCCTGATTCCGCCCTGGTTTAGTGTTTTCAGGTATCCTGACATTAGTGTCTGTATATAAACCCGTTTGTTTCCTGTCCAGCATCGTGCTCGTACTCTTCGCGGCTCTGGTTCCCTGCTCGTGGTTTCATTGGAAGTTTCCAGTTTGTCTCTTTTTTTAGTCCGTTTATGCTCATCTTAGTTTTTCGTGTGTGTTTTTTCATGGACTCTGTGTTCCTGACAGCTTTTGGACTATGATGAATAAAAGGCACTGACCTGGAGTTACCTTGGCTGCCTAGCCAGCCCACTTCTTACACACGGTAAATGAAGCAAGTAACCAAAATGGTTACACAACGACTGATTAATGGATGTTTATCTCCACCCTCGTGGAGGGTGACCATGTTGAATGATCATTAAGTCAACACTGTTGTAATGAAGTAGTTGATTTTTTAGCAAGCTGCCATTGCTCACTTTATATAGACCCTATTGTTGATTCATATGCATATTTGCTAACTTGATATTTCTGTCTTTTTGTTTTTATTTACCCCTGTAATTTGTGTGTGACTGGATGAATCAGTGTGTTCATGTAAGCCAGCAAAGGCCATTTATTTTGGTCAAAAAGGTGCATGACTGCATGCATGCAAATGAATTCAGGTGAACTGTTTAACCTATGCGTTCTTTAGGGGCTCATTACCTACACTGTATTTGCATTAAAAAAAATTTACCCTCAATGTTCATGTTGGAAGTATCCTTTGGAGATTCTAGTTCATGTAATATCTGTGATTATGTCCTCCTGGAATGACTATGGCGCATTGTGGGATGTAGTATATGATAAGGAAAACACTGGCTGTTTATTATATTTGGAATATGTGAGGAAATTCCTGTTAGTGGCATACTGCATACTACTTTTCTACTTTTGGCCACAACTGAAAACAGGGCCTTCTTCTTAGGCATTACTGAAAATGGAGGGACCCTGTAAAAAAGCTAATGGGTAATACAATACTTTTGCTATACTCTATGAATTAAAGCTGAAAGTCTGCACCTCAGTCACATTTTGCTTGCTTCTTTTCAAATTCATTGTGGTATATGAAGGTAAATCACTGTCCAAATACCCACAAACCTGACTGTATATTCAAAAATCCATTAATTTGTTAGTTCGACAATAAATACCTTGCCTTTGTATTGTTTTCAGTGGAATTGAATAGGACTTTACATAAAATTCCCACTGTATTGTATTGGAATCCGGTTTGTAAGTACCATGGTTTGTCTATCTAGTAGTATAGGCACAATGCCACTATTTTGTTCTTACACGCACGTGCATGTTCATCGTTAGCTTGGAGTGTAAATGGTGCCACGTGGATTAGACCTAAGGCCAATTATCATAAGCTTTTTAGTCGTCTCATCAGTGCGGAAACCCAGAGCTGGTTGACATGCAGTACCAGAACACTGACTTCCTGCAGGCACCCCCTCCAGTTTTATTGACTTCTTCTGGGAACAGTTAGTGTCGGAGTATGTGCAATGTCCAACAGCTTGATCACAAACAGGTGGAATAAACTGACATCATTTGTTCCTGTCAGGACATGGGAATGAACAGAAATAACTCACTGTTAATATGTAACTATCTAGACTATGTTGTCAACAAACACTGTGTTCCCTAAAGTGACTAAATCATCACTGAGTGAGGTTACTTTAAGCCCCCAGGGTAAAATGCTTCCCCACCCCTTCAGCCCCACCTCTAAAACTCTTGATTCTGATCATATGACAGGAACAAATCTTTTCTCCACCCAGAGAATGCCTTTGGTCCACACTATTCTGGATTGGTGCATTCCTAGGATTTACTGGCCTGGGAACATTGTGGGGTCAGTAGAGGTAGTCACTTAATGAGGAAGACTACATTAATACTGGGTAGAGCCTCACTTAGCTCTGAAAACAGCCTCTGTTCTTTGTGAAATGAAGTTCACAAGATGTTGGAAACATTCTTTTGAGATTCTGGTTCATGTTATGTCAGTGATTATGTCCTTCTGAAATGACCATGGCTCACTGTGGGATGTAGTATATCGTAAAGCTGGCTATCTATTATATTTGGAATATTTGGAATTTGTGAGGAAATTCATGTTGGCCACTGCATACTACTTTCTACTTTTGGCCACTATTAATGTGATGTAGTAGGCAAATTTGAACACAGCCCATGTAAAAGACGGGGCCATTCAGTTGTTCCTCCAACCGGCTCTCAAGATATTAACTAAAACAGGAACTTCTTGTTAGGATTTACTGCCGTAATGTTTGTTTCCATTTATTCTTGTTCTAATGTCTGTTTTTTTGTACAAGCGGAAACAGATCTGTTGTCCCATGTAAGTGGTCTGAAACAATTTGTGTGCTTGGTGTACGTGTAACTTCTTTAAGAACAACAGGCCAGGCGGCTTAAGGTCATATAAACTCATTTTGGAGGACTTTAATATTGGTCCTAATGCTGCAGTTTACTGCCCTGAGGCCCTGACCACTACTACCCTTTGAATTGCCTCTGAATTGTTCCTCTCACTGAAAAGTCAACAGACACCATAAAAAGGGCTCTGCTACACTTCACCACTGGCAGCAAAACATAGAGTTCTGTACTTCTGCTATAGGCCAAACATCATTTATCAATATGATTGGAAACCTGAGAGCCAAGATGACACTTTTTATTTAGCTTTAGCACACGTTCAAGTATATTCATTGGCAATTCAAGGGTATATGCAATGTATTATGCAAGCGAGTTCTAAGCATTGCTTTATGTTCTTGAACACACCTTGTTATTATGACCATAAAAAGAGATCATTTACAGATGAAGACCTACTCAGTGTTTACTCACAACACAGATACTACAGACTAACAAAGCTAATTATTCAACACTCCAGCCACAGCTGATGTTAAACAGCTTCTTTAACAATTGAGCATCAGCTGTAATAAGATCTACTAATAGCTGGCATGGGAAAGCTGATCCAGAGCCACACTTGTTGATAGTACTTCTAATCTCAACCACTGATCATAAAACTAACCTGACGTGGCAGGTTCTGTCACTAGCAGTCAGCACTTTTGCTCTTTTGCACTTCATATGTACAGTTACTATAGGCACCATTTGTAACATTTGGGGTTTTAATAAGTGTCTGGAATGGAATTCAGACTCCGGATTCTGTTCGGCTTAATGATCTCAGATCCACAGCCAGTCTACAGGAATAGAGCCTTCTTCTAATGACCCAACATTTTATTATCTCATGTGAAATTATAACTTCTGTAAGAATTCTATTCCAGACAGTGAGGTGTGATTTGCTTCCTTGTCCACATGTACCTGTTCCAAAAAATACCTGTTGGATAGGTAGTATGGATTAAATATGCTGCCAGTTCCTCATCATTTTGCATGCTTGTTATGTGCATCAGAGCCAATTTACATGCTAACTTGCTCATGTCAAGTCATGATGGTTTTAGTCGAGAACCGTTGATGTAAGGTTTCTTTGCGGTCAACTTCTCACATGTAGACCTATAAACATGTAAACATTGTTTTTTTTATGTTTTATTATGTTGTATAAATGTCTGAAGCTGTGTACACTGGCCAGAGAGCCCCTGCTAATGCATGTACGCCATCAAAGAGTATGAGAGCATCAGAACTAGCCCGTAGCTGGGTGGAAGAAGACTTCCTGGTCCAATAAGTTTGGTTTTCTTTTAAATCATGTGGATGGCAGGGTATGTCTGTGTCTGAGATGCTCTAGGCAATGTTCTGCTAGGAAACCCCGGGCCAGGAAGTAATATGAATGTAAATTCCACATGTGCCACCCACCTGAGTGTTGTTGCAAACCAGGTACACCCCTTCCTGACAAAGGTATTAAGTGGCCATTTTTAGCAGGATAATGCTTCCTGACAAACACTCGAGAAACATGACTAAAAGTTTAGGGTTATTAAACTGTCTATCCATATATCCCAGATCTCATTTCAATTGAGCATTTTCAACGGTCTTGTAGGGTCCATGCCTTAGCAGCGGTTCAGAGCCGTTTTGGTGGCAGGCAAAAGACCAACAGTATCCCAGGCAGGTATGGGCTCAGGCGGATAATGTCTTCTCTTACAGCCTATAACTAAACTTAACTAAACTACAACTAAAAACAGCATATTGGGACGTATCACAAGTTCATTCATAAGCGCTTGTGAGTTTAAGCTGAATGTGTCATCGTTTTGAAAATCACTGCTGTTGCTTTCTGTGGTAAACTGAAATGTTCCTAAGCTGACATGTTGGTGAGAGAGATCACACATCATTCATGTGTGTGGGGCCGACGTGTATATCGGACATTTACGGAAATACGGAACAAATCGCGCCCCGTATTGGTTTAATACAGGACGCAACATTTAATTGCCAAATAAAGGACGATTACGTATTTTACGGGACGGCGGCAACCCTAACTATACCATCAGACCCACTGTATTTTGGTGTTGTTAATATAAACAATATTTAAGATTTGTAGTTTAAAACATTCCAAACTGAACAAAAATTACCACAATTTGGACAGTATGTGTGTGGTATTGCAGAGATATTTACTGAAGCTAGCATGCTAACCAGCCAGCCTTGGCCTATCCTGTGTTGTAATGTCCCTTTGCACCTGTAGAGGTGATAGTGAGCCTCTATAGCATTGAGTTCAATCAGTTCAATCAACATGAAAAGACAAAGAAGTATCATTGCTCTAATGGCATATTCTAACCTATGCTCTGAACCTCATGTTGAAGACTCGGCTCCTGGTTAGATCGTTTAAGGCTGGATGGCCAACGAAGGAGTAATCACAACAATGGCTAACGCTCCTGGCCAATGACCGTTCTCACCACTGACGCTTGCTCTCTTTAAAAATACAAAGCCTAAAATTTGAATCATTCGCATGTCTCACAATTACTAACCTACCCACCAAGTTTCATTCCAGTCCGTTGATTCCTTCTGGGTGCATCTCTTCGTGCAACTGTTATTTTAATGATGAGTGTACATAGGAAAAAAATCTGTGTTATGTGCCGATATCAACAGAAATGCACTGACATGGGAATTCTGAGCTGCTGTACCAGCATCCAATGTTGTTCATGTACACATGTGCCAATGTTGATTCATAAACATTAATAAGATTATATAAACTGGAACTAGATCTGCTTATGTTAGCATTACTTAGCAAAATAAACATCTGATTTTGGAGGTTAGGAAAGCAGTGAAATTAATTAAATGCAGATATTTTATTATAATAATCCAGCATGATCTAAACATTCTGTTCTTTCGGAGCACAATAACACATCATCAAATATCAGTCTATCATTTTTAAGCCAAAATTCACTGATTAGAAGATTTTGACGACTGACACCTTAATGAATGTTATCACAATGAGTGAAAACAACATGAGACTTCACCAAAATCACTCACTAAATTCCCTGCAGAAAAAATCAGCACAGGCCGGCAAATCTTCCATGACAGTATAAATTGGTCTATGCTGGTTTGATGGCATCCGAAACACAACATTTGCTGGTTTTGTTGATGACCACCATTTTACCTTCCATTGCTGCTAACCAGGGTACTGGTATCCAAAGCACACCATATCCTGGTTCTGCTATACTGTGCTTGTAATTCTACTCAGCTGTTAGTTTGGCCATTCACCTGGCTCAGTCATACTGCTTGACCAGTGTACCAGTATCTAAAACACAACATATGCTGGTTTTGCTGGTGTAGTTTTAGCCCGGTGCTGGTGTACCCAGTCACCCAGCTTAATTATACTGGTTGACCACCATACCAGTATCCAAAACACAACATATGCTGGTTTTGTTGGTATATTCCTTGTCAGTTGCTGGTTTAGCCAATCACCCAGCTTAGTCATGCTGGTTGACCAGCGTACCAGTATCCAAAACACAACATATGCTGGTTTTGTTGATGACCAGCATTTTATTTTCCATTGCTGATGAATAGCAAATGACCACATATGCAGGTTTTGATGGTCGATGCTGTGCTTTTCTAGCAGGGTTTCTATCAGAAAGGGATTCAGCAGTGAATCTGAATGCATAATTTATCACTTGTATAAAACCATCCTCAGGTTACATGAAACTGGGTTATGTGAAAGCTAATATGTAAGCACTACAGACTGGTCCCGCCCTCAGACACAAAATATGAATCGTGTGAGTCGTGATGAGATACATTAGTTAACCTTGTTTAATGATTAGTATGCCTTCCACACATAATCAGTGCTCAGCCCGATCCGCTGTCGCATGGCACATGTACACACTGCGTCTTATATAAAGAAGACAGTTACATAAAAGTTTGCATAAAGGTTTGCTGAGAGGACACTTCGCCAACCTCCCGAAGCTCTGCGTTTTAAGCCCGAGGAACCCAGTTCAGCTGTTTGTTCGCTAACTTAGGCGTCTGGAAGCAGTCCAATTTTTTTCGTCCATGAAAACAGATAGTTTTCTCCTGTGAGGTCGGACTCAAATTCTCCCCCATGTCCCTCACAGCCAGTGCTTTGAGGTTACACAATGCCAGTGCCCGACTCGTGAAGGAATCGTTCTTCTGAACCGGCTCTTTAGTCCAACCGATTCACAAGCTCGACTGAATCAAACGCTTTTTATTATGGCAGCAGTACTGCCACAGTAGTTCACCATATAACCATTTATAATAACTGCCTGTCTCAGTCTGCCCTTCCTGCTAAAATAAAGGCCATAAGAAACATGGGGATTAATGGTTTTGCTTTCTAAAGGGGAAAGGTTGACCTAACGGTTACCATTAAAGACCACTAGTTTCCTTTAGGACAAATTGAATCTTATTAAATTCCATTAGAAAACAAACCAATATAATGCATCTGGAAATGTTTTTTAAAATAGTTTCTGCTTTTTTCTTTTCTTCTTTCATTTTTTTTCCATTACTGTTGTAGCCTGATCTTGATCAACCCTCACCAAAGCTGTATCTCAAATGACTCCCAACCCCCTTTTAAGTGCACTGCATAGGTCAAAAATAGTGACAGGCAACCAGACTGTGTACTGAATGTGGTGCATTTCCTGCATTGTCTGATGGTAGAGTCATAACTGTGTCATTCAGTGGACGGGAGTGATGTAGAGAGCAATGAGCCATTTGTGATTCAACAGTTGGCGATCTTGTGGTTGTCTATCAGACACAAAGAAAGAAAGCAGACAGGAAAGTAAAGTTTAATTGCACTATCCAGCACAGCCAGAAAGAAGGTTTAAGTTGATTTGGGACCTAGTGAAATCGGACATTCGATTCTTCGAATCGCAGGATTCTGGAGAATCGGTTCGCTTTGCTGAATCGAGCTTCTCATAGCTATTATACAACCCCCTGTGTCATTATATAAGCGGGCCAAATAGCGCACCAATGGGACTGCCCCATTCATGTCACGTGCCCCTTACGTAGCCCGGCAGTGGGCGGGCGATAACGCTCTGTGTTGTTGTTTTCAACGAGGAGGTCGGTCGCGTTTTAAGTCTTTCCATTCAAATTTACTACAGATACACAAATGTATTGTTATTAAGTTTTTCGTATGAGTCGACTCTTCGTTGCCGGTACCCACGCCGTTTAGAATGGGAAACCGGAGTCGTCGAAAACGACCGGAGCGGAGAGACGGACGACAACAAACACAAAACTCGGAGCATGTCCTGAGAGGAGAGGAGGAAGAAGGGAGTTCGCCGGATTACGCAAAGTGGAGGTTGCCGAAGAGCACGACTCTTATATAAAACACTAAGAGGACAGTCTCCAAACTCGACTCCTCGGTGTAGCGTTACGTTGCCTAGAACGAGAGGCGCTGCGTTTACACAGAAACAGTCTCTATGCGACCGTTATCCGTTTAAACCGATTTGAATGTTTATGTTGGCTCCCGTGCGGCGCGTGCTCTCCGTCTCTCTCTTTCGGTATGTTCACAGCCGGTCTAGTTGTGAGTGAGTGACAAAAAAGACCTTTTGACTTGAAACACGAAGCGAGCGGTTCAAGCCCGGTTTTCCGTCTTTTTCTCCATTTGACAGCTTTTATTTATTCGTTGAACGTGTTGAACCTCGTCGCCTAAGTGTGGGACCGCTATGCTACAGCGGTCGGGGCCTACGACACCGGTGACACTTTGAGGCCGTTGAGTTTAGCCAGCAACAAGGCTTGCCCATGGCTTTAAATGTGATTTACTGCTTGGCTAGTTTAGATGTGATATTTGTCATTAAGGCCCGTTTAAATTCGGCTCGGATGAGATTCAGTCATTCAATAGCATCAGCGAGGTTAGGTTAGCGCTGGGCTGTTGGGAGCCTGCCTGGCTGCTGTAGCTAGCTGCCATCCAAAGACCGGTACGTAGAAACTTTTACACTACTTTAATTTTTTTTAGGATTTAGATCAAATTTAGGTACAAAAATGGACACCGGCCTCCAGCAGAGCCATACCGAGCATTTCGTTCAGCAGCATGAGCTGTCCACTCCGGGCATTTGCCCTGAAATGCTGGAAGTGGCCGATGAGGCTTGCCGGGCGGGCGATTTTGACCTGGCCGTGGAGATCTACTCGTCACAACTGGCTGAGCTCCGGCAGCCTGACCGCGGCTTATGCCTGCGGAAGGCGGACGCTCTGACCAGAAGTGGTCGCATCTCCGAAGCGCTCGACTCGTACCGAACCGCGGCGCAAATCCGGCGGCTACGGCCCGACGAGCTTCGGCTGCTGGTGGAAAGCATTGCCCGAGCCGTCCGCGTCAAGGAGCTCGGCGAAGCCTGGAAGCCGAGCGGCAGTTCCGATGACTCGTGCGAAGAGGAGCAGCAACAGCCACTTGACCTCTTCTCCTGCCGGCTGTGTAGGTGTTTGCTAATCGAGCCCACGACCTTAGAGTGCGGCCACACGTTCTGCAAACGGTGCTTGGAAGACCCTGAGGTGAAGGACTGCAAGTCCTGCCGCACTAAAACAACTAAGGTGAACGCCAGTAGCCTTAGAGCTAATGTGGTCCTTAGTAGCTTGTTGGAAAAGTGGTTCAGTTCCGAGAGTCAATCGAGAAGATGCTGGGTAGAAGGGGAAGGTCTATGGAAAAAGCAGGAGCTTTCCAGCGCCCTGGAAAAGTACAACAAGGCAGTGGAACTGGGTAAGGGTTAATCAGATGTGCGGTTCTGTATGTTCTGTATGTTTGTTATATAGCCATTATGTGTTTGTAACCCAGCGATGCCGAATCGTTTTATAATTGGGGCGAATGACCTACTTTTTAACTGGTGGCAGTTATACAACAACTGCAGGGGGCGACAATGCGCTATCGGTTGTCTTGTGATGTCCCCTTCTGGTTTTTGTAATTTTAAATATTTTTTTAACCAAATACAAAATGGACACACTGCTATTTAATCTCAAACCATCCCCTGATCTTCACAGTACTATAAAGAGTCGGGGGAAATAGCAGTGTCAGCATTATCAGTTATTGGTCGGTCTATCTGTATGAGGATTATTGATTGATAGTGTTATAAGGCTGATTTGCACTTCTGTATGTAAAGATGTGATCTTGGATTACATGAATTATACACTGTCAGAAGGATGCATTTCAGTTTGTGGTATGCTTGTAACCTGATGACCGTTGTTAGTAAATAATGTCTTTGAGTAGGGCACGTTTAATAATTATGAGTGGAAAAAGGGTCAGTGTCAGGGTGGAGCGGGCGAGAACTTGGTGCACTTTCGGTTGGTGCCCATATCCAGCTGCCTCTGCATCTGACCTAATTTTGTCTACAAGGACCTGTATTCTGACCTGTTTATATAAGGGAGTTGGAGGGGGTGTATTTGATGCAGAGAGAAATAGTCAACACAGACATATTTCATATCAGGTCACTTATAGAAGAAGGTAGTTGGGAGGGGGTGTGGGGGGGCAGGGTTGGTATGTAACATGCTGTGTCAAGGCTGTGTTATATGGCCTGAGCAAAAGGTTGCAGCACTCCAGCATTATGAATCAAAATGTTGGCTGATTTTTCTTTTCTGGTCTCTCACTTCCTACACTGATGCAGCCGGTGTGGGCGTTCGTTTTGGCGGTTTGTCTCATCTCACAACATGCTGCGAAGGCAGCCGGGGAGTAAACACATATGCTCAGCTGACACTCCTCATTGGCCCACAGTCTGGCCCTGTTTCTGTCTTGCTCTGAGAAATGGCAGTGAAGCTTCTCCCACTGAAATGTACATTGGCAGAGCAACCAACCTTTTGAGCCATGTCGCATTTCTCAGTAATGAGGACAGTCGGGTTGGTCACACTTGCTTTGTCGACTGTTGGCAGTATCTAAATGTAAAACAGGTTGATAATTAGAGGTCTGTCAATGTTCTCAGCTTTTTTAAATAAAGATCCCATCTGTGTGACCCATTTTTAATATATATTAAAAATTAATAATTTTTTTAGAGATGCACTGATGGGAATTGTGGGTTGATGCATATGTTTGATACGTATCATTTATGTTTGCTGATGCTGATACATAAACATTTATAAAACGTAACTTGGATTGAGACAATCTTTTATTAGCTTGGAATTAGGGTTACATATCTGATCGGTTGTTGGTTTAAAATATTGCCTAAACATTGGTCAAATACTTGTATTATTTAATTATTGCGATTCTGGTATTATTCTGGTATCCTTATTACTTTCTTGCCATTAGATGCAAAATCTTTATATATAATAGACACAGCAGCCTATGCTGTAAAGTCGGTGACACATTAAACACAGTGTGAATAAACAGTATAATAACTCGTTTTTACTTTTTTCCCTGTCAAAACTATACACACTGGGTGCAATGCCATGTTTTTAGTTTTATATATATTTTTTTTATTATATTTAGTATGTTTTGGAAATTTTGCATGTCATTAACTGCACAGAAAAGATCCCAGAATATCTATCAAAAGGTCTTTTGCGGTGTCGAATGCTTTCTATTTTGGAAATGCGAAAGGAGGAAGGAGAGTCCACCTTCTTCAGGAACTAAAACTCAGTGAACTCTTTCACTGGCAGCTCAGATGTCCATGACTCAGTTTGGGCTGATATTTTGAGATTTAGCTCAACATATGACGAAGCACAAAAAATGGCTTGTAAGTTGTAAGTGAAAATATGTGGTGTTCTTCACAGAACAACCCAGCAGTGACATTTTGGAAGAGCTTCATTACTTTCTTACACAAATGTCTCAGCTGCGTGTTGCCCAGTTTAGGTCCCTTTTCAGGTACATCTGTAGATTCTGATTCATTTGACGTCTAAAAAATGTGTCTTAAAAAAAAAAAATTTTTTTTTTGCTAGTTCTGCATCTGGGTAATCTTTATGACAATGTCAGAGACGGCCATGATTGGTCAGGTTAAATTAAAATAATGGCATTTTTGCTGTCCAAAAACACACTTGTGCAAGATAATGCCAGTAATACACATTCTTGAATTAATTTATTACCTTCTGAATAAATCTCACAAATTGTGTTCTGTATGTGAAGGCTATGTAAAGTTTAAACTTGTGGTGTACAGGGGCAAGCATTATGTTGTTTTACAGTGAGATTAGATCCAGTAATGTTCTATAAAAAGTGCTTAAATTCTGTCACAATTGGTTTATTGTTGTGGAACAATGGAGGCATCTGAACATTACAAGTTAAATATAACATGGCTAAAAATACATCAGAATGTATCGAACTGTACTAAATTGGTTCATGCATTGTGTCGTTTTACACGAGTACACTTTGCAGTGGCACGGGTTTCTCCATTAGTCATGTAGTGTCACGTTTCAGCAGGGATTATACAAATGAACACCCACGACCCTGTGTGGACTGTGAAGAGGATTTACGCTGGTCTTGTGTCAGGCAGCTTCAATACATTACAGCAGCTATTGAGAGCCGGTCTCCTTTTTGTTGACCTGGATTCCATGTGTTCAATTGTGAGCTATAAATAGTTTGCAGCTTATGCACTATAGGTCTTAGATGTTAAGATTTGATTTAGTGTCTGTTGTATGTAGGATTTAGAGTAAAAAAAAAAAAAAAACATATTAGACAAATTAGTTTAAATGTTAAAAATGTTTTGGTCTTAAAACCAATGCTAATTATTTATAACAAACTCTTAACTCTTTATTTTTTTTTTTTCTCCCCCCGACTGCTTTAAAAAAGGGGGTCACCTCATTAGCAGGAAGGCACATTAACAGTCTTAGTTTAGTTTTCCATCTTTGTACCAAGCAAAGTCTTTAGGCCATTCAGGCCATGCCAGGAGAGGCCCTCCTAGGAACCCAGAGTGCAAGAACAGAAGAGACAAGATATTTTGTTATAATGTGACAGGACCTTACTCAGGTTAAGCAAGTTCCAATTTTACGGCCCAGTTTTTGACATATTGACTCACTCTATTTTTTATTTTGAAAGCCCTCCTAAAATATATATATATATAACCATGTGTGTATTCATTTTCTGTCCTACTTATCCAAACCTAATAGAGACATTTTACATAACAAGCCTAGTTTATCCAGACAAGCTTGCCAGCAACCTACCACCCCTGCTGTCTTGCAGACTGTTCTGTTAATCACTGCTAGATGTAGAAGTGTATCCTGAAGTGAATCTATGTAGCTGATATTGATCATGGTTAAGTAGTTAGTGGGCAAAACGATGGTCATTTAGTTTTTGCATTATGTGCTGAAATGTTGGCCCACATTGTATATCACGTGATGCCACGTTATATTGCATATTTTCTGAGAAGAATGGAAATGTTGTCTATAGTAAATGAGCACTGTGTAACTCCCTGTTTCATTAAGAGTTTAACAAAATAATTATGCTCTAATGGGGAGATCATGAGTTGAAGTCATGGCGATGAGGGGAAACGGCAATTAATTGTTTTTGTTTTTTGTTATTTGAGCTGGAGCTGTTCAGTTGCCAACCACTAAGCGTTGACAGTTAGGATGCAAGCTGGTTAATTCAGGCACTTTAGTCTATTTCTGTTAACAGCTACCACCCCTGTGAGTAGCATCAAGACTTTGTTCACAGAAGAGCATTTCCTCCTTTTAGTTATTTTTAGACAGAGATAACACAGCCTGCTCTCTTTGTTTACTGCTTTCCACTTCTTAAGTTTGCATATTTGCTGTATTACTACTACTACTACTACTAGTGCATCAGATCTGTTCCAGCTACCAGTTCCAACTTCTGACAGACCTTAGTAAAAAGAAATGGCATGATGTTTTCGGGATTTGTTTTTTGCTAGTTTGTAACCACAGAATACACTATTGTTGATACTGTTAATTTCCCCTCTTTTTTAACAAGAGGGCACCAATTGTTCCATTAAGAATGCTCTCTGTTTCAGCCACTTTGTTAAACAGTGTTTTTTTTTTTGTTTTTTTTTTCCCCTTTCCCCCCCTTTTCTTTTTTCTTTTCTGCTCTACCACAGCACCCTCTATGTGTAAGCTGCTAGCACAGAGAGCTGAGCTGCATATGGAAATGAAGAACTTCAGCCAAGCGATCCAGGATGGGGACACCATGTGCCGACTCCAGCCAATCTCAGCAAAGGTAAGGAAATCTATACTAGTGTTTCCGCTCCAAAGATCATACTGAATTTACACTCCTGTTGAGCCACGAGTTTGAGAGTGTAAGACAAGATGACATGACATCATAAGCTGTGCTTATTTGCAAGCTGCCATACATAATGGTTCCAAAGAACACTTTGGCAATAACAAGCTTTAAAGAGGCAGTAAATCTTTTTTTTAGAAGTTTAGTTTTCTTTTGCTGTTGTGCTTACTTATCCTTTCCCAGTAGTTTGGTTTTTTTTCTTTAATTGGTTGTTACGGTTTAATTGTTAGGTTGAAGCAGTGCCAGAAATTATACAGGAACACAACTTTTTGAGCATAACAAACAATATTTGAACATGCTGCTGGCACCAAAAATTATCTTTTTAAAAGAACAAAGTATATGGAGTTTTAAGTACATAAAGTAAAACTAGAAATTAAACATATTTTGATTTCAGGTTCTCTTTTTTTCCCTGGTTTTATTCTGTTTATAAGTGCAGTGATGGGTGTTAGAATGAGCTCATTCAGTAACCTAGAAGCTGTTTATGGAAATGACTTTAGTTTTATGTGTAATGTGTTTAACAGGCCCACTACATTAAGGCCAAGGCCTTTTGCAGTGCTGGTCGCAGGGAAGAAGCTTTGCAAGAGTACTTCTATTGTGTAGCACTGAAACCGGACTGGGCGTCTGTCAAAATGGAGGCACAGAAGGTAAACGTATAGAGGATTCTTTCTTAATGTTTTGAAAACAAGTTGGAATGCACAGAATGCTTTATCTTTCTTTTATACAGTTCCTACTGTATACTTTGTACTGAAAGTACAAGGCACAAAAATAGTTTGGCACAAAAATCATGTTGGATGGCAGAAGTTTCTTCTGAAGTTTTTGAAGCTATAACACAAATGTAGATAACATGCAATGTAGTAACCACTGGGTTAGTGGTGTTGTACATGGTTGCCTTGAACCAGGTCAGGCTGTTTAGTAATCTTAATCTAGACTTGCTTATGTGATTTCTCACATTTCTCTCTCCAATTTTACAACCATGTGCTGCACAGAGTTACTGTTGCTTTGTGGCAACGTTAGCTTTGTAGTTAAAGAAGCAAGCACAGGACAACAAGCATGTGTCGGATAATTAGTTTATGGGCTAAGTTAAAATGCCAGATCATCGGTTTATTGCTGACCGGAAGGTTATGTGATGTAGGTGCATAGTTTTTGCACTTGTTTCTTAATGTTTATTGCTGATATTACTGAGGATAACTGTTCTCCCATGGTGGTCCCTGTCTTGCTCTACAGGTCTTGTGTGAGATGTTTTCTTCTGTTTTTGAGGATGACAGTCTGGACACACCTTTACATCCACTACAGGCCACAGGGCCAGCTTCTCGCATCAAACCTTTATGTCTCCTTAGCTCACTTCACTCCTCTTTGCCAAGAGATGGAGCAAGAGCTGGCTGCTCTAAGGTGAGTGCACAAATTGACTGGGTACAGATTCACTTCCGCACAATGTTGCCAGCACCAGAAATAACCTTGTGCAACAAATTGCAGAAATTAGGCTCTCTTTAAAACACCGGCACAGTTGAAAAAAATTCCTTAAGTAATGATGTAAATGTAAATTACATGATCTGTGGGTGTGCATAAAATGTTATGCTTAAATTAACCATGTGACCAGAAATCCTGGTGGATAAAAGAATCAAAAGATTTTTCTTTAATTTAGACTTCAATAAGTCACATGCACAACCCTGTTGGGATCAGGAGAGTGATTTTAATAAATTTGTGTATGTAGAATCTGTGCTTGGTGAGCTACCATGTTTCTACCACTATGTATTATATAAACACGCCGCCTTCCTTTTTCTTTTTCATCAGACTAATGATAAAATGCAACTGGTGTGTGACTTGCTGTTGTGATTTTTATTTATTTATTTATTTTTAAATTAATAACCACATGAAGTTTTTACATAGAGTGGCACATACTATGGCACAAATAAGCACTTTTTTGCATTGTCTTTAAAGGCTTTAATTTATGAGCCTTCTTCTTGTATTTTGCAGTTAGTCTGATTAGGCTTTGCTATATTTTTCACAGGACCCTGCTCTCAGTAGCAGTAAAGCATGTGACAGCGGGAGCTCCAAATCTTTGAAGCAACCTGAACATAGCTTGGAAGACTCCAAGAGCCTGGCAGCTGTCATCTCTTCACTGCCTGGCCCTGCAGGTCTTAAGAGGAAGTCTCCTGGTGATGCCCTTGGGCCCCCTAGTAAACTTCTCAAACAAGGTTTGAATCGGACATAGACAAACAGGTTTATTCTTTCTTTAGGCAAACTTAGTCTGTTTGCCTACTTACTCCATTTGTATTGCCCTCTTTGATTTTCTCTTACTGTTTTTCCTTGCAGATCCAGCCTGTTCATCTCAGATGCCTCCTGTCTTAGGTGGCTCAAGAGAGGTACCAACTCAGCTCTTAGACAGTTCAGACATGGAGTGCTCTTTGTGCATGAGGTGAATAATGCACTAGGACACACACAAATCTTCCTTCCTACATTCAGTCCAAAAAACCTCGCAGACACTACTGTAAAAACAACCCAAATTCCATGTCTTGTTTCACAGTATTCTGAGCACAGTCTTGCAGTTCTTCACCAGATAATATGCAATAGATAACATGCAATGTAATAACCACTGGGTTAGTGGTGTTGTACATGGTTGCCTTGAACTAGGTCAGGCTGTTTAGTAATCTTAATCTAGACTTGCTTATGTGATGTTGTGCTAAAGAAAAACTAATTGTGTTAACTTGGTGGTTTACCAAAGGGCCTGCATTCTGGGAGACCGAATGTATTTGCTTTTTTAAATTAGAAGTTTGATGTAACATGTTAACATCTGTTACATTTCTAAAGCCATTCATCCCCCGTCCATTCAGCAAGTTCTTTGTTTTAAATTGATTATTTTTGTGATGTCACAGAAATAACACAAATTACATGTCAGTCTTTAATAAGTATGGTTTTTAATAAGGTTTATACATTTAATCCCTTATTTTAATTTTCTTATCTTTTCTTTTTTTGTAGATTATTTTATGAACCTGTCGCCACTCCCTGTGGACACACATTCTGTCTTAAGTGTCTGGAGCGCTGTCTGGACCACAACTCCAACTGCCCGCTGTGCAAGGAGAACCTTTCTGAAGTACTAGTTTATCTATTTAACTGTCTATCTTGTGGGCTTTTTTCCTCTCATGCTCACTTGCTCTTGCTGATATTGATGCTTTCACAGGGCTATTAAAATGCCTTATATGATTGTTTTGTGGAATTCCTTCATGCTGTGTTTTTTAGGTTGCAGTATTACAATAAAATATACAGTTATTGAAATGGTCACAGGCTGTGTGAACCTTGTGAAAAGTCTTTTTGTTTGTAATTGCAGTATCTGGCCGCTAGAGGGTACAATAAGACTTTTTTGATGGAAGAGGTGCTTCAGCGCTATTTGAGTGAGGAGCTGGAAGAGCGAAGGAAAATACACGAAGAAGAAATGAAGGAACTGTCAAAGTGAGTCTGTGCTTTTTGTTTCTTGTAACTGTCGGATTTCATACATATGAAATCCCTTAATGTGGTGAATGGTGGGTTTTAGTAAAATTACTTTAATTTTCAAATTCTTCCCTTACAGTCTGAATGTGGAAGTGCCAATCTTTGTCTGCACTATGGCATTTCCCACAATCCCTTGCCCACTGCACGTCTTTGAGCCTCGCTATAGGCTCATGATTCGCAGAGCTATGGAAACTGGGACTAAGCAGTTTGGCATGTGCATTTCTGATGAACTGAAAGGGTAAGTAGGTCCTGACTTGGAGCACAGATAACAAAACCTCACAGGGAGTTCATCATACAAATTTATAAACAGATGATCATTAAATCACTGTTACGAAATAATGCTGTCTTGATGTTAATATTGTAGTTATGTTTGTTCATTGGTATATTCATTCAGATCCTGCAGTAATTTCAAAGCATTTAAAACAGGTCCCCAACCTACTGCACATCACAGACTGCCAACCAGTCATAAAAATTACTCGATTATTGCAAATGCAAACAAACATAACAATAGTCAGTATCACATTTCACTGCTCTGTATTATTCTCCAGTGATGCAGTGCATGTACATGTACACTACCATTCAAAACTTTAGAATCGGCATGTCCAGTTCTATAACACCAATTTGAATGCACATAAATATAGAAAATAAATTTGTATGCTGCTCAGAGATTTTGCATTGCTGACCTCTGTGTTAATAAAATTAGAAGCTTTATTTAGAATCATAATATTAAAATGACCTTTTACTCAGAGTTTCTCTGTATGTCTTTGTGTGTCTTTTACAATTGCTTAACAGCTCTAACACAGAAAGCCTCTTACAGAAGAAAATTCACTAATTGTGTTCCTATAACTAATCATCAGAAAGTATGCAAGAATACCTTTCTGTCTTGCATTTTTAAATACCTGGGTCTATGCTTAGTACATACTGTTTGTGTGTATTTTTGTTTGTGTTGGCCGTATTATTTGTTTTTAAATTTATTGGATGGAACAGAAAGTAACTACAAACATTGCGAGTATTCATTCCTGCCTTACGCTCTGCTGTCATTGGTTATCAGGTTTGCTGACTATGGCTGCATGCTAGAGGTGAGAGATGTGAAGTTCTTCCCCGATGGGCGTTCTGTGGTAGACACCATTGGTGTGTCTCGCTTCAAAGTACTCACTCACGGTCAGAGAGATGGCTACAACACTGCAAAGATTGAATATTTGGAGGACAAAAAGGTAAAGTAGAAAGATTGAAGTGCATGTGAGTGATTTTCAATAGAGTGAACGGGTGAAGCTAAGAGAGTGTGAGAAATCACTGGTCTTCCATCCTGACTTGTATGTGTGCGTTACATTTAGGTTGCAGGGGATGAGCTGACTGAGCTGTTAAAGCTGCATGACTCTGTGTATGATCAGGCCACAGCCTGGTTCACCTCTCTCAAAGACAACATGAAGAGCCAGATCCTCAGCCACTTTGGCCACCTGCCTGCTAAAGACCCCGATCCACAGGTGAAGATTGGGGGGATAAAAATCTAACTTGTGTTGCTGTTGTTTTTTCCCCATTTACAATAATGCACTTTCAAGTTCTTTTTGTTTAAAAGATCAAGGTATTAGCAGCAAATGTTTAAACTTTTGTAACTGTTGCCATGGTTATGATTGGGCAGAGCGATTATATTCCCACCTAATTTTATATGACCACTCAAACTGACCTTTTACAGTTTACTTTTAATTAAAAACACAATCATAAATTTGCATATGCAATTTTATTCTTTTTAACGCTCATCACTCCAAATTTTTAGTTTAACTAATAGTTCTAACTCTTAAAGGTTTATTAAGCATCCCTTCCTCCTGACCTACAGGCCCCCAGCTAGTTTGCAGCTTCTGATGAGTTTGAGCATTTTGGAAATAAATAGACTGTTACGGAGACCAAAAGTCTAAATAAATGTGGCTTGATTTAAGCACAAAGGTAGCACACCAAATAGGATTGGATAAATATAGTCGTTATATAAAGATGAACACAAGCATTAAGCAGCTCATTAATATAAAGGTGTAAATTCCTGAAATTGTTAGAAATGCAGGTTTTAAAAAATTGCTTTATCTGGAAAGTGGTTCCCCTGCTGCATGCTTTTTATATGTATACACTTATTATTGTTGTTGTTGTTGTTGTTGTTATTTTTATTATTTACTTTTTGTTATTATAAGATTTTTATTTAATTTCTTTTTCTAATTAGAAAATATTATTAACAAATTAATAGTAATGATCCAGAGAACTTTCAAGAAAGTATTGTTACTGTATCTTACCTCATTACTTGTTTTGGAGGAAGGTATGTTGAAACAGAAGCCGTGTCCTTCAAAAGTCTTTTAGACTGAAATTTGGGCAGTAGGAAATAAACAATAAATACTGAATACCGCCCAGTCCTAATAGTGCCTTTTAGGATTTCCTTGTAGTAGTGTAGCAGTAAAAGAAAGGGTCCATTATTTAATACATGAGGTTATAATGATATAGCGCTGATTTCTCTAACTTGCCTTGCACTGTTCTTTAGGGAAACCCCAGTGGACCAGCTTGGTGTTGGTGGCTGCTGGCTGTATTGCCACTGGAAAGCAGAGCTCAACTTACCATTCTGGCTATGACCTCGCTCAAAGACCGGCTCATCGCTATCCGCCGGGTCCTCATCTTTGTCACCCGCAAGCGCCCTCGATGACCACAGTCTTCCTCGTAGCCAGCGCCTCCACCATGATCATCTTCATCATCATTATCGTGTTGCTCAGCAGCATGAGCGACAGGTAGCAGGTCACTGAAGTGGCCTTCGTCGTCCGTGGCTGTCTCGTGCCCAGGTGTTTGTCTCGTACAGTAGGAAAACCAGTAAGGCTTTCAACATCCGCCTACAGTAGGAATATCAATAAGGATTTTAACGTCCACAACTTAGTTCCTCAACAGTTTGCTGCTCCAGAATCAAGGATTCTTTGGTATGTGTTCTGCCTCATTGAAGGTCGAGAGTAAAAGAGTTTACTTTCTCGAACTCCCGTAGCTTCAGATGTGTAGTCTGCTGAACCAGAAGCACTATTTCACCGAAAATGAACACTGTACAGAATTCATCTCTGCTTTCGTGCCTCTTTTGGTGTGTACAGCTGACTAAATACTTCTCATGGGCCATCGGGCATCTTTACTGGACTAACAGCATAGTCTGTGTTTCATGAACCTTCGTGCTTCAAGCGTTTTTGTACCGCCCCGAAGAACCCATTTTACTTATTCAGGACTGAAATCATGCAAGCGTCATCATAGAACAGCTGTTGTAACCCACCATTAGTACAAACAGTCTTTCGGTTATGCATGTCACAGTGGAGTTTAATCAAGACTTAATTGGCATAATGGGGAACACAATCGAATCATTGCCATGTTGGTGAGTGCATAGAATGCAGTTAATGTGAGACGTTTTTTTTTGGGAAAGATTTGCCTTTTGCATCTTATTATTAAAGCCTGACAGTGTTTTGGTGAAATGTGGAGTGACTTTACACTTGGATTTAAAATGGAACATTTTATTCACGGTTCAGTTTATGCAATAATAATGGTGGCTGATGCTGAAATCATATTGGTCTGATATGGGACTGATCTAGACTGTGAAATGAAATTTGAACTTGAATGATGATTTTGATTTTTTTTTTTTTTTTTTTATTTATTTATTTTTTTGGGTGGTTAGGGATCAGGCTTATTGACATGACTCCTGCAGTCGTTTTTTGTTGTATACCATCTCTGGAACACTTCAGACAGTTGTTGTGCATGCGTTGCTGTGATGTAGATGGCCCGAAAGCTTACTAGGCCCACTTTACCTCCATTTGTCTGTATAAAGATATAATGTACATTGGAATTGTTCTACTCACTAATTCCCTTGTGTATTGTATAATGTAGTATTATATTTATGATGCTCCCTCTTTGTGGTTGTTTTGCCTGTTTGTCTATGTGATTCATCTGTGTGCGGACAAATCTGAGGCCTTTAATTCATCTATTCTTTACGTTTTCCAGCCGTGGCAGTCATTCTATTTTCTGTGATGTGCAAGTCCTTTTTTCCATGTTCCATCTCCTGTTGGTCACTACACAAATGCTGCATTTTTTTTTTCCATGTCAATTTGTACGTTAAGAAAAACTAAAATTAAACTTATTTTATATTTAAGCTGAAATAAGAGTGTGATGCCTGTTTTTTGATGAGGCTTGTGCTCTTATTTTGACGTTAGATAACTGTCCTCACTCTCTTGTTATTTAGGTCAGCTATCATATTTTGGTGATAATTATGTGTTAGTGGCTGCACATGGACGATTCAGGTGGCTGACCCAATTTCTGCACAGCAAAACATGCTTATATGGGGAATCATAATGCATGTTTCATAACACCTTTTTCTGCTGGAGAAGGTTTGTGACACGGTACACATATAAAGTTGTGACCAGCCATGGCTAAATCTGTGGCTGTTGTGTAAAGCACATGTAACCTTAAAGTCGAGCTGTAATCTCATTTAGTCCAATCAAAACTGACCTATTAAAACATTGCTACACTTACAAAACCTAAATTACTTTTGCCCACCTCTAAAACATCTGATTTATGGTTATATATCACTGTATCAGCAGGTGGCGGCATGCTGCTTAATGCATGCTGACGTTAAAGGAATAACCTACTCGCTGTGGTCCCTTTCAACAGGCAGTTCCAACATGCTTCTCTTTACTTAGGCTAAATACAGCATTCCGTTATGTTTTCCATATATCCAAAAATGTGGACTATTGAAGTAATTTTGGACCTATATAATGCATACAGTCATTAGCAGAGCTTTGAATACCCCTGGTCAAACGGCATATTGAGTTGGTTTTCTTTATTAAATAAGTTAAAAGTGTTGATTTTTATTGATTTTGATCATTTCAACATGCCAAAGGAACCTGGCAAAGGGACAGAGACATTATTAAAATGACCTTTAGTAGGATCTGCCCTATCAGTTTGTAGGTGCTATTATCAGGTATGGAAATGTACAGCACATTTGTTGGCCCACGCACAAGGTGGCACTCTTTACAATCTCTTTGGGGTTCCTAACCCTCCTCGACTTCCAGAGTAAAGTGAAGGCAATCCGCAAGCCTTAATCATAACCATAAACAACAGTTTATGGAGTGCCAGGAAACAACCATTCACACAGGACCATATTTATGAAACTGCTGAATAAGAGTGCTGATTTCAGATCAAACTTTTTTTTCCTTTCAGTTTAAAAAGAAGAAACTGATCCTCAAACACTGTCATAACGTCAACATGAGGCGAATTACAGGGAGTCCTGAGTGGGGGCCCATGAACATGCATTATGATATTACACTGGCTGTTATGGAAAAATAGACCCTCATATTCAAGTAGAGGTTAGTACTAGTCGGCCTCGGGGCAGTGACATAGCAAATTTGTTGACCTACAGTAGTTCTTCATAGCCAAATAGCTATAGCTATGTGTGGGCTACCACTGGAAAACCTTGGAGTGTGCTGTAACGTTTTTGTAAAGATAGGAAATTAAATGTGTCCCACACCGGAGACGTGTACAGTCTCAGTTTAGGTTTGGACAAAGTGTTACTGCTAATGGTAGCTATACTACTGGTACCTGTTACCCTACTGAATAAAATCTGACATGCCTACTCATAGCAGCTTATAACACGGGCCATAACATTCATGGCATGGGTATGTCAGGTTCTCCCCATCATTGATCGTATGATCTTACCACCATCATATGGTGTCAGAAACTACAGAGGAAAGTCAGTATCACCGACCAGCCAGTAACAGCATCTGAAGTCACTGTCAGTAAGATGCATCATCCGTATCTGACTCAGCACTGAATGAACTTTAAAAAGACCAGGCAGTCACATCACCGCTTTATACTGATACGCTGCTGTATGTGAGGGTTCATATGAACACACATTATGTGAACTCGGTTCAAGGAACAGTTGCACTAAATGTAGTCAATCGACCAAGACTACTTTCTTCTGGTGGGTGTATGAGGCTAATGCTAACAAGTAACGGAAGTTTATATGTAACTGATTAGCATTAGCATGCCTGCAAAGATTTTAATAATCTCAAATTGGTAGTTTCTGAAAAAAAAACATACATATAATGTCTTAGTTCAAAATAGGTAAAAGCATGTTGCACAGCTAGGAGCTCGACACTCGCTTTGAACTTCTGGTTCAGTCGTCATTAGGGTTGCCACCCGTCCCGTAAAATACAGAATCGTTCTTTATTTGGCTATTAAATGTTAAACCAATACGGGGCACAATTTGTTCCGTATATCCATAAATGTCCAATACACTTGTCTGTCCACAGTGGGTGTCCCTTATTTCCATTTCTGAAAGGTTGCAACCCTAGTCATCATGCATGTACTGTTATTTGGGGTGAGGTAAAATCAGGGTTAGGCTGACTTGATTTGATTTATTATAAAATATACTGCTAGATACAGTTAGAAGAAGCAGTAGACAACAATGAGAGGCTGAGATGTCCTGAATATTCATAATCTCAGGCTTCATTTGAGCCTGAAAATTACTCAGTCCATTTAAAGGAAGTCCAGCGTGATGGCACGTGGCATGTACAGACATGTCCTTTTTGTTGTAGCTACTATGAGCGTAGCATTCAGTCCTTTGTATATATCTGCTCAGAGGGGCAATGGATTCATTTACACTTCAGATGGTAGGTGGTATACATGTGTGGGTAGACGATACGACTCGTCTGTGATGTTTCAGGTTTTTGTTTAATAAAGAAAAAAAGCTCATTAAATTCTCTACTGCCTGAGAGATATGGACATGTGTTGGTCCATGTAAAGTACTGTTTAGGTGATATAAAGTTACACGTAAGTTTCCCGGGCTGTCAAATGTGTTTACGTGCACATAATAATCTGATCCTAATCGTATTTTTTCATGTTTCTGATAATTTAAATGGTCATTTAAACAGCATACACAGATTTCCTAGACCGGATTAAGGCAGAGAAATCTGAAGGATCCCTGATGAGCTGGATTCAGTAATATGGTTCCTAAATGTGTACTCTGATTCCCTTACTCTGATTTCTTTCATTTTTCTCAGTCTGTGCCAGAAATAATCAAGCTGTGTTTAACACAACAACCGCAAGATAGCAACAAAACACTTTTAGTGTGAAACCAAATACATGCTTCACAAAACAAAAGGTTTAAATATTATACATCTGACAAAATCTGATTTTCTGCAGTTAAGTGCAACCACTTAGCGTTCCATAGCAACAGACTATAGCAACAACTGAGCAACCACTTAGTGTTCCATAGCAACGGCCAATAGCAACACCTTAGCAAAAACTTAGTACTTTATAGAAACGGCCAATAACAATACATTAGTGACTACTTAGTATTCCATAGCAACCATTATCAACACCTTAGCAACCACTTAGTATTTCATAGCAACATCTTAGCAACCACTTAGTATTCCATAGTAACAGCCTATTACAACACTTTAACAACCACGTGTTTCCATAGTAATGGCCTACCAGCGTCTTAGCAACCACTAGTATTACGTACCAACAGCTGATAGCAACACTTTAGCAACCACCTAGTATTCCACAGCAACAGCCTATAACAACGCCTAAGCAACCATCTGTGAAACCATAGCAATGGCTTAGCAGCATCTTAGCAACCATTTAGTGTTCCATAGCAACAGCCTATAGCAACACCTTACCTACAGTGCAGCATCCACCAGTGACACTATGGCAATGGTCCAGTAATCACCTGGGATTTCAACGCAGCCACTGTGTCAAGCCAACATAAAGCTCATTAATTAAGTTTCTCTTTTGGTTCATACGCATATCAAGTTTCATATTCATTCAAATTTCACTTCAACATTTACAGCCTCTCAGAGCTCCCTGCCCTGCACGACACACAGCTATCTATACAAATAAACATCTTCAGCTGCCAAAGCCCTGAACCCTGTCTGTGTTTACAGGTCAGACCCCCGGCGTCCAGCACCTGTTAGCTCGGCCCTATAAGGCCTTTCATCATATCAGTGTGTACAGGAGGAAGTTCAGATCATGATGAATGTTTATTGTGCCGTGTTACTGGACAGTGCTATGAAATCATTTTTCCACTGCAATGTGTATATCTTCCTCTTTATCTGACCCACTTCTCAAAACCTGGACACCCTTTCTTTCCCACGCCGGGTGGGAGTCAAGGAAAGAAATGAGCTTAAATACGGGTGTTACCGGATCACTCCACTGGTGCATTCCCAGCGGTGTCTGGGCCAACTTCTGCTTTGTTTGTGTGTGTTTCTAGAGTGCGCCGCAGCAGTCAGTGTCTTGTGACACGGTGAGGCTTGATGACAAACCATGTATCAGCAAATGCTAACGCTCTGTCTGGGACATCAGGTGTTGAAAGAGACTTCCTCCTTGTGGTAGTCTGGCCATATCTGGTTTTGAGTGGGGTTTGAATATGAAACCTGTCACCTGCCATTGCTCTCTTTGTAAGCAGCTATAGGTGGTCCACTTTGTTAACCTGTACATCTCTTGGTAGACCCACTGGGCAGCTCTACTTACCATATTGGATCTTGTTGTAGTTCTACAACTACAGACTGTAGTCCATCTGGCTATCTGCTCTCTTTGTTACCCTGTTCTTTAATGGTCAGGACCCCCACAGGACCACCACATAGCAGGTATTATGTGGGTGGTGGACCATTCTCAGCACTGCAGCGACACTGAAGTGTGTTGGTGGTGTGTTAGTGTGTGTTGTGCTGGTGTGAGTGGATGAGACACAGCTGGAGTGTTTAAAGTGTCACTGCTGGACTGAGAATAGTCCACCAACCAAAATTATCCAGCCAACAGCATCTTGTGGGCAGCATCCTGTGGGCAGCATCCTGTGGGCAGCGTCTTGTGACCGTTGAAGGACTAGAAGATGACCAACACTGCACTGTACAGCAGCAGATGAGTTATTGTGTCTGACCTTACATCTACAAGCTGGACCAGCAAGGTAGGATTTTCTAATAGAGTGGACAGTGAGTGGACACAGTGTTCAAACACTCCAGCAGCACTGCTGTGTCTGATCTACTCTCACCAGCACCAGGTCAGTGTCACTGCAGTGCTGAGAATGATCCACTACCCACATAATACATGCTTGTGGTGGGCCTGTGGGAGTCGTGACCACTGATGAATGGGGTGCAGGTGGGGCAATGGACTACAGGCTGTATTTGTAGAACTACAGAGTGCATCTATATGATGTAGATTCAGTGGGAGTGTGCCTAAGAGAGCTTACAGAACGGCATTTCTGACAAGAGTCCATGATCCTAGATTCCTTCTAGTCTGACTACAGCATGTAGAACCCCTTGTTCCTCAGGTCTTTGAGGATAGAGGTTTAGGAGGGTATGTTTAGCCATGAATTAAATTCATGCTATTTTATTTATGTTATTTATGCAGATGCACAGACGACACATGTTACATAGCTATCAACAGTCATGGCCGCCATCTGGAACAGTATGATGCTTCCTGGAGCGGTTTATGCTTCGATTGGCTACAATCAGACACCAAGCTTAACAGGAAATCGCATACAGTTGTTTTGTTGACTGACTATCAAATCATCAGTGTCCATTCGGCAGCATAGCTTTAGTTACTGGTAACAAAAGCCTGGGGTTTCTTGGTGGGAATTGCTTCACTAGCTAAAGACTACAAAACCCCATGTGCACTGTTTCAGATGTTATGCTGGAGTCAAAAGCCTGAGTAAGTGAGGCTGCTGTAATGGCTGTTATCAGTGAAACTCAAACATTAGCTCTGTGTGAGTGCCCCTCTCCCTTCCTCGCCCTCCTGACACTCGACCTGTGTCCTGATGCTGAACCCAGAGGGCTGTGTGAAACTGGTCACCTGACATAGCTGGTCACTGCACTCCATAAATTTACCAGCGGGAGTATTTGTTGTGCATTTGGCGCATTGTTTAGTTCACTTGAGATTTATTCAGTAAACATCCCAGACTGATTCTTTGTTTTTATTAAATCAATATTTCAGTATTAAAAAGTCCCTTGTTGTCCCCCAGTTGTCCCATTATTTACATGTGTCCCTTATTTCAGATGTAGTTCAATCAGCCAAGACAAAGCTGGTGTCAGAGTTTAGCTTCTTCAGTTTTCACTGGAGTTAATGTAGATATGAAGTAATGCAGCCTGTTACCACAACAACTAGCTTCATCCAAAATGCATGTCGAAATGATGATACACTTACAGTGAGGTGTTATGGGGGAATTCCACTGATTTTCAGCATTGCTGCATAATGTAGTCTAAACAGAGTAGTTCTTCAGTGGTTTGATGGTTTATTGTGGAGAAACATGCTTTACAGTGGTGGTGATGTGACAGATCGGCATATTCAGGAAATTCCCTGCCACTTTTCAAGGGAAAACATATGACGCTCACCATAGACTGTGCTAGAAGAACAAAGCAGTACAGAAACAAAACCAATAGAGAACCACCAGAACTGACTAAGTGGCTTTGGGTCATTTATAAACAAGGTGAAACCTGTGACTGCTGGATATCAGTGTTGTACCATATCTTCAGCTGTTGGGGTTCTCCACTAGGACAAAAACAGCTGGCACATGGCCCCTTTGCTAACGTTAGCATTAGCAAATCTAGCTGGCTAGTTTAGTTTTTTATAGTTTGACCGTTATATACGACAATACACTCATCACCAATACAATAGTTGCATAAAAAGTTAACACCACATCAGCGTCGCCAAAGACTGCCATGGTGTTGTGACAGACTGTCATGGAGTGCCTCAGAACAGCAGCAGGTCACCTTTAGGGACGAATTCCAGTTTTGTCTTTGTGGAGACAACCAATGAATCTGTGTGTGGAGGCACCGTGGTCAGCGCTGATGAGCGCTGATGAGCAGTTTGTTGTCATGTGTCACACATGGCCTTGTCTTACCCCTCCACCTCCACCCCACCCCAAAATCAGCAGGAATTGTGTGAGAATATTCAAGCTGCATGGGATAGAAACCTAATGAATAGAAACCGCATCAATTACACACTGCTGCCCAAAAGTAAAGATAGCAGTGTCAGTACGTTTAAGATAAAGAAACAAACTGTGTGAATTTGATTGCTTGCTGAACTGTTCCTTTAAAAGACTTAACTTGCTCAATACACAATTCTCACCAGGAGGTAAAACCATGCTCAGTCCCCCAAAGCCTCAAAGAGTGAAGCAGTTCTGTTGTATTTGAGTCACAGTTTGCACTGAGTAACATTTCTTGCATCTGGTCTGACGATATCCCATTTGCCTGAATGCTTACTCAACATTTTTGCTTATCTTGGTTATATATCATTTCCTTTGAAAGCTGTTATGCACAAACGTGCAGATATAGGCACACTGTTAGATAAACACACACACAGCCACACAAAACTTAATCTAAAAGACAAGCTTAAAAGAAAGAGCATTAGTGTGTTGGTGTGTTGGTAAAGGCCGTCTGAATGTCTTTATCTGAGATCTTTTCATTTTCCTTTTTTCTTAAATGAAAGATTAGGAATTAGAGCCAAAGTGTGCTGTAGGTCAGAGTATAAGCTGCCAGCCGGAGCACACTCTAACAGAAACAGAAAAGATCACCAGAGTTCAGACTCGTTTGGATGTTTACCTTAAAGCAACAGTTTGTCAGACGGCTTAATTTGCATACCTGCCCCTTACTTCCAAGTTTAGCCCTTACTTTTCTATACTCTGCATAAATAAATATTTAAGATGTAAATATAGTCATTCAGAGTGGTTCTGTGTGAAATGCTCTCACAGTGGTGGGGAACCAGATGTCTACCACATGAAATGGTTATGATGGGTATGGTTTAATCTATGCCACAGTTTTCCAACAGGTTTGAGAAAAAGGTTGAGCCATTTTTTTTTTATTATAAAAATGTATAACAGAGCGGTACATAGAGAGGTTTTAAAGGCAAAACAGAGTTTTTAAATTGACCATTACTTTACCACCCACATTACATATACATAGATACATGGAGATTCACTACTGGTTTTGGATCGTAAATAAAAAGGCTAAATTCATAACCTCTGCTTCCAATCAGGACCACCGTAAGGAAATCTACAGCAGTGCACTGCTGGACATATGTAATAACTGAAAAACCCTTTTAGAGTAAATTAGAGCCATTTTAATTTAGAACTATGTACAACATGTTCAGTCCGAAGAACCATTTCACAGCATTCACAGCATAACCATTGCATTTACCTAAGAACCCTTGAAGAGCCACTGAAGTGTGTAGACATACTGTCATTATGTTGCTTGTAAACTGCACTAAGGACTTCTATTTATATGTCAACTACTAAATGACTTCTTAATTCAAAGTATCCAGTGACACAAGATGAATCCAATTTGAAACATTGTGTGTTATTACAGACCGTAACAGGGGTGATGTTCAATAACAGCAGTCATTTCTCAAGTTCAAGTGTTTTTATTTGTCATTTCAACTATGTACAGTGGTGTACAGTACACAGTGAAACGAAATAACGTTAATCCAGGACCAATGTGCTATATGTAACAATAGACTACACAATACAATACAACATAAAGTGCATGTGTGCAAGTGTGCAAGACAATATACTATAAATACACACGACCATTTACAAGACAAACAATAAATACAGGGGAGGGGAAACAGTGCAGTCGGCCCCTAAGTAGTGGGAGCAGGAAGGTGCAGTTGTGCGTATTTGGTATACATGTAAACATTAGACACTGTAAACACTGTATTTGAAAATATAAAAATATAAAAAAAGCTGCTAATATGACGCTGACTACAGAATGCCAACATGACTGTACATGTAGTACAGCTGAGTCCCAGTTTTTGAGTGTGTAGTATACAGTATATGTACTGTTATGAATGTCAAAGTTGAGTATAATTCACATGCTGAATTTAGAAGCAGTCGATTTTTGATCATGATGAATATGGACACTATTGTCCCACAATGCATTGGGAAATAGAAAGTGAGGGGCTTCTCACGTCTGGAAAATTGTGATAAAATGGTGGAAGGTGATATGACAGAAATGATGTATTAATATATGTCAAAACAGCTATTAAATAAAAATGTCTTTCAGTGTTTATTTGTTTGTGTCTCAGAATCTAGCCAACTTCCTGTTGGTAAGAAGCCTTGTGGTATGCTCATATTATGAGCCTGCTGAACTCGAACTATTAAGATTAGTACCGAGTATATACTGTGTAAGAACACATCTGAGACACAACCTCCATATTCAAGCTAGCAGCTAATACCAAATAGCAGCTGGTGACTGGTTCTACATTCTACGTTGGATTTCCTTGCTCTCCATTAGAAAACGCCGCTTCACCACATTCACTAATGAAAGGGGCCAGTTATAACTAGCTTTGATTAAACAATGTGTTAATTAGGGATAGTACCCTACAAAAACCCAGGCAGAGAAAAAAGAAGTGTATGAATATGCTCTATGGTTTTTGATAAACTGAACTATGTCTATTAAAGTCTATTAAGCAACATCGTCTCTCCTAAAAGGGTTTTTTTGGGGATTCAATGATTTGACAAGGCGAGGTTTTTTTCCATAACAGTGCCTGAGGGCTCATATAAATGTACATCTCATATTTTCTCATGCACGTATACACATATCCCATCTTTCCCAGACCTAGTGGGACCGGTCTGTCCTGTCAGTTGGTGAGTCATGTAAAGCACAGCTGAATTTGCTTGTGTAACTGTCAAGCTTTAGCCTGCTGGGAAGAGTGCAGCTCCTTTTGTGGTTGAGTATGGAGGTGTGAATTTGTTGAAGGATTATAGTGTTTGTAGAAGGTCCTTTGGTCTCACATGATAAGTAATATTATGTGATATATTATATTTCCTCTGTTATTCTTTTCCCAGTTTGTACCCATTTCCTTTAAATTCAGTTGAATTTCGCTGTAGATCTCTTTACAACTTAATTAGGTCAGGTTGGTGACTAGTAATCACCATCAGCATGGCCTCGTTGTGTACTTGAACCAACTAACTTTAATATTCAAGAGGAACCGTACTGGCATGTGATCTTAGCCAATACACTTTATTAGGAACACTTGTGAACCTACTCCATCCTGACGTTATCCAATCAGCCAATTGAAGGGCTTCAGATAAAGTTAAGGGATTCCAATAATAATCACATTAAAGATTAGAAGGAGAGGGAAATATGAAATATCGGTGTTTTTCTATTATGGGAGGTATGGTATGGTTACAAATCTCTGATTATGCACTTTGTTCTCATTTCCATTGGGGAATGAACCATGTCATAACTGAGCACTTATGATGAATTTGGCTACTTGTTCTCACCTGGGGACATTATGGTGTAGTTAGAAATGTGGCAAACCAAAGATCAAATCACAATCACACTGTTCAAACACAATCATTACGGAATTGTCATACAGTGTCACTAGAGTCAGCTGACTGGCATTAAAATACAAAACTCTCCACATAAAACCAAATACTAAGCATAAGGCAAATCAAAACTTGAAGTTTTTCCATTTTTGTTTGCTTTTTCTGTCAGATTTGTGTGAACAAACTAAAGACCAGAGCCTTTCACAGTTCTCTTATGCTATTTGAAATGGACCCAGGTACTCAGCTTGTGTACAAATAGTTAACCATATCATATTGTATGGTACAGCCTGGTGGACACTGGAAAAAAGGACCATGCACTGAGAAACACTGAACACACTTAAAATTTTGCATAGGCCATAAAATGATGCAGTGACTGGCAGCACTGTGTGTGTAAATGCCTTGTTGATTAGATAGGTCAAAGAGGAATGGCTTGACTAACTTAAGTTGACGGGAAACTTACATGAACTCAAATCACTTAATTTTCATTACTGCTGTGATCAGAAAAGTATCTCTGACAACACAACATGTTCAACCTGGTGGTGAATGGGCAGGTGAACAGCAAAAGGCCACATCAGGTTTTACGTCTGTCAGCCAAGACCGGGAATATGAAATTACAGTGTGTACCGACCAAACAGTTAAAGACTAGAGAACGTCTCCTGGACTGATGAATCTCATTCCTGCAGTGTCAGCAGGTCAAGCTAGCAGTGGTGATGTAACTGAAGTGGATGATGTTTTAATGGCACACACTGGGCCCCCTAACAGTAATCAGGCATTGTTTGAATGATATGGAAAATAGCCGATCATGTGCATTCCTTTATGGCAACAGTTCACCATCTTCTAATGGCTGCTTCCAGCGTGATAATGCAGCTTGTCACAAAGCACGAGTCATCTCAAACTGGTTCCATGAGCATGACAATGAGTTCAGTGTACTTCAATGGCCTCCGCTGTCACCAGACCTGAATCTAATAGAGCACCTTTGGGATCTGTTAGGGTGAGGAATTTGCATGTACAGCTGATAAAACTTGTTGCAGTTATGTGAGGCAAGCTGGAACCGAATTTATAAGGAATGTTTCCAGCCCTTGTAGAATCTATGCCACAAAGAATTCTGGCTGCTCTGAATGCAAAGTGTGGCTGCTAGACAGTATTAGAATGGATGGTAATATAAACAAACTTTGTATCAACGAGTCCCACTTTTGTCTTGAAGGAGACGATTGATAAATCTGTGTTTGGGGATGTGTGTGTGCCGTGGTCAGAAGGCCTGGTGTCACTCCACCTCCACCCCTACTGCAAAATCTACGGGAACTGTATGAGAATATTTAAGGTGCATGAGATGGATTATCACAGGACCCCATTAGGAGCCTCTACAACTCCATGGCAAGATGTCTGGCATGTTACGTTAACAATTCAGTTACTTAACGGTGCACCTTTTGCTTATACAGGAGCTCATTCGTGCACACGCAGCTGTATAATCTCTACAGAAGATCAGTGCCAACAAAAATGCGATGGGTTGGAGTGGTTTTTGTCCAGACCTGATCTGATAATGCTCTTGTAGCTGAATACAATGCAATCCTCAATAGCATGTAGTGTCCAAAGTATATATAGTATCTTATAGACATCTGCGAACATAGTCCATCTCTCTGCCCTGAGAGCTTTTCACCCCATACACTGGTAAATGCAATCGTAATCTGGGAAGTAGACCAAACTTCATGCTGACTTGGTCTGTTGGCAAACTGCCTCCACCCCCCCCACAACCACCACAAGTGCTCTGGGGCATGATCAGTTCAGCACTAATGACTAAGGCAGGAAGTGGCCAAAAGGATAAAGAGGTTGCTGGTTGGAGCTTCACTCCGTGGGGACTCCCTCTCTAAATGGGCGGAGAATTGACTGACTTTGTATTAGGCCACTCCTAGACCATCTGGTAATGGCCAGCTAAGAGGTCTCCAAGAAGAAGACCCACTAAACGTGATGGCACAAATGTAATAAGCTTCCATGCTATGGGAAAATGAATTTTCTTGGTTCAATGTCTTGAACTGAAATAAGGCATTTGCCTTCACATTTTGGTGCACAGTCTATATTATTTGATCAGAATAACGTAAAAATAATTGTAAAGAATTGTAAGAACTTTTACACAGGCCACATTTTACCTTGAGTGGCAGCAAATTATCAGTAATCATGTGTTCAAATGTGCCATGCGTTTACTCTATAGAGGATGTGTTGAATTATTTGCACTTCAATATACAGTATATCAACAAAACGCCATTTGACCTGGGATGGTCAAACATTTGACTCATTTACACAGTATACAGTGCTTTAAAATACTAAATCCATGTATGGATATGGAAAACCAGGGGGAGGAATACAGGGGGTCCCTGAAAAGTTATTATGATGTTATGCTGTCACTTAAGGATGCTCAAATACAAACTCTGAATACAAATTCAGGAAGAGATCATTGTTTAGCTGCTTCACCCACAGTCAGCAAACTTCTATCTTTGGCTTTCTTAACTCACTAGACATCCAGCACTCCTCCTCAGGGTGGTGCTGCTGCAAATTGGTTTACCCAGTTAGCTCTTTATAGTTTAGTAACTATGAATAGGTTACCTCGGAAAAACTTCACAGTGTATTGTAGCATATAATCTGAAAACTCAATTTTCCTAAGAAACTGGAACAATGAGGGAAATAAAAAAGAGGAGGTATAATAAGATCTTAGTTAATGTGTGGAAGATTGCATTTCAACATGGTGACCCCCCCCACTTTGAACAAAGCTATATGGAATGTTTCAGCCTAGGCTGGGATGCGCCCCAGTTAATACTAATACTTTTTTTTGTATTACATAGTACAGTTACAAATGTCAAAGTTCCTCTTAGTAAAAAAACGACGTAGTGTACTAATATTGAAATACATATTGCTATTCAAAATAGCACAGTGCTATACTGCATACTACTGTAGTATGTACTACATACTGTATATGCCCCCGGCATGGAATATACAGTACAGTAAATACAGTACAGTGTTCTGACCTACAGTACATCAGTACTGTATCAGTTTATATCTAATTCGGTTCACTTTTAGCCTAGCTGTTAGCTACACTCAGCTATTTGGCTTTCATAACAGATCCTCTAAGTTCATCTATTGATAATTTTCAGACCTGTATATTTTAACTTTCTGAGGCTCATTCTTATGAATACATACCCCAATACAATCACTACACCCGCATTTATACTTTAAGCATTTTGCTCCACAGTGCTACCCGCTGCCATTTACTTTGGCTGAAGAGTTGGTGAAGCTGCAGTGCATGATGGGATGCAGTACACCCTGAAGATAGCTCCACTCTACTGGAGTAGTACACCATTTCCAGTACACTACAGATTTACAATTTATTTGCGTACTACATACTACAGACTACAGACTACAGACTAGGTAGGTTTAGTATGTAGTATGCCATTTCGAATACAGACTATGTGTGTACTAGCATTCAGAACTTGTACTGTTAAGATTAGTATGTAGTGTATACTGTGTGGTATTGGTGCCATTACTTTTCTGAAAATATAGGCATAAAACTAGGCAGGGTACACAAAAACACAATAATATATATTAGGTGGAACATAAATAGAGAGTAAATGCAAGATAAGGCCATTTTCTATATTTATAATAATGTTCTCAGTCATTACAAACAAAACAAAGCAGCAAGAAGACGTGAAGAAGCTGTGAGCATTTACTAGAGTTTCACGCAACCTTATACTACAGCTGAACCCTGAGGACTCCTTATACTGCCCTGCTGGGGCGTGGACTCCTATTTCATCACCTAGTGCACTACGTAGAGAGTGGGGAGTCATACGGGACCCAGCCCGGGGTTCAGTTCAAAGCGCGATGATTAATTGGCCTGCTGTAAGTAAAGAGGAGGTTCCTACTGCCACACCCAAACCCCTTTCACCTAGGGCTGCTCCCTGCCAAACCCACGTGCTCATGTCTGAGAGCTGATATAACGTGTAGCTTTTAGCCTGTATACCTTTCAGAACAGGTGTGAGGTAAATATCATCATCGAGTGTGATTAAAAACAATACTTGAGTGTGACACTCTTTTGTGAACAATTAATCTCTCTCTCTCTCTCTCTCTCTCTCTCTCTCTCTCTCTCTCTCTCTCTCTCTCTCTCTCTCTCTCTCTCTCTCTCTCTCTCTCTCTCTCTCTCTCTCTCTCTCTCTCTCTCTCTCTCTCTCTCTCTCTCTCTCAGTGAATCAGCAGCGCCGGCTTCCTGTGTTTGTGCGGACTCAAGTCTGCCACCTCGACATGGACTAAGCTGCTTCACACAGCGAAGGAAAGTCGTATGAGGGAGCTCTTTCTCGTGTCCGTTTTCAGCCTGAAGAGCGGCCGCAGATGTAGAAGTCCGGGTCGGGACTCTAACTGAAGACGGTTTTCGCCGAGCGTGCTATTTATTAACGATATACGAGAAGATGGCGAACGACTCTCCGGCTAAAAGTCTAGTAGACATAGACCTCTCGTCGCTGCGGGTAAGCACTCCGGCGCTCCGACTTACCCCACACTCCCTTTAAAGCACGTTTACTAGCGACATGTTAACCCCGGAGCCCTTTTTATGAAGTCTCGCCGGGCTTTCTTTGTCTCTGACCCGCAGCGTTCAGACAGACTGTGTGTGGTGGTGTACAGTGCAGTGGCGTTGTTGTTGGGAGTTGGGCTCTTTTCCTTTGTCTGAAATGCTCTGGCATGTGTTTGGGCAGAAAGCCCTGAGCGCAACAGCTGCTTATATCATTTATTATATCAGCCCTCCACCACTGTCTGTTTTTCACCGTCAACTTTTAACGTTTCTGTCCTTTTTGTCTTGTGTGTTTTTGTGTCTTTGTCTCACTGTAGGATCCAGCCGGGATATTTGAATTAGTGGAAGTGGTCGGAAATGGCACGTATGGACAAGTGTACAAGGTTGGTCGTTTTTTATTTCATATAAACAAATAAACGCTCTGTTTGTTTGTTTTTGAATTCTGTTGTCGTTGAAAGCCCAACCGAAACGTACCGTTCAGCATGAAGTGGCGAGGGTGGAGCTAGCCAGGCTAGTTTACAGCAGGCTGCTAGCTAAAGTTTGCTGGTTTTGAATGGACGCGAGCTAAAGCGTGCTAACAGTACACGGCCGTGCTAAACCCTCTCCGGGGTTTGTCGCTGTCTGCTGGGGTTCTGGTGGAGAAGCTCTGCTTCTGAAATCAGTGCTGTAGCTGGCACACGGACAATATCCGTCGTGCCGTCAATGTTGGCCAAAACAGTGAATGAAGCCGCTTTGTCTAACGAGCAGTGTCAGCAGACGTGTTTCCAGCTCAGTTTATGAGCAGTTTTTCCTTTTTACAACTTTTGTTTTGAGGCGAAGCCATCACCAGCTGCTGCTGCAGCAGACATGCAGCTCTTTCTCTCTGAGGCCCATGCATGGGGGCTGACATCACATCCTGTTTTGTAGAGACTGTTGCTGAACCCGGTGTTCGTTCCTCCGTGTTTCTCCCATTTATGGATCTTCCTCGTTTACTTTTCACCACCACTGGTTTGATTAACATGCTAACTGCTTGTTTACACAACAGTGGTCAGACAGTATTGTGTTTAGTGTCGTCCAATACAGCCGTATCTGATTGGGTTCTGCTGTTGTCGATGTTTTTCTCTGGTCACGCCCCCAGTGACAAGTCAAGCCCTTAGTTCACATTAACAGTCTGACCACATGCCCACAAGGCTTTTCCTGTTTCCTTTAGTGTGATACTGAGATTTTGTGCATGTAGACGGTCTACATTGCTACAAAGTTCTAAACGAAGGCAACTTCGCCTTTCTCAGCTGCCTGAAGCGGCTTGTTGGGATTCCATCCCTTTTCTGTCGCGAGATGATGTCATCTCGCAACACAATCCCTATTTCACCCACCTACCTCAAAGATTGGTGCACCCTCACACAATAGACAGTGACTACTGAAAGCTGTGTAAGCGTGGCACTGTGCTGGCAGTAGACCGGTTAGAACGGAGTGAGCGAGCTGACCAATCAGAGCACGCTGGACTTATCAGGAGGCTGGACTTAATATCAGGATTTCAGACAGAAATGGCTACCTTGCTGGCTGACACAGGAAGTATATCAGTGTTTTAAATAGAGGGAGAATTGAGAAAATGTGTTTTTGGAACATTGAAGAATGTATTGTAATAGACCCCCCAAAATAAAATTACAAACATTGAAAATGAGAACGATGGGTTCCCTTTACAGCAGCATTATGTGAGGATTGTTTTTTTGGGGGAGGCTGTACAGTTGTTGTGTGTAATTCACTTTTACGTCACTGTCGTAAATATAAATCACACATTGAACCCCCTCCATGCACCTCACGGAGGTAGCTGTACACATGCATTTGTTGATGAGCTGAATGATACAGAATTGATAGTCAGATTCAGGAAACCAGAATTTGCCACAATATCAGAAATAAATTAATCTCATCATTTATAATGTGTAGTGATATTACAGGACTGCAGCAAACTTATTTGGCTAATTTGGTGTGAGACAGGGGAAGACTAGATTTTAATTCCATGCTAGCCTGAAAAGAGACTGAGATTAAGTATACTAGACTTGTCTATTGCTTGGTATAGACTTGTCTAGACTTGTCTGTTGCTTACTGTGAGTACTGAGCTAGCAGGCTTCTTATAGCTAGCTGAAGACCTATAGTATGTTAAGGTGTGTTATGTTAGAGGTGGGGTAAAACGTTACACAGTTCTTGCAAGAGGTCTTGTGCTATAGCAGCAGTCCAAGCCTGGTACGGCAATAACAGTGATTCCATTCTCCTTATTCTATGTCAGTGTTCCATCAAATTAATTTTAAAGCTTTTATTTTGTGGCGGTCATTAATTGATGGTTTAACAATGATGTTTGGGTAACTTGCTTTTTACATTACCTTGGTGACGTGGCGCATTTAGAGAAATGGGATATGAGGGGCTGGGGGCTTATTATGTGCTTCCTTTTGGGCGAGTTATCGTATTTGATTGGCAAGTAGGTTAGCTTGAGTTAGCAATTTGGAAGAACATGGGATGATCCATAAACAGTTTGACACTGACATGCAATAATAATAATTAAAGAAAAACCCACAAAAAAAACAAAAAAAAAACAAGAACTTTTATGAGCAGGCAAAACTAGCTTTTCCTTCATGTTGGATAAGCCACCTAGAGAACCAGTCCTAATATGGGTTGATCAGCTGTGGATGACTTGGGGCAGTTTCGTGAATATTCAGCCCAAACATCAAAGTAAAAAAAAAAAGCAGCAATAGACGTTATGCTGACTAAAGGGCTGCTCTGAGTCATGCCGGTGTTGCTCCAGAGACCACAATAAGAGTAGTGTGCTTGAGGGAGTTTGAGATGGCTTCATCTGAATTTACACTTAATGTGGCACAGTTTACTTTTTTCCTTTGTTTGTACTCATCTGATTCATATTTACGTGACCTTCATGAGCGCCCTCAGATCATCAGCCTCCTTGCTGCATCTTCACTTACTATTACCATCATTTAGTGTCAGGAGAGTGGCAGTAGCCTTGAACTCTGTGGCAATAATGGTTGTAAGCTTTTTTTAAGTGTGAGTAAAGTGTAAATGTGTAAAGATATTTTAGACGTGTTCATAAATGGGTCACTAAGTGAATTCATTTTCTGTTTGAGGTATAAAAATCCAGTTGCCAGATTGTAAGAACCAATTTCTTGTGAAATTATTTCAGTTCTCAGACATTCAGACCTACATCTAGGGTTTAGGAAATCTCTGCATTCCTGACATGTCATACTTGGCAAAAAGTGGCAGTTAGGTCATTATGTAAAGGGGAAGTTGTGTCGGTGACTAAGTTTATGACCTTTTATTGTCTCTTTTATTGTTAAATGTTTATGTGCATTGAAAGCTTTTGTAATTCCCCTGTTGAAGTCTTCATGGTTGAACTCCAACTCTTTAGAAGGTGCTCTGTATCCCCCTCAACATTTCCTTTGTTTTGCACAAACTTGCAATTTTGTGCAGCTTCATAGAACACATCTGTGGTGATGGTGCTGGCTTAATATGAAATCCTGCGCTCAGGCAGAGTCACCTGTTTACTCCACTGCACACGACTTGCAGGAGTTACAGTTACCAGGAATTGCATCTGCATTGCATTGCCCCCCGTTCAGCTTTTTTTTTAATACTTTTGCCGACATGTGAAGTCATGTAAGCTGCTTTAAGCATTACTGTGTTCTCTCGCTGCTTGTACTCTCTAGCTGTGTATTTCCCCACAGATTTTCATCCTTTACTCTGACTGACAGTATGTCTGACACTCTTAGTGACTTACTGCATTCAATTAGACCAGCGCTGTCATATTTCTGATAAATAGGTGCACGTGTCCAGCCTTATATCAGCTGCAATGCGTCCGCTGTCTGAGGCCGCAATGTTTATTTAGGCTCACTATATCGTATAGGTTCCCTATGCATGTGATTAAGTGGTGTGTTTTTCTAGGCTGCATGCATTGTTGCTAGCTAATGGAAAACTTGCCAACATGCCATCCTCCATATGTGAACAGATGGCTTCTTGGGCCAGAGTGGAGATATACCCCCCCCTTCCTCTCACACACTCACATATACAACCGCACGTAATGACATGAGTTTTGTTAATCTGCCTGCTTGCATCAAAGGCAGACAGCACTATATATACACGCACATACTGTTCTATTTATTCTGTGTGGTTATGAGCCAAAAACGCAACCCATAATTTCACAAAGCACTCGTTTCCTATTTGACAGCCCCCAGTACTGTTGACTCATGGGTTATGTTGGTTGTTAGCCCAGCAAAAGTTTGTGCAGTGGCTTTTTAAGGGTGGACAATACGGCAGAAGTGTAATTCTTTGAGGTGCATGTGATGCAGCATACCGTGGTGTGTTCATGTGTTTAAAAGGCTAATCTACATTTGTCACGTTTGTAAGAAAAAAAATAAAAGTAAAAATTGTTTTTTTTTAACCAGACCGTTTTCCAACCTTTTACTCGATCTATGTAAGTGATCCCAGTTCTCATTGGGTCCCCTTTATTGTGCATTGCTTAAAATGCAGTCTGAGCATATCACATGTATTATCAGTACGTAAAGAACACTGACTGTTTTCCATGTTTCGTTACAAAGTGAGCATTATTAGGTCTTATGTGGATTTAGTGCAGTTTGCTAAACAGTGCCAAAAAATCATTGTAGTTATAGGTTTATTATATTGTTTGTGTTACAGGTCCTACAGGGTCTGTATTGTGTTTTTTACACTTCAGAAGAAATTATTATATTTTATTATATTATTATGAAATACTCCTAATAACTTCAACCAGAGTGATACTGCTATACGTTGAATAGGCCCTGCTGATGTCACAAAAACGATGAATTCAAAGCAAGCTGTGTGTGTGTGTGTGTGTGTGTGTGTGTGTGTGTGTGTGTGTGTGTGTGTGTGTGTGTGTGTGTGTGTGTGTGTGTGTGTGTGCTACTCAGGCTCTCATTTTAAAAGTGTGTTGACAGTGGGTCCTTTTTGGTACAGACCCTTTCAAATTTATTTATTTATATTTTGTGGGCATGAATGGATAACAGTATCAACACAGAAGTATGCCTTTTGCACATTTCCACATTTTTCTGATGGAGTTACGAATTGCAGGGATTTCGAATTTGGAGTATTTTACCTCAGACTGCTTTTTTGGGTGATGGTTGGTGTTTGACAGGTTTTTTAAATTTTTTTATTTTAATTATTTTTTTAAAGCCATTGCTGTTTCAGGCAGATTTCAGTGTGAACGGTTTCTGAGAGAGCAAGTGCTCGGTGGATAGCAGATGTTCCCTGTTTGGCGCTTAAATTAGCTTTATCATGCCGACTGGACAGCAGACGTGCTAAATTTTCTATCTAGAATGTTCTTGGTTCCTTACACAGTCAAACAGTAGCCTTATACTTGTAGTATTGAGGTAATTTGTTTGTGGCACCATAGTAGGCTAGGTTTAAATGGCATATTTGGCACATTGCCTTTGTCTTGTCATAGTTTAATTTAAAGTGTTCCCAAACAGCTGAACCAAGGTGAGCATTCACTGCTGAGTGAGCGGGTTGTTGGCACCTGATCTGAGAGTGTGTGTGTATTTCCACACTTCAACAGTGCAATTAAAAAGTTTAAATATAGCACAAGTATTTGCTGTCTGTATATGGTTAAACAGAGAGTAAGCCTTTATTGATGGCCTACATTCAGCCTAAAAAGCCGTTCTGTGGATGTTAGCTGATGATGTTGTGTTATGTTGGCTGTGAAGGAATTTTTCCACAAAGCATGTATGTTCTTTTTGTTTAGCCTGGACTCTTTGGTGTCCTCCATTAATTCTGGACACATCAATCTTGGCAGATATGACAAATTGAGTGACATACTTTTTCCATGGTGAGCTAATTTGACACACGAAGGCCAGTCTTCTGTTTTTTTTTATTTTTTATTATTATTATTGTGAAAAAAGGTTATTAAAATAAACATTCTGGCATACATGAAATTACACTAATGGTGATATAATATTGTGTTATTTTATTTTATTCTTTATTTTATGCTTTTCTAAGCATATCATATGTATTATCAGTAAGTAAAGACCACTGACTGTTTTCCATGTTTTGTTACAAAGTGAGCATTATTAGGTCTTTTTATGTGGATTTAGTGCAGTTTGCTAAACTGTGTCAAAAAATCATTGAAGTTATAGGTTTATTATAGTGTTTGTATTACAGGTCCTAAAGGTTCTGTGTTTTACACTTCAGAAGAAATTACAATGCATATTTATATAATTATTATAGTGCATATAATGTATGTCAATGTGTATTGAAGTATGTGTATTTTGCCATATCGCTCATCCCTGCATAGTACTAATTAGTAAGAGTACTATTATGACATTTTTACACCATCTGAATCACTTCTTAAGTTGCATTGTTTTGTTTTGCTGCAGTTGCTCAGTTAATTAAACTGTATATTGGTCACATCAGCTACCAGATGTAGGCGCACAATGCATTTAGACACAATGAGACTGTGGAACTGTGCTCCAATCTAGTTGTCTCACGTAGGCGGGGAGGGAATGCATAGGCCTGATGTTTTAAAGGGATTCAGTGTGTGTAAATGTTCAGCGAGAATATGTGGTCTGTTAATAATGCGGTCACTGTTTCCTCAGCAACGTTTCACTTAATGGCTCTCTTTTTGCTTACTTGCTGTTGAATATTCAAAGGTTTGATGTGCTGCTCTGTGGACTGCCCCACTGAATGTGTTTGCCAGTTAAGCTGTTCATCACAGTCAAGACAGAAGTCTCCTTTCTCCTGTGTGCTACATGTCCTCTGCTTCTGCGTTGACCCCTCTGATTGGACAGTTGGCTTGTCCATTTATCCAAGTGACAAATGAGCCGCACTGCGCTAATAGATGGGGCTGCAACTGGTTGTGCAGCAGCAGCTGTTGTTGGGTCAGTAAGCACCCTAACTGCCTCGTTACAAAGGTGTTTTTGTTTAGATTTCTGTGGCGCATTTAGACTGGCTCCTTTCTCAGCCCGTGGAAGAAAGACTGTTTCAAATGAATGCACTCGGACAACATCTCTGTGTTTGCAGTGATGCATATCAGTTTATTGTGGTTCGTGTACCATTTAATGCACTGTCATAGTACGTTCTGTCTGAATTTGAGATGGCACGATACCATATTTTTCTAGTAGAAGTGCTGATTGGTGTATTTGCTGATAACAATCTGGCTTGTCTTTGCCTTTGACATTTAGCAGACGCTCCTACAAACACTGTTTTATTTAGATGTATCTCTCAGAAGATGATCTAAAGGTTCAGACTTTTTAAATAAAAGAAATTCACAGAAACTATGAGCACCTTATTTTGACCGGTTCTGAGAACATCTTTGACAAAAGAAACAGAAGTTTTGTTTCGCTGTGCATATGCGTACAAATCCCACTATTTACAATAAAGGAGTGGAAACTCTAGAGTAATATTTTCTGCTGGTGTGGGTCTGATACTGATACTGTATATTGAATCAGTGCCCTCTTTAATCTGAACAGGGCTCTAACAATACACTTGGCCCATGCATCTATTTTTGATGCTGTGTTCACAGATCGTTTTTAATTGTCAGTGCTGCTGTTTTTTAGTTAAACTGTCTTTAACTGGTCACTTTTGCTTTGCAATATTACCTTCACAGTGCATCCTTAAACCTGATTCTGCATTTTATGGGATATTAATATCTGCCAGCACAGAGTTTTGCACGGTAAACATGCGTCGGTAAACACATTATTCTCATTTACGTCGATGGCAAAAGGATATGGCGTTCATGCACGACTGGATGTACAAGATGACAGAATTGTTCTCACGCTCTCTGAGAGGGTACGGTGGTTCTCACTAGCCACCACTAGCTTGATACCACTCAACGTGGACGTCTCTTAACTGACGTAACAGAACTGGCTGTTAGTGTATCTAGCCATGTTGTGCTAGCACCAGGTGGTATGGATGCGGTTGCACTTTATGTGCACTAGCCTTTGCCTTCCTAGCCTGGTAGCATTGTGAAATAGGAGACCAGCTTTTAATGCCCATTGTGTTGTGTAATCTGACATATAACTGATGTCTTTGTAACTTTCATTTGTCTTAGTGTCCTTTAAAGAGATTAGTGTTTTTTTTTTTTTTTTTTTAAAGACAGTTATGTGAGATTAATGGGTCCCGTGGGACTAATTAGGACCCCTTGAGGATGCAATAAGTGTCCCAAATGTAAAAAGAATTTTTTTTTTTTTTTTGTGTGTGTGTATATACCACTGAAGCCAAAAAAAGCAACATATTAACCAGGATGGGTGATATGGTGGACAGAGCATTTTGTATCTTCATCTAATTGTAGTTCCGAGCGTGCATTACACAAGTACATCTATGGGTATCCATATAGCACTCAACAAATCCTGAGCGCTTCCACTCATGAATGTTAACAAGGCAAATCAATGAATCAGTGGTGTTAGCTGCCATTAGTGATATCACACAAACAGTGGTCATTTAGTTGTAGTTTTAACCGGATAATGAAACAGAATTAAACAATTCTGTCCCAAGTATTCACCCCAAAGCCCTTTAAAAACTTTACTTCCACTTTTAAGATGCATCAGCAGGGTCGTCTGGTGCTGGAGACCTCTTCAGCACCACTGAAGGAGAGAAGCAGACATGTTTAAGACCGATGTAGTAATGTTATATTTTCATTTTGGTCAGGGTGTCTTTGTTGTGCCTCCACTCTCAGATGTAATGCTAAATAGTAAGATGTCTGTAGTACAGTTCTCTAGCACAATGTCTTGCAGTAAGCTCTTGAGTTGTCTTCCGTGATACTCTGCTTGACATACCTGTTTGAATGGATGACCTTTTTCTTCAACTGCGCGTGACTGAGCTTTCCCTGAACTCGCAGGACCATATCTAATCAGGTCTGGGCCTCTGACAGCCACTCAAATATCAAACAACAAATCCCATGTGGAGTGACAGAGGCCAGTAGGTGTTATTGGTTTCTGGTTTAATGAACTTTAATAGACAGCTTATGCGTTTACGAGGGTATAAGCAGCAACGTCATTGTTTAATACTCCTTTTTCTGTAGCCTGCCTGTAGTGTAGCTTGTCTTACTGTGCTTGTTGACCTATTAGCCAGTATAGGATCATTCCAAAGTCATTTTGAGCCACAGCATTTGACCGCTGGTGAATGTGCAACCTGGTTTAACCACATCTGTGTATTACTTCCTCTCTCTAAGAGACGGTTCCCAAAATTGACATTGGTTTGTTGGCAGTTTCCTCTAATGGTGCAATAGTTAAATCCGGATGTACTTTGGGTTTTGCTGGGTATCGTCTGAAATGTTTTTGGTGCTAGCACCTGTTTTCTTTACCCTATTTGCTCATTATGTGAGAGCGCTCTGTAATACCTCAGAACATGTTTCATCTACATCATCAGTGGTCACAGAGTCTCCTTCTAATCCTATTTCCTGCAGAATTTAATTCCAACTTTGCATCTAATATAGCCCTTACCTGTCTTCAGATCTCTAGTCAGGGAGATCTGAAGAAGCGTAGCTAGGGCAAGTGTAGCAAATTGTGTTCGGAGTGGTTTGTAGATCTTCAAGATCAGGGGTGGTGTCCACTGATCTATATCTGTCTGTGTAGCTTTGAAACTAGAATGAGAAAAACTGCAGATCAGAATCCCAATCACAATTTCAGTCTTTTAGTTCTCATATGTACATAAAAGATGGGGACTTTTTTATTCCTAGGTTTAGAAGTCACAGGGTTCCAGGCAGTAGCTAATCAAGCATAGTGTGCTAGTGGGACTGTATTTTCCTTTCAGTGGAGAATCATGAAATATTCTGTCCACTGCAGGACGCTGGTGATGACATAAATACAACCACAGGAGAAGGGAATGCTTTACAACAAGTGGAAAAAAAAACAAACGTCCCTATGAACTTCACAGGTCAATAGACTATGACATGCCATTTCCAGTTAGCTCTGGATCGCTTTGCTGGCCGTCAAGGAATCAGACCCCAGAATTTCGGTAGTTTGTACCCGACTTTGGGCTGCCTTTCAGGGGTGAACTCCGGAGAACCCGAGAAATTTAGTAGCCATCTTCAAACTTTCTCTAACCACACGTTTGTTTTTATTGTGGTCTTGTGGAAACCAGAGATGATGTCTAACATCTGATTTGAATGGTGTCGATCACGTCATCGGCATCTAGCCAAGCTTGTAGTGTCATTTCTGAGCAGTGAAATTGTGTGTACAACCCCTGCCCAGAACTGTGTTTAATCCCTGTCTGGACTTAAGAAATGAACAGCTGCTCTCTGAGCTAGTTCCGATGCTACATATAGCCTAACATTTATTTGTTTGTCCACAGCACTGATGTAAAAGAACCAAGCTATTTTTGTGCATCTTGGAATGCGAGGCTAGCTAGATGACTGCAATTGATGTACCAGTTTTGGAAAACTGTAAGCTACGTTTATGTACCGTAGCTGTGGGGTGTCTGGCCTGGAATGCTTCTTTGGAGAACATAGCATCTGCAAAGGATGCTTTTTCACCTGCTGTCCGTACAGTAGTTTTATTTATTTATTTTTTTTGTTAATCAGAGACTAATGTTTGCTGTATTATCAAATATGTCGGCTACAAGCATCTGCTTCTGTAATCATCAGTTCTGAGACGTACCACCAGATGTTGGATGTTTGGCTGTGCTTTGATTTTGAACTTCAGTATCTTTAATTTGCGTTTTGCAGATATCATGAAGTGTATTACGCACAGTCTTTTACATAAAACATTTGTTGGATTTTAATGTGGACACTTCCAAGTTATGGAACATGTGTTTTATGGGTGTTATTTGGCGAACTGTATCCATAATGGGCAGAAATGATGCTGTCTCTTCTGTTGTTGCCTGAAGTGCCTAATGCCCCTGTGGAGGATGGGCAGCTTCTAAGCAGAGCTTTGGAATCTGTTTGAGTTTTATCACTCTGGTCCTGTGCCAGCTGGCATTTAGGAATGGAAATCCTCAGGTGGCCCACACTGCCCTCTCTAAAACTGCCTCGAAGTAAAGAAAGAGACTAAATTATTGAGATATGTGGAGCGTATGAGGGAGAGAGAACAATTCCACCATACAATGGCCATATATAGTCAACTGAACTACTTTGGCATTCCCCTTCTCTGCGTTTTGCTTGCCTTTTTCTCATGACCTGCACTCCACTGTGTTCTCTCTATAAGAGTGCAAAGAGGGTTCTGTCCTTCATTCTTTCAACTCCATTACTGTTCTACCACTTTCAATAGTCTTTGCTTTTATAGCCACTCAACTATCTTGCGCAGCTGCCTGTCTAGTCCAAGGTGGAGTATAGTCTTTGTCTCCCATGAAACCTCAATGGCTGGATCTTCTCTCTACCCTTGCTCTTGTCACCATTCCAGCTAATTCCAGCTTGGTGAGCCTGGGGGTTGCAGTGTTTGAAGGCTACCCTATATAGCTCAGCTCGCTTCTGCTCAGCATGGAGTCTTCTGGACAGAGGGGGAGGATTCCGTCATAGAGCAGTCTCACCTCCTGTCATGGTGCCAGGTTTCAATGCCAGTGCTCAGGGTCGTGCAGAGTACACAGATTGTGAGTCCGTGCACTCTGCGAGTCACACATCATTGGCTCCAACAGTCTTTTTCTGGGATCTTCATGGACTTGAGGACCTTTTCAGATATGGGTTTTATGTGCCAGTAAAATGTTCTGAGCATATGGATGTAGTATCTCCACAGCACTGAGCAGTTCTGTGTTTTGTTGGATAGTTGTTGGTGGTTTTTAAGTAGAGTGGCTGTCAAAGGGATTTAATCGGTTGTTGAAACCCCAGGTTGCATCTTGTTGGTGTTGGATGTGTAAAATAGGATAACTGGTCCTGTTTAATTTGATTGTCATTGTGATCATCATGGGTTTTAATTGCGGTGTTTTGCGTTGAGTTGTATTCTGTTGACTAATCAAAGTGCGAGACATTGTTTCTACATTGTGGAAATCTCTTCTTAATCATGATACATTTTTAACATTGGTCATGGTTGCCTGGGCTTATGATCCATGACTTTGAATCTTATGGAATCTTCATGTTCCTCACAACATCACAGACTGTCTGGTACCCCACTTTAACTGCTGACATCTTGTTTTTCCTGTGGTCAACAAAACCCAGAATGAGGGCCCAAATGGCTGGCCTCCCTCATCGTTGTTCTCTACGTTGGCACGCCATCTTTCCGCAGAGGCACAATCTCCCACTACAGGCCCCTTGTGTGGGTGTTTGTGTTTGGTGGTAAGCGGCCATGGCGGTCTGGCAGGTCGTGTCGACATCATACAACTTCCTCTTGAACTTCCAAACAAGCATCTGCAGTACAATATACTGGCCTTATTCCTTCTCCCATAGACCCTGCTTTGGCTTTTGTGTGGGCTGCATTGGGCGCTGACCGGGCGTGGTTTTTAGCAGCCCCCCAACCTATGTGTGCGACAAACCCTCTTGGCCACTGCTGACTTGTTTGGTCTCATGGCAACTAATGAATCGGGCTGGTTGCCTGCTGTAGTTGGCCAGCTCTGTGCAGAAGCAGACAGGTCACGTGGCAGCCCAGGGGCTGCGAGAGAAAAGCTTAATTGTATTTATTTTTTTTTTTTTTCCTCACAACTATTGAAGCTTGTTGCCAGTGTGGCATACGGGACAGTGTCTAACCTTTTCCTGTCTTGTCCCATTGCGGCAGCCGGTTTCTAGCGTGCTGGCATCAGATCATAGTGCTGCCAGTGTTCCCTCGAGGCGTACTGATAGAGTTGTACTGTTTGTGGACTAGCTGAGCCACCATTTTTGTGGTGAGGGGCTTTGTAGAAGATAACGGGCACCTCTCATATTAGATTTTTCTCCTTTGGTTTTGCAGAATTAAAGATTTTGTTAAACTCTGAGGCAAGAGAGTAGATTTAGCATGTATGAAAGTTGTAGGAAAAATTTTTTTTTATCAATTTGTGGCTGCTAAAATAAAATTTTGTCAGGAAGGTCAGAAAAACCTGAATGCCAAAGGATCAGAAGTTTATTTTTGGTAGTTTATTGCACTTTCTTGAATAGACAATGACATCAGTATGCCTCCTGACAGATCCACTTAATACCACAAGTGGACCAACTGAACAACCTTAATGACTTATGTTCAGCCAAGAGGGATGATGCAAGGGTGTGCAAGCTCACCTATAAAGCCCATGCTGTCTGCAACCTGTCTGTCTCACAAAGAGAAGCCTCCCACTCCCTCCTCTCTCTCTGTCTCTCTTGTTGTGTGTCTCTCTCTCTCTCTCTCTCTCTCTCTCTGTCTGTCTGTCTGTCTGTCTGTCTGTCTGTCTGTCTGTCTGTCTCTTTCTCTCTCACTTGTGAGTGTGTCTAAGCAAGGCTGGTTTTGCTCAGCAGCATGTTGAATTGCTAAGCGTCAGTTAATTATTTCTCAGATGTGTGTGCATGTACTGTTTGTCACACCTTACTTAACTCTGTTTAACACCTCACTTACGGAAACGTACCGTCCAGTCTTATTTTTTTTCTCTCCCAGAGCTCACATGGTTCCTTCAGATAAAGAACTAAAGTAGTGAAGTACAGCTGAACATTCTGGATGCCAGTAATCAAATACTATAATCCCATTGTTTTTAAATGTTGGATTAAGAGAGGAAATGCAGGCCAACAGTTGAAAACTCCAAACATGAAATGCCAAATTTGTCTTATTGTAGTGTGAATTCTGTGGATGAGCTAGGTACTTGAGTGCTCCGGTCACTATACAGAAGTCACTTGTGCATCAGGTTTTTACATTTTTTTTATTTTACATTTTTTTAAGGAAGGAAATATGTATACATACATACATACATACATACATACATACATACATACATACATACATACATACATACATACATACATACATACATACAGTAAAACTGCTAGGCATGTGTTGCTCATATTTGTGTGTAAATATGTTTTATTACACTTTACCATAAAACAGGAGTCCCTTCATGTGAGCTAACTGTCGAAACGTGACTGAACGCAAAAGTAACTCAGATGCATTACTAAATGGGCTAACTACTGTTAGCCTTAAATAGTAAATAATAATGATGCACTGAAATGAAGATAATTCAAATTGAAATTTAGGAATAGTGACTGAACTGTAGACAATGCGATTACACTTGCTAAAATGATTGACACTCAAGTCGTTCATGCCAAGGAATTCCATTGTTTAGCGATACCTTGTGCTTTGGTACAGCTATTTTTGAATGTTCTTTGGCATTTTAAGATTGAGGCTACAGATAACATCTCAGGGACTTTCCTTTTAGCTTTTGTTGTTTTGCATGTCAAACAGGACGGCATGTTTTCCAGTTGTTTCAAACCTGTGTTGGAAAATTCTTGCGTGTTACTTTGCTTTAACAGAGATCTAATGTCATGTGCCCCACATTAGTTATTCTGTGTGTGTGTGTGTGTGTGTGTGTGTGTGTGTGTGTGTGTGTGTGTGTGTGTGTGTGTGTGTGTGTGTGTGTGTGTGTGTGTATTAGTCAGTTAGTTAGTCAAAGTACACGTTCCTACCAGACAGATATATTGTGGGAACATGACTTCAAGTGTGCCTGTGGCGTGCTGCTGGCAGTGGATGGGCATCCTCTTAGTGCAAGCTGTCTAATGCTGTCTAATACCAAGCAGGGCCATATGGACATGAGGCATGTCTCAGCAAGGGGGTCACCCAGCTTGGAGTCTGCACAGACGCTTTAAGAGGGAGGAACAGGGAAGCTGTGGTTGGTGGCAGAGGAAGCTTGCAGGAACAGCGTTTTGATGATAATGACTATGAAACACTCAGTCTTGATAGTCAGTAGGAAATGTGGTGATTTTAAAGGGTTGCATGCTAAGCAAGGAGTTAAGAACTATTCATTACAGCCCATGTATGTTTGCCATATGCTGTGGCCATCTATTTTTGAGACCCAGGAGCTTTTAAGCTGTCCTGTCACTGAGGGTTCTTTTTAAAGCTTCATTCATTTAAACATACAACACCACAGATGTTATATTTTAGCCATACGTACGCAGTACAGTATAGAAACTAGTATATTTAGCCTTTGTGGTAGCCCCTAGTTGTGTGTGCCGTACATTTGTCAGCTACACAACATCCGAGCCGTCTCAAGGTTGTCATGACTTCACCTAAAGATAGGCCACTAAGGATAGGCCACATTCCCTAGTAGCTGAAGATGATGTAGATGAAATTTCCTTTTGTTGAAGCGGCTCCGTGTTGAATTCGAACTATAGATCCAGCTCAGAGTTAACATGCCCTCGCTGTGGTTAAAGTGCTATATTTAGCTCTGTGGAAACTGAATTGTGGGTTGGTGTGCTGAAGGGAGTGGTGGGCCACAGGCAGATTTGTTTTGCTCAGATTTTGGGGCGCTTTAGGATCCCTATCTAAATGAGGCTCATTTTTTTTGCCTTTCACTCAACCACTGTCTCTCTGAAACAGGCTTTGAAAAGTTTGTTTAAGGCTTTGATTAATGCCCAAGAGAAAACTTCCAAGAGGGCAAGTAACCCTCGCAAAACTGGAGCACCTACTTTGTGGGAAAGAGTAAACCAAGGCGTATTCAGCACAGACAGTCTAGCTTACAGGAAACTTTACATCTCTTGACCTATCCTTTGAAGCCTCATAATATCAACAGTGGATGTGCAGACTTGAGGTAGGTCCGCTTGAGAGTAGGATGGCTGTAGAAATGGATGATTTTGCAATAATGTAATCTCACAGTCCTTTTTATGACACGTTGAATATCACACTGTTTAGGTTTTCTCAGATTTGATTAGTTGAAACAGCCACAGGAAAATACTATCCAAATGCAATAATCTGTATTGAATATTCAACCTATGAGTATAACTTAATGTCACCAGCCCTCCTTCTGGAGATCTCCGGTTTAGTTTCAGCCCCCCTCCCACCAATGCCAGATCTGTCTATTAATTTGTTCGTTTATTGGTGTTAGCAAATCAGTTTTATGCCTGTTTGAGCGTTCTTTGTTGAATGTTGGAGAGATCATTTGAATCTGAGACAGCAGAGGTTGACTCGCCCTTAAGGCTTTCCACACAACTAATGGGTGAAGTTGTTGAATGTGTCACCCTCTCGGCTGCTAGCTGAGTGTCACGTTAACCAAGGCATTATCACACTAGTCACATTTTTTCTGGTCCATTGCCAGCATGCTCTTGGATGAAGAGAATGAAACAGGGTGGACAAAAGCCACAGACTGCTGATAAGGCAGTAGGCAGGGTTTGTCTCTTGTAACCCCTTCAACGGTCTCTTCTAAGTAGGAGTAGGCAGTATGGCAACTCGTTTTGTATCTCGGTGCCTCTCAAAATGTAGTGTTTTATCATTTTTTCCAAGGTTCGTCTAGGGTAGACCCAATGCATCAGTAACAACACAAATTAAAAATTATGTTCAAAAGTGTTATTTTAAAAAAAAAAAAAGAAAAAAAAAAAGTGGTATTTCGTATTCACATTTTACATACTGTGCGACCTGTTAAGCTCCAGTGGACATTCTACATCAGGCTTTGTAATCTCAGCAGGCTAAAATCTTAATCGGTCACGCCGCTTGGAAACTTCTTTTAAACCTCTTCTTAATGTATTGTTAAGTTGGGGTGGGCTGTATAATGTGCATTGCGATAAATTACATCACCACTGATACGCTCAGAACATGCATGCACCCATATGTACATGTGTGTAATATATACATAGGCATGTGTATTCTGGTTTCTTTCCTTCTTTTAGAACCCCCCACCCCCACTTTCTGTCTCTTCTCCCCTCACACTCACTCCCACTCCTTAATACATGTCACAAGACCAAAAAGCCCCTGACTGTCAGTGACACTGCCTGAATAGAGGTCTTCTTTGTTTGCCTGATCTGGTCTACTCTGCTCTTCCTTATCAGCCTTCAGCAAATGTCCAAGACCAGGATCTCGCCCATGGAGCCGCATTTGGGTTAAAAGTTTCTCTTTGCCTTTTATCTCAGATCATCTCCTTTCGCTTTGAAGTCCGCATCAGAACGCTTCAAAATAACTCCAAAGCCAACCCATCTGTAACAGCTTGGAATTCACAACAGAGAGCATGGCAGTCGGATGAGGAAATTGATGTTTCATTTTAGGCTTTTGTAACTAGAGCTTTAGTTATTTGTCTGAACCCATCAAGAACAGTTTATGTTGGGGTGGGTCCGGCTTGGACATCCGTGCTCAAATACCTGTCAGCGGTTGGGTTTACCTATCTCGTTCGAGTGTAGCATATCCCATCTACCATGTTTAGTGGTTTTTGCCTTGCTTCTTTGCTACTTTAGCTTTTCTCTATTTGTTTGCTACTACCAGTCCCTCCCTGTTCATATTAGCAACAAGGATTTATTTATTTAATTAATTAATTAATATATGTATCTATTTGTTTGAGGGGAAGTGGACTGGAGTGACTTTTGGTGTTCACTATCCTTAAAGTATAGACATGGTGTATTATGTTAAATTAATCCAGAGTGAAAGCTTCAGGGAAGCTTATGGGAAAAGATATGTTTGATAATTAAGCTATTTAATAATAATTGATGATTGGGGTTTAATTTAAATGATTTGGTAGCTGCTGTGTTTACTGTTAGAAGTTAGCAGAGTGATGTGCCAGGAAGCACTATTATTAAGAATGTGGGGTTCTATTCGGTCTTTGGTTAGTGCTTGTTTAGGCTCAGTTTGTCAGGCTGTATTCAGGGTATGACCAAGCTACTCCATAGAACAGGATCTCCCTGCTTCTGTATCCATCTCTGGTAGTTTGTCACAGAGTGAGAAATTGGTCTCTTACACTTTCCATTACTGGAGATCTTTTATTACAGTTGTTCAGTGAATGTACATACCCCATCATTGCAAAGCTTATATTTATTTTGATCTTTGACTCTTTGAAGATGCTACCAAAAATTCCCCCAAAAAAACGGATGGTTACGTTTACAGCCCCAATACTGCTTACTAGTACTTTAATTTTACTAATTTACTAACACTTTACTGCTAATTTAATTCCAGCTGTAACAGCTGATAAGTTAACAATATAGAATATATATTTTTTAAATGAACAATGTTTAAGAAGATGCAATCTGTTGATTTTTATACTCCAGATATCATCAAAACCCCTATCTTAAGAAATGCCCAGTCCCTTCATCTTGGCATTAACAGCTTTTTCTATACCAGTCTAGAAGAAACTTTACAATGTCAGCAGCAAACTTCGTCACAGTGTTTACTCTTTGTTTATAGCAACGTTCTTTGTGTTCACCTTTTCTTTAATTAGTGTCCTGAAATGATCTGACTGGGATCAGGAACATTAACATGATTGAAACAAGATTACAATATGCCATCAGGGCAGAGGGGCTACTTCATTCTGTCATGTGGGACTGCTTAGTTTCCATGCTACAGTGACGCATTATCGTACACAGTGGCGTTACAAGACAGGGCGGGTGAGGGCTAGCTGGTTAGCATGCTAGCCTCTGTAGATATCTCTAACACGATACATAGACATCTTTTGACAGCATTTTTTTAACAACTACAGTTGCTTTTAGACCCATACATAGTGTTGAACTGTAATCTCAAGAGGAGGGATGGACAGAAACACCAGTGGAACAAGAGTGGAGCTTCATATTCTTTTATCTCTCCAAGTCCTGATTAGAAACTTTTGTAGAGTTGTGTGTGTGTGCGATGTGTGTGTGTGTGTGTGTGTGTGTGTGTGTGTGTGTGTGTGTGTTTTTTTGTATCTTTTCACCCACCCAGTTTTTTACCAGCAACTCCCTTAATGTATGAAGCGTACGAAACTTTACTTAATGTATAAAATATATCCTGTCGTTCAGTACTGATATAAATCTGTATTGACTCATGTGAGTTGCCCCAATTAGATGCCCCCCACCCCCTTAGGCATCTAATTGGCCCCAATATTAAAAGCTACATTACTTAACCTTTATGAAGGGCAAACGTCTGTTTTGTTTTTAATGCCAGGATATATTTCTTGGCAAGAGGCAAATAACTGTCCTAGCGTTTTTGGTTTGCCCTGGCCTGATGGTGCTAAATGTAACCTTTTAAACATGACACCTACCTTAACCCTGACACAGAGCCTGCTTATAAACTTAACGTTAATCATTATGGAATATGTACAAATGCATTTTCTATTCGAGGCTGTGTAGATTCTCTGCTTCGCTTGAGTGACACTGATGCCAGCAGACAGCGCATTAATCCATTTGTGGACTCAAGGCTTTGCGGGGTTTTACATAGCAGCCTGAGGGCACAGTCGAAGCACAACCAGTCCGGAGTCCTTCTTCTCTGACTGCTTATACAGCCTATGCCCTTAGATCAAAGGGTCTGGATCCCTGGAATTCTCTTTTTATTGTAGTGTGTTCAGTTGGACAAGCAAGGAATGCATTGGCTGGAGCAAAGTAAGGGTCTCCATGTAGAGCTGCTCAATATCTTGTTTGTTAATCGTTACCTGCTATATTTGGCTCTGCAGTACTGATATCAAGTTTATGATATCATAAAGGCAGCCATATGCAGTCTATCCCTTTAACTTGTGTTGAAATGTGAATCGGTTTTGTATATAAATCATAATTTAGAAGAGTGCCTTCTATAAGGAACGTTCAGCTTATCGCAGCTTGTAAATTGCCTGTAGATGAGTTGGACCCATCAGAGGCAGCCAAACAATTATAAGCTGTGACATCACAACCACAGCTGACTGAAAAAGGTGATGGCTTATTTCTGCTGACCAAATAACAGACCAGAAAAAACAGAACAGAAAAAAAAATTGCAGTGTAATTCACAGTTGCAATATTGATCAGATAAATCTTCTCAAATCCTTCAGTCCTACCTCTAACCACTTAGCGTGACTGCAGTGAACCAATCACAGTACCAGATGCGATCTTCTGTGGGTTTCTTGATGAATCGGCTCATATAATGCAGAACAGTCGTAACAGTGTCACACTGATTGAGCAGTGTGGTTTTAATATATCACAAGGCGAGTCCCAATCGCAGTGTGTGGCAGTATAATTGCAGAACTATTTATTTATTTATTTATTTTTTGGGACACATTTAGCAGGTTAAGCTTTGGACATGGGGGAGATGCTTGGACCCCCTGATACTTCTGTAAGCCTTCAGTCTGGTTTTGTCTGGTGATTGTTTGGACCACCAGACTCTTAAGTCCTGCGTTTGTGTGTGGGGTCTGCTGTAAGAATTACTGCAGAGCCATTTCAGCTGCAGTGTTGCGTGATCAATAGACGCTCTGTTATTGACCACTCCTGCTGCTGTTTTCTTGGCCTACTTTCTTATTCTCTTTTATGCAGATGCCGCCAGTCACCCCTTTTCCCCTCCTCAGCATCTCGCCCTTCTGTCTGCAGGTGTGCTAGCCCATGTGAGACAGAGAAAGAATGTTTCTGGAGCTGCTTTGGCTTAACCCTGACGTCTCAGTTCTTGTTGGTGATAAAAGCCTGGAGTAGTTTGAACCGATTTTGTATTTCAGCACTGCTAATTATATTCTACATCTGAGTAAAAAGATATTTGCTGTAAAGTGTTTGTCCATAAAGCTAATATACTGTGCTAAGGTTTAATGCGAGATTGTTACAGTGTTGGATCTGTTAAACCAATTTAAACCATGTTTAATGCTTTTGTCTGGGTAGTTATCGCACAGTCTTCCCCTTTCACTGCTTCCATTCGGCCTTGACTGATGGAAGACTTCTCAGTAGTCCTCCTATTAATACTACACAGGTTAATTTGACTCAAATAGAAAAGTGATCGTTAAGGGTGATTTTTACAAGAGACAGTAAGCAGTTGATGCTTTGAGGAGATGGAGGTGCATATCTGCAGCAGAATTTTAAAATTTAATAAGGTCAATATTGTATTGAAATTACATGCTCACTAATGGTATTGCTTTACTTCATATAGCAAAATGACAGTAATAACCCTAAACTTCTAAGTATTAGTGTGTCAGCAAACTGCATACTGCATTGCAGGTTGGATTAATTTGTTTTTGGTTGTCAGTGTTGGCTCATATTTGAGATCTCAATTCGGGGGGAAAAAAGACTTTTCGGTATAATCTATCACACTAATTCCCTGCTCCTGTTATAATGCTGGTCTCTCTCCACCAAGTGAGGACAGAGTCTGCACTCACATACTGACTCTTTTGTGGCAGGTGATTGAACAGCTGTCTTTTGGAGCAGCTGAGAGCAGCACTGCTGTGACAGTAATGTGGGGGCCCTGCTCACCCCGCTGAATGAAGCCCTGACAATACACAAGCTCCCAATGAACAAATGGGCTGAGGCCTCGGGTTCTCCCTGTGTAGCTTACTTAAACGTTTCCTTTACTAACACAGTCACTCTTGCTCATGGTGTTCCTCTCTTGCTGTCCTGCAAGCGTGTTGTTGTTGTTGTTGTTGTTTGTTTTTGGTCACTATTTTATCATGACGTTTCATAGGCATTAATATATCCATTATGTGCATACAGAGGCTTTATAAATACAGCTTAGGGTTATTTTATTGACATGCTGTAGGTTTACAATGCAGACATACATTTTATTTATGTACTGATTATCGTAATACAACTGGAATATGCAACATGGGCTGTATCCAATATTTTTAATGCCTTCAAATCATTTCCAGTAATGTAAAACCATTGATGCAGTGATGATTTTTGCTCTCCTGTTAAAATTGGGGACAAAAGAATCTAAAACTTCGGTTAGTCTGTATGGTTATCAGTGAACACAGTGCACTAATACTGAGTAAACGTCAAACCACAGGTAATAATTACAAAAACAGTTAAACAGTGCCTCAACAGAGGTAAGAGGAGCTGGTTAGCATTAGCTTAGCTAGCAAGATTACAGTTTTAGTCACCACACACTGAGCTTAATTCTGGCTAATTTAAAGCACAGGTTTAGGTGGTGATGCTTAAAATCTGTGGAACTAAAGTGACTGGAATTCATTGTGAACCGTTGCTATGTCAAGTCTTACGAGCTTTCTCATTTCCAGCTATAATGCTCATGCAGCTTTTACAGTTCTGACAGTGTCCATATGTTCAAAAAGATATGTTTTGTCCTGTTGTGATGTAATTGATCACAGTAACAATAAATGTGGTCATTGTCCTGCTCTAGAATACGTTAAAGGCCCTATACTGTCCAGCCCTAAGTCACAGTACCGGATTAGTGCTTCTGTGGAGGTTTTGATAAGTCACAGTATTCAGGTAATCCAGTATCACAGGCCTGTCTTAACCATGTCACGTTGTTGATTTATCATGGTCGAAGCGCAGTATGTAACTATGCAGTCGTGATTCTAGCGGTTTGTCCATATCTTGCAGACCTACTCTTCAGATGAACTTCTTTAATGGGAAATTAGGATGGAAAGGCTTTTTGAGTCTTTTTGCCTTGATGTCTTGATGCATCAAAAATAACTGCAATAAACTTTCCTCCAGCATATCCTGCATGACAGGACTGGTTTCAAGACCTGGCTGGCTTCTCTTTCTAAATAATAATAAAAAATGGAGTTTAGGATGATTAACAACCAGTTGTCTGGCTTAGATTTCTAATTGCTTACCCAAAGGCTGTCTAGAACCAGTGCATTTGCCTGTTGTTCAGTAATGAACCTACTGAACTTGGCTGGAAAGTTTTCAAGGCTTTGATATGAATATCATTTACACAGATTAGGGCACAAGTGAACAGATCTAGTTTCTGATGTATGTGTTTTTCTCCCCTTCCTCCCGAAAGGCTAAATGGATTTAAATAGCCTCAGTTAGCTTACTACTCTGAGAAGTAATGTGGTTTGAGATGAGGCTTTTTAGGCCATAAGCGAAATTTAGACAAGTGAGCAAGGTTGATCAGGGTTCACACATGTTCTAGAAAACATAGGAGAATGCTGACTAGTTTTCCAGGCCTGGACAAAATAAGTACCCATGTTACATTAAGTCCTGTTACAGTATACTTGGAGTCCTATGAAGGTGGGCCATTAGTCTACTGGTATTTTGATATATATTTTTAGCTGCTTATGTCCAATTTGAGTATCCATTTATGCCCCTTGTAATATGGAATTCTGCAGCTGGGATGTTTGTAGTTATTTCAAGATGATGAGCAGACGTTGTGTATGTGAATTATGTAAGTTAAAGGAAATGGAAAGTCCTGGAAAATGGCTTTAAGCAAGGAGTAGAAACCCTGTGGATTGCCATGTTCGTTGGAGTGATTTTCATAGAAGAACCACTTTTGGTTTCCTGAAGAACCTTACCGTTAATACATTTTTCAAGTTTGAAGAACCTTCATGAAGGGGGACTTTGTTCTGTTGCAAGGTGACATCATCTCATATCACAGTACTTATTGCTCACCCACTGGCAAGTCTGTCACTTTAAGGTGCAACACAAAGCAAGTACTGCATGGTGGGAAGAGTTTTGTATGTTGGGAGTCTGCCTTTGCCAGTGTAGCCACAGTGGTGTTTCTAACTGCTCAGTAGAGAAAGATTACCATTTAAAGGTTTGGGCATCTCCAACGCCCCCCCCAACCCCTTCCCCCTTTTCTCTACACATCATCTCCATGTACATACATGCATACATGTACACATGCATGCACACAGTTCCTAAGCTAGTGATAATAGTCAGAAGTAGGTCAGGCTGTACTGATACGTGGATCGCTGCTTAGCAGCATGCTTGTGTCATGGGTGCTTGGCCCTTTTCTAGTATAGATGTGCATGTGGCTTGTGTAGAGAATAAGAGAATGTAAGGGAGGTGTGTGTGTGTGTGTGTGTGTGTGTGTGTGTGTGTGTGTGTGTGTACACGGAAACCTCACCTTTATAATCTTTCACACTTCTGAACAAACGTGTGCTTGCATTTGTGTGGTCCCTTCCCTGCATCATAGCCACCCGCCTCTTCTGCTCAAATGTCACCTTGCATTTTTGTCCGACCCCTCAGCCACTGTGGCCCCCCTGGGGCCACACAACCTTCAGCACAGTGCTGCACACCTCCCTTTGAATGTTCTTGCAGTGCTTTTTCTCTTCCCATGCCTAATTGAGTATTAAGCAGTTACATAATCACCAGTGACATTTTCCTTTCACAGATTGAATCTATGTTACTCATGTGGAAAGAAATTAAAGTGGTGGGCAGATTAAGCAGGCATAGAAAACCTGAAATTGAGTATTCAGTGTCTGAGCTGTTATCTTAAGTTAATCTTCAGTTACAAGAATTGAACTGTATGTTATTAAACTAATTATTTAATTAATAATTAATTTGGAGTATACATAACTCGTCTTGTAAGACAATATTTTAAGGAAAATTATTAGCCACGGAATCATTTCTAACCAATAAAACTGTCACGCTGTAAACCAGCTTGAAGGCGGCTAACTAACTGTATGCCATGAAGTGCCAGAAACCAAAAAATCACATCTGTTTGAGATTTCTTGATTACTCTATGTGGTTTAATGCAGGTGTGATGACTTAGGCATTTTAGGGTAAAAACAGGGTTAAATGGAGGAAAATATCTAATTGTGACTTCTAATCAATGTTGTGATTGGTTGCTGTTATTTTCGGCAGGTTGAAGTTTAGTCCTTTTTTTTGTAGATCAGGATAACCAGCATATCCACTTTCTCTGGCTTAAGGCTTAAACACAGAATGTTTGGCAGTTGGTTATTATTTTCCAGGTTAAAACATTTGACATTAGTGGGATTTTAAATGGAGCATCAGTAGAATAGCTCAGATTGTAAAAACAAAAACAAAAAAAAACCCACTAAAATTTTGCTAAAAGTGTTTTCGCGTCAGAACGAGCTGGGAATGATGCTAAAGCTGAAATGTGTAAAGTAATGGAACAGGATTTTTCAAATAAACTGTAATGCTTTTTTAAAATAGTTGTATGTCTCACATTTCCTGTCCACCTTGTTTTGCTTGTTGGCATACACTGTATACACAATAGTGAACTGCTGTAACGGACAACAAACATTTTGCCCACCACCCTGTACTGTGCTCAAGTACCGGGGGTGTATAACGCAGTATGGCACATGGCTGGTTGTCATTTGGTAAACGGCTCTTCATGATGTGCTCACAGTAATGTATAGTGCGTGCGCATTCCCAGATGCAAGGTAGACTTTCAGTTCTCATTAGTTGGGCCCGGGGGCAGATAGCTGTAAAGTTTCTTCATGTAAATGTAGCAGCTATAAACACATTTATTTATTTAATTATTTATTTATTCATTTATTTATTTTAGAAACCTGGCTCTTGTTACAGCAGGCTAATGGAAAAAATTGCTGTGCGAAAACTGCATCTCTTTAAAATGCAGTTTCAATATACAGTCAAGTCACATTTATTATGAGTAAAAGCAGTTAATCTTTTTACTTGTTAGTTACGTCAGCCTTGTAGCTTTAAAACCGAACTAAAGAAGCTGTTGCCTTTTTCACTTTCTGTCCTTGGATGCTTTGGAATAGTCTGCTGCAGAAAGACCTCCTCCTTGAAGGCTGTCTAATTTAATTCCTGCCTTGCTTTGGGTTTTATCTCTGCTGTAACTCTCTGCTGTTAAGATACTGACAATACAACTGCAGCGGTCCTGGCTGAACCCTGTAGAGGATTAGCCCCCTCTGCGTAATTCTCTAATGAGTTATTAATGAGCCCAGACTAATACGGTAGTATAGATTGTCTGTGAACTGCCACACTGACATTTTCTGGCCTCATTAATGTGAATGTTGGTGAAGGTATTGCTGTATAAAGCAGAATCTGCATTCAAAGTTTGTGAGCTGATGTTTTGTGTTCATGCTGTTTTTCACTCAAGTCTTAATCTGATTATCATCACTTCCTGTTCAAGAGGCAGCTCTTTAGCATTCCTTCCTGCTATACTATCTTTCCCTCTGCAGTTTAGTCCTAAAATTATCTCATAAATCGTCTTTCCAGGCATGGTGCTGTAGCAAATACTGTGAGGGAGGAAACTCTATCCCCCTCTGCTGCACCTGTGAACTCTGACCCCACCAGAGGTTTGTGTTTGGGGTTGCCCCATGGCTGCCTTGAAATTGATAACGGTTGGAGTGTTTTTATAGCTGTGGTCTAACATCAAAGGGAAGGGGATTTGGCTTCGCTTTTCAGGCCATGGTGTGTTATGGCTGCTCTTGTTGCGATTCCTTTTTTTAACAGGGCTAAGCTCTAGTGACTAGTCTGATGGTGCCTAGTCAGCACCCCTTGCCTTACTTGTGTGTATGCACTTTAATTAAAACATGATGGATCTATGGTGTATTTGATATCTTTCAGGAGGTAGTTTGCTTTATGTCATGGTGCTTTATGTGAGGGGAGGTGATCATTGGGAAATCAAGGCTTGAGTTGCAGATTTGGAGTCTTTCCTCCACGACTACAAGAAATGGAGGAGAGGGGGCTGAAGTAGGGCCTGACCAATAGAGCTAAAAAACCTGTGCTGCTGGGAACCCTGCTGGAGTCATCCCCTATTAGGCTGGACTGGTAAATTCATTTGTTAATCTAGGCCATAAGGGAGCTCTGTAAGACTGTTTTAGCCTGTCTACACTTTGCATTACTTTAAGTTTCTTGACCAGCCTATTTCTGGATCTTTGTCTACATTACATTTGCACTTGTCACTAAAATGTTTCCCCTGTTTAATCAAATGAGATCTAATTGTTTTTCCCCCATGTAACAACCATGTCATCACGCATGGTTTCTTCTCTTCTTTTGGTTTGCTCTTTTCCCTGTTAATGAAAACAAGTTTGGACAAGTTTTGACTTTTCATGCAGATGTGTGAAATCACAACACAATCCCCAAAAATACATGCGGAAGGAGCGGGTATCATGGTGTAATGAGTTAATAAGGGAGTAAAAAAGAGAGTGGAAAGAAAAGCTTGCGTCAGCTCATGGCGTTAGCTATTACCCCAGCAATAGCCAAGCAGGAATACTACCTGGCTTTTCATGCACACTGCCTGCAAGGCGACGGTCTCTGGCTACAAATAGAGGTTCTGCAACTTTTCAGTCCTGACAGCGATATTGGCTGCCAGATTCCAGTACAATCATGTGTGATCATTGATTGAAGCTTGAGTGCAAGATATGCGAGAAAAGATGGTGTAGCTTCTCTAACATCTGCACATAGTTCTGCATAACTCTAGACATTTGTTTGAGTATTGATTCAACAGTATAACTAGTTTTAGCTGTAACCATGACTAGCATGGAACATAGCTAATCAGGTGGCTAGTTGACCCTTTTAGGTTGCTGTAGTTGCAAATGAACATAAAAAATTAAGTTGTTAATACCAGCTATTTATGACAATTAATCTACATTTTCTGTTAATATTACAATCAAGAGGACAGATTTGAACCTCCTGGGTCATTAAATAAGTGATGTGTCTGTTATAAAACAACATTTGGGCATTGACTACTACTACTACCTTAGGTCTACCTGAGCAGACTGTTGGAGGGGGAAAAGACTGAGGTTAATGCACGTCGTCTGAAGCACATGTTAACTCCTTATCTATTTTGAATGAGAGCTTTCCTTCTGTGTGAACTGCTAGTGAGAGCAGAAACACTTGTATAGATGTTCTCTTCATGCTATCCTACATGTACTCAGTACACCCCTTGCTAATCCCTGGTGCCCATCTCTTTAAGCTCTGTATGCACATTAATGCTCCATTAGACGATAGCAGGCCTGGTGGTGCTCTGCCTGCCTGTCAGCCTTGCTCATGTGACTCATGGGGAGGAGGGGCCGGGTTTGCTCACATTTCCTCTTCTCATGCAATACCACCGCACTCTCACTTGTGCTGTATCTTTAGATGTGGCTAAAAGCATGGTTTCATTGCAGAATACTGAAACTGTCTTTTAATAGAGCCCTGGCTCTGGCTTGTTAAAGTTCATGTGAAATCGTTTTCCTGCTGAAGGGAGATGAGGGATGTAGATGAATTAGATACTGTGTTCTGCTGTAGATACTGGGTGAATATCTGTCATCACTCTGGTACCTGGCATCAGTTTGTGTTGAGACAAATAAAAAAAGCTTGACAGCCAAATATTGTTTTCATGGCGTTTATACCAACCTCTTTATTTATGCATTCTTAACTCCTTCCAAGTGTGACGGGAGCTTTATTGCCTTGGAAATTCCAGTGAACAGCTTCATGGTGTACTGTGTTGGTGTTCTGTGACCTGATTTATTGGCCCTTTAGTGTACATTCTCAGCTTTGTATGAGGAGTGTTCTTTGTAGAGAAGGGGGTAAATGGCATTGTGCCATTGCTTTTGCCATCATTCCACTGCACACATTTTATTTTTTTGTTTTTTTCCCCTAATATATTAAACCATATTTTAATGTTTGAATGTATAAACTGTGAATAATCAAGATTTTTTATTGTTTATTGTTATTATTTATTTTATTGCAGGTATTCATGATTTATCGTTCAGATGTAGCTGAAGTTACACTAACAGGCTATGCAGATGTGGCTTACTTAATCATTCTGTTTTGTTTAAAGGGGAATTCCAGTGATTTTTGACAGATTCAACCACTGAGATGTAAACTTCAGAGTCATTCAGAGTGTTTTGACATGAAATGATTCATTGTAGAGAAACTTACTGACTCTCAGACAGTGGTGTTGATGGGAATCTAAATAGACTTTTTTTTTCATTGTCCAAAACTACCGGTACACACATCTTCTGAATTGTTATATGTGGCATGATGGTGATACAACAGTGATGGAGTGAAAATGCTTTCCTGCATGACTACAGTTCACCTCCAGCTTGAGTCATTAGTTTATTAGCACAGCAGTGTACACCCTGTTTACTTTATTATTAGGTCAAGTGCAAGTAAATGGGCACGGTATTGGGTCCAGTAACAACCACCAGCATCTGTGTCGATGCTTTCGGAACTCTAACTAAACTCATCCCTTGTGGACATCTAGAATCATTACTGCTGCTCAGAGAGCCTTTTTGGTTCTGGCAAAAGATACAAAAAAAAAAAAAAAATCAATTTTTTAAATAAGAATGAATCAAATGCAACCACTTTTATATTGCTCTGATATAAAGATCAAGTGCTGAAACTGCTCTTTTGTCGATTCTCAAGCAGTTCAGGCTGTAACTGTCTGCAGTCCTCTGGTGACCTGTGACCCACTGATCTGGATTCAGCACATCCTGCCTCTCTCACAGGATCACAAAGAACTGCTTCCCCAGTGTGCACCATATTGAACTGTAATCCTTTTCTCTCTACCAGCCCAGTCTTCGTCTTTTGTCATGCTTAAATAGAGTCTGCCAGTGAACCGCTTTTGGAGAGGCTCACACTGAGTGCTATTGTACTGTACTGTGTTTGGTTGTGTCCTTTGCAGGCCAGTCTTTCTGATGCTGTTATTGCACAGATCTAGAACTATCCGCATGCAACCAAGGCCCCACTGATAATGGTTGGTAGCTTGGACGGTATTAATAGGAAAGGTTGAAGGATGGCTCTAGGAGGCAGGGTTCATACTGTGGCATTACTAGATGACTAGTTTGCTTTATGTTGCTGTTTATAGTTGGTAATGTGATGAGAATTACATCTTTGTGATTTTAATAGTTTTATACTCATCGTTTAGTTTTTACAGGCTGCTAAGCTTGCAGGAACATGCTGCGTATCTGTTTATTATAGCGATGCGGGCTGAACAGGTAAACATTAACACAGAACACTACCATGATTCCAGCAAACACAGTCCTGTGCCATGAATAAAACCTTAAATTATATCAGCTGATGTTATCAGTTATGGGGCTTTTTAACTCATTAAACTGTATAGCAGTGACTATGATACCAGTCAGGCCTCTGGTATTTATTCAGTATTCTTCTTGTTGAATAAAGTTTTGTTCCTTTTGGCTTTACTGGCTGACAGTTGTACATTCTGCTTTTCTAACTTGTCAGGTTCTCTTCTCTGTTGCTGTTCAGCATTGAGCATGACTCGTCGTCCCTGGCATTTCCTCAGGGAAGTCCAGCGCTCCACGAGCGATGCTATCAAATGACTGTCGCTTTGAGCCTTGGGTCAGTTTAGGATATGGACTTCCTTAGTATCCTCCTCCTCTTCCTCCATGTCCTCTTCATCAGCAAACTCATGGTCATAAAGACTTGCACTGTGTCCCTTAGTCCTTGACTTTGAGTTGTTTGTCTTTATCTTTCTTCTACTCCCTTGTTTCCTGTAGCCCTCATATCTCACTGAAATAGCTCTACAGGGAAGTGCTTTGTGTTTGTGTGCTTGCTTAGTAAACTGTCTAATGCTGTATAAATCTATTGTTTTTCTAAAGTGGAATAACAAAGCATGTTTTGGTTTGGCTCAGCAAAGAGTGGATGATATGAGATTTTTCCTGATACACAGTGTGCTTCACAATATTTAGTTTGATAAGTTGGAGCAGACACATGAGAACCGTTTATGCTGCAAATATAATTAAGTTTTATCGAGTCAGTTCAGACCTTGTCAATCTACAGTCTGTTGTATAATTATATATTTATCTTTGCAGAATGTGTAATGGAGAACACAGTTTTGGAAAACACCTTTTGTAGTTAAATAGGCCTGGCTGAAATCAGTCTTATTAAATTCATTTGTTCAGTCAGCTGTGTGTAGCTGCTTCTGGGAGTTACAAGCTTACCAAAGCTTAATGTTTTAACTGATAATATTTGTGGTTGATTATTGGTAAAAAAAAAAAAGTACTTGCAGAAGTACTGAAATGAAAAATAAATGAAATGTTCATTAGACAAACTTGCATAACACAGAACATCAATATGAATGCATATCATGTTTCACCTTTAGATTATGTTAACTAAGAAAACTGAGAAATGTGTCATCTAGTATTGTATATTTTATTTTAATCAAAAATTGAGGCAAATTCTAATTTCTCAAAGGTCTGATCAAATAACGCTGAAATGTGTAAAACAAACATGGAATTTAGGAACTGAGTGAGAGAATAGACAGAAGATTAGTTAAACATTGTTTAACTGGCTATTTGAGTCTATTGTTGTCTGTATAAAATTACATTGACTGATATTTAGGTCCCTAATATCAGTTTCTGTTAAACCATTTTGCTCATGATTGAGCTCTAGCAGACATAGTCCTTTCAAATTACTCGCTAAAACTAAGTACTTATCGCACTTCAATTTAGCAGTCAGAGAAGCCATTAGCAGCTATATGCTACATATAATGGGCTAAGATCAGTATGGAAAAACTGGCCACAAGACATATGTAGGCCTTAATCTTAATGAGTCTTCCAGATGAAGCTCTGGTTTAGTTTTGACCCACGACACAAAAGGAGTCACTGAAGAAGCTAGTGGCTTTATCTAGATAGGTACAGACAGAGCAGTACAATTGCTGGACCCTCAATTCACAAAGGCCAGCGCAGGAAACGAGTGTTGCCAGAACATGGAAGTGTGAAGATAATGGAGGGGGGCGGTGGAGGAGCATTCACAGTGGATGTGTGGTTAGACGAAGAAACAAACTCTGGTCTTTGTCTCTAATTACCTCTTTCCTCCTCGAGTTGATTTCCTGTCTCCACGCTTAGAGAGGCCTCTGTTGTGCAGTCTTTCTCCCCACAGTTGGCGCATCCATGTTTTAAGTGCTTTCTGAGCAATCTTTAAGTAGGCTAATTGTCATAATCTTATATGGTGGTACTGTTTTTGCAAAAGGCCTGAAGCTAAAACCCAGTGGGTGCTCCAGAACACAATGAGCTTATAAACTACCCTTTATCTGAGGAAGGCTGTGATGGCTGATGTCCGGAGGACAATTTTCTCAAAGTATGTTGTTTTTCTCTCTGAATTACTGTTTAAAAAAAATGTGGTTGATGATAATGAGAGTGCCTTGCTGTCAATATCTGCAGTGGTTAGCCTGTATCTGTTTGGCTTTGAAACAGAATTTCGATTGGTAGCATCATTTCATCTTTATGTTGACCAAATTTTATTTTTAATGTGAAAGATCCTCCCCCCCACCCACTACTTGGTACAAAACAAACAAGAACTCGTCAGTGGAATTTACATAGTCAGTTTTTTCTAAATGTTTAATGTGAAACAGTCCCCAAACCACAATATGCTGAGGACATTAAGAGGGGGTGCCTGAGGTGTGAGGGTTCCTTTGACCATTTGTCAGTTGTGATTCACCACAGGATGCATTCCTTACTGTGATTCAGTCAGTGTCCTGCTTTTTCCTCATCCCTTTTCATCTTCCTGCTCGTTTTTTTTTTTTCAGAAACCTCATCTTGTCTTAATTAAACCTTTTTGAACTAGCTCTGTTCACAGTTTGAAAATCAGTCCTTTTCCCCCCCAGGGCTCTGAATGCTGTCATCTTTTGTGGTGCAGAAGTTTTGCCTTAAGTTTTCACTTTCAGCCTTGATCAGCATGACGTAATCCCGCTTTTCCTTGGGAAAAATGACAATGACGATGCACTGACCCACAAAATTAACCTCCTCTGTCTCTTCTGGAGCTAGTTTAATCTCTTGTCCGTCATCCCGCAAACCTCTGACCCTCCTTATGACAGGCAGGCCTGGGAGAGCAGAGGCCTTGGCTCAAATATCAGGTCCAGGCAGACAAAGGAAACCCAAAACTGCAGTGCTATGTGGCAAATACTGACAGCAGGATTGCGTTGGCCTCAAACCTTAACCACCTCCCCCTTTCTTACCTCCCCACATGAGCTCACACCATTCGGCTCCTCATCTGAATCTGTTTGCCAGAGGCTTTATGATCTCACCAAGAGACTGCACTATTCTGACAAGACAGGGTGACATTTGCCTTCATTCTGTGGTGAACAGTGTCATGTAGGGAACAACTTGAATGGCTGTAATGTTAGATTTTTGGTACTTGTAGCAAAGGTGCAATCAAATGTATGTTTTCAGCATTTAGAATATTCTCAAAAGTCTACATAAAGTATGCATCCTTAAATTTTACGTTTGTGATTTGCTTCAGCAGAAACTGGATGAAATTACACAGCATTGCTGCAGCTTACAGGTTGCTGTCGGGGTTGAGACTAATAACGGCTCTAATAACCAGCTCTTCTCGGTGTTAAACACTGAACACAGCTTCTCGATATTTTTCCAAGGTTTGGACGACTGTCCGGGCTGAAATGTGCAGCTTGGTGTCCACCTTTGTAAAATGTCCACTCTAAATGTGGGTGCAGTTGCATTCTGGCACATGTACAGCTCTGTAGCATTTAAGGTGGAATGCACCTTTCTTTTCTTTTTTTCCCCCCATTAAGAGCCTCATATAAAGATATATGTCGCTTATACCTGCTGACATTTTGGGAGGGGTATGAAAAGTGCCAATATTGCCTTCACAACCGGAAATGTAATTTAGGGCACAAATATACATTACATAACAGTTCATGGATTTAGGGCGTATAGAATTAAATGGGCCCTATTTCAGTGTTCTTATATAGGCCTGAGTGAGTGCCATATAACCGTTATGTTTCTTGATGTTAGTTTAGATAAGGAGTTGTCTGCTGGATGTGAAGGCCTTGATTCTTTTTGAAACTCACAGCACCCAGAATAACAGCTTAATTGGTGGTATAAAAGGTCATCTGTGTATTTCACACTTCCTGTGATATCAGCACTGTAAAGGGCTGTTGAGTTGGGTTATATTGTGCAGCTTTACTCGTCATGCTACAGAACCTCTTCTGCTTTGGTGCTCAACTTGGCACAGTTCTGTTCCTTCTGTGGAACCTCAAAGCTGGCTCTGAGTCTAAAAGACGTCCTAGTCTTTAAGATAATCGAGGAAACTGTAGGCTTCTGCTTTTTGGCTCCTGCTAGCATGATGGTTGTTTGATTGTTTGATTGTTTCCACTCCTCTCTTTTACTTTGCTGACTAGCAGTGCACTGCATTTGGAGACACTTGGCTGAACTCTTGAGGGCCCATATTCCACTGAGTATCTCCCACTGATTTTTAGATTCCCTTCCAAGAGCAGGTTATATTTTTGCATACACGCCTCTCGGAGTACATGCCTGTGCTTGACTAGTTACTTCAACAGACCATTTAAACTAAGTGTACAACCACGGAGCCCTAGAATCATGTATGCATCCCAGGGCGGGGGGTGGTTTGATTGCTTTCACACCCCTGCTTTTTCATCATCACCCAACAATAGTGCTTTTCTTTGGGGAACTGGTATTTGGGCAGTCGATAAAGGAAGGGGCCTGACTATTTTTGGCTCTGTTTATGTAAGGGAGAATGGAAGAACGGAGGGAAAGATGAAGTGAGAGAAAGTGAGGAGAGAGGGCAGAAAAAAAGAGGTGTTTGGAGAGACCAGAGAAAAGTGTGGGAATGTTTATGCAGGGGCCCAGGATTGGGGTCAAACTTCTGTCGACCGCGTTTTGCATAGTTGTTGTTTGAACTAAAAAGAAAGGTATGGGTCCAGTTGGGCAGTGACAGGTAAATGTAGGTCAGCTTGATTATTTTATTGTTTCAAACAATCATTATAGTGAAGTGAAGAATATGAGGAACAATTTTGTTGCTCAGTTCTCACTGCTGACTATATATTTATTGAACATTTGCATTGTTTTGAGACTGATGTCTAACCTTCTTCTTTTTTCCCCCCTCTACAGGGCCGACATGTCAAAACTGGACAGCTGGCGGCCATCAAGGTCATGGACGTCACGGAGGTAGAGTGATGCACCACTGCCACAGGCCTCAACACTGATCTTAAAGCAGTTTTCTTTTTATCTTTAAATAGTTTAGACCAGACATAGTGTTCGGTAAACTGGTCCTGGAAAGGTTTAAAAAGCCGTTTTTGTTGAGCAAGTGTACAGTTCTTGCATGAACGCTATATTCTCTCTGAGAGATTGTTTTATAACTGTGCCCATTCCAGACACTGTCTGGTCCTGCAGCCAGCATCAGAATAAATATCATCAAAATGTGACCTTGCAGCAAATCCTCATTCGGTTTTAAAGCTTTTCTTTGGGGACCCGAATAGATCATATTTTCTGTCCTTGCAAATGTATATATCAGGTTGAAAGAAATTACTTCATGGCTTAAGAATCTAGCTGGAATATCTCTGCTGGAATCCATGTTCACTGTGATAAACCTGAGTGTTTTGAGCTCTGTGAAATTCAAAGACTTAAGGTCGACGTTAGAATTTACATTTGCACAGTACAATACGCTCCATTGTGGCCTTCTTTGTATCTGGTCTTTTGAATAGTATGGGAAAGGACACTCAACATTTGAGGCAACACAATTTTGTTTGAAGTGTATGTATAATCCCATGTCTATAATGTGTAATCCTATTTGACAGTGTTAAGAAATAGCAATATTGTTCTGAGGAAGTAAAGATAAGAAGTGTTTAAAGCACTTTTTCAGTGCTGTAGGGCATCCAACATTATAAAAGTGTGACGTTAAAGACTTTAGAAATGCACATGTGATTTTTGGCGAGAGTAATTCAATACTGTATTGGATGCATGTCAACCTGATGTAGAATTAGAGTTAAGTGTGTGTCAACAGCCCTACAGGTAATATAATAAATTAGCAGTGATTGCTTATCAGCATGCAGGAAGTGTTTTTATAGGCTTAATCTGCGTCAGTCATAGGGCAGGGATGCCCCTCTGAAAACATGGGGGGTTTATCTCGTGTTTCAGACCTCCCAGCGGATACATGGATGCACATGCATATACAGTGGAGGTTTAGGTTTGGGGGGAGCATGCCCACCCACAAAGATCCTAATAAAAAGTCCACACATTCAGTCTCTGTGGAAGCAGGCCTACATATTGTAGAGCTTGGTCATTGTGTTCCATTGTGTTAGTATTGGTTGGTTTTGGTAGAATCCTAGCATTTTACCAGTTTTGCTGGCTCTTGCTTTGCTTTCAGAAATTCTAGTGGAATGTTTTCCGAAGCCCATTTAAACAGTCTCGTTTTCCCTTCCCATGAGGCTCAGATTCCGTTCACAACAAACCCTCCCATAGCTCAAAATATTTCCTATTAAAGGCAAGTGTTCTAAAGTTGGTCAAAAATCAACCATGGAGAAATCCCAACTCTTCGTGTTACACTAAAAACAGATATGGTCCAGAAAGTGTGTTTAAGCAGCTGCAAAACATTTCTGTTTAGCTTTGATATGATGAAATAATAGTAATTGGGACAGTGAGGGATCAAAAAAGGTTCTTTGGAGTTGATGGTGTAGAACACACACACACACACACACACACACACACACACACACACACACACACACACACACACACACACACACACACACATATATATATATATATATATATATATATATATATATATATATATATATATATATATATATATATATATATATATATATATATATATATATATATATGTGTATGTATGTGTATATGTGTATGTATGTATATATGTATACACACACATACATACATATGCATATATATATATATTTATTTATTTCACTATAATAGTTCCCTTAGTGTGTTTTGTGAGCACTTAAACAGGACTTACCAAGTGTGGTTGTGGGTTTTTGTAATACATTCTGTACATTTATTTCTTTGGGTCCAAGCCAAGAACCATGTGGGAGATTTTAGGAGTATTGAGTTGACGTGAATGTTTTGTACATGGACATGCTGAAACGGTGAGAGAACCCAGCTACGTCTTTGCTGGACCAGTTTTATTAAGCCGTTCTGACTTGCCTCTGACACTCCTCATTTATTCCCGGGAGTTGTTGTGAAACAATGAGTACATGACATTTAAGAATTGCTCAACCATTTCCTGAGGTAGGCTTTGGCATGCCTTCCTGTTTACTCTTTGACGGCTTACGTGGTAATCAGGTGAGATGAACGTTCAGGACACACCTTAAGCAGTTCCCTTCCAGTAATGTACAATGCTGAGATCTGAAATGGGCCCAAAAGTCCGAGGCCAGTAGGGAAAAAATCTTCAGTTTTTGTTAGTAATGAAATTACCAGCCTAAGAAATGGTGGAAAGTAAGTTTTTTTTTTTTTTTTTTAAAAATTATTTTTTTAAATATTGAAATTTTAAAATTAGCGAACTTCAGATTTATGTCTTTAGAAATATACTTGTTGGACCTGAGCCTATACTGCAGTGAGAGTTGCCATACGCGAACATTAGCAGACCAACACTCATTTGAGTTTGATTTCGTTTGGGTGAATGCAGAGGATCAGCTATCCAACTGGAACGCAATAGCTAATGTTTGATTGGTCACTAAGGATTTAAGATCACACACTGCTTTAAATTATTTGAGTTATGCAAACTGAACCTTTTCAAGTCTGAAGGAAGTCAATGGCATAATTCCCACAGCAAATAACTGCTTTTTAACATCATCCCACCGAACAGTGTTGTGATCATCTTAAAATGGTTCCATGCTGAACGCTGTGCGAATACCACTGGAACAGTTATCCTTGGGGTCCCAAGCTCCTTAACTCTGCGGTGGAAGATCCCTGGTTCCTGTTGCCGTCATTAAGACATTCCAATTCAATTAATTTATCTAAAAAAGGTCAGAATGGTTGTTACTAACATTATAAAAAAAACAAAAAAAAACAAATCCCCACCTCTCTATCTCAGACCAATAGTGACCCCCCTTCGCCCCCAACCCATATGTGGTAGCAAAGAAATGCCCTGTCTATTAACCTGATAAGTCCAGTGCAGAACTTCGCTGATGTGGGATCAGAGGCGAAGTGTATTTGATTCTTAGCTGAACTGTCAGAGTTCAGCTGCTTTAGAGAGCAACCAGTGACCCAGATTACCGCCTCTACCGCACGCACACATACATACACAATGTATGAGGAGTAGTGTTAACCTTTTCTCTTCCCTCATCGATGTCCTTCACTGTGCAGTTTGATCTGCCATCGTTTTTTTCAGTTTCTCTCTCGTCCTTTGTCCTGTCTTTCTGTTTAACTCTTTACAACTTTATTCCTTCTTTCTTCCATTTTTTTTTTCGTTTTTAATGTAAGTCGTACTGTGTTTTCCTTAGTCCCCCCCCTAATATTCCATGTTCTTTCTTTCTGTGTGTTCTTCTGTTGCTTGCTGTTGCTCTTTATCATGTGTATTTACAAAGCCCAACTCAATTTTCAGGCATGTCTAGTTTTTTTTTTTTTTTTTCCCTTTCTTCCCCTTTGCTTTGTGCCCTTTGGCCTACATGGGGCTTCTGTCTGTGATTGTGCTGCTGTCTTAGCCATGTGGTTGTACGTTTGTTTTTTCAGTCTGATCTCAGATCAGCTTGCCTGTCTGTTGAGAAGCTGTAGAACCTCTCCAGTGTGAGCTGGCTCTGTCTTGTCATTCAGGTAATAACTGGTGTAATGAGACTCTCACGCCTGAGAGGGAGAATCCAGACAGCTGGAGGAAGTTTGTGTGTGTTTGTGTCTGTAAGCGTGAGAGACAGGGGGGGAGGGCTGGCACTGGAGAGAGATGATGTCATCTCAATGGACAGTGCTGCTCACTACATAAACAGTGCAGTTGTTTAGTCATGTGGGGCTGTGTCAGTCAGGAAAACTCAAAGCAGGAAAAAGCTGCATTTTAAGTACATGATTACATTAGTTCTGTCTTACAGATAAGGATGCTAACAAAAACTGTACGATTTCTCCATCAATGTAGTGGATTAACCCAGACGTTTAGTGTCTGATGCCTTCTTTATTTCTTTCTATGTTTCTTTGTTTTTTTTTGTTTTTTTTTTTAACTGAAATTACCGGCAGACTGCAAGCATGACGTTGCAATAGGTTGTGAATTAATGTTTTTTATTTTTTGGGTGCTGCTGTCAACATTTAAAAAAAAAAAAAAAAACCTTTAAATTAAATGAAAAAGCTCTAAAATTAAATCAGGGTAAATAAAAGTACAAAAGACTTACCATGTGAAACACAAAACAAGTATTCTGGAAGTAAAAGAATGTCTGATATAAACACACCTACATTCAGGTACAGTAGTACACAGTATCTGTAGCCTGAATTTATATTACATAGCTATTTTGTTGTGCTATGCAGTGTCAGACCCACCATTTTTAACAGAGGGTAATTGGGTATTGGGCATTTCTGTAGTTCCTGAACTAATAATAATAATAATCAATAATAATAATTAATAATAATAATTACAAACCAAACCTGCATTTCTCACTTTATCATTTCAGCCGCATTGCTATAATTTTTGGGGAATGTTATTGTTATACAGTTATAAATTTATTTTTGCCATCCTAGCAGTGCTGTTGGATTATCTGCCATCCATCTACATTCACCAACTAGCAGGGGATAACACATTAAACATTTTGAAACAAAAATATAACCCAAGTAGATTTTCCAGGTGTTCCTCCCACCTTCAAGGTGCAACACCAGAAGAGGTTTATTTCTAATCTGCGAACTGGAAAATCTCACTCATGAGATTACTGCTTCATCTCCGTAGGAGGTGAGGCACGTATGCATGTTTACAGCATAATGCACTGATGGTTACATAATTCAGCCATGTCCCTCTAACGCAGTTTATGTTCAAAACTGCTGTGCGTGCAGTTTGCGCAGTGCAGATTGGTGAGTTGTAAACTCTTCTTATTGGTTTCGTATGTTAGTCATGCAGAAATGAAAAGAAGGGTTTCACCTTTCTGTTCCTTTAATGTGTCTTGTCAAATGTACGGACTGTTAATCCAAGCGATCCGCTTTAAGCATCAATTAAGTGTGATCGTGCTAAATTTGAGTTCTATTATGATCATCCAGGACTAGTCTAGGCAAAAAAGGGTATCTGACTGTATTAAACAGAAAGGCATGGCAGCAACCCCTCAATAAGCCTTTGTCTGCCCATGCCTCGCACACAGAGCGCATGACTCAGAGAAGAGCAGTGTGTTTTGAATTAGCTATAATGGGTGTCGGAGCAGTTGAGAGCTCAGCGGTGGTCGCCTTTCACAATGCCATTTTTCACCATGTCTTGGTTCACGCCAGATAATAGCAGCAGATAATCGGGTGGATCTGATGCCCAAGACATGATGTCAGGCTGAATGGTATTAGTACAAATTGTATCTGAGACTTTAATTTAAGCAGTGTCCGTCACGATCAAGGCCAGAGTGTGGTGAATCATCTTTGTAAGCCTGGCAACTACACCATCCTGAGTAGTCAGGGTCATTAAACATTTACTACTCAAGCAGGGGTAGGGGATAAGATGGTGTGTTAAACTCCACCAAGATGCTTTTTTTTTAATGTATATGGTAGTTGTAACAACAACTGCATGTCTCCGAAAGAAATTAGACCAACAGACTGTGTACAATAGCTGCATGAGCAGCATGTGTGGGGGCCCCTGAGGGCTGTCTAGGCCTTTTAGTGAAGGTCCAAAATTTCCTGTACCTCTACTTTAGGGCTGGACAGCATAAACATATCGCAGTCTTTATAAATGACCTACAATGTGTTACAGTGTTCTTTTACAAACATGTTGTAGATCATGTGAGTACTTGTAGATCACTAACCAACTGCATGTTTCATTACAGACCACAGTTAGTCTTCCTTAATTGGATTAGGTGCATGCACAATAGGTGCTATAAAGAGGGGGTTGTGTGGGTAGTCACTTGATGCCAGAGGGTCCCAACATCAGTTCTGGAGACCCATGAACTGTACATCTGTGAGGAGCTTGCTAATAAGTAGAATCAAGTGAGCTTGATGAGTCAAAGCAACAAAAATGTTCATTGTGTGGGGTTTGGACTGGGATTGGGAACCACTGCTCTAAACCTTCTGAAGGCCTACTGATTGAGAATAGTCATAGGGGAGGGTGTCTGGTACTCTAAAAAGACTTCTATCTGTGTTAGAAAAAGTTGTAAGTCAACACTCTATAATGAATGACTGACAGCTTGTCAGTAACATGCTACTCGAATCCTGCAAGGGCCCTAGCAGAAGTTAGTGTTGTTATGGAGATGTTATCAACTGTTTTGTAACAAGTATGTATATATTTGTATGTATTGTTACTATATATCCTCCTACATAGTAACAAGTATGGATTTGGATGGCCAAATATGTCATAGTCTTGTATCGTTTTATTATTTAAGTTTTCCTTTTTCTTCATGAATAGTCTCTCCATGGATACAGCGCAATTTATACACTCATACCTATCATTTTTGCCCACCCCTATGTCAAGGCAAGACTGTGGCCTGAACTTTTCATGTTACTTAGGCCACAAACTGAATATGTGAACACTGTGTAACAAAGCCCCTAATAAACAGGAGAACATTCTCTCTCTTGCCACATACTAATCAAAATGCTCAGCAAATGAGGTAATGAGGCACTGTGAAGGGTACGCTGCCTTACATATGGTTTATTTCGTCAGAGTATCCTTTTGGAATTACTTCATTTTCTTTTATCTGCATCCCTCCACAATGCTGAGTGCCTTTACAAACACAGCAAAAAAATGGGCTAGGCGAATCGATTATGTCCATAACTTTATTAGCCACGCTTAAATGGATTACACTCTTTTCTTGCATTTAGTCTCCACAATGCAAACGCCTGTGAACTGCAGTGTCCGCGTTTAATCCCAAATTACTCAGCTCTGCTAATAAGGCTTACTGAAGGAGTAGTTTAGACAAATGTCGCTCGCTTCCCAGCAGTTAGCATTGAACAAAAATGTTTGTTTCTCCTGCTGTGGTGTTCCAGAAAACGAGTTTATCAGAGTGTATCTCTCACAGGCTGTATCACATGAGACACCCCAATAGTGCCTAAGTAATGAGAGTTGGCACAGACTGTACCCATGATGATTACGCAACACTTAACTGCTGCACCCTTCTGTCTCTTAATATGCTTTAGGATGAAGAGGAAGAGATAAAGCTCGAGATCAACATGCTGAAAAAGTACTCACATCACAGAAACATCGCCACTTACTATGGGGCGTTCATTAAAAAGAGCCCCCCAGGACACGATGACCAGCTATGGGTGGGTATAAGTCATTCACAAAACGTGCCCTATTAACTGAAGCTGCATAATGTATTGTTTATATCACAGAAGGCTGTAATGTTAATTAAGCTGATTAAGTATCCTGCTATTGCCAGGCTGATATGATTTTATTTATTTATTTTTGAAATAAAAAATTTTTTGTCCACCTTGTCCAGCCTTAAGCACGTTTCCAGAGAGTATTTCTGTGGATGGATCAAAGTGTAATGATGGATATTGTACAGCTCTACTACTAACCTTGGAAGAATGTTGTTGGAGTAATACATTATGTCTCTTTGTACCTCCCTCCTCCTCGCTCTCCAGCTGGTGATGGAGTTCTGCGGAGCTGGCTCCATTACAGATCTGGTGAAGAACACTAAAGGAAATAAACTAAAGGAAGACCAGATTGCGTACATCTCCAGAGAGATTCTTAGAGTGAGTTGCTCTGGCTGCTTTTAGAATTTGGCACTGCCTTGCTAACTTCTTTAGTCATCTCTTCTGTCTTACACTACTGAAACTACTCTTTATCCCATGTACACTCAAGCTTAGCTTCTTTTATGTACAGTCCAGTTTAAGGTATGTAGTCTTTTAAATATGAAATATTTTATATAGAAATATCTGTCTTCATGTCTCTATCAGGGTCTGGCCCACTTGCATGCCCACCACGTCATCCACCGTGACATCAAAGGCCAAAATGTCTTGCTGACTGAGAACGCTGAGGTTAAGCTGGGTGAGTCACAAGGCCTCTGCTGTGTTTTAACACTACACCATTAGAGTAAAACACCATAGTGTGTGCTGACCTGTGTTCATTAGCACTTATTTTTGAAGATGCTTAAATTTCTGCATTTAGAAAACTTACATGAACCTTCCACAGCCAGAGACATTTTAATTAAAGCAAACGACTATATAGCCAGAAAGGTATTTCTATATAACCTAAATCCACTGCTAGCACATTTACTAATTAATTCCAAAGCTAACTTTTTACTTATGATCTCCTCCAGTTGACTTTGGTGTGAGTGCCCAGTTGGACCGGACGGTTGGCAGGAGAAACACTTTCATTGGCACACCTTACTGGATGGCCCCCGAGGTCATCGCCTGTGACGAAAACCCTGATGCTACATATGACTACAGGGTACTATTGCGCAGTAAAACTCTTTCATTCATTTTTTTTTAAAGGGTGTTTCCACATTGAGCTTCCTTTCAGTACTATTGACGTGTCACTATCCATACACGACCAACAATGTCATCAGATAAACAGTACTTACTTAAACAGCAAACAGTTTGCTTAACAAGCAATCAGACTGAAAAAACCTCACGTCTTGTCTGAGATGTGGAGGAAAGTTTATCTTGATGAATATAAACATATCATTAGGATTGCACCATGAAAAGCAACTTCTATAACTATAATGCTGCAAATGAATATCTTGTACCATTATGGCCCTTCCAACCTGATTTTGAATGATCAAAAGGGGCCGCTAATTATCCACAGTACTGTACCACAAAAATAACTGTCGTTATGCTAAACAGTGTCGTCATGCTAGACGTTCAGTCATGCCTAGTTCTGTCTTAAACAACAGACGTTGTTTGTTAATTTTGAAATGTAAAAATTGCAATAATTCTCAGTGACATATATATCAGCATGAAAGGCTCAGTTAAGAGTGTAAAGAAATTTTTGCCACGAAGGGGTAGGATTATAGGAGAGGGTGATTGATTGACTTGATCAAGAAATTGCACCTGTTTTGGTTGATCAACAAAACAAAATCCTAGTGTTGTACAGCCCTGCTGCCTGTACCTTTTTAAACAGTGCCCAAGGTTTTGATGTAAAATGATGCATTGTGCTTGTGCCACTGGGCCAGATCACTAAAACTGCGATCAATTTGTTGTGCTGTGGTCAGTACGCTTTTTCATGAATTGAGGCGGCTGCTTCAAACTGCTGCATGTGCAATATTGTTGGCCAGGCTCTAATTGCAGCTCTCTTTCTGCAGAGTGACCTGTGGTCTTGTGGAATTACTGCTATTGAAATGGCGGAGGGAGCTCCCCGTGAGTACTTTTCTGTGTGCATCCTGATTTGTACATCACATCGTATGCAGTCTTTCCATAGTGTCTGATTCCGACTCTGAACACTATTTTTGTATTTCTGTTATTTCCTCTGACCCTTCCTCTTCCCTTTCCGTCTCCTTTTTTAGCTCTCCCGTCATCTGTTCATATGTGTGCATGTATTCATGTTCAGGTGGTGTTTAGCCTGTGGTTGCCATGGGCAATTTCTATAGATTTGGTTATACTTTATTTATTTATTTATTTTTCCTCCTTTCCTCCTCCAGCTCTGTGCGACATGCATCCTATGCGAGCACTTTTCCTTATCCCTAGGAACCCACCTCCACGTCTCAAGTCGAAGACATGGTAAGTGATGCTTGTCATGCTTGTTTTCTGCTTCTTGTTTCAGTAATCAGTTGTATTTACAGTACTTGAAGATTTCTAGTTTATGGTGCGCCCCGTAACACCTTCAGCAGTTAGGCAAGCATGAAATCAGAATTATTATACAGCATCTGGCTCTGTTTCTCATCTGGCTCTTTCTGAATAGGCTTTGCAAAAGTCCTCAGAGGCCTTGCTCTCATGCCTCTTCTGTCAGAATGTAAGGAATGTGGTGGTGTGTAATCCTACCAAAGTCATGTGTGCACAAACCAAACATAAAAGGCTAGCTTTGCTTTAGACATACTCACAAAACCTTGACTGCAACTTAAAGCCAAATAGTTTTTGGTTTGTTTGACACATCTATTTCAAGTATCCTGAGGATGGGTGATGGAAATTGTCAATAAATGAAGTCTACGCAAAGCATCTCCTCATGGTTTCCTGAGCTGGAAAGCCTAGAGTAGATTATATTTTGATTAGAGCCAATATTTATGTCCCAAATGTTTTTTGGTATTGGTAAAATTCCCAGTGATGAATCCCAAATAATCAAGGACGTGTTCTATATAATAATAAGCCTTTGAGATCAAAATAAATACTGAATGCCAAATAGGTAGGGTTCATGTAAGGGCGGAGGTGGGTTTGAGCCCCTGCCCTTCAGCTGCCAAACTTGATCAGTCCCCACTAGTAGTTGTATTTAATATGGAAACACTTCCAACATCGGTTCCAGTTTCAGTGAGACTTAGTTGGGTTCTCATTCCAGAGATAGTGTTTGTAGGTCAGCATGGGTTCTCCTGAATACCACGTTGTGTACTGACATCCTGAGGAGATTTCATTTGATAGCTGACAACCTAAAATGTTCTCAGTCAGTAAAGCACTATCGAAGTAAAACTATTGAAATGTTTAATTATCTTAAATATCATCTAATATCACTTACAGAATGCTTAGGTCCTTAAAATCAATATCTGTGACACTTTTCACTCAGGCCCTACCTTGAACCACCTCAATTCAGTTAGCAGCTGTAGCACACCTGCCCTGCCTAAACTCCTGGCAAGTCCACAGCCTGGCATACAGGAAAGAAGGAAAAGCCTAAAGCTCCCTTATTCCTCTCTCCTCATAACAAAGCTGACCTCAGTCCTCATCTGAACGTGTTGACAGCCCTCATAATTTCCACTCTTCAAGTTCCAGTAATGCTTACCAAGATGTATGTTGTCCAGAGTAATGAAACTTAAAACCAGCCAGCACAAGCAACACCTCACCACTTTGAGGCCTAACTTATCTCCCTCTGACTTTTTTTTCATAGGTCCAAGAAGTTTTTCAGCTTTATTGAGAGCTGCTTGGTGAAGAACTACACCCAGAGGCCACCTACAGATCAGCTTCTGAAGCACCCGTTCATCAGAGACCAGCCCAACGAGAGGCAGGTTCGCATCCAGCTCAAAGACCAGATCGACCGCACCCGCAAGAGGAGGGGAGAGAAAGGTGAGATCTTACAAGCTTGTTAAGACTACAGCAGAAAGGAATGCAGATATTTCAACATTGCCTTTAATGAAGCCTAGCCATGTTTGGGTGATATGGGGTGGCTGATGGGGCAAAATATCAGACATTTTCAGAATACATGATGCCTGTCATAACCTATTTTTCTGAAGTCATGTGAAGTCAATGTCATATATAAAAAATTATTAAAAACAATGTTTTTGGGTTCTTCTAGGATATGCTGTTATGCTCTAATGAAACTTGAGAGCCTCTTTCAAACTATTTTAATGAATCATGCTTTTGATGAGTGTTTAAGTACAGAAAGTCAATCCTAATGTGTTTTACCATTATGTCATTATCATATATATCATGCACCATTTCATTGTGTTGCCTTTAAGGTTATGTATTCAATTATATGGTAAAAGTAGACTAATAAGACTTTCTTTTCTAAACTACAGATGTGCTGTAACAACTTGTTGTACCTGTTTTTTTCCTGGTTGTTTATTTTCTATCCGCTTGTGTACTTGTGCTGCATTTTTGAAAAGAAAAAATCTTTCTTTCTTTGGGATTAAATAAGTTAAATAAGGATTTTTGTGATTGACTGCACCAAATTTGCTTAGTCTTGATTAATTGTTTTAATTAGAAGCCCTAGTATCATTATTACACATTTATATCATATTATAACTCCAATTAACTTTCCTTGCAGATGAAACAGAGTATGAATACAGCGGAAGTGAGGAAGAGGCAGAGGAGGCGCCAGAGCAGGAGGGAGAGCCCAGGTACTGTTGTCATAGGATCTGCTGTTAGCTTTAGCAGTAACCGAGAATTTTGTCTGCCTGTCTCGGTGTGTATACTATGCAAAAGAGGTACTGAGTCTAGACGGACTCAACACTGTTCAGTTGTTTTTTTACTAAGCCCTTAAATTTAGTAGTAGTTCCTTTACATGTTTCCTACATTAAATAAAGGTGAATACTTGGTACTGTTTATTGCCAAACATGGGTAAGTCTTGATCTAAACCGCAGTAGGAATGGTGAAAGACAAAGTCTAGGCTTGGGCATAATCCTTGACTGGGAAACAAAGCTATTGGTACCACCAAGATTTGTTTTGGCAGTCTTTTCAGAGAACCAGTTTTAGTTCCATAATGAATCTTTCAATGAAGTGTTTTAATGTTCAGACTTTGTCAGGTGCTAGAATGGTATAATTGTTTTCCTCTGTTTAAAAATGTAACAGCATTGTTCTGTAATCTTGCACAATGAACTGTCAAGGCTAGTTTCTTCACAACCACTCTCTCCACACAGCTCCATAGTGAATGTGCCAGGCGAGTCCACCCTGCGCCGGGACTTCATCCGCCTGCAGCAGGAGAATAAGGAGCGCTCTGAGGCTCTGAGGAGGCAGCAGCTCCTACAGGAGCAGCAGCTCCGTGAGCAGGAGGAATACAAGCGCCAGCTGCTGGCTGAACGCCAAAAACGCATTGAGCAACAGAAGGAGCAGAGGAGGAGGCTGGAGGAGGTGAGGAGTGGGGTGAGGTGGGAAACATTTGTCTGTGATGGGATTTAAAGGGAGATGATTTATGTAATGTAATCTTTGACCTTCCAGTTTGATTTGATTTTCACTCTTCAAGAAATGCTTCAGTGCGTCTTTAAATCTCAGGTTTCATCACAGTCCAGTTTGATAGCCTGGGAATTTCATTTTAGATCATACTTGATTGAATGCTGTTATTGATTATATAACATTATAGAAATGGCGTAGTTAAATGAGTACATTTCCCGTTTGCCCTTTTACCCTATTAGCCTGTTGTTCCTTAGCACACAGTATGTTATGCAGTAGAAGTTGGACAGTGTGATAAATCGTGTTACAATATGCTTTTCTGAACATATTGTTATCTGCGCAGTAAGAACATGAAGAAACTGCATGCTTTATTACAAGGTTAGCACCTTTACTGTGTAACTTAGCTGAGGCTGATCAGCAACCTGAACCCTCTTCCACAATTGTAAGATGTGAAAGGGCTTCACCAAGCATGTAGAACATCTGGGTTTCCTCATGTTTCTCTGCTTATCTGAGACAAACTTCCCTGCACACTTCAATTTGCCTTTGGGCAGAGCATCAACATAGCGTTAGCTTATTTAAATGAAGAATTAGAGGGAAGAGTGTTTAATTGTTTACCATGTCATGCATTTCATTTGTGTTGTTCAACACTATATAGAAGTGAGCCTTAGGCTGGCTTTTATATTGAAACTTGCAGCAGCTGCACTGAAGTGTTTGAAAATGTGCTTCTGTATAGTTTTACTGCATAATTTGCACAACACTGAAACCGTTTCAGCTCAGCCGACCCATGCGCTTTATTTATTACATTTTTGGGGGATAATAAAATGATTTTGTTTTCCTCCATTGTTGACTGACTTGCTATTTATCACTGAGGTAGACCTGAGTGATGAAAATACAGTGTACACAGAGAGGGAGCCTGCTTTGTGGTTCTTTTGTGCGCTCAGATGGTAACCTGTGCAACTAAGGTGTTCTTGATATAAGACATGTAAGAACTTCTCCAAACTTGTGATCATACCAAACAATGTGTAACGTTGGACAGTTGAAAAAGCTCCCTGTGTGAGGCATAGAAGCAAATCACTGCTGTTCGTTGAAAACCTTCTATCTCCATTTTTGACATTTTTCAGTTTATGACAGTTTGAAAATGCCATATACGTTGTGCAGAAATGTCATATGAACAGATCAAAAGAGATGCCCCAAAATTACTTATTTTGCATTAAGTGCCTGATTTGCATTAAAAGGTTCTTTTATCCTTCCCCTGTACAGTTATCATTTTAGAGAGGCATTGTTTTTGTCTGTGTGCGTATGAGTTTGTGTGTGTATCTTGGGTCTCTGTTGCTATTTAGCGCTCTACGGGGGTTTTCATAGCAGACCCTCCGAGGCACTTCACTATAATTGGGTTTGGGCTCAGTCTCAGAACTAGGCCACAGAGGGTCAGGAAACTGGGAGGCCCATTACGTCTCCTTTCATTATCAACAGCAGCCCAGCACATGAAGATGAGGATCTGTTCATGTTTGTTTAGGAAAATTGCAGGCCGTTTGTGTGCACTGTGACTGCATGTGTCTGAGCCGCTGTACTCGGGCCATTTCCTTTGTTTATTTACACACTGTTTAAACCATTAAAATCTAGTGTGGCTTTCTGGATCTGAACCACACTTCTTAAATTATCCAGAATTGCTGCAGTTAGTTAGTAAAATTATAATCACGCATGAGTGCTGATCATTGATCTCATGTTACATAGTCTGTTTGTTACATTAGCTTCACCGGCAGCTCGTAGCTTAGATCCACTTTTCCATTACCTAGTACTGTGTTGTTTCTGCGGTTCTCTGCACATGCACGTGCACGGGTAGCATTCACTCTCGCCCTCTGCTGTCATCCTGCAGCAACAGCGTCGCGAGCGAGAGATGAGGAGGCAGCAGGAGCGAGAGCAGAGGCGGCGGGAGCAGGAGGAGAAGAGGAGAGTGGAAGAGATGGAGCGGCGCCGCAAAGAAGAAGAAGAGCGCAGGAGGGCTGAAGAGGAGAAGAGAAGGAATGATCGTGAACAGGTTATTGGAACTATTGTATTAAAGCATCTGTTTCTTTTGAGTATTTATATGAAGGTATAAAAAGGTTAGGTGAAGGTATTAGTTAGGTATAAAAAGTGAAAAATAAATGAAATACTAAAATATAATGATATGACACTGTTTTAAAGTGTAATTTCACAGATTTCTGAATTTCTGTACAATTAAATGGTGACGATTTTTAAAAAACAAACAAAAAAAACTACTGCTTCGTTCTAGAGAAACACATCAGAATTGCTGGCAATGGTGATGATGGAAACCAGACATTCTAAGAGTCTTCAAAAGACCAAATATGCTGTCGGACACCTTAGGATTGTATTGCCATTGTTTTTGGATAAGGTTATGACCTTAAACTTTTTTTTAAACCTCTTCATGGTGGAAAGTTCCATTGCAGGCTTTTTTGACAGATGTTAGTTATTTTACAATTTTCAGCATTACATAAACTCTACTTAAAGCAGACACATGCAGTTTCCCTAGTGATTATGCATTTAAAAATTTAAAAATAAAAATAAAAAAAGCTTTATTTTGCATTTAGACAATACCCCCTTTGGTTCCCATCACTACCACTGTAAAGAATTTAATAATCATGTTTCTCAACAGTGGAACCACTTGACGTTACAGTTGTTCATATCTCAATGCTTGAATTGAAGCATATTTCGGAGGGGGGAGGGATTAAAAATTGAGGGAATTCACAGCAAAACCATAAAGTGGTTCAAAGTTCACAAAGTGCTGAAAATGGAGATCATTTTGAGACAATACATTTGTAGAGAAGAAAACCAAAGTTTAATACAGGGAAAAATAGGACCACTCAAAAAAAACCCCACAAATCCATAATCTTTGTTCTATCACCTTGTGAATGCCATGACAAGCCTTATTTACCTAAAAACATTATGCTAGGCATTGCAGCCTTTGATATGTTATTTGTTGTCATGTAGTATTGTGTAGCATCTTGTTAAATCCCTTAGCATCACTAGTTGGACACTACTTGTTATTGCATATCATTTTTATGGCCTCATTAATTGATGTTCTTCAGTATTCAGTATCTAGCCTGCATTACTCAAACATGTCATACTACCAGTGGGAAGCTCTGTGGTGTCAAACCAGTCCTGACTGCAGTCCTGATCTATAGGCTAATAAATTTACCCAATCCAGCATTAGTATAACTTTTTTACATTGTTTGTCCAACAAGGTCATCAAGAAAACAGCAAAGATATCCTCAGTACAAAATGGACACCAGAGATTTTACCTTTATAGGAAGGGAATAAAGATGAAACTAAGTTAATATGCCTTATGACTTTAGTTTTTAGCTTGTTGTCCTGCTCATCTGATAATTCATTCATGTAGTTCACTTAGTCTGTTCTCTCAATTATAATGACTGTTTGAGGCTTGTTAATACAGTCATGCCAGCAGTAACATGTTCAACTTTCCAGTAGCTGTTTTCGCTATTAAAAATAAATAAATCATTCACATTTCAAAACACCCCACCTCCAACAAACAAATATATAAAAATTTAAGGTATTTGTCGCTTGGCCTTTCTGTGCCTAAAATTTTATAGTTAGCGCCCCCAGATAATTCTCACCTTCATTTAATTGACAGGAGTATATCCGTCGTCAGCTGGAGGAGGAGCAGAGGCACCTAGAGATCCTTCAACAGCAGCTGCTTCATGAGCAGGCCATATTACTGGTAGGAACTTCTGCTCTTTTCATGTCTACTCATCTCTCCCCACAGTTGGATGGTATTTGTCTTATGACCTGGCCTAGTGTCTCAGTTTAGTTTCACGAGTCCCAGTGATGTTTTTGTGTTGTGTGTGAAGTTGAAATGGGTCATTTTGGAGACCACACGATCAAATAGTTGTAGTGTTATTTGGCATTTCTGTTGGATCATGTATTCAGTAGATTTGGTTACTCCCAGCTGCTGGTAAATGAGTTTAAGCCTGTCTGTCTACATATTTATATGAGCATCTTCTTATGACATAGCCCCAGGAAACATTGGGGTTTTCCCTACTGTGCCTTTCTCCCCGGAGTGGTTAGTCCCAGCTCATTGTTCTTGTCTTTGAGGTCAGTTGTTTACATGGTGAAACGTCTGCAGTGTGTCTCAGGAGAGGGTGGAAATGAGTTAATGTGAGGAGGCTGTAAACAAAGTTAAACGCTGCTGCTCTCCCTGTGTTTTTGTTGACCTTTTTGTCTTTCTTCCCATGGCCATCCATCATCATAATCACGTGACTACATAAAGAAGTACAGTGCTTGTTGTGTTCAGTAATGTGTAGTGTCATTGTGGGCCTTTAGAAATGATATTTAACTTTTGTTATTGCTTGATATACAAATAGTCTTGCCACTTAATATGATTTGATTTTGATGGTATGCTTTGTCTTTTTTTTTTCTACCTTAAGTTCAGTATGTTGTGTTTTAATATTGCTTAAAAAATTTATTTACTGTTCGATACACATTGAGCCTTTTTGCTTATGTCGAATTAATTTCAAACCTAAAACATGCTCATTGAGGTTAAATAGAAAAGACCAGTAATGCATGTACTGTTGCTGTCCTGAAAGTTCAAACATAAGGTTCTTTTTAAATAAATGTTCATTCTGGGACTGGAGACAGCAATTAATGCCATGCCCTCACTCCTGTTCTAAAAGTCTTAAGCTGTGCAGACATACAGGTCCTTTGCTGTGTTTGGTGCTTTAACGTGTGTCATTAGTTTTCTGTGGGAAACCGGTCCAGACTGTAGGCAGCTGTGCTCTCTAAATGTGCAGCCATTCTCTTATGCAACATGCAGAGTCTGGCTTGCTGTTGTGTTAAAAAGCATGGAAGTCCCTCAAAAGATGTCGTCTAAAGGGCAACAGGTGTTTCTTCAAAATAAGAGTACATCTTGTAGTGTTATTGGTGCCTTCAGAGATGTTACCCATATTTATATACCTGTTTTTCGCTGGTAACTATCTAGTAAAAGTAGATTTACAAATCACGGTTTTCTGTATTTACTTGCATTTGACATGTGGTTGCAACTTATTTAGCGTTGAGGTTTGTGTTATTGAAACCAAACCTTTAGGACATGGTGATTCTATCCAGAGGTGGGTAGTATTTATATTGACTTGTTTACATGTACCAAAGCAAATAAGCTGATAAGTTTGTACTTCTAGGAGCTGTTTAAAATGCTAATGCTGTTGAGGCAATGAACGCCCCCCTCTCTTTATTCCACTAGTAGTTCATAATGAGCTGCTAATTCTTTTTTTCTTTTAGATTACCTTTCTTGATCTATTTGTCCAGCACCTGGTCTGCTTTGCTTTGTAGTTTTATCTTTTCATTTTAGACCAACATTATCGCAAAGTGATAGTGCCTTAGCAAACTTTCTTTCCTTTACTGGCAGTTGTTGGATGTAATATGTTCCTTTTCAACTAGGTTTATGAGTTCACTTTCACTGAAGTATACAGTCAGGACACTCTACCCACCTCTAAATTGACTAAAATCAGCTAACTGTTTAATATTATGGCTGAGGTAGTATCCAGGTGTGTGTGTGTACTACACAATACAGACCCCTGTAAGGTAGAACTGTCCTGGATATTTAAGTTGAAATGAGTTCTAACTCTGTGTGAGTTTAACATTGGGAAGTTTACGTTACTGAGCTGCACTCTGTGCTCAGGAGTTCAAATGGCGGGAGCTGGAAGAGCAGCGGAAGGCAGAGCGACTGCAGAGGCAGCTCCAGCAGGAGCAAGCCTACCTGCTGTCCCTCCAACAGGACCCGAAACAGCAGAGCCAAGCCCTCACACCCCACCCTGACTGGGCCAAGCTACCCCAGGCTCGCCCGTTAGATGGGCCAGAGACCCCACTTTATGTCAACACTGACGAAATTAGAGCCACACCAAAGACTGATAGTCCACTTCACCCTGAGAATGACAGAAGTGTAATTTTTGACGCAGGACAGATTAAACCTGTAGACAGGGATAAACCCTCTCCTGACCAGTCTCAAAACCACACTGAAACTGTGTTAGTGGACCCTTTAGTGCAAGAGCCAATAGGTGGTACTAGTCCTTTGACCAACGCGACTGACGATCCCCTTGTCCAGTCAGTCCCCATGCCTGGTGGCCAAGTCTCTGAAGCCCAGCCAATGAGAGAGGTGAAGACCCTCACCCCCTGCTCCGTCCAGTCCTGCCTGCTGCTTTTCTGGCTTCTGAAGCTAACCTTGGCTCTGTATTGCATGTGGTGGACGAGTATGCTGGTGGGAGCGAAAGAAATTTGGTTTTCTTTTGTCTCTGATTATGATGTTTTTATTATAGGTCATTTAACATGATTCACCAATTTGTTGCCCATTAGAAAATCACTAGACACCTCATCCCTATTTTTATTTGTTAAAGAATTCCAAATTAAGATAGATCACAGTGATTTATTAGATGACGTCTCCCACTTCAACTGGAAAGAAAACCATATTGCTCACTACCGTGGCTTCGAAGCAGAAAATAACCTGTCCTGTCTTCTGTTGTCTTGTTGTCTTGCCTTTCTTGTGTAAACTAAAAGCTTTTCACAGCAGGTTGTACCCTAAAACTGGCACTGAAAAAAACTGCTTATTCTGTCCCAGCGCGTTATTCAGTTTATAGCGCTCCCTGTAATTAATAGTTCCATATTAATGTTTATTTAGCGTTCTCCTGTTTATAGTTTGAATAGAAATGTGTCTTGTTTGGAGAAAGATAGATACTAACATTTTTCGTGTTTGTTTGGCATGTCTTTCTTTCACCAGGTTTGCTTAGAGCCGTGTTGGGCTGTTTGTGTAGTTAGGGAAAGTACAGTTGCTCTTTAGTTGACTAATGTTCTGAAGAGAGTAGTGAAAGTTTTATTTAGCATGGATCTCTTGCCGCAGTGTTTTGTTTGTCGTTTGCTTCGTTTCCTTCCTTCCCGGGTTTGCCGAGTTCTAGTCAGGCAGATGACCACAAGCATGCCTTTACCTACTTGAATGATTGTCGGTTTACTTTACTTATTTTGTGTTATTACCCACTGACCAATTCTTCCTCTCTCTGTCTCTGTCTCTGTCGCTCGCTCTCTTGCTCACTCTCGCTCTGTCTCTCTCTTCACAGGCTGATGAAAGACACCGTAAGAACATTCATGGTTCCCCTCAGACTGCTCCACCCAAACAGCCCCCTGTACCTCCCCGCTCTTCAGAACCCTACTCTAACGGCAACGCATCCTCTGACTCCTCAGGCATGCACAAGCCTATGGAGCCACAGGTAACCCAAGACCTTTTTTTTTTTCATGCAGAATCATCATCAGAAATCTCAAATTTCATCACCACTCAGACTTTGTTGTTAAAATAACACTGAATGCACAAAAGAGGACTAATTACCCAGTTTAGGACCAAAATACATTGAATTAAATGTTATAATCCATTCTAGTAGATTATAACATTTCAATTCACCTGCCACCTACAAACTGATCCTGATACAACAAAGTATTTTTATACCCTTGCGTCGTATTTGCAGCTGGTAAAAAGCATGGTGCCATCACATCAAGTTGCATGCTATTGCTTGCCATTGTTACACTGTTGTGTACAGCGAGCGTGTCTTTCTCTCTCTCTCTCTCTTTCTCCTCACCGCGCAATGCAGTAGACCTGTGTGTGCTATCTGAATGAGTGTTGTGATACTGGATGACTCTGTGTGGTCATCTGGGAAGCGTCTCATCCTACGTCATCATTTCTTTTCATCTTGCCTGTGATCATGTCTTACTGTCTCACTGTCTCTGTAACCCCCTCCCCTCCCCCCACTTTCCCTTCTCTTTTCCGTTTGTTCTTTCCTCTTCCGGAAGGTCCAGTGGTCTCACCTGGCCGCTCTAAAGAGCAACGCATCTGCTCCCCCAGTGTCTCGCTCCCATTCCTTCAGCGATCCCGTTCCTAGTTTTGCACATCTTCATCACCGCTCTCAGGAGCCTCACCAGCACCACCTCCCAGCGCACCCCGCACGCCCTGAGCACCCGCATCTGCAGTCTCATTCACAGCCCAGGGGCCACGAGGCCCCAGAGACGGGCCACAATGATGAGGTGCCCCCCCGGGTAAGGACAGGATTCAGCGGTCCAGTACACAAGGGCAAAAGATGATACCTGCACGCATTCCTACTTACTTGTGTACTTAAATAGCAGGATTAGTTTACAGGAAATGCGCAATTTCTTGGGCTACATGCTCATGCTATGAAGAAATGGGTTAATGTCAATGATTTGTTTAGTTAAATATATTTTAAAAAATACATATAGCGAAAGCTTTTCTGCACTTGATTGGAAGACAGGGATGTTTTTAGGAGCACATTGGCTATGTTGTGAATAGTGAATTGTATATTTTTAGGTATTTATTTTTGTTTTAAGTAGCCATTTCATTTTTGGTTACTGCACATTGTGGTTTTCATAGGCTAATAGGGGGGCGGAACTTTGTTTTGTGGTTGCTTTTTTCCTTTTCCTCTATCTGTTGCATTGTTTCTCACACACCAGCTTTTCATACTTCTAAGCTGTGCTGTATTTGAATGGCAGCTGCTAGAAAAAATAAGTTGCATTGCTTTTGCTTGACAATTCTACTTCTCATTCATGTTTGGTAGCTATTGTAAGTATCTACTGAGCAGGCCTAAGCTCACATTGTTTTATTTATTTATTACATTGTTAAATTCAGGTTATTTAAATAGTGTGTGTGTATATTTGACACTTGAAAACTCTTCCAATTGCTTTTCTGAAAGGTGCCAGTGAGGACGACATCCAGATCTCCTGTATTGTCCCGCCGAGACTCCCCACTTCAGAGTGGTCAGCAAAGCAGCCAAATGGGGCCAAGAAATGCTGGAAGGTATGTTCTCTTCACACGCTTGAAGTACATGTTGATGCCTTTAATGGCACCAGCTTAACTGTGATTTTGTACTAGTTTTGATGCAATATTTCTACATATGTGTGTCGACACAATGTTCATATTGAGCAGTAAGTACAGATACGACAATATTGAGACATTTGATTTATTCACATTTCTTTAATGTAGACATGCCCATTGTTAGCCAATGCCAATTTTTTTAAATGTATTTATCTGCTGATACTGATAAATGCTGAAACTGGGACAACATCTCCATGGATTTGTATAATGAGAAATGCATTTCTTTGTAGTAAGCATTTAACTTAATTAATATGCAAATACAAAATGCATTTTAAAATGCAAATTAATAAATTGCTAATATTTTTGCACAGTAGCCCAGTGTTGTTGCAAAATTAAGTGCAAAAAAAATACATATATCAAACAAACACCTGGCCTGTGTGGATTTTATATGCAGTATCTACATTGGGTAATGGAATTCCAGTATCTCCATACATCCCCAGTATGTTCATTTTTAAGTAGTGTGTACGTGTATAGGCTGCTGTAAACCAGAGTGATTACAATATCTAGAGAAAATGTTTTTGGAAAACTTGTCATTTTATAACCCGTTTTGCTCACCTTACTTCCTCACAGTACTGCCGAGCCGCGTCTGTTGTGGGACAGAGTGGAGAAACTGGCTTCCAGACCGGGCAGTGGGAGCTCCTCTGGCTCTAGCAACTCGAGCTCCCAGGCTAGCTCCCAGAGTGGCTCAGGAGAAAAGTTCAGGGTCCGCTGTGAGTAGCTCTTACTTACATGCATAGCATAAAATCTTTCTGCCCGTTTGTCCCAAACAGGTTCAGTATAAACCTTTAATGGTGGACTAAAAGGTGTTTTTCTTTTTATTTATTTATTTATTTTTATATATAAAGCGTCTTCAAAGTCTGAGGGCTCTCCACTTCAGCGACCAGAAAATGCTGGAAAAAAGTCTGAGGAGAAGAAGGACTTTGTCAGACCATCCAGGCCTGTTGTAAGTGTGGGTTTTTTATGTTCCTTATTTTATGATACTATTGTATCCAGTGCTGGACCTGGGAAGTGTTTATACTCTGATTGTGAAATGGCAGATTAAAAAAAAAAAAAAAATCACAAAACTGATTATTCAGTAGATTTTGTGCGCTTTTGCTAATCTACTGCTGATCTCTTTGTATTCCCCCTTTTATTGTCTCATCTCCTGGACATTTAATGGAATTTCCACGCTCTGTCTTCTGCATTAACTTCTCCGTCCAATTGATGACTGACTTTGTAAACTATGTAGGGTGAAGTGGTGAGTTCAAATAGAGGTGGTGATCATATCCCTATGCAATGTCTGAGCACATCACCGCAGTGTTCAAAGCATGAGACACAGCTGCACGTTAAGCTTTTTAAACCAAAGTTTAATGTTCTTTCTTTCTTTAAATCTTTTATGTCAATAAAAGCTCATTCAGCTCCACTTCTTAATTATTTGCTGTGCCGCACGCTACCTGTAAGCATTGGTTTTGGTCATTGGAACACATGTTTTGCACATTTCCTTATGAGGATGATATATTAAACAAATTACCCGAAGTTTATTAACACGTTCATTTTGACATGTTGTGCTACACCTCAGTGTCCGCTTACTTCATTAGTGTGCTACATACCTATGCTGACTTGGCATGCATTCCTCCTCTACTGCTTTAAATAATGATTTTGGTCCATCGGTATTTCTCACCCTTCTGTCTTGTCAGTGGCCTTGGGCTATAAATAACAATAAGAGAGTAAGTGACCTTGTACTTAGGTGGGATAATGTGTACCGTGCAAACAGTGACCAATGGTTATGTTTTACTCCTTGCTTGTAGGATCTTACTCTATTGGCCAATGAGATACGCACAATTGAAGATGCCCGCCCGCCTCACAAGGTGACAGACTACTCATCATCTAGCGATGATTCTGATTCAGATGAGGAGGATGATGAGGTGGAACAGGAGCTGGGCAATGAATCCACTTCTGGTGCAGAGGACTCAAGGGCAAGGTATTAGGGTTTTCTTCTTTTCACCTGATTTGTATTATCATGCGGTAAACTATGACACCAAGATGTTTTGGGCAATGGATTAAATTAGTGCCTTTATTTGAAGATAAACATTTATATTTCTCCTTCAGCTCCTCAAGACTTAGTAATGGTGAAACAGAGTCTGTGAAAACCATGATTGTTCACGATGAAGCGGAAAGCGACCCGGCCACCACGCCTTCTAAAGATGGCACTTTAATTGTCAGACAGGTAGGAGAAAGGGGTGCTTTCTTTTCTCCTCTTCTGAAATTTCATATTTCTGTTTCATCCCCTCTTCATTCATCCATTCTTTGTGTATGCATTTTATGTTCTTATTTATCAGAATTTCTGTTTAATTTTCTGACTTCTGTTTTCTAAACGCCAAATAAATCAGTTTGCTGATTGTAAGTCCAGTGAGTTTAGCTTGTGAAACAACCAATTAGCTGACTTCTAAAACCAAACCAGTGATTAAATTTAAACAGTTCGCTGGCTTAGACAGCACAAAACGTCTCTCCTTGCTCACGTCCCTTTTACCTGCCAAGTACAGACTCAACTGTGCCTGTTTTTGATTCCAGAGTGTAGCTGAGAAAAAGAGATTGGGTCCTGGGCCTGTCCCCGGGCCTGGTCCTGGTCATGGCCCAGCTCTGGGCCCCAGTCATGCCCTTGGCCACCAGGAGCGAAATGGCTTTGCAGGCCGTATTCACCTCCTGCCCGATCTCATCCAGCAGAGCCATCACTCCCCCTCCCCCTCTGTCACCTCCTCCCCTGCCTCAAGCCATGCCAGCCCCTCCATGTCCCCCCAAACCCCATTGGACAAGCTGGTTGCCAGCGAGGTATGTCTGTCCACTGCACTGCAGTGCCTTGATGTGCTAAACTCTCCTGGCTGGCTTTTACTGGGCTTTATTCTTACTACTTACCACAATTAACCGTAGCGCTGCTTTACGATTCTGACATTGAGTGCTGGACAAAGCTGCTAGTCTTAACCACTGCAAAGTTGGTCCATTATCAGTAGTCTTCTACCCTTCACAGAGAACATGCTTTCCAAATTTGTACCCTTATATCCTCCGCTGTGGTGTTGGAGAAGATGGTCTTTGCCAATATGGAGGACCAGCATTTAGTATCAGGTGCTTTAGCTTGCACACAGGTTCCCCTGTGCCTGTGAGCATTATAATACACTCATACTACCGCTGTAAGAATATACTCTTAAAGAAATGGCTTGACACACAATCAAATTTGCTCAGTTCTGCGTTTACCCCAGATGTAGTCCATCAACCAGTATATGTATGGTGGTTCATTATTTTAGAGCTGGAGATTCAAAGCTAACATTGGTAACAGACAGTTAAAGTCAATAGTCACCCAAATGTTGAACACTGGAGACAGCCATATTATAAAATTTGACTCTCTATTGTGTGCAGGCCACACAGGCAAATAGACGCTACATAGTATGTTTTGGAAGTTCTGTTGTTTGCTTTTTATAATTAGTTGTTCTGTATATTTTGGATATACATGTTAAAAATGAAAGCATGGGCATGCCTGCAGTGAAAATGGTCATCTGCAACAGTACTTTGGAAGGGCAGTAGTAGTGGGTGATGTACTGTTTGGAATTCTTCTAAAAAGATAAGGCAAATACACCCGATAACTCAAAATGCAAACACTGTAACCTTAGTAACGTACCTCACTGGCCAGGCTTTTTAGTAATCACTCGACTGCTGCTGTGTTGTCAGTCTAACACAACATTGTGCATATGAAGGAAAGACTGCTAGCTTTGTTCATCTCTAATAGCTTATACAGAGTTCTAAAACAATCTGACGAGTCTGAGCAAACTTGAAGAACTGAATATGTTTTGAGAGAAGCTTTAGGGGTGAATTTACAGAAACAGTTTTGGTGACTATTGACTCCTAATACACAGTCATGTCACAGTATTATGACCACTTTCTACTTTCAGTGGTGGCATTGTGTAGCTCCTGTAAGAAGACATGTTAGCATGACATTCTCTGGGCCCACTCATCCATGTGGAAGAAACTTTCTACCTATTTGGGCAAGAATCCATCCTTGCAGATCATGTACTCCTGTACATGCTGATTGTCTTCCCTGGGGCACATGGCATCTTCCAAGACAAGGCGACATATTGCACAGCTAGGAATGGTCGATGTTGCTTGGAAGAGCATTGCCAAAAGTTCTACCCTGGAACCGAATTGAGCATCTGTGGGACCACCTCGATTGTTGTTCCCCCTTAGAGTCAAGCATAGACAGTCTAGCTGCTGTCCTTGCTGCACACGGCGGTTACTCTGTAACCTCATATCTCCGGGACAAAATTAAAACTAAAAACTTTTAGTGGACAGATCTTTAGTTAAGAATCTGTTCCATTCTTTTTTTCCTTCCAAACTGAAGAACCTTTGTGTTAGACTGTAGTATTATGCACGAGGCACTGAGTATCCGAGTGTAGTAATTAAAAAGCCAAATCAATAATTCTTCCTAGTCTCCCAAGTCTTTGACTTCATAGAGCCTCAGCCAAAAGCTTATCTTGACAAGCTGTGTAATGGTTCAGTAACCATAAATCAGTTGTTAAAAAGCATCTGTTTTGGAGTTTCATCTAAGCTTGGGTTCAACAAGACTGTCTGAGAATTCTTAGACTCAGATAAGCACTGACCTTGAACTGGGAGTGTTATTGGTACAGAGTTTGACGAGGAGTGCTGGTGGAAGGCTTTGCCACACTGTAAAGTCATCAGTCTATTATTCTCAGAACTAAACGTATATGTTTCAGTTTAAATGGTTAGGATTTTCAGTTCTCCATATCTTTTCATAAGCCTTAGTTCATTCATCACCCTTTTATCTACCTCATTATGTTTTATCTGTTTTCACATTCATTTGTGTTTTCTCATCTCACAATTGAATTTCTTGCTCTGCTTTTGCCCACCTTTACCAGAATGCATGCAGTTTTGCTATGGCTTATTAACTGTATTAAAATGCCTAATCTTTTGCTAACTCTCGTTGTCAGTGGGTGTTACCACTTATCAGGACTTATAGCCTAGAGCCATGTTTAATTTAATTTTGTAATGAAAAGTAATGAGAGTGCAAATATTTATTTTAATAGCTACAGTACATCAGTGCTTCTCCAATTGAACTGTGCATAATTGAACTGTTGATCTATTCAGAGAATTTGGAGTTCACAGTGGTGATAGGAGCCAGGGGTCACAAGGGCCTAAGCACCAATATAGCTATTCATTTGTTATTCAAAACTGCTGATGTAATTTGTATTTTTAATGTTAATGGTAAATAAAAAATTACATTTTTTTAAATCACCTAAAATGGCTTGTACCTTTTCAGTGTGATTTGATCAGAGAAAAAAAATATTTATTTTAGCCCCAAGTTCCATGTATCTCGGTGTGCTTGTCACTAATCATAATGCCTTTCTGTGATGTACCTTATGCACACATTAAGCCCCTCAGATTTCAGGTTCCTATTGGCACCACTGTGCACAATGCTTTCTCTAGAATGGAGCATTTCACATCAAACCATTGGATGATTGTAATGATGTAGTTATGCAACCAAAAAAAAAAAAAAAAAAAAATCAGAAACTGATTTTAAAATCAGTTGTAAAATAATCAAATGACCTATAGTAGTCATATAAACACACAGTCCTCCACATAATTCTATAGTCACAGTGAGTATCATCCACCATAGACCTTCATATAATTGTGACCTGTCTGTTTCAGACACAGTCTGCCAGTAGTACTCTTCAGAAACACAAGTCTTCTTCTTCCTTTACTCCATTCATTGACCCTCGCCTCCTGCAGATCTCACCCTCCAGCGGCAGTTCCCTCAACAACATGGGTAAGTTGGTATACAAGGGACATATGACCACATCATACACATGACCAAAATGGTCACTGATAATTATAAATGGCTAATAAATATGTAATTGGTCAACAGTGTAAATGTCTAAGTTAAATGTTTTAATCAGTCAAAATAAACCAAACAAATAAACTGTGAATAATATAAAACAGCCATTTAAAACTTCAAGACAAAAGTTTCTGTACATCACTGCAGCCCAACTTGGTCTGTATGCATTTCCAACATCTCTGTACAACACAATACCAAAGTTAGCAACACTTTAATGATTATTAGAGCACTTCTGAGAATTACGGAGCAAGTTTACAAAGAAACATTGTTACGCCAATTTCTGCTCTTTTGTTTCTTTTTATGGCTTTATTTCTGCAGTTACTGTTGAAGTCTCAAATAAGACATCATGTTTAGTTGTTTAGCATCCCATTCTAAAAATGATTTGTAACATTTACTGGGGCTTTATTGGAGTGCTCCTGTAGAACCTGTATATAACTCTGTGTAAATCTGTAGATGTCTTATATCAAACAGTATATCTGTCAAGCTATAGCAAGTTGTGTTCAGTTCAGTTAGGAGCAGAAGTAGATGAATCTTTGTTCCGATTCTCCAGCAGGCTTTGGGAATGATGGGCGGCTACAGGAGGTCTTGAGGCCAGACCCTTTGAGAAAAGGCTCAGTGGTTAATGTGAACCCAGTGAACACTCGCCCACAGAGTGACACGCCCGAGATCCGCAAGTACAAGAAGAGGTTCAACTCTGAGATCCTGTGCGCCGCACTCTGGGGTGGGTGACTTTCCACAGCTATCATTATTATGTGGAAAAAGATCCATAAGGAAATTCCTGAATGATGATGCTGAGCCCTACTTACTTGCAGTCCTGCTGTATGGTATACATTAACACCGTGTGGGGTCGAGGTCAAAGCTGTAACACTAAGGTTTATGCTTGTAACCACATCCTTGGTGATTTTATAGAAAGCACAGGAATGCATGTCTGCCTGACAGTATTGCAGTGTTTAGTTATTAACGCAGCGGACTGTGAATGTTCTGATATCAGTTCTGATATTGTTTTCCCTCCTTTGTAGGGGTGAATCTATTGGTAGGGACAGAGAGTGGACTCATGCTTCTTGACCGTAGTGGACAGGGCAAGGTCTACCCTCTCATCAGCCGACGTCGCTTCCAACAAATGGATGTTTTGGAAGGCCTTAATGTCCTGGTCACGATATCGGGTAAGAAGCTTGATTCCTTGTGTGAAGAGCTGTTGTTATGCCTGTGAATAGATTTGATTAAATTCTTGGATGTTAAGGAAACACTTTGTGCTGCGTTTGTCAATGACCAATTCAACCCTGAAACTTGCAGGAAAGAAGAACAAACTGCGAGTGTATTATCTGTCCTGGCTAAGAAACAAGATTCTGCACAATGACCCAGAGGTTGAAAAGAAGCAGGGCTGGACTACAGTGGGCGAGCTGGAGGGCTGTGTGCACTATAAAGTCGGTATGTGTGCAGTAATATGGGAGTAAGAGTGGAAATTTGCTGTGTTGTTGAAACAGACCTGCTTTTGTTATTGATTTAACAGTGGTGGCAGTAATAACCAAAACCTTCAGTCATTTAACTAAACTGGATGTCTGTCTTTCACCAGTAAAATATGAAAGGATCAAGTTTCTGGTGCTGGCCTTGAAAAATTCTGTGGAGGTCTATGCATGGGCACCAAAGCCATACCATAAATTCATGGCATTTAAGGTGAGTTCAAGAGATTTACACATTAAGGGGAAGTGGCAAGACCAACTGGAAAGTAACCTTAATCTGTTTTTTCCTTGCCAAATGTTTCCTCTCCTGCAGTCCTTTGGAGACCTGGTACACAAACCCCTGTTAGTTGACTTGACTGTAGAGGAAGGGCAAAGATTGAAGGTTATCTATGGCTCCTGCTCTGGGTTCCATGCAGTGGATGTGGATTCGGGGGCTGTTTATGACATCTACTTGCCCACACATGTAAGCACTGTATCTGCTCTTACTTCGCTTCTGATGGACACCATGTGGGATAGTTAATCCTGTTTTTATGCGCCTCACGTTCATTTGCCTTTTTTCCTCACCTCTCTTAGATTCAGACCAGCATCCAGTCACATGCCATCATCATTCTACCTAACACGGATGGCATTGAGCTGTTGGTTTGCTATGAAGATGAAGGTGTCTATGTGAACACATATGGCCGGATCACCAAAGACGTGGTGTTGCAGTGGGGAGAGATGCCTACCTCCGTCGGTATAACAGACTCACCAACACTCACACGCAGAACCATACTCAGAATCACAGTAGTATAGACATCTAATAGTGCAAACTGAGTTTCTATGTTGGTCACACGACATCCTTTTGTATGTAATGTTGGACATGCATCATGCTACCTGCTTTTGTGTCTGTTTTAAACATACGGCTGCAGTTTGAAACTGAGTGCCTAGCTTACATTCCATAGGATCCGTCTCCTTCCTGCAATCACTCTTGTCTTAAGTTGTTTTGACACTATGTCTCCTCCCTTTCGTAGCATACATCAGGTCTAATCAGATCATGGGCTGGGGTGAGAAGGCTATAGAGATCCGTTCTGTGGAGACAGGTCATCTGGATGGTGTTTTCATGCACAAGAGGGCACAAAGACTCAAATTCCTCTGTGAGAGAAATGACAAGGTAAAACCCATAAACATTCACAAGATGATCTTTACACAGTGTAAAATGTTTGTTCTGATGTTGTTTAAAGGAGTTCATATAAATATATATACATATACAAAAAAGGAGATTGTCTTTTTAAACAACAGTTTGGCAAGGCATCAAATTTATGCCCCCAATTGTAGTCAATCAGCCAAGAAAAAAAATGCTAATGTAGCTAAAAGGTGATGGAAGCTTGTAGCCCTCCACTTTAATCTGCACTTGCATCCTCAGTAGTGTAGTAGTGTGGTGTAGTTCAATTTTTTTTCTTGAGCTTTTTTTAATAGTCTTTCAGCACACTTACAGTTTATTAAAAGATTCATCTGCAAGCACAACCATCATCATAACATGTCATGTTGCATGCAATTACGCATTGCACATTTCCACCAGAGAAGTCTCCCAAGTTCTCAATACTTATTATATGGTGCAGCTTTATCATCATCATTTACCATAACTGATATTCTGGTGGAATAGACATACTTAATTACAAAACAAAGTAGGTTTGTTTTTCTCTTCTCTAGTAAAGTTAGTATTTTAGCGATAGGAGGTTTTGTTGTGAAAGCAATATTTTGGGTGTTGGGTTCCCCCTTGGGCTGGTAGGACAGTCCTCTCAATCCCACCAGCATTCAGGCTGTTATTAGCTAATGCAACAGAATTGCTACTTGACGTTGTCTTCCGAGTTTGTTGAGCTATCTATTAAAATTGTGTTAGGATGGTATGGTGGCTATGTTCAGGTGTTTTGGGGGAAGCACATGTTCACCTTTACCCTCCCAGGCTTATATCTTCCTAAAATGGTGGTAATCTAGCTACCTAGTGGGTACTTTTACAGACTTAACTGAAACTCTCTCTCTCTCTCTCTCTCCCTCCCTCTAGGTGTTCTTTGCTTCTGTACGGCCTGGCGGCTCCAGCCAGGTCTACTTCATGACTCTCAGCCGCAGCAACCTGCTCAGCTGGTAAAGCTGCTGTGCCTTCAGTTTTGGCTACAAAAACGGACTGTTCCTGGAAGCTCTGAAGAATTGGCCTCACGTGCTCCACTAAGCACCAGCTCTGTGTTGGTGCTGTTTGAATGGCTGTGGCCCTAATAGAACAGAATCGTCAGAGGGAGCAACAGTGCCCCCTGCTGCTGATGTGGATGTTGGCTTGCTGTTTTTGTTGTTGTTCAACCTACAGCGTTACTGATCACTCGACCAAGTCCAGACCTTCTGTGGCAATTGATTTCCACCCTGTTGTAACACCTAAAATGCAGGGTTTCTTTTTTTTCCTACACTTTAAGACATCAAGGGATATAAAGCCTAAAAGAATAATCTAGTTTATGTCAATGTATTTGTACTGAACTTTGATTGACTATGAAGTTTGCCAGTCTCTGACTGTATGTGTACCATCTCTCTTTTTGTCAGACTAGAGGGAAAGCAGGGTTTGGGTTGTGAAGGCAGCAGGCGCCGGAAGGAGCTTGGGGTTTTTGTATTTCTGTGAACTGTCAACTGCCAAAACAGTGGAGTCATACTGTATTATTGTGCTAGTCCAGGTTACTTTGGGGATTAATATTTGCAGGATTTTTAACAACATTGACTTTAGTGTGTTGAGATTTTATGCTGATAAATTGCAGCAATGTTCATATCCAGTACATTGAGTGTTTTTATTTTTTAAGCATTGCACTTGATAAATAAATTCTTAGTTTCCTTCTCACATCATCTCGTCTACATCAGTATGTCCCCCCTACACAGAGTAAGAAGCCCACACTCCAGTGGGTTTCAGACATTTTGTATGACAAATCCTTTGTATTCTTTCTAGTTTTTCTAGTCTTGTCATTTCTGAAATGTACAGTATTTTAAAATGTACAGTATTTAATTTTAATACATTCATGAGACACACACCAGTAAAACAGAAGTCCCATTAATTATTGGAAGTATATTAATAAGTATATAAGTATATGGCTTAAACAAGTTATTGAAGCAATATTAGCCATGTACACAAAGCAGCCGGGCAGTTCATTGGTATGTGTGCAGGTGGTTGCATATGTGACAAACAGATCAGGGGTGTGAAATATCTGCTGAGCTCCAAAACTCCCTGCAGCAAGACGAGCACAAATGCTGCACAGCTCTATCTAATGTTCGCTACAGTTAGAATGTTAGCTTAGCTAGTCATTAAGCAGCTTAACATCTTTATGGTTGAAATCTAATGTAATGATTTGCACAAGGTCCTGAATGATGGATCGGTGGATAATTCACAATTTCACTTCCAAAACAAACACAAAAAAACGCACTCTTTTTCTCTGAGAGACGAATGTTTTCTGCGTTTCTGTGAAGCTGATCTCAGCTTCATTTTTAATATACGCTTCATCAAAAGAATAGTTGGACATTAGTTGCCCCCAGAAAGAATCAACCGACAGGAATGAAACTAGGTGGGAAGGTTTGACATTGTGGAGACATGCAAATGACTCAAGTTTCACGCTTGGTGATGTAAGCCAGTCAGCGTTGCCAAAGACTGCAATGGTATCATGCCAGACTGTCATGGAGTAACTCAGAATGGCAGCAGGTCATCTTTAGTGACGAGTCCCGCTTTTGTCTGGGTGGAGACGACCAATGAATCCATGTGTGGAGGCACTGTGCTCAGCACCAAGATAAACGGTTTGTTGTCACATGGCCTGGTGTCACTCCACCTCCACCCTTACTGCAAAATCTACAGGAACTGTGTGAGAAGTCTCCACCATCTGTGTTATTCTGTATGTGCTGCATGGTCAACAGAGCATTTCAGTACAGCTCTAGAGTTTTGGTTCCTGTAGATGATGCAGGTGTTCATGTTGCATTCAAATGTACACTGCAGCCAACCTTTAGGGGTCACATATCTGTACACACCCTTAGAACTTATTTCTGTACAGTTTTGCCCATTCCTCTTGGCTTATCCTTGCAACCTTGGATAGGGAGACATTTTCAGCTCCTTCCACAGATGTTCAATTGCACTCAGATATGTGCTCTGGCTGGGCCACTCAAGCACATTCACAGACTTCCTCAGATGCCACTCCTGTGTTCTCTTGGGTGCTTCGAGTCATTGTCATGTGGGAAGGTAAACCTTCACCTCAGTCTGAAGAAATAAGTGTGTAAGCATTAAGAAATTCATGTGTCTTTCCAGAGGTTGTGTAGTATTTGTGGAGCTTGTGAATATTCAGTATGTCTTATTGCAGATTACAGAGCAGATGTTTGAAACGTCTGGGTTCTTGTCACTGGAAGAAAGATTGCCCCAAACAGACCAAGCAGTTTCATTCTCAGCCTCTAAACAGTAATGTCAGTCACGATCAACAGTTAAACAGTTCACCTGGAGGGGGGCCATGTGAGTTTCTAATGCCCACAATACACTGGAAGACTTTGAGAAAGCTTCCAACAGATTAAAGTCTGACACTCTCACATCTAAAGACTATATACTAAGAACACTGATGGCATGTGGAGGGCGACTTAAATCTGAGACCCACTAGGCCCATATCTCTATTTGCATGAGCCGAGACTAAAGATTGGGATGATATTAAACCGGTTTGACTTTATCTAAAAACATTAAGATAAGGAGAAGAAAATTAAGACAGCTCTCCTGACCACCAAACACTGAGGTTGATGGGAGCATGCTCAGACTCTAGCAAGACTCATTCGAAGAAATGACTTTTATGTTGAAGAGCCTGACTACGGGAGAAGTGGTGGGTTTTCCGAACTGGAGCAGAAGGCTGTGTTTGTAGTTGTTAGTGCTGGAGAGTGCTGGTTTCTTCTCGCTATATTCGGAGCAGTTTTCAGGAAATTAAACATAAAGCTGCACTATAAACCATAAAATTTGGCCTTTAAATGTTTCTTTGAGTGTTCATGGTTCAACCATTACTTTTACTAAAGAACCCTTAAAGAACCGTATTTTTCATGAGTGTACTGTGAAGCATATTGTTGCTGTCGAATGAAAAACACGTATTTCCATTTTTGTTGACTGACTTTTATGCATCATTTGAATACAGCACTTGCCATTTATGTTGTGTGAAAATATCACGAGGAATAGACCAACAGAAACAGCTCCAAACTGTTCGGATAAAAAGTCTGGTTCCATTGACTTGTGTTCAAACTACTTTAAGTTTTTGGCCTCTCCTGTAAAGCTGCCATTTTGGAGATACCTGCTTTTCATTGGTCAGCAACAATATTTGTAAGATCACATGTTATTTATGTATATGCAATATGTGTATAAACATACATGTAACCGGAAAGACACTAAAGAAAAAGCATAAGAAACATGTTAAAAAAATGTTTTGCTCAAATTTGTATTCAGTGTGTATGTTTATTATAGCTTTAAATGATGAAGGTCTTGTTTCTGCTACAGTCAAAAGCTCTGCTGAGGAATGAACTTGGACCACTGTTCCAAGAAGTTGTTGTTTAAGGGGATCACTTGTGTCAGAATTCAGTTTGAGCATCGGTAATGGCACACTGCTACTACTGTGCTTTATCATGAGGAGACTGAGAGTTAAGAATTGTGGATTCAGAGTAATGCTTGTCAGTGTTGTGGGTTTGCTTGGGTCATATATGCAGGGCATCTTTCTCTCTCTCTCTCTCTCTCTCTCTCTCTCTCTCTCTCTCTCTCTCGTATTTGCATTTTAGGTTGGAACTGTGTAATCCACAATCTTTTCCTGTGACCTCTGATTTTTAAGACATGTGCCGGACATCAGCTTCTGACAGTAAGAGCTGTTGGAACATTGCTTTGGCAGACCTGGTAGGGACACTACCATAACCAACTGGATCAACCAGCTTTCTACAGTGCCACCCTGAGGTAGATCAGTGAACTGTTTTTAGTAAGAACACTAAAGAAAGCTCGCCAGTTGTGGGTAAAGCAGAGTAAACACTGCGTTCTGTAGTGCAGTCATTGAAGTACTTCCTGTACACATTGAATTCTCTGATGCTAGAATCTGGTGGAGATGGCAAGTTGTTTTAAGAGTGCAAGTGAAGTGGATAAGTGCAAGCTGTAAAGCAGAGTTTAAGATTTCTGTGAACCGTTCTGACTTGGCAAGTTTCTCTAGAACTAAAAGTTTCAATTTAATAATGTGGAAAAATCCTCTTAAATGGCTGCAATTACGCTAGTATGAAATATGAACAGTAATTTAGCCACTGTACAGTAATATAGCTAATATAGATTTACCCCATCTGATCCTGCATAGCTGCTCTGAAGAGGATGTAGCTGTGGATGGTGTCATAAGATCAGCACTGCCACAAGAGGGTCTGGTTTCCTCAGGAAGGTCAGTAGAGGAATCTGAAAGCAACATTAAAAACAGCCAATTATGTGTACAGCAGGTTAAAACCAGATATTTATTAAACTATTATTTCACTATAAATGTAGTATGAGATATATTATAAGACAATTATTATAAACATTGTGTTTCTATTTACATTTGGCCTAAAACTGCTGGCTAACAATAAGAGACTAGCGAGCGTTACATTCTTTAGCAATAAAACAATAAATACTATGCCATATTAAAGTTTTAGCCTGTAGCTCACGGGCTTGTATTTGTAGTGCCACAAATTTTAGACACGTGTCCAGAAAACACAAAACCCTCCTTGAATATTAATAAGAGAATCTAAGATCTACCGTTACTTGCCTCTAAGTAACTTACCTGAAATTTAGAGAGGTGCTTGCACACCCTTTTAATTTGTGCACCTTCCTGTGCTGCACAGTTCTGTTTTGTAGTACCTATACTCCTTCTGAAGTTTGTTCATAATTAGCTCTGATGTTCTGCTGAACCCTCTCCTCCTGTATATCCATGTGCACATTGGAGAGCTTCCCAGTTTGTCTTGTATTTCTTATAAAGACCAAACTGCAAGTAACGCTTTGGTTTCTTTAGCAAGTCAGTCCTGGGTTATTTTGCTGCTGCTTTAAATGTTTTCTCTCATTTTTTCTTTTTCTTTTTTTGAAAATGGCAGCCCCACCACGACCTTTTGCCACATTGGTTACTCGGTTGATGAGTTGATGGGTCTTGAGCGTTACTGGTTTTGCTTGCCGTGAACCATGATTTTAAAGTGGAAAAACAGAGAGCGATTGGGTTTTGGCCCCAGCACCATGTCTGTGGAGAAGAGCTATGCAACAGTTCATTAAAGGCATCAGAGCTAGCAGTGGATGAACAGGTCTCAACTTTGATTTGGCAATGTAGTGATTTCCAACTAGATCATCTCACAAATTTACCTGCACAAACTATATAGTTGGTGGAACTGTACCATTTTATTATGCAGTGTGTCCAAATCTCCAAACTCCTCATCTTCAAGAACTTCAGACATCTCCCAGTCATCCCCTCAGGAGATGCATCAGGTGATACAGGAGCTGGAAAAACTTGACAATGTTAGCAAAAGCATCTCTTAGAAGATTTCACCAGGAAGACCACAAGGGGACACTGTGGCTGTCTCTTCTGGATCAGGCTCTGTTAGTGAGGAGGTTGCATTAAGTCACTGTCCTTTTTCTCAGCACATGCAGAGAGTGCTGAGTGTTGAATTCCTAGGCAAAGCCACTCGATTTGTCAGTGAAGTCCTCACCAAAACCAGAGAAAAGCCATCCATCTATCAACATCACAATCATCATTCACATCACCCATCCCCTCCTTATATGTTAATGAGACAGCCTCATGCATTGTTTCAGTCTTTCTGAGATGGCTTAAGAAGTTTTCTTCATCTGACCATATCACCAGTGCTGATAACTTCATGGAGCCTCCTCCATAGAAAAGGTGCGAACTCTCTGCTCGTAAGATCTACAGAAATGTGCACAAAACGGTGTTTACATTTCTCTGGAGGATCCTGTGTCAGCTAACACATCATCTGATCAGTATCTCATTTCTACCTGTGGACCAACAAATGTTCAACTCTCGAGTTGTCAGAGAAGAGGAATGTTGTACTGAGAGGCCGTATATTAAATATTACATTGAGAGGAGTCTATTAACAACTTGCTGCTGCATTCGGTCATTCATAACCCATCACGCTCACCTGGAGTAAAGTGGCGTGTCCTGCTTCTGCTGTCCAATAAAACTCCCTAACACCATAACTTAGTCCGGTCAGCTGACCATCAACACTTCAACACGCCCATATTCAGGTGAGTGTTTATTACACCTGTATAATGTATGTAATGTATAAATCCAGTTGCTCATCTCTATTAATTATCTATATGACAGGTACTGATCTCCCTGCAGAACCATCATTTCAGACCAAGGCCTTTGGAATTTTCGCTGCAAAGTGTAGAATGTTTAGGAAGGCCCTGGAGTGTTCTGTGGAGAGAGAAGGAGCCATAACAAAAGCATGCATGACTCTGCATGGTGCTGACCAACTTCAACCAGAGAGTGTAAGGTACATAAGGAGCACCTTTGACAGAGGTTCCAGGCGATTGGAGACATGTGGTGAAGGGAGACGCAATCTTGATCCAGAATGCCTCATTACTCACCATGCAAAAGGGAGGAAGACAATGTAGGACTTTTGTCCTCCACTGAGGAACAATATATTAGTACAATATGATTGTATATGTGCATGTGCAACAGTGTTCACAGTGGTAATTACTTTTTAACTGTAGGACCCACAATCTTATTCAGGCAGTCAAAATAAAATGAAAGAATGGTGCTACAATTTAGTATATTTCTATAATCACTGTAAACAGTACAGTCCTGCTGAACATCAGTAAACATTAAACACTGTGTTCAGTTGACCTGAAATAAAGTGTTCAGTATTTTATATTTATGAGCTGAAATAAGGTTTAACAACCTGCACAGTAAAAAAGTAAACATTCAGTGGATCACAATCAGAGAGTATCAAAAACATCAATCAAATCCAACATAAAGGGACCACTGGGCAGTTTTTATTGTTATTTGGTCAAAAAATTATTAACACAAGAACAGGAGTTCCTGACTTTGGGCAGGCCAAACAAGCTCACATAAGAAGAGTGCAGCAGCAGTATTACATTGCAGGAGCACCGTCAGTGCTGTGTGTGTTTATCTATTCATAACTCTGCACAAGTTGCTTAATCCTACATCAGTCTGTTTGTAGCATCTAGAGCCAGCTCCTTCATGAACATGAACAAAAGCTGCTGTAAATATGGTGGTGCATGGGTCTCCTCTCTGACCTGCCAGCTGCAGGAGGAGGGCAGCTTGCTTTGTCCTTCTTCGAACTGTAGGTCTCAGAGGATGTCTCAGATAAGGACTCAGATGTTATAGAGGTGTGGGTGAAGAACCTGAAACAGATGCTGGGCTTGGTGAAGGACTGCTGATGACCACAACATGTAGAACCACAAAATCAGAAAAAGGTGTGCTACATGTGTTTATATATTTTTCTTGGTGTTTTTTATTTCTAGAACAGGATATATTTCTTTCCTTACATCTTTCTTTCTGTCGCTCTCATGATCTCTCTCTCTTAGATTGCATTGGATTGTATAGAGAGTATCAGGGTCACCTGAGCTTTAGCTCCAACTGTCACTAATTTAATCTAAGCGTATAAGCCCCACAGTATTGTGAAATTTTGCCAAAACCTAGATAGTGTTCTATCGCTGTCATAACCCATAATCTGTCCTCGACTACCTCTTTTGCTTTCTCCCCTTCTGGCTTTTTTCGCTGTGTTCTCCTGGCTCTGACCCTCCTTCTGTTTCCTCTACTCTGTCTCTTGCTCGACCCTCTAACTTGTTTGTTTCGCTGGCTGTGATTTCTGGATCTGACCTCTGTTTGTCCAGCATTTTAGGCTGTGCATGGATCTGTGATTAATTTTCATGGATTATTGCAGGGTTCCTGTCCTGACAAGCATCACACGGATGCCGGTCATTGTGGACTTGGTAACACAGCCTTCATTAAATAGTAGATAGATAGATAGATACTTTATTGATCCCGAAGGAAATTTAGCAGCCAGTCGCGGTTTCACAAAACTGTAAAAACAGGGTTGTGCAGTTTGAAAAACCTAAATGGGTCAGTAGCGGCAGCAGTATTATTAACTGTTAACTATAAACTATAAACTATACATAGTACAGGTCACCAACGATAAATATATAAATATCTCACTTCGCAAGGAGGCAAGAAATATATACAAGAAAATACAAATATAACTGTAGACTTTAGACAATAGTAATAAATAGATGTGCATGATTGTGCAAGGGATGCAGTTATCAGCAGATAAATGACTGAATTAACATAATAAACATGTGCATATATTGGTATTTAAGTGTGAGTGTCCAGGATTTCGGATGTACTACAGTAAGTGTCCAGAGTGTCCAGGAGTGCAGGTATACAGTTTATACAGTTAAGTGTCTGAGAGTTTCCAGGAGTTCAGATGTACAGTATAAGATGTACTGTATGCAGTTTTGATGCTGCTATTGTGTCACTAGACTGTATGGCATCCAGCATTCATTTCGGAGGACATGCACAAGCGGTGCACCAAACGGACACAGGATACACGGGGCAGCATCCGTGAATGTGTAGTTAACAGCAAGTACATCTCTACTGTAGGGCAGTAAGGATATCAGACTTCCTTCTTCGGTTTGTGTGTGTAGTACAGTAGTATGCAGTTTAGGATGCGGCTTGGTTCTAACTAGCCAACTCCAGGGATGGGGAGGGACCGTCATAGTGGATGACTCAAGCTGTCAATGTACATGATCCTGGAAAAAGGCTGTTGATATTTGAACTCAACAGCAAAACAAACACACCCCTCCTCTCAGAGCTCCTTCAGAAGCTCAGTCCCCAAATTCACACACCGACATTAACAACAGTGCAACACCGCCAAACATGCGTTTCTAAGTCTTCGTGGTCACGTGACAAAATCATACTGATCTACTGGTTCTGTGAAACAGCAGAAGTACCCGCTTGTCCAGAAACAGAAAGCAACAGAGCATCATCCACCAGCGCCTCAGCTTCTTGTTTGTATTTGCCTGCTCCACCTTAAATAAATAGTGCCTTACTTCCACATATTTGTTTCAGTCCATTTCTCCAGGTCCTTGTTCAGACATTCCCAATCCACCTTCAATGGTGCAGCAGTTACAAAGCAACGCCTCAGACTGGTTTATCAGTCCTTCTGCTTCAATAATGAATTTAGGAATATGTGATAAAAGGGCTAAAATACAGTCGTGTTTGTAGTTTTGAGTCATATACAGTACACCCCTCACAATTTTGTAAATATTTCATTATATCTTTTCATGGGAAAACACTGAAGATATGACACAATGTAAAGTAATCACTGTACAGCTTGTATAAGTACAAATTTGCTGTGCTCTCAAAATAACTCAACCCACAGTCATTACAGTCTAAACTGCTGGCACCTAAACTATTGCTGAATTTTACTAAAAAAGATTTGGACTGAAATCATATACATCCCTTTTAAGCAGACAGGACCTGGACTCTTTCTCCCCATTCAGTTGAACAGGTGTGCGTCATCATGGTTTTTAAATGTACCCTGTGGTGGAAGTTATGTTCGATGTTAATGATCTACTTTCTGTTGTTTTCTGAGGTCCACTAACTAGTCCTACAATTAGCACTAACCAGTTATCAGCTAACTCCCATTAGAACGCTGGGTCTGATGTGCTTCATCTGTTTGATATGACGTACGGTTTTTATCATTTTTGTCCCTTTAAGAATATGTAGTGTGAAAAACTGCATGTCCCTTTACTGAATGTCTGGTCACCGGAAATTCACCATTACGTATACACGATCTCAAGGCAGACCCCTGAACACGAATTCCACATTATTCCAGCTGTTTGTCTTTTTTTTTTTCCATCCTTTGTTCCGGCCATAGAAATAACACGTGCTCTAATACACAGATATAAGCTCTATGTCTCGTTCAGCAACACATAATGACCTTTTAGCATAACAGCCATTTAGAAAACACTCCAGCACCATGGCAACCTGCTAACAACGCCCAGGATGTCCTAGCAATCAGGTGAGATACACTATGAAGACAATAGAAACTAGCTAGCAACACCCTAACAAACACCTGGTATAGCATAGCAACCACCAAGCAATACTCTGAAAAACAGCTGGGTTAAGCCTGGCAAAATCATAGCAGCTAGCAAGGAACAAGCCTGAGCTGCACAATCGCTTTGCAAGTAATGTCGTTTTCTAGTTGTGCACTGTCCATTCATGCTTTCTGGATCACATTTACCAACAATGTTTTTAATTCATGTCATTAAAAAGGTGATGCTACAGACAATAAACTACCAACAATGTAACATCCCCTGTATTAGCTTAGCATGAACAGCTAACATTAGCTGTATATTATATGAGTACAGACAATAAACCATCAACAATGGTATCATAGAGACTGCTTTGTTGCCCAGCTGGTAATGAGCGCCATCTTGTTTCGGAGTATAGCTTCTGTTAGCAACAGCTTCTTGTTAGCATAGCTAGCTGAATATGAACAAGTTAAACGAAATTGCAAAGGTAAACATTAAATTTCATTTTTAAACTTGGAATATTCACAGTATGAGGATTTTTGCAGATTTTTGGAAAAAGACTGTTTTAATATTAATACAGATTTTGCTCCCATAAACACCAGTCTGTGCTCCACCAGTCTGTGCACCACCAGTCGGTGCTCTACAGTGCTGAGGAGCTTAAAAAACTGAGCATAGCTTCCACCTCTTGTGAGAGAGATGCCATCACAGAAAGGGTATTTGGAATGGCCTCCTACATACAACTCGCATACTAAATCTATCTAGAATGCAGTATGCAGTAATAGTAGTAGGCCATTTCAAATACAGCCTCAGTGATGCTGTTTTGGCTAAGGGAGTTTGCACACAGTAGATAACGGAGGGCTGTTGATCGCAGACACATAAAAATGAACAAATTAATAAATAAGTCTCATATTTCTGGACTGAAGCTGATCCAATTAACCACAGGCTTTCTCTTTCAGCCTTTTACCCTTTATCTTCTCCAAGCCTGCCAGTAACTATGGACCTGCATGCTTATGGAAGCCGTTTGAAGTGGAGTCTATGACATCATAGTGGCGAACGTTGCGGGCGCGAGGTACTCATGTTCCGTGACTAGCTCTCGCGGGTCATCCGAACATGCATATCTAGCGCTTCAGGACGCACATCAGGTAAGCTGATCCTGTTCTTACTGTAAAGAGTCAGGATGACTTTCCTTAGCAGCTCTAAACCAGCCGCTGTAGCACAAACTCCGCTTACTAAACACTCTCGATACGTCCTGCCCAGCACATCTTCACTTCCTTCATCATTTGGGTCGCAATAAACAGTCACTGGAACATTGTGGAAAAGAGGATGAAGCTGAGAGCTGGTTCTTTTTTTCCAGCGTCTTATTCAAATTTCCGTTCCACCTTAAATGGCGAAGCAGTTACACTCTGAACCTGGTGCACCTTTAAGGTAGCTGCTGTATCTTTTAAGGTGGAGCCGAAAAGTCGAGTATACGGAGCTGCGACTACGAAGCTAAATTCAGCCTCTCAAACAGAGGAACAAGTTTAACATCCGGGTTCTTTACTAACGGAATAGAAATGAATATGTAATATGATATTATATAGGCTCCTCTCTCACAGCTCCCTGTTTTAATAGGGGTTTAAACAGGATTGATGTTAATTACCCAGGGTAATTAAGATGCTCTGCCATGATCTGATACTATAACTCGTTTCTGAAACACTGCGGATACAGTTCTCCTGTATGACGCCATCGTGATCCGTGATCTGATCGTTGATGAAAAATTCTAGTTATGTAACACTAACCTGCTGACATATAAAGCCTGATGCACTAGACTCATGTATATATTAATTTTAGGTTCTAGATATGCCTAAGGATAAAAATGTCAGGACACAGTCAGAATCTCTTACCAGAGGGAGCCAGACCACTGAACATTCCTCACAGGCCTACTCATCTAACCAGAAGCTGAGCTTTCTCAGAGACATTTTGGGCATCTTACACAGCCTGAGCGATGAGTATGTATCATCATCCTGTCAATCAGTACATATAAGATACACTCTTATATTGATATAATATAGGTACTAATGAATGGATGAATGTCTTACAGGGAATGGGAGTCTTTGATGAGAGGTTTGAAATACAGCCTCCATCCAAAGGTATTTACCATCCAGTGGTTATTAAACCTTGTAGTCAGTCGTTTACTAGGAGAGAGGACTCCTCGAACGATAGACCTCGACTACTGACTTTCCTCTGCTTTTGTCTATTTATTCATAAAGGAGTCTAAACTGGAGTTTGCTGCATTCTTCGCAAAGATTGAAGCTGGTGTGTTGCAAGCGGCAGTAAACAGTGACCTCATAGCACCTCCCAGTGATGAGCATAGAAGAGCTACAGCTTATCCGGAGGAAACAACACCACAGGTCCAAGGAAAGAGGAAGTTTAAGGCTAAACACATTAACCATGCAGAGTCCTCAGGTGACAGGTAGGATCCACAGTTTGTATTTTATTAATAGAATATAATAGAATCTGAAAGCTATTCTGTCACTGTTTCCCCTCTGCTAGCTTCACCAACATCCCAATATTAATACTCCCTTTCTTTTTGTAGCAACGTACATGGTTTTATGGTTGTATATGATATTCATGGGTCATCATAAATTTGGGTGCACAACTTCCATTGACTGACCAAACACGAGCTGGACTATATCATTTTACTTGATTGTCCCAATTTTGTGATCATTTGATGCTCAGTTTTGGGATTTTGATCTCCAGTAGTGACCACATTATAGGAAGCTGTTTAAAAAGAGTCAGAAATGATTATTTAGTGTAGTAAGGAAGATCAGACCTCTAGTAGACGTAGTAGATCTTATCTTATCTTATCTTATAAATGTAATAACTCCTAAATATCTTGTGTTGTCTTTGAAGATTACCCATGGACCTTATTAACATCTTCAATGTGACTAACACAGCAAAGCAGGAAGCTACCTGCAGGGTGTCGTCAGAAGAGAGAGCAGGATCCAGCACAGAGAATGCTTCAGTCAGTCCTTTGGCTGACAAAGCTCTCTCTAAACGTTCTCCCTCTGCGGAGACATCTGATAACAAAATCTCTGAACTGAGACGGCCAACAACACCTGACACGGCAGCCGTCACTGGTAAGATTGTGATAGTTGTTTTTGACACCATGGACGGTAGCTGTGCTGAGAGTGATCTACTGACTGCTGCAGCAGCGAACTCAGAGGAACACCGTACCATAGAGCGAGCTTCCAATAAGACAGACTTTCTACAGCGAGCTCCACTACATCGTAAAGACCTAAAGGCTAAAGCCTGTAAGGCTGTAAGTCTAGTGCTTGCCAGCATCACTGCAGTTCTCAGTGGTAGGTCCTGCAAGTCCTCCAGGGCCTCCACTAGTGAGGTAGAACAGGACTCCATGTTGAAGACGATGGCTCAGGCAGAAACGACAAATGACTCCGCAGTCACTGCAATTGTGGACACCATCGTAGACTACATGGATGCGTTCTCCACACACATCATCTCTTGCCCCTCTCCTGAACGAGAGGCGCAGGACCATTTTTTGGACGGTACCTTCTATAAGGAGTGTGGAATTTGTGCAGCTGCTATTGACATGTTCCACACTATTCATCAGAAGGTGAAGGAGTTCTTTAACATGTCTAGGTCTTTGAAGGCCAGAGTCAAAGAGGCCTTGCCTAAAATAAGTGCTCTTCAGCAGAGTGGATTGGAAGCACTGTGTGAGCACTCTTCAAGCAAGAGTCCCTTAAAGACATCAGACCTAGCAGTGGATGAACAGTTGATTCATCAGGGTAGTGATACCCAACTGGATAATCTAACCCTAACCTGCACAAATGATATAGTTGGAGGCATTGTGCACCTTTATAATGAAGATGTGTTCAAATCCACAACCTCCACATCTTTAGACACTTCGGAACTCTCCCAAGTGTCCCCTCAGGAGATGCATCAGGTGATGCAGGAGCTGGAAAAACTTGCCAGCGTAAGTACGAGCTCCTCTGAGATGTCACCAGCACAACCACACAAGGACACTGTGCTGATCTCTTCTGGATCCGCCTGTGTTAATGAAGAGGCGGGTTTAAGTCATTGTCCTGCTTCCCAGCACATTCAGAAAGTGTTCAGTGTTGAATTTCAGGACAAAGCCACTCAGTTTGTCAGTGAAGTCCTCACCAATACCAGAGGAAAACTGTCAGTGAAGACATTTAAGGATTTTAGGACTGGAAGTCCATCCTTTTCATTCACCCCATCACCACAACCATCAATCCCGTCACCACCATCCTTACAAGATAAAGACACAGCTTCATGCATGGTTTCAGTCTTTCTGAGATGGCTTAAGAAGTTTTCTTCATCTGACCATATCACCAGTGCTGATAACTTCATGGAACCTCCATCAAAAAGGAGCCAAATCTCTGCTCGTAGGATCTACAGAAATGTGCACAAGAAGGTGTTTAAATTTCTCCTTAGCTTCCAACAACTGTGCTTATTGGAATCTGAATCATCAGATCAGGAGGATGGTGATGCTTGTAGTAGGGATATTTCAGATTGGAAGGGGCCTTCACCGACTTTTAGCATTTGTGAAAAAGTGCACCGTTACGTTCATGCCTCTTTCTCAAGCTGTTCAGGAGAGCAGTCCTCTCTGCAGTTCATGGACAAGAAACTTTTTTCCGTCCTGGAAGGCTCCCCCTCTCGAAAGAGTGCTCCACTGATTTTCAAGGCTGCATCAACAGACCACAGTACTAGTTTGCACTCAACTGCGGCTTATGCTGGTGTTTCCCACTTTTCAAGACCACCCTTCTCAGGAGACAGTAGTGAGTCAAATAGAGTAAGAGATGCAGCTTCTTATACGACACAGTCCCCAGAGAAAAGCGACGACCGTGTTGTGGAAATCTCTATCAGTGAAGATGGCACCATTTCTGAGAGAGCAGCTGAAACTGTGGAAGCCACCAGACCTGTGTTTTCTACAGGTTTTACTTTAACACAGCTGGAAAATCTGATTGCTGCATGTGAACCAGCAAATGTTTGTAGGACCTCTTCTAGTTCAACTACAGAGTCGTCATGGAAGAGGAATATTGTGTTGAGAGACTCAGTCCGGTTTTGCTCTGCCCTCCTCTTCTTACTGGCAGATGAGTCTAATAAAGACTCACTAGAGACTTTGATGAATCGTAGCCCAGCACAGTTACCTGGAAAAGAGACAACTCCAGTGGCATTTCTTGCTGCCAATGATCAAGACACAAGACAATCGATGGCAAAATCCCATTTTCAAGACCTTAACCTAGTCAAGTCTGCTGACCATCAACACGTTATGGATGAAGCAGTTTTACACTGTGTCAGTAAGGCACTTGTAGACAAAGTGATAATGGGTGCGCTGCATATATACTCCAGTGAGGCTACAAGTTCTGCGGTTAGGAAGACTCCAGGTATTGTCAGCATTAATAGCCAGGAGAACATACCCACCCGTAGCAGCCCCAGTATGGTCATTCACAGCAGCTGTTTAGGTACAGCTCCTGGGGACGTCAGGAAGAAAAGCCGGCAGATCCATTTTCACCTCCGGAAAAGATTCCCCTTCATAAGCTTCGGACTGAAGGTACGGCGCCCCTCTTTAGGCTTTAATAGTCTGCAGTTTATATGATGTGTTTTATTGTCTGTTGTGCTGTTTTATGTCCAGTAATATTCTAGATTTTGTGTGACTGGGTGTAGAATCCTGTTTAGACTCAGTTATTCATGTGTGTTGTCTGTTTTTAACAGAGGAAATCAAAGAACAAAGTGAACCCACTGAGAGCACCATCTGACACTCATCTCCCGAGTTCATCATCTCATTCAGAGAGAGAACCTGAGAGCTGTACATCATCATCCAAGAAACCCTGCAAGTTGTCCAGGATGTTTTCAGCAGTCTCCAAGGCTCTTTGTAAAGCCTTCAAGCCTAAATCCACCTAGGCACTAAATTCCAAAGAACATGGTGTGTTTTATGTCGAGGTATAAATCTGCTGCATGCCTAATGAATATCTGGTGCACACCTGATTGTATCTGATGATCCACCAGTACCTTTATCTCAGTCAGTAGTATCTGGTTCTAACTCTATAGTATTTAACGCTGACCCAGTTTAATGGTGTAATTCCTCAGTATCATTTGCCCAATCAGAAGTATGTTCATTTCAGAGAGTGCTCCTTCACAGTAGTGTCATGTGTGCACCCAATAGTATCTAGTGCTCACCCGATAGTATCTGATGTTATAGTGTCTAGTTCTAAGTCGTTAGTACTTAGAGCTCACCCAAGTATCTGGTGCTCAGTCAACAGTATCTGGTTCTTACTCATTAGTATTTATTGTGTAACTGTACTTGTACCTCATAGTCAATTGATCATTTCCCAGTCAATATCACTTGGTGCTCACCTGGTGATATCTGCTGCACGCTAGATATTTGCTTCAAAAACAAATACACCATGTTCTTTCAGAGGCTCCTGCTGAAAAAATAAATAAACATTGCATGCTTTTCATATTTGTGTGTTTAGAGTCTTCATACATTCCAGCACTGATGACTTATTTTACTGCATACTCAGTCACTCAATCAGTCAACCAAACAATTCTTAAACATTTTCCAGCAAGCCGAAGATCTGATGGAATCACGTCTTTATGAAGAAGCAATGATTCAAATCTCTTAGAGGTGTCAGTGATTGGAGCAATGGGTGGATTTAGACGAACCATTGCACGTCAAGATTGAATGAACCATTTCACACCAATCCTCTCTGAGCGAGTTTATATCTCAGCCACTGATTCAGTGGAATTCCTCTTTAGGGGAAAGGATGGATTGAGTCCTTCCCACCCTTTATTTGTATTTTGGTCAGTACACTAAACCTGACCCTAACCTTAACCTTAACCTTAACCTTAACCTTAACCATCACTGGATGGTGGATAAATTCCACTTGCTCTGTTCAGAGACTTGTATTATTAATATATATTAATAACATTAATGGATGTGAATCCCAATCATAGCTTCATATGTGTGAATCACCCAATCACAACCATGTAGGTGTTTTTAAACTGTCCAATCAGAATTAGAAAGAATTAACTTGGAGACACTTTTCAGCTGTGTTAGTATTTAATGCAATCCAGTGGCTGGATATCAGAGATACTTAAAGCTCACTGTTGGATGCAGGAGGCACATGAAAGCAGTCATTCACTCCAATCCAAGTCAATGGATTTTTTCCATTGTGTGAATCTCTAAAAACTCCACTGACCTTTCACTAAAACAGCTTAAATGAGTTTCATCAAAGTCTCCTGTGTCTTAGGCTGCTGAAAGGTAAGATATGATCCATAAACAGTTTTCATGTCTGAAGGTGTACATCTGTTTCTATGCATGCGTTTTTAGCCCCCTTTCACCCGGTTCTTCAGTGGAGTGGAACACCATAGAGCAGGGGGTATATTAGTGGTTGTGTTAGTGTGTGCTGTGCTGTGCTGAGTTTTACCACTAGAGGGCAATAAAAACTTCAGGTTCAGTAAAGAGATCTCTCTATAGCTGCAACCAGTGAAGTCATCTAGTGCCATACTACAAAATAATATGGAAAATGAAGAAATGCTACAGGTGTCACATAGAGGAAACAAAAGGGCAGGTGCTCCTTGGGCATGGGGGCAGTAGCTCAAAATAAGGATTTCACCCACACGCCTCTACCACCTCACCCTCTGTTCCTGACCTACAGGTTGCAGAAGCATGTGGGTATGTATACTATATGTATGTGTGTGTGCATGCGTGCGCGCTTGTGCGTGTGTGTGTGTGTATGGTATATACCACATGGTGTGGTATCACACTGACAGGTAGTGGTTTTATCCATTGCCAAATTTGCTTGCTTGCTCTCTTGACACAAATAGACTGTGTTTCTTTGCTTTTCCGGTGGATAACCCTGATTTTTTTACTCCTTAATATATTTGTTAATATTCCTAATACTTTATTCTATTAATATCTTAATATTTCAGATGAAGAAGTACCAAATTCAAAACAATACATTCTAGCAGTGGTAAACATTAGCAAACTCCAGATAGAATTTAAATGCTCAGCAGAAGGCTTTGTTGCCTCTGTTTGAGATGTAACCTGAATATCTACTGCGGTGTGGGTAACCATGTGTTTAGAGTTTCTGTGTTGTACATAAAAGGCTTTTTTTATTTAATTTTGTTTTAACTTTCTGGCAGAGGTGATTTTTCACCTTTTGTAAACCGCAAAGGTAAATATTTAGGACCATTTATAACATTTGTGAGGTTCAAAAATGAACTAAAATCTTCAACAGAATGTTAAAGAAGAAGTACCAGGTTTGACAGCATGATGTCTATGCACAGTGTTGCAGAGAGTTAGCATGCTAACCTGCTAGCACATTAGGCCTTCTAATACCATTTTGTACATTGAGAGTTGAATCACCTCAACACTGAATTGAATCATTCCATCACGAAAGGATGGACTAGCACTGCTGAGCCAACAGTATATTTTAAACTTTTGCTAATCTTGCTAAGGGTTCTGTTTCTGGTTACACCCTTTAAGGTGAAGTAGCCAGTGAACAGAAGAGCAAAATTCAACAAAGCTCTTGGCCAGTGACTATTTTATAGACTGCCACTGCTCATTCACATCTGAATAACAGTCATAATTAATATAACAGTTCCTCAAATTCTGTAATGAGTAAACATGCTTTTTGTAACTGTCTACAGTCTTTAAGACTGATTTAGGATGAACAAGTCTGTTCTAATCGACTGCCCTTTGTTATACTTAATTACAATTGCTGCAATTGTACCTGCAGTGTAAATGGGTGGGGCTGAACTACTGCAGGCTAAATAGGTGGGTATGTCTCAAATGCCGAGTCTCAAACAGACTGTGTTGTAGTTTACTTTTCATGTAGAGACTGTATAGACTTGGGAGTAAATGATACATTATAAAATTTCAATGTCTGCATATTGCTTCAAACTCATAGAATTCAGTTTTCATAAAATGTAACCTTTAATGGACAAAAGAAAAATCGGAGAAATGATCCAATGAGGATTCATTTACAAATGTTTCCATTACAGCTGTGACTGTCTGTCTGTATATCAACACCAGGGCTGCTTAATCCTGTTCCTGGAGATTTTCCACCAGCCCTAACACTTTTGGCTTACATAGCCAAAAGCCCTTAAAGGCCTTGATTACCCGCATTAGATTAGGGTTGGAGCAAAATGCTGCTGGGTGGTAAATCTCCAGGATCAGCACCCTGATCTACACACAAGCATAGTGTCAAAAAACCAAAAACAAGGGAAAGAGATGACCTGCAGGTGCAGCGACACAGATAATACAGAGTTCGGTGCTTGAAACCGGCGTGAAGGTACCTGAGACCATAAGCTCTACAAACAAGAGGCTTGTATAAGAAGGTGCTTAAGAAAAAAAGTCATTACTGAGGAACAGGCAAACCATGTATGGAGTTAACCAGAAACCATAGTGACCCAGCTGCAAAGCTGCAAAATGGATCCTGAGTAACCAAAACATGTGTCTTGCATGAACTGCCCATTTCTTCACAAACACCATCTCAGCAGCCCATCTCTTAAGTATGGCGACGGTAGCATCATGTTTGGGGTGGGGGAACACTTTTCCTTAGCGGGGATCTGGGCATCTTGTTAGAAGAGGTGGATGGTGCAAAATTTAGGCAGATACTTCATAGGGATCTTCTTCAGTATACTAAAACACTCAGACATGTATAAAGTACGAGAGACCCAGACTTGAGTAAAAGTACAAGTGCTCTATCAAAAAAGTGACTTGAGTAGAAGTAGAAGTGTTCTTTAAGCACCATACTTAAGTGGAAGTACTAAAGTATTCAACCATTTTTGTACTTAAGTATTGCAAGTAGTTTATTCTAAAATTTACTACTTAAGTACTGAAAGTAAAAGTACAAGTATTGTGTTATGTAGTTATTTCAGAAAGCAGTCAAAAGTTTGAATGTCATTGTTTATATTATTTCAAATGCTTAAGGACTGTCACAATAACTTTGGCTGCACTACAATGACAGGAATGTACAAGACAGAGTACAGGTACATGGAGTCATCAGCTAACTCTCTAAACAAACCCAAACGAAAGGCTAAACAGAACTGACAGCAACATGTCACATACAAGTGTTTTGTATGTAAAAGCAGGTGAGGAGAGAGTAAACAAAAACCGATCAAGTATGTCCCTTCCCCTTTAAATTATCCCTCCTTTCTCTTCCTTGCTTGTGCTGTTTTCTCCATACTTACTCCCTTCTTAAACTAGTGTGCATAAAGCAGTCATTTTTTTGGACGGTAGACATTTTCTTTTCATTCTCGACTTGTTAGGACAACTAAAAGATCTCAGGCCATTAGGCCACATTCAGATATTATGTAAAAATAAAAGTGACTAGAGCACATTAAAACACTGAGCTTAACACAGTGTATTGAAAACAGATCTCCCTTCCCCTTTAAAGCATCCCTCCCTTCTCTTCCCTGCTTGTGCCCTTCCTAAAATGGTATGCATAAAGCCATCATTTTTAGGAAGTTAGAAATCTTCTATTTATCTTCAAAAGTAGTTGGTTTTCAAAAATGACTGCATTCAGTCTCGGTCTTTTAGGGCTAAAGACTAATCCTGCGACACTAAAAAGCCTCTCGCAGGCTGCTGATGCTGTAAGGGGTAGGGCCAGGGATGGTTTCCTTCCTCACCCTCCTCACCACCAGGATCACTGGAAGTTGAAGGTGGTAAAGATGGTGTTTCTTCTGGTGGTTTCTCCATCTCAAAATAAACTACACAACCCTAGCATTAGTGTTCTCCACGCAGCAGCAGTGTGAACGGAAGAACAGCAGTGTGCGCGGCCACAGCTTGAACACTTGTTCTGCTCAATGTTGAGGCGGCTTCATCAAACCCGGTGACAGTGCCATCTACCGCTCTGGCGGTGATAATGTGGGTTTGAAATGATTCGTACCCATTTTTATAATTGTAACGAGTAACGATGCAGCACATAAACATGTAACGGAGTAAAAGTATTAAACTCATCCAAAATATGTAGTGAAGTAAAAGTGGAAGTAGGAGAAAAAAATAATACTCCAGTAGAGTACCGATACAGCATTTTAGTACTTACGTACAGTAGTGAAGTAGTTCTACTTCGTTACTATACAACTCTGAAAACACTAAACTTGAACTTTCAGGGGGACCTGATCCTGAGCACCAGACCAAAGACAACAATAACAACAAAAAGGGTTTACAGTGTTCTACAATAGCCAAGCAAATGTCTAGATCTCAACCACCAGCTCAAACGGGGCAGTAGGTGTGTGAAACCTCAAACTGGGAAATGCTGCTTCATGTGTACATAATCATCTTTCCTCTATACGAGTGAAATATGCGACATGTTTCCTTCCTTGTTGACAGAGGAGTGCGCTACCTGATTACAGAGATGTTGTGAGAAACCTGATATGCAGTTTCCCCAAAAGTGGGTTGGTCATAGGGCTCCAAAGGAGCTCCAGCTCTCCTGATTTAACCCCTGTAGGTTTCTATCCATGAGATCTTGTCATGGCGCTTCTTTACTCTGTGGGAATATAGGATGACGCTGAATGATCTTGAAGACAGAATTGTTGATGCTTGTGCATCATTCAGTCAAATGTTAGGCTATCCTTTTCTCCAATGAACACATTCTGTAGGTCTCATAATCAATTTTCCAGTTCCACATAAAATGATTGTTTAAACATGAGTTAACATGAAGCACACCACTGTTTTTCTGAAACTGTACATCAGTCTCATGTAGCAAACATCCACCTTCCCATTTTAAAAAACTTGAGCTGAATTTGCATTTAAGATGGCTGCCATGTTGGTGACATTGCCTAACTGGTGTCCCCTTCCTGCACAGTTTAATTCTAAAATTGGATCACCATCTATCCAATCATATTTATATTAATATGGGTGTTTTCTTACGTTTGAGAGCCTGTAAATACAGTTTCTCTCTTTCTCTTATTTATGTTTACGCGTTTATTGTTCACCACTTGGGATGTTGTGTATCTTTCTACATTCATGTCAGAGTTAAGCTTAAGCTTATCCAACATTCTCATCAGCAGATGGCACTCTTGCAGTGTTTTCTAATTCTGATCATTTTCAGTCCTAGAGAGCGCCTATGCTGGGTTGTTAATGGCTGTCTGTTGTGATCCATGTAGGTATGTAAGTCCTCAGCACTGGAACCACTGCTATAGAACACATTTTATGTGTGTATGTATGTAATATGATTATTTTCCATGCGGAAGCAAGTTGCACGTCCTCTTTAGCAAAGAGACCTCTTCACATTTTTATACACAACTACTGTTTTTTTGCTGGAAATGTTAATGTACAAATAAGTTTGTTCTCTAATTGGATGAGGCGGTGGGGTTAGGGTGACCCCATCAAATGTGAGACACACTTTTGACAGCCTAGCGACAGACTTACCATTTAAAGTGTGATGTTTATGGTCAAGTTTTAAGAACCATCCAACACAAGAAAGAAACAAAGGTATGCACACGCGTCTGCACATAATCAATTATTTATTCAAAATGTTTCTGTTTTTTTTTAATTTATTTATACACTAATAGGCATTTATTCAGTGCTTGTGACCTGCAAACAAAACAATTCTCAGATAAGAGCTAACTCAGTAAGTTTGACAGATAAGTTTGTTCCGTCGTCATCAGAAACTACTAAACCTGTAATACTAATGCATTTTTGTTTTTCCACAAGAACCAAAACTGCAAGCTCAGTTATGGCTCCATCTGTCTTAAACACCTCCATACAGACATAGTCTCAGCATTCTCTCTCTCTCTGCTGTTATCTGCAAAAATATGCCAGCTGCTGGATGGTAAACTTTTAGATAATGCTTTAGGTCTGTAGAAACATGTAATCACCATTAACCACAAAGCAAAACAGCATCACGAAGAGGGATCACACAGCCTGATACTTTTAAGGCTTTACACCCTACTGTACTGTATACATACATTATACACACAGCAAAGCTTCAGACTGAATTACCTCTTATCACCTCGCACAACATTACTAGGACTACGCACAAACTGCAGTAGTCTCGTAACTTTAAGAGTTAGATAGATTTATAGATGTACCTCTTCCTCTTAGTCTGACTGGTGCAGTCTGGGTTGATAGCTGCTATGTTCTTTTCTTCTTTTCTTTATTTATATCTGTGCATTTTTTCCCAAACTCTTACATTTAAACCAATTGGTATTGGCTGCATGGGTTGGATTATCGCAAGACACCATTAGGAACATCTGCAAAGTCATACAGAGATGTCTGCATGTGGCGTTAGCAAAGGAGACACCATTCGGAGAGACACTACGTCTGTATGTGTAGCTTAACTATGTCTGTATGTGTAGCTTAATAAATTTTGACTATATCAGTCCAAATGTATTTGTTCTTTATTTCTCCTGGTAACCTTTTATCTTCCTTCCCAATAACATCACAAGCCCACTCTTCTTTCTGGGTGCAACTCTTCTTTTGGTGATGCGTATGAATCTATGTATACTGTATATTATATGTGCTGCACTGAATTTGTCTCTGTTCATAATAAACATGGAGGCGATATACACAGACTTGTCGGAAAATCATATAGTGCCTTGGCCCATCCCTATGTGTGTACAATATATAAATATCCCATAATTCAATTTTAAAATTGCTTAACAATAGAACACCCATGTTATTGCTTTATGCCATTCTGCCTTCTTCTGTTTGATTGTATGTTTACAAACTATGGTTTTGCACAAAATCTAGAAACCCATTCATTTTGGTTTCACTAGGGAGGGCCCTCTAGCGCCTGGCAAACCCAGAAAACATGATTGAGTGGCAATTCTCCTCACTACGGCTTCTCTAGCATCACTCACCAATCATCATATTGACCTTTTTATGATTTCAGTTGGACATAAGTTCTGCATGACTTACCTTTCGCATTTACATGAAGCGGGTTCAAATACTTTAGTCACGTATGACTCAAACTTGTTTGTAAACATTCCTCTTGCTCCAGATCTTTCTGCTTATCGGTGTATAGCGAAGATAGCAACAGAAGGCAGCTGAATGTTCTGACTTCAAAGCTGGTATGCATGTGAGGAAGGTTTTATCAGCAGCTGTAGTCTAGCCTGCTGGCACACACCCGAAACTCTGATAAAACGCAGTGGACGATACAATAGAGAAATACTTTTATTCCGCTTATCAGCACCTGCGACACATTGCGAGATAAGACAGGCAGTACTGGAAGAAAAATGTATTTTAAAGTGATTCTAAAGTCTGACTGCACAGGTCGCAGATGCAGGTGCGGGGGCAGTGGAAGAAGAGTAGAAATATGTCTGTACAAAACTGAGTTTGCTGTGCACCGCATACCATAATATACTACTGCTGACCTTAAAGAGCCCCCCAAAGCACTTGTATGGCTTTACCCATAATTGATGTTTGCTTGATCATCTTCCAGCTTCTCTTTATGTCTATGAATAGAATTGAACAGGCCTCAGGTTTTATTTATGCAAGTATAAAATGAAATATAAATACTGAAGTTTCAAAACGTGCCTTTTACTCCAGACAACACAGTCCATATATGGAAACACTATGATATTTTACTATAGTTTACTATGATATCACAATAACCGATGCATTTACATACTGTATATTTGCCTGTTTAGCATGCGTCGGTTTAACTTCGCCCATTCACACTGAGGTCCTTGGGAGTGCTTGTTTTAAATGAGGCCGAGACTTATACTTGCATATATTAGTCTGTGAGATAAAGAAGGGTTTGGAAATATTTACATCAAATCAAGTATGTATAAATTAAGCTCAAAGGAAATAATAAATGGTGATATAATGTAGGATTTGGGGTCTGTGTAAATAGTATTGCTGTCATTAATAGACAAAACCGATACTTTGAAGCAGTCTCAGACTCTAGCAAGCAGCATGTCAGTGGTGCACGGTTATTTTGTGTTCGAGACTCGCAGTAGTAAAAGCACTTATGTAATTTTTAAGGGCAGGCATGTTATGGAGGGAAGGTATGACCATGACCAGCAAGTATTTACATACTGTGTGTATATATATATATATATATATATATATATATATATATATATATATGTGTGTATATATATATATATATATATATATATATATACATACATATTTTTCGTAGCTCTAAATACCATTATAATACCATTATTTCAAGCTTAGTATGTTGTGAATTGTAACAGTACCCAACAGTGTTGGCGGTAATTCGAGGATCATGTCTCACATGTCCCTACTTTAAGATGGATATAATGTATGTGCCTCTGGCCACCCATTTATTTTGATAAAATGTAAAAATATAAACTAAAAAAGATTTTAATATTCTCTATATACAGCTTAAGATAAATCTAAGACACCACTTCTCTAGTTGTACAGTTGTTAGGTTTGTGTTTGACCAAAATGAGCTGTTCTATTTTATTATATACACTACTGGAAACATGTCTCCCAAATTCCATATCAGACATTGTATTTTACATCTGTTTATTTAGAAAATCACTAATGACGCCTCCAGAAGCTTGTTTTAAACCATGCTTGCTGTGCATTTTGGTTGAGTGACTTTCGAATGCAACACATTGGAATGAGGTGGCGTTCATCACGTTCAGTAGAGAGTGGTTTGGCCCTCTGCCAGTCTGTAGCTGTGTTGTTCTGTGTGTTTGCTGCTTGACCTTGTTCTTATGAACCCGATGCTCACTGTATCTGCCAGTAAAGCTGGAACCCAACCTTCTGTCCTCACTACGAACCTGCTGCACATGTGGAGATGCTGATTTAAGAAGAAACTGGAGTGGTCTCTTTTTTATTTTCAGAGCTCTGTGTGTGTGTGTGTGTGTATATATATTATACAATATATAATATTGTGTGTATGTATTTGTTCAACATATTTTACATGCTTTTTTAAAATAGAAGCAGATAAACATCATGTATTAAAATGTCTAGAAGTGTGTTCTCTATAAAGGATGTGCAACTTCTACACACTCAATCTACACACTTGGTTGGTGTAGCTCAGCGGATAACACCACTGCCCGCCAGAGAGCCACCCACTACGTGTGGGAGACTGGGGTTCAAATCCCAGTCTGGGTGACTACGCTGTGCTACACCAATAAGAGTCCTTGGGCAAGACTCCTAACACTACATTGGCCTACCTGTAATATGATTAACCTTGTAAGTCGCTCTGGATAAGAGCGTCAGGTAAATGTAAAACTTAAACAATTTAAACACCTCATTTAACCAGGGCCACCAAACAAAAACATAACTGTATGGCCCTGTATCATTATAACTTGAATGTGAGTGGGTGGAGCTAAACTGCTGTAAACTGAATAGATGAACCTATGGCAATGCATTAATGTGACATCCAAAAATATGTAAAGAAAATGGGCTGATTTTACAGCTTTAAGTTCATGTATGGACCAAAGTAGATTAGTAGATAGATTAGTACAGTCTGAAACTGGTTACACTCTATGATATTATATTTCTAGTTCTACTCCAGAGGTGCATGTGGCTCTCTGATGGCTTGACTAAGCAAAAACGACAACACATGCGGTTGCGTGTCAGCGTCTGTTCTGCCAGATGAATATTCAAATGCTCGCCTAGAAGCGCGTCTATGGGTGGTCCTAATGGGAGCAATTGTCCCAGATAACTTATCAACACAAGGCTAATTGTGAACTTGTGTGAGATGCACTCAGAGATGAGATACGGTCAAAGAACAAAACAACAAAACAAGCTTTAAAAAGTTTAAGAAGGTTAAAGCTAAAGATCCTTGGCTGGAAAGCTAAAGATGGCTTGAGATGAACAAGTCTGGCTGTGCAAGAAAACTTCAAAAGGTTTTAAAGCCAGAGTGCATGGCCACTCACCTGCTTTTAAGGTGATGTACAAGGTATTTTTAGAGGTGCCATAAAATGCACTTAGTTAAAATTGTTCCCTGATGTCTATATAGACATTCACAACAACAACCCAGAGTACATTAAGTTGTTACTCACCATAAATCTTTGTTTAAGATGATCTGCTTTAACCAGCGGATCAAATAACACAGCATGGCTGATAGTTACAGGTTGCTGTTGGGGTTGTGATGCTGATAATTGTGGAGCTGCTCCTCTGTCCAGTCCTTTCAGAGTCAAACACTGACTGAAGCCTGTGTTTTTCAAGCCTGTATTTTTCAATCTGGTCCTAGGTGTAAAAAACACTGGAGTATTAATTCAGTCTATCCCAGTGAATGATACTTCTGTATTCACCATATTCATAATAAGGTAGTAACGAGAAACACATTTTCTGGATATGTCTAAAGTATTATCCAGCTCATCACTTCATTCAGATGTTCTGGTTCAAAAATAAAGGAGGCTGTATCTTTCCAAACACTCTCTGTGAAGACTTAACTGGAGCAGCATTTTGCCATCTGCTTAGCCTTTGCCTTGTATAATGCTCCCATCTAAAGTTCATGCACTGCAGTCCTGTGCACATGTCCTAACCTGCCGAACCCGCTTTCTTTTTAGATTATAGTTCAGTGCTTTATTATTTCTGAAGCATATGACTCTTCTAAAAATAAACCAAAGCCCTTTAAAAATGATACTTTAAAAAAAAAATCCTTTTCTGCTTGACGAAATGGAAAGAATATCTGGTGTGTTTGTGTTTGATGGATTCAAAGATCTAACTCCTACAGATTCCTCATGCAGTAACTGTGGGATCTGTGTAGCTGTCAGGTACACAAGTTTGAGGACAGGTGGTTGGATAGTTTTAATACTCAATGGCTTTTACTTCTGTGACACCCAAATGTTTTAAAAGTGAATCTTACAAACTTAAATTCTATTTCAGTAAAGTGTATATGTATGTGTAGCAGTCAGTTGGGCTCCTCAAATGTAAGCTGGCCAGCAAAGCATTAGACAGATATTCACTATGATGTTGAAGAAACGGTCTTGACTGTGATCTTTGCTGATGTAACAGCAGGAGATTATATAACTTGCTTAATTGACTCCCACTAATACATTGTTTGCATTAAGGTTGTCTAGCCAGTTTAGGTAGTTGCAGTAGTTTAGTAGTTGCAGACAATGAAAGTCCACAAGACAGTGACTTGTACTGTATATGCTTTCAGGATTTCATGTCTGTTAAAGGAGGCAATGTGGAAGAGACAGTTTCCTGATGGAAAGACAAGTAATGTACTGCACATGTTTGATGTCATGGCGGCTAACTAGAGTCCATATGAGCATGGCATCAGTTACTGGTAATGGTAACCTGACACTTACTACCAAATAAAATCTGCCATGGCAACTCATGCTGACATTCCTGAATTGTTTCTTGCGAGTCAGATTTACAACCCAACATTTCACCATTCTCAGAAAGAAAGCATTAGAAGCACCTTTTTTATGCTGGCTAATAAAATAAAGGCTAGTAAAATATTAATAGGTTAAAGGCATTAAGCCTTTATTTTACAGCGTATGTAAGTGGCCTTCTATCCATGTAGCATGTAGGTTAAAAGGGGAGGGGTGGCATAAATGTGTGGACAAAGTACAGGTGGCCAGCGAGGCCTGCAGCTGCTTATTTCTAGGCTATATGCACGCACACACCTACGTGCACACAGGGGAGCTAAACTGCTCAACCATGGCCATGGAGAGTCTAGAGCAGCTTATTGCATGGCGTCTCTTTTCTTAACAAATCTGACCAGCTTTTTTGGCTCTCGCTATCAGCCATGCCAGGGTTCTTGGATGAGACGGAGCTTTGGATATAATGTCAAAGGTCACGGGTGACTATAGAAGCTTGTCCACCCCTGGTCTTGGGTCGCTTGGCACAAACAAGAGGGATCACTGGACAGCGTGCTTTAGGTTCCTGGTGCCACGCCCCCCTTTTATATGTTCTGAATGCTTTAGGGTGTTCTCTTATCTTCCTTTCCGGGTCCTTCTCTCTCTCTCTTTTTTTGAAATGTAATTAATATATATATATTTTTTACTGTGGTTGGATGAAGGGTTTCATCAAAAAATATAGCCCTCGTTACATTTAATTCTGTTTTATACGTTGGTTCTTTACACAAAAGCTCATTACCATCAGGTGAAGAGGAAACACACCTATTGTTTAGTTTTAAGTTTGACAGCAGTTTTAATATTTACTTAGGATCTCAAAATAACCACTTTCTAAGTTGATATAATGAAGGAAAACTTCTTTAAGTAATCATATTTGTGATTTTTTTTTTGAGCATGTCAAATATGCTCAATGTCAATGAATGTCAAAGTCCTGCAAGTCTTCAAGCGACTTCTTCCTTCTCTCTTACCTTTATCATTTGGGGTTTGTTCTGGAAAGTAAGTAGTAGACAGATTTTACACATTGGTGCAAACAAAAGAATACATACTGGGTACATAGTACAAAGTCATGCGTTGGCTATAAATCATCTATATAAACAAAATCGTAAAATGTGAAACAAATATTCTGACAATCTGATATTGTATGGAAATAGGGGCATATTCCAAATTCTTGTATCTTCCATACCTTTATAACTCCTTTTATTAACATATTGACACATTCTGTTTCATTTCATTATTCACTTTTTAAACATTAACAAAATGTGCTTACTCAGGAAACATAGGGTCCAGAAAGCTTTGAGGGTACAATACCTGTTTACCGTTTCTGCTATTGGACAGGCTTGTTTGTCAACACTTTGCAGTCCTGCTTTGCTAAACATAACTTCAATAAATCAATACAAATTATATGTAGGGCTGCAACTTCTATTCAATACGTATCACAAGACCGGCATTACCATACAATGCTATTACAAAGCACACCAGATGAACAACAGACAGTTGTCGCCAGTGTTTCCTTAAACAACAGTAATAAGCAGTTATAACAGAATTAATAAATAGAGCCAGGTAGGAAATCCATAACTATGTAATAGATGGGTTCATCACTTTGAGGTGCTGGTCAGAACATGAGGAGGCAGAGGAATTATTGCCAGAGTGTTGGTAAGCTTGTTAGAAGGAATGCATTATTGGTTAAGGTAACTGTACTAGTGAGGTACTGTATATTTTGGTTCTAGGTAACCCTAAATAATCCCTGTTAAACTCTTACTTTGCTCTTTTCAACTTTAATCTGTTTGTTGGTTTGCTTCTGCTCTGACTATTTTAGGATGGACTCCTCCTTTTTCACTCTAAAGCCGTGTTCCTCTAATTCCAGCTGTCCATGTACAAGCACTGCAGCCAGAGCCAGAAATCCAAACAGCTCAGCACATGGTCCATGCACACACTCTCAACCTCTCATTTAAAAACTCCTTATTCTGGGCCTCTTAAACATAACACAGTACAAACACCGAACAAACTCTTACATTAACCACAAATATCAGTTCTCCAGCTCATAAACGCAGCCTTATAATAAGATCGGATGCCGGCTCACATGTTTGATCAGCTTTTTGCTTAATTACAAAGGAAACGCTGGTGCAAACGTTTCCGAAGCAGTGCCTTTTTTCTGTCTGACCATACCAACACATTGTTTAATTACAGGCCACTGCAGAAAGAACCCTTATATTATATATGAAAGAAAAAAATTGGCCTGCTAGAGCTGTTCGACAGCTGGCTACTGGTTCCAACATATGGTCCTCATGCAGAAGACCATTGAAGGAGAAAAATTATAGAACTCCAGTTCCATTGGTTCTTAAAACGCCTTACAATGTCGGTCAGGATTCCAAAATCTTTTTACTGGAGCTTCAGTTTTGGAGCAGTTCTGGTGACCTGTCCATCATGCTACAGCTGCAGCTTTTAATGGCTGTTATAGTGGCTCAGGCGGGTTTTGTAGCTAGAGGTGTCGAAAGCTCATTGGGCTCGTGTCACAAACACCCACTATATTAGACTGCTAAATACTGAACTGAAAGGCTGCCTGACCCTGAAGATCACCATTCCTGCGAATGCCGTTATACCTTAGAACCTTGTTCATTCCTCTGGATTTCTGGGCTATAAAAATACCAGCATACCTGCTAGTTAGGCATTCCCTAAAAATATTTCAGGACACACCGGGACAAAATCCAAAAAGTTGATAAACAGTTCAAATAAGACACTGCTAAATGACTGCTGATCCGAAATGGGCAGCGCTGTTATTGTAGTTATATTCCTCCTGTTATTTTTCTGTTAGATTAACTCCTCCCACATTTTTTGAGATATTGATGCTGTTTCAACTGCTGAATGTTCTCTGTTAATTGTGGGCTTCAATACAGAGTTTTGATCAAACATATGGCTTACAATTTTTCCCAATCAGAATGAATTGTGGTGTTTACATCTATCTATCTATCTATCTATCTATCTATCTATCTATCTATCTATCTATCTATCTATCTATCTATCTATCTATCTATCTATCTATCTATCTATCTCTCTCTCTCTCTCTCTCTCTCTCTCTCTCTCTCTCTCATTATGGGTTTCAGGTGCTGCTGCTGATTTGTAGGTAAAACTGTGCACTTTGAAGGAACTGATTTAAAGACCTGCCTGCTTGCTGTGCCTCCTGTACTTGTGTTTAGCTAGGTGTCCTAGTAAATGTAATGCTCAGACCAGTGGTTAAACTCCTATACTGGAAGCTGTAGGAGGTGTAAGTCTATGTTCCTGTTGGGGTTTGCCTTTGTTAATGTTTAGGGAGTTGGGCGATGGTTTTGTGTTTTCTGTTCTAGTTTTGGTTTTGTATGGTAGTAAATTGGGAGGTAAGGTGTTGGTTTGTATTTGGGCTTAGACCACCTCTGAGGCTTGTTGCTTCCATCATTGCTAATAAAACATGTCCTGAGACTTGCAAGGTTGCAGGAGATCGTTTTGTGTTGCAGTCTACCTAGACAGGCCGTAACAATGGGGTGCAAAAGGTTTGTGCACCCAGCTTAGAATGTCATATGATGATAAAATTCTATAAGTACCACCCTAATAATCATTTAGGCTAACCTAAATACCACCTAGCAACAACCTAGAATCCACCTGGGGCATTATGAGCCTACATCAAGTACCTACAAAATCCAACGTCCTTGGAAACTGAGATTGGTTGATCATTCAAAGCCATGAAATAGCACTGCTGCACATTATCAGGGATTTGTGACTAGATTTTAATATAGATTATTGTTGTTATTATTATTATTATTATTATTATTATTATTATTATTATTATTATTGCTCATCTAAGTGACTGTTTAAAGTCATTGGTTTTGTAAACTGCATCTAGCCCAATGTCACTAGGCAGTTCAACTTGCTTGTAGGAGACCACTGACAATTCTGTCACATCACTGGTGACACTGTGCTGAGTGTTGGGGTAATAGGAGGGCTGTCCTATCCACACAGCGAGAGCAGGGTCAGTTATGCTTATGGAATCCTGACCACCGATGACTGAGACATCATTATGGGTCATCAATCTCCAAATGATCTGGACAGTACTTAATCAGTTGTGCCATTTAGGAACCTGAGTACCTTAATCTTATTTGAGGCATTTTCACAATAGACATTTATACATTTAAGAGTTTAGTGCATTTGGTTAAGTGTAAAATCTGTTTTCACCCAGCAGAGGTGCAAAGAAACTTTGTTCTTTCTGAAATAAGTGGTGAGGGGTCTAGCGAACATTGGTTAGACCAATACCAAAGGGAGCCATCTACTCTCTTGTGGGTTTACATGATTTGTTCACTTTGTACTGCTGTAACTTCACATTGCTTCCCTTTTCAGATGTTGCGATGGCAGTTAAAAGGTTGTTGGGGACAGAAAGCTCCTTTTAAGTTTGAATGCAGGGGAAAAAGCAGCATACAGATGAAGCTAGTGACTACCATTTTGCAAACCTGCTTACAGAATAGTGATGTATGTGAGTGTGCTATCAGTGCACTTGTGTGAAAGCTGTTCTCCCCATATGAGGCTAGAATTGGTCCTGGGTGCGGACTTAAGCATTTGGGACAAGTGTAAAAATACGGCCTCAGTGTGTTGACTGTGACACCTTTCCCCACTTTGACTAAATTGGCCCGGAGTAGTTGGACAGTGTTTTTATCTTTGTTGGGCAGTAAAACAGATCAGCATGTGGAATTGGGTTTCTGTGTACTACCATGTTCATCACTGTGCAACCAACACAAACTCCATGCTGCCTTGATTGCTGGATGTTTGTTATTGATTGTTTTATCAGAATGATAATAAAAGACCACTAAAGTGGTTTTCTTGCTCCATATAGTAGTTTGTGACACAAACCAAATGCTCAGCTTTACTGGACCATGTTCGTTACATGGTATACAAAATGATCTACATTATTAACTCTGCATCAGTAAGGTCCTAAATCTCATGGTCAGACTCCTCATGGCCTGTACGACCCAGTTTGTATCGTATTTTACAACTTCATTGGTGGGTCTGACAGCAGTCAAGAACGAGATGATTTAGTGGACACGTGTGTTACAGTGTGATGACTGACAGCAAACTCTCACTAACCCTGACACTGTTAAGTACTGGGGTCAAAGGTCAGCAGCTGCTTGCTCCATTTGACTGATGGCTCTGACTGAAAGTCAGTCGAATTTACATGAAGTTAGACCATGTGGGCAATCTAAGAGCAATTCCGTCTTAGTCTTAACCTTTTCCATATAGTATAACAATTAAGAGCAAACTGTAGAGCTGTATGCAGTGGTGGGGCCACACTCTGAAATCAGGGGGCCAAAATTATTGGTTCAGTTTATTGGTTCCCAGCTTTAACACACCCACTTCATCTCAGCAGGGGTTGTTAAGGAGCTAAAAAGTGTTAGATCAGCTGTGCTGGGAACAGAAAATCACTAAAACGTGCAGAGCTGTGGGCCCCCAGGACCAAGGCTGGGAAACAACGGTCTGTAGTACTCAGTTTAGGTCATAGGTTTACAATTTGTCCCTGAAGATCATCCAATCTTATCAAGGCAGCAGTGCAAATTGTTCTAAATGCTGTTTAGTCACATGGTGGAGTTTGGTGGCTAAAGCTGTGAACAAGCGCATAAATATTCATGCACATAAATATTGATGGGTTCAAACGGATTAGTGGGTTTTGGTTGGTGAGATTAGCGGGTCCTCATCTCGAACACTAAATTGTGCTGGGGTCATTTTTTTATGAACCCCCACCCAAAAGGGAGATTTTAATTGGTTGTGCCACTCCTGTAGGTCAGAAGTACATGCAGTTAGGAAGAGTGGAGGCCGCACCCAGGCTTGTTTGGGGGTTGGGCTCATTATTGCTGGCTTGCTTATCCGAATCGATTGTTTGCGCAATTCTATGTGTCCCTTTCCTGTGTGCAGGTTTGCATAGTGGTAGGTACTAGCTACATTTTCCTTGGTACAGGCATTCCATTAGCAAAGAACAACACTTTCTGTCCATAACAAGAAACTGGAAATGGGAAGTGGAGTGATGGGTCAAAGCAGTCACATTGCAAAATCACACAACCCCACACACGACACCGGGACCGGATAGCTTCCACATGTGTAGCGGACCGCATCAGAGTTTGCTGGAAGTGAACCACAGACCGCTGATTTCAGGGGAACCAGAGATCGGTTCTCTGGAGTGCTTCAGGGCTCAGAAACTGCTTTCATACTTAATCAAATATGCCAAACTCACGAGCAAACAGTCCAGGGTCTGGAGAAAAGCTCTAGTGTGAAAAGGCCCTAAATAATCAGGTTAAATCCAATCAGAAAATGGTGGGCCATTGCCCCATTGCTTTGAAAAGTACTGGATCAAATTATGACTCATCCGTGTTCTGGTGGTTATATGCGCTCTGTTGTATCAACCTTTGCATCATGTCTAACATCTTTAACTGCTGGAAAATCACTGCAATACATAGCCTCGCGTGGCTTATTGCATTTGTAAAATGGCAACAATATTAAATACACAATCAATAACAGTAAACTATAGCCATCAAACGGGATACGACTCTTAGATTATTCTATAAACATCGAATGACTGCTCCATCGATTTAAACAATTCTATTAACTTTAAACCACACAGTTTTTATTAACATTGTTAACTCTTTAAAGTATAATACAGAATTGAACTGATGTCTACAACCGTTGAATTTAATTCAGTGCAGGTTTATTGTTTATACCAATACAAAGCTGCACAGCACAACAAAGCACAATCAGCCTACTTCTCCTGAAAGCATAAAGACGATGTGCATAGACAGTAAATACAAAAACATGCACAAACCGTAACTGTAGAGTTAAACAGTTAGCATGAACATGTAGCCGATCAATTTACAGTTTAACTAGGTGTGTAACTTAAGTGACTTTAAACAGTAGATGTACAGTATATTCAAACATGTACCTTTGCTTCTATAATGTGAGAAACCATTATTCATTATAGAAGCCAGTGGATAAAACCAATATCCATAATAAATTCAACTGATTATAAATGATCATACTGGTAATACTGGTTAACAGTAGCTGATGGCTAGATAATGATCAAGGGTTGCTATATGAAGAGTGCAATAACCGGAGCTCTAATACAGAATTTACATGTGTCCTATTCAGTGTATGAATTTTGGGTGGTCATGTTTACTGGCAGCTAACTCACTCACTACTGATTGCAGTTGATGCTGGCTTCCATATCAGCTTTGTTTGGTTTAGCAACTCCATTTTGAAATTCTCTTTTCTAGTTTGGTATGTGGTCTTCAACACATTAAGTGAGCTTTTACACATCTCGTTCTTATTGGGTTTAAGAAATGAGTATCCACCAGCCTCTTAATGGACAGCATAATGTTATAATAACTGAACTTAAGACACCTGGTTTTAAGACACAGGGTCAGGGGATCTAGGAGATGACTTCATGTCCCAGACACCCCAGGACACCTTGCATTTTGCACCTTATATTAAATATTGAGAATTTTACAATGGCTTCAAACATGACAGTTAGAATGTAGACCACTCATTTATCGGCTTCATTAATTAGATTTCTAATTCCTCATCCTATGTTTATATGGGTAAACGTATTCCTTTTTCTTGAGCTAATATAGAAATAAGTATAATTACCATTAACTGTAATCTGGAGCTATCCAATTTCAGGACAGCCATAAAATCCTAATTTAAACTTGTTTTCAGAGGATGTGACAACCTCTGTGAATAACTCCTCAAATTTAGATTTTGAAGTCATTCAGTGTGACCTACACATGCTGTTCGTCGTCCTCCTTCTTCCTGAGAATAGCAAGCAGGGCAGGATGTGACTCATGATGACTATCAGGGAGAGGCCTGAAGAATGCACTTTCACCTCTGACCTTGAAGGTCATGGCGATCCTATCAGACCCCCACAGAGAGAAAGAGACGGCCACTTGAGCGGAAGAACGAAGGATCCAAGCAGATATGCAGTTGTTGCAGTCTGTTGGGGGGAGATAGAGAGAGAAGAATGAGAGGGTGAACGTGTGTTTGGGTACTTGTTAATGTTTGTAGGGAAACTAAAAACTCAACAGAAAACCTGGGGTAATTTAGGATGCTGGCTCCAACAGAATGTTCCTTACATTGTAAATGCAAATGATGTCAAGCTAAAATGTGACAGCTAGCTTCAATGCTTTGTCAAATGCATGCTTGGTCAAATATACAGGAGCCAAATTTAAGGATGCTTCTAAGCTTTACACTGAAGTGATTTTTAGTTATTTTTTTATTTCTAAACAAGGTAAAAAATGAGCCCAAAAATGCTGTTTCAGCACTGTTTATACAAGGAATTTGCCAGTGATCAAAAAGGCTAAAAATATATAAAAAAAAAGAAAGAACGAAAAGAAACATAACATTTTTATGTTTATAGTGTATGTATGTATGTATATATATATATATATATATATATATATATATATATATATATATATATATATATATATATGGATAAAAAAATAATAATAAGTGATACCAAAAAAAAAATCAATGGTACATAAGAGAAATTGAAGTCATTGAATTAATCTAAGTTTAAAATAACAGAGCGACTTCTAATCTGTTAAAGCATCAGTCATTCAAGTTTTCAGCCTTATGATCAGTGTAGTATCTGGGAAGAATGGGCCTTCCCAAAAATGGTGTCTCGAAAGTCCAGGCCTTCTATGCCCTACACTCTCCATACCACTACACCAACCGTAATGCTAACACTCTCTCTCTTCTGGGCTTCCAGAAAAGTGCTCCCGTTCCTCAACCCACTGGAGTTGGTTGAAATTATACCCAACCGTTCTAATCACCCTCGCTATATGTAAAATCCTTGGCGATGTCCCAAAATAGGTTTGTTTAGAAGAATCACAACGCAGTACTTTATCTACACAGAGTTCGCTACACGGACCAGTTGATCTTACCGTACTACATCGTAACTGCCATTACCTCCAAGCTTACACAGAAACTCTCAGGCACCTGTATACACAGAATGGAATGTTCTTGTTTACATTACCGTTTACCAATACATGGAATATGGAAAACTCCATACTCCTTACAGTGTGTTAGAATTTTACAATGAATGGAGCAAATGTTCAAAATGACTTCAGAATAAATTTCACACATCCATTCACACGAGCCTTTTCTTGCCATGTAAAGTTTGAAGATATGAGGTTATGTAATAAATATGGTACATATAGAGCATTATTACATATCTTTTATTTCTTGGCCATTGTTCCTTTGGTTGCAGTGGAATAAGTTGATTAGCATGGCGGACAGCTAAAACAACAATAGCAAGAACTTTGCTGACTTCACAAAAACATTCTTGACTGTAAATCATATACATAACAACAAGCAAACAAATCTTAACACAAGCCTATTTGAACTTATATGTCTGTGTATATAGGACTCGTATACAGGACCTCCCGTCCCAGCAGGCCTGTGTGTGCATGTGTGTATTTTCTCAGTAAATAATTTCATGTCCAGGGACCTCATGCTCATCGGTAATCAATAAATATCGGCTTAATTATTTCACTCTGATTTCTCAGTGGCCCATTTGTGCTTCAGTAATCATGCTTCTGTGCGGCCATTCCAGCTTGTTTTAATCTGATCTATTGTCCTGCAAAGCAGCCCGAAAGAGACCAACACCAGGCAGATTAGAAGCCCGGCAGCATCATGCATAACTGAACACTGCTACTCAACGGCCTCTTCAACAGTTTTGTATCGATGCTTGACCCTTGCTGTGTGGGTCACTGCTCATATTGTGTGAGGAAGCAGAAGTGGTATAATCTAAAGGATTTTGTCAACACTGCTATAATCTTCTAATCCTAGGCAGCAATAGCTGCGTGCTTACATTGTGTTGATTTCTCACTTGTAGCTCATTGAAACGAGCAGAGCAACCCGGCTGAAAGTGCTGAGTCTGAACTTTCAATAGCACATTAGTGTTTGTAAGTAGTGTATTTTGTTTTCCATGTTGTTCTAATGCTGAAAAATGGAAGGAAGGGCATTAACTAGTAGTAGTACATCACTAAATGTTAAACATGTGCTAACACTTAACTCTAGGATAGTATTAGCGTAAATATAGTGCCACCATTAGCTTGTAAAAAAAAAATCAACATAACTCTACATAAATGTTTATTCAAAAATGGCATCATTCCCTATAAAGTTGCCAGCTTTGATCAACGCTAGCTTAAAGAGACTTTATGGCAGATGATGACTACTGAAATAAGCATTACATACATTCATCATTTACATTTACATACATACAGCTGTCCTGACAAAAGCTTCTGTAGGTGTAATGTAGCTGTAAGTGAAATTTAATGGAGAGACACACCACCATGAATATGTTGTATTCCAATTAGGGGCCTTGGAATCATACACAAGATCTTGTAGCTTGTAGAAGACCATAAATGGCCATAAAATGTAATTTAAGGCAGCTAGTCTCTAGTTTACCCCAATAGTGCTGACAGCCTCTTGTCAGATGCCCCTTTACTGGTTATCTGTGGGTAGGCACTGTACCGGTGTAATGAAATTGGCAGTGGTAAATAATGTGCGATTATTGGAAAACCTGACATGTAAAACATTTATTCTGCTCTATAGTAGTTATGTGCCAGTGTGTAGTCCACTGAGCATTTAGGTAGGTGCCTATCGTAGCTTAAATGGCCATCGAGAAGTCACCGTTGCTGCAATACGAGTGTGTTAGTGTACCACAGAAATGACTGAGAACTCTGCAGGAGTGTGGTTGAATTGACTAACTGTGATGGCCGAAGGAAAAGAAAAGATGTGTTCCTGTTCACAACGTTGCCATGACAAGCCAATATTTCCTGAGCATTCACTGGGCAGGACGTTTTAGCTGGCCCTCATATGAACTGACCGGATTGCGGTTTGAAGCACAGTTTTTCTTTGACTTTGAGCGAAGAAGAAAAAAAAAGAAGAGGTTTATTAAGTTTATGTAAGGTGTGTGTGTGTGTGTGTGTGTGTGTGTGTGTGTGTGTGTGCGTAATTACAATTAAGGGAATCGATCCTTTGGCAATCGAGTTCTTTTCTTTACCACCTTTACCTGCATCCACGACACAAGCAAGATTCTGTGCATACACGTTTAAGTATATATGTGTCTAGTACTTTGTGTTTTAGTTATTTAAAAGTTTTCAAGTATTTAAACGCTAATAAGTGAGAGATCCTCACATAACCATATCACTTTGAGAGTCTGAGAGTTTTTGTTGCAGCTCCATTTCGAGAACGTCTCATCATTACACACTACACAGCGGTCTGAGGGTCTGTCATTAATTAAATAGCCCCTGTTTTGTCAAAGTGGGGAGTTGCTGATGAGCACCAAACCGTAATAGATGATAGTCAGAAGTCTTGCATGCAAGAACTTATTTTAATTCCATAAAATGTGCTTGCCTCAAAGTGTTGCATCACGAGAAATGATGCATTGGACCCAGTTGTAGTTTCAGTGGTCAGACCCAGTTGTAGTTTCAGTGGTCAGACCCAGTTGTAGTTTCAGTGGTCAGACCCAGTTGTAGTTTCAGTGGTCAGACCCAGTTGTAGTTTCAGTGGTCAAGAAAAAAAAAAAACGAAACAAAAAACAAACGTGTGTATACCACCATACCACCATGCCTCTAAGAGAAAGCAAGAGCATGTATCCAATTTAATGCATGGTAAAGTCATTTCAGTCATTTTGCACAATTTTATTGAGATGAAAAAAATGGAATCAAACGAAAAAATAATGTGCTTCTTTTTGGACAGTGATGATATAAAAGCGTATAACTATTTCTAAATGTTTTAATTAATTTATTCATTCATTCGTCTTCGGAAGATGCTAGTTGTGTTTACGTAGTCTGAACTGTATCAGGAATGGACTGATGGAAATGATCCAAACTGACTTGAAACAAAATCGCATTACATTCAATTAAATCTCATTTCATAAGCGATCGTTGAAGTCTGTTTTACTTTCTCCTATAAAGTTCCCAAGTCCGGCATAGAAGGCTACACCAGTGTCTGTAGTATCACTCATACAGGCAGTTCTCTCTGACTTATTTTGCATATCAATACTGCAGCTTCTGAATGCATCTAGTCAGCTGCTATGGGATAGCATCTCAGCTTTCGGGGTCTGGCAAAGAGGAGGGGGTCACAAAGAGAACTTTACTGAGGAAATCCCTCAAAGACATTCCTATAATCCTTCCCATCAGAGACGGAGAGAGAGAGAGAAGCTTTGTGAGAAACATTTTTGACCATGTAGGCTAGGCAGGCCACATGTCGCTGCCGAGACGTTCTCGTTCTTTCTTGACTCTCTTCTTGTATACTGGCAGTATCACAACATTTATCAAACAGCTAAACCTCCTGAATACAAAATACATGGTTCCTTTAGCTGAAAATATAGTGGGGTGAAAAAGTGTTTGCCCTCTTTCATGATTTCTTATTTTTTTGCATGTTTGTCACTCTTGAATGTTTCAGATCATCAGACTAAGTTAAATATTAGTTACATATTATAAAACAACACAACTAAACATAAAATGCAAATTTTAAATGAAAGTTTTTATTATTAAGGAAGAAAAAAATCAAAACCTACATGGCCCTGTGTGAAAAAACTGTATATTTAGCAGCTATAGGGTGACTCATTCAACAGATCTCACCCAGAGTTCACCCAAATCCAAATTCTCATTTTAGTCAAAAGCCCCCAGAACCCAAACTTTAGCCCTATTCTGATGAGATTTTACTTATGGGGAGGTGGAGTAATTCCAGTTTAGCTCAGTACATCGGTAAGGTTTATGAGTTTTGACTGGATAAGGAATCCCAATAAGAGTGACTACTTGATTTATGCACCACCTTTACACCAGAAAAGAGTAAAACATTGGACAACCAGAAAACATGTTAACACATTTCATTTAGACAGTTACTCTAACCATTTACCTTGCTGTCTGAAGTACAGGCAGTGCATCATTAATTTCACCATTAGCTTGGAATGCGCTCCTCCTAAAATCAATTACGTTTTCCCCTGTATGTTACATGCCCTGAGTTATACACATGATGTAGAATGGCAAGAATGTAGAATGTCAGCTTGATTTTAGAGAACACAGGTAACTGTGTCTTTTCATACTTTACACACAGGGCTTATATGGCATTTCCCCCGACTGTCAGTTCACACTGGATTACCATAACCTGAGATCATTTCTACATCTTATTTAATGAAGGACTGTAAAAAGAATCGACATTGCACATTCAGACAGGTCTAAAATGACCTCACCTTTCCTATGCAAAACTAATTCCGTCCAATAAGGTTTAAATTATCAAAATCAATATTATTCAAAAATGAAGAACTGTTTTCATTCCACTTTAAGCTACTCAAAAGTCTCACTGGCAATTTGAGCTGTTTTGAAATTAGGTTTCTCTAGAATAGAGCATTTCACATTAAGCCTCTCTGACTCTGTTTACACCGCAATCGTTCAATTAAAGAGAAATTTAGATAAATCAGTGGATTTTGGATTTTAAGCCCAAAGAATGTTTATTTATTAATTTATTTTTTTAGATTTAGCAAGGTAACTGTCTTAATGACTACATTTTGTTCCTTTGTGTAATTTTTTTTTTTGGCTTATACATCCTATTTTATATCTTCATATCATGTGTATCATACATCATAAAATATATTATGGCATTAAGATTAACTCCACATTTTCTGTGCCACCAACATCTTCATATGCACCTTCATGGTCGTCTGTGACCAGTGCAGCATGCTGAAATATAAATCTCGTGATAGGGAATATTTTACAGATGTGCGAGAGCGGCCTCTACTTGACCTGGGTTAAATCATGGTGCCACTGGGACAGGCTGGATGTAGGAACCTGGTGCTGTGACTATAAACTAAAACAGGCAGTTATTGATCAGCGTAGCTCAATGAGGCCTCGGTGGATGTGTAAAATGAATGCGTCCCGAGGAAAGGGGACTGCTGGGGTGGTCAACACTTTAATACGGCACCGTGTGGGGGTTGTTCAGAGGGCCACAGGTCAAAGATTGCCATGTCAAAGGTCTCCAGTGACCCCCTGCAAACTGATTGCTCACACATCGGAGAGCTTCCTCTCGCCACGTTAATTTCAAATTTAGCTCAAAGTGCAGTACAGGCCCCCTTCAGCATGCTCCTTGCCCCAGCTCCTTCTTTCTACTGAGTACCTCTGCTTGAGGCAACAGTTAAAGGGCCCATATCACGGAAACGCGATCGTTCTTATATAAGAGTTTTGTATGTTATGCTGAGTATATGGAAAATAAGACGCAAACACGCATTTGTACATATTCGTTTGTGACGTCAGTGAAACCAATACTTTTATTTAGCATTAAGCAGTTTAGCTCCGCCCATTCCTTCTGAAGTTATAAGCAGTGTTTCAGCATGGGCTGCTTTTTAAATGAGGCACAATCAAACCAGTGGTAAATTGTCTAATGCCATTCTTAAAGGTACAGTAACAAAGCTAGCTGTTTATGGGAATGAACAAGAATAGACACCTATAAAATGAATTATGACTGTTAATAATAAACCAAACCAACATTATATTTAGAGCTCAGGCAAAATAAAACAACTAAAGTGAAATGCATCCTATAATATATCATGTATGTTGAAAGTCCCATTATTTTTATTACAGAAATATAACTGTTTTAAATGTTATTTTATGAAGTCATTATTTTCTCATTTTAACTCAAAATCCAGAGATCCAGTTTCAAACATGTAATAGAAGGGAAAAGAGCCTATTCAGACATCCTTCATAATTTTGTAGGTTTGACATAAAAGACCCTCAGTGCATCTAAGACTTAACTAAGGTAAATCTAATTTTCGGGAATGTACCGCCATTACTGCATAGGTGTTATCCACAGTGGCACTGGGTTCAATACGGATCAGATAATGAGCTATTAATTATAGAATAACCTTCAGTTTGATGGACAAAACATGGCACTACATGCAATAAATGCAATAAGTGTTTACAGGGAAGGGGCAAAATAGCTGGTTAGTCTGTAGCAATTTGCTTGCTTGTTATTTGTGTGTGTGTGTATATATATATGGATTATAAATAAAGCAGGGACATGGTATACCACTGTATTACATTCCATTCCTTCTAACATTTTCACGTATTTGGGAACTAGAGACACGGACTGTTGTGGTTGAAAGTGGAATTTTCCTGTTTCTTGCTTGATGTAACACTTCAGCTGCTCAACAGACTGCACGCAGGCCAGTCCAACACCTGCACTCTCTTAGAAGGGCTTTCAGTTTTACTGTGCACTGTGCTTGACTTATACAGCCCAATCAAACAATCATGAGATTACTGCTACACCTCTGCTGGATCCTATACAAGCCACTAATCTCCAAACAGTTTGGCCTAAATACTTAATAACAAAAGATATATACGACCATGACTTATCAGTCACCTTGAACGTCATAACAACATAACAGCTTTTAGTATGACATCAGCGTGCGTGTGTGTGTGTGGTTTAGATATGTTTGATGACTCTATGTAACGCTATACCAACTGAAGCAACAACTATAAAGCAAACAAGAAAACAAGCCAGGCTTAAAACCGTATGTCAGCTATGTTTATTTTGAACAGCTTATCAGCAGCTTACACTGTACACAGTATAAATTAGATTTCAGAACATTTTCATCAGTAGTGGACCTGGAAAATAAAATCAGGGAGATCCACTCAGTCACAGGCACAATTGCATGTGGTAAATGTCCACAATACCTTTTCTCTTTACATATAAATAAACAAAAATACAGCAAATAAACCCAAATTATAGCCTGGCAGTCTGCCAGTGTTGCATGAAAATAAGGCATAGTCCGCACAGCTTGTCACTTCCAGCTCTGCATAACTCCTTTTATGGACAAGATGACCAGTGCAAAAGTAAGAGAAGTAAGACCTTGGATTGGTCAGCTACAGTCCACATCATGTATACATTTTTTAATTTCCCATAAAAGTCCCAGAAAAGAGCTAAAGTTCCTCTTTGACATGGTTCTTGTTCAACATGGAGCTCCCTGTTCCTGTTAATATGAACCATCTTGGGAACAGCTGCAACCAACAATGTGATAATGCTAAATAAAAGGTTATGAAACAGAATATTTGAGTGGTATAAAAACCAACAATAAAAACTGATTAAACTGTTTAATTGCACTTGAACACTAATTTTAAAACTAGGAAAAGTAGATCACTGACCTTAATACCAGAGACATTACCTGCTAGTCTTAGCTTTTCATCGCACCTATGAAGGCTGAAACATGAAAGCAAATAGGTAACAGAAGGTTTGTATATTGCTGCTGTTTGAATATCTCATCATATAACCATTTCGGAATTTTCCACACACGTGACAGAATACAGCAGAGAAGTTCCTTTTTAGTTTTTTAACATGGAGCTTCTAGTTCCTGTTCGGATGAACCATGTTAAAAATATCTAAAACTAACAATGTGTTATTGCTAAGTAAAATGCTACTGACTTTATTTCACTGAGGGGGGGAGTTGCATTGTGCTGTAGGTGACCTATACAAGGTCTGCTGCATTTCCCAAAAGCTCAAAATAATGACATTTATAGTATGTTGTTTATTTCCAAGGCTGCTAATTTGGCAGGTACAAGTAGGTTCACACTGTTGGGCGTTGTTTTGTTTTAAAGTTAAGCAAATGTTAGCATGGCGACAAATCAGCATCTAGTTTCAGTTAAGTGCAAATGTAATGTAGTGGCACTAAACATAGATCACCTTGTTTAAAGTAGGCTGGGTGATGCAAATGCTCTGTAAAACTCGTTCAACCTCACAACAGTAGCTGAGAGAATGGTTTTGCGGAAGGAGCCTGGATAGGTCAATTTACATAAATCCCAAAAACCTGTTTGCACAGTGCAGAGAAAAACTGGAAAACAATGTAGAAATGAAAATCTAGAAAGAGTGAGAAAAATGTGATTGGGCTCCTGGGCCATTAAAACATGGACACTGGTGCATTAGAAAGCAAAAACATACTTCTTAAAAGTACACAATTTTTTTTGTCTGCTTCTTTTCTGGAAATACAACAGACAAAGTATAGGGCCTACAGGAAGATAAGTGAATGTGCACAACCCTCATTCCTCCAGGTTCATTATATAACAGCGGTCAGATGATAGGAACCAAATGTGTTCAGTGTTTTGGCGAATGTCGGATATAGAAGAAGCAGCCATGTCATTTAAAGACCACAAACCGAAGAGCCATCTCAAGAGATGAGGCAGGAGATGGGGCCTATCCTACTGCTAGCTTCTGTTGTACCTGCAATTGAACCTAACCATTAAAGAATAGCGGTAGTTTGCATCATATTTTTTAAATGCTGCGGTAAAGAAAAAAATGAACAGAATGTTTAAATGGTAGAACAACAATCAAATGAATAACATGCACAAATTTAATTATTTAATTGCACTTGAACACTAATTTAGGAAATCTCTTGCTTGCAAATGAAAATTTCTCCAATATACAATGTATATTACTGACGTAACCAGAGGCATTATCTACTAGTCTCCTCTTCCCGTTGTACTTACAGGAAGATGAAACATAGAACAAATGGGCAATAGGAGATTTGTATATCGCTGCTGTCTGAATTTGATCTCATATCTCCATTTTAGTTTTTTTTTCAGTTTTTAACATTATTTGAAAATGCCTGTTGCCATTTACATTGTGTGTAAATTTGATGATAAATGAACTAAATAGTCCAGAATTACTGGGTCTGGTTGCACAGACTAAAAAAAAAAAAAGTAAGTTTTCATTTCAGAGATGCAATGTTTTATTCTGACAGCAGCAATATGTTACATTACCTCAAAGGGTGAACCTGTCAGGACGAATACTCCAGTGTAATTTTATAAGACAAGCCAACTGTATTATAATCTCATAACTGAAGCCAATGGGCAAATGGGAGTTTTGAGTCTTTTTGTTCTGTTATTTTACTTGGAAGGGGAAAACATGATGAAAGTTGCTGTCCATTCGACTTAACTGTGCTCTACAGACGCTACAAACTAAGATGAAAAATTCTGGAGCATTGCTTTGCTTCAAACAAAGACAGAGAGAAAAAAGACTTTCTGTTTCAGTGTGGACTGTGTTTGACTTATTCTGCCTAGCCAAACAACCACAAGATTGCAGCACTTTGTCACTAATCTCCAAACAACTTGGCTGGAATACTGTAATAACAACATACGACAATAAACGACTTATCAGTCATAATAAAACAGCATAAACATAATAGCTTCTGTTGTGGCATCAACAGTTGTGATCAGTGGACTAGAACAGAAAAATGAGACCTGCAACACCCTGCACTCCCACATGTGAATTACCCCCCTAAAAACACTAGTTAAATGTTTAATTTCTCAATGATAATGCATAATAGTCAGTTTGCATATTTTAATTTCTCCTGCAGTGAGATACAGAGCTTAATGCACACACTCATTTGTATTTATTTTTTGGCCTTTTTAAAAGAATTGTATTACGTGCCCCAAAGGTGCCAAATAAGAGTTCTTTGAAGTGCTGCTATAGAAGATTCACCACTGCTTCCCTAAAAATTTTTTACATTTTTCACATTTCTAAATGTCTGCAGGGTGGTTTGATGAGAAATCCTCCATTGTCATCTTCTCAATGTAATTTATCTACAGTGGTGATAGTAAGGATTATAAATCATAATGCCTACAACCAAAATTCAGTCATTTAATTTACTATCCAAAACCACTGTGTGTCTTTTGTGTATTTATATGTAATGGTAAAATAGTGGTACCACCCTGCCATGAATGGAATTCAAACAAAGATGGTGATGATATGCAATTAATAATCCAATCATAATCAGATTTCTGCAGAAGTTGATTATTCAAGTAGTCTAATCTGATAGATATCTGGATTTTGGCTAAGTATTGGGTTTTTCAGCAGATGTGTACTCTTACTCTGATTTCTTTACTTTTCCTCAGGCTGCACATGTGACATAACAAAAATAGCAAGCAGCTTTTAAGACAGCAACTGTGAAATGACACCAAAACTCTTTGGTTGGAACACTGAAACCAACTACAATGCTTAACAAAATAAAGAAACTAAATCTGCTTATTTATTCTACATGTCTGGTTATATTATCTGCTCAAGTTAAGAAGTTTGAGTTTTTAATTTTGTTCATCATATTTTCTGTTATACCATTATCTGTTTACCAAGGTGCATGTAAACATGCTGAATGGAGTGATTCTATTTTAAGCAGTTATTGTATTATTAAGTGCATGTAAACAGACTCTTTCTTTCTTTTTTTGGCCAAATTCCTTCTAAAATTCTCATAGAACAATGCATCAACTCAGATTTTGTGCAATAACTTTTTGTGAAGGTCCTTTTGGAGGCAACAATTCTAAAGTTTATCTTAAATAACATATTTCACATTAAACCACTCTGAATGACTTTGTTTACATTTTAACAATATAAGTAAAAAATGTGATGGAAATTTGGAATTTGAGAACCTCTATATAGTAAAGTTCTACATCAGTTAGTTTTGAGAGTGTAGATTACTCTTTTACGGATAGAACTGATAGTGTCAACTCAAGACCGGTTTGATTTTTCATTCCCAGCCAAAGTCCTGACCCGTCATCTGATAGAACTTCAGATTGAAGGGTCTATAGAAGTCTCTGAGCCTCAGCAGCACTTCGGATGGTATTTGAGGGTGAGCTCTTCCTTTAGATTTACCCAGACACCTCGGCCTACTGCTTCCTTCAGGCTTCTTTAAGCAGGGAAAGCCTTTAGTCTGGTTGAAGTAGAAGTGCTTGTTGGTGACCACCCTCTTCAATCCCAGAAAGTCCTGAACTCTCCCCATCTCACCTGCGGGGTCTGTTACGAGTCTTTCTCCACTGACAAAGAGTAACCGTGAGAGCGGAAAATACCGGAGCCAGTTCTCCAGGTGCTTGGCGTAGATGCCGATCCGCACGGCACTCCACGACGTATCTATCAAACCTGTGGTAGAGTTCTTGAAGACCAGGTTCTGAAAGGAGGGCAGTCCTGGGTTTTTAGATAGAGTCTGTGTGTAGTCCGAAACAGCCCTGGTGACGGGGTCTCGTACCACCACAATGAGTTTGGTGTGACGACCCATGGCAAAAACACGAGCAGGGGCTTCTCGCGTGACAAAGTAGCTGGGGGTCTTCTCCATGGTGATTTGTCCTTCCAAAGTACGGGGCATTAGATTCCTACAAATACAAATTGGTAGAATAAATTATGTATATTCAGAAAAGCATGAACATAAAACAGTAACACTACAAGGCAATGTTCATAAGGCTATTAGACCAACAGAAACCTTTGTAGCATATTTCGTCATGACCTGCTATGCTATTTCACCCCTGAAACCCAATATCAGAGGAATTTATGGTCACCTGACAAAACTGTTATGTCAGTGTGACAACAAGGTTGGTATATGCAATCTTTATTATCAACGAAACATATAGAAATCGTTTGTGCTTAAAATGTTTATAGGTTTTTGTTATTTGTCATGAAAGACTATTGTAGGTGTCAAATATTCCCATGAACGCTGCCTTGTAGTAAAGTGAAAAATATACAGTAAAAATATTTGCTAACACTTTATATGAAGGCTGCTCACATGCACTTTGACACAATGCACCAGCACTGAATAACTTTTAAATAAACAATACTGGAGAATTTAGTGAAAGCTTAAAAAGCTTAAAAGCTTGTAGTTTTAAGATGCATGAAGAAATAGGCTCTGGCCATGCAATGCTCTTTAAGCATTCAGAATGGTAAAGTACATGTAGAATAATTATGCTGTATACTTTTAGTCACCTGGCAATGACGTGCTGTAATCGCATTTTAAATATAAATAAAGGTTTAATTTAAATTAGAGGCCTACTATAATACTACTATACAATGGTGTTTACATAATAAAGCATTTTTGATGTGGGCTTATGCATGTGTTATGAAGGTTTTATGTAGGCACCCTTTAAATAGTGTTACCACATATTTTATTTGTGTTCATTTGACCAAACGTACATTTCATCATTTATGTTTAACATGTAATTAACCGTGACTGAAGAATCAGTTCCACTACCAAAAAACATTATTCATTAAAGGACTTGAGGCTGAAACAGCAAACTGTTTTCTAAAGTTCTATGGAGATAAACTCTGCATGATCTAAGCCCGAAAGTAAACCGTCTGCAAAGTTTTAGACCATGGCATACTTAAACTGAAAGTAGAATAAAAATGTTTTATTAAAAGTGACTGCTGAGCCACTTCAAATGTGTCACCAGTCCCGGTCGTCCGCATGAGCAAAGATCAAACCTTTGCCATGTGTTTTGCATTTTTGCTGTTACAGGGAAAAATAGATCATTTCTTTTATTAATACACATCCAGCAAGTATCCCTCTGAAGAGGTCAGCCCTGAGTTCCTCAGTCTTCTTTTAATAATCTAAAACCTTGAAATTACATAAACACGGACATTTTCTTTATTAAAAAGCCACCCTTGTGAAATGAACATAAGGGAGCATAAGAAGAAATACATCTGGCTGGTTTAAAGAAAAAACCTCAAATCCCCAATAATCTCTTAGCAGTCGTTTCCTGAGGGACTTCCTCTGCAGGTTTTATGAATGATCTCTCTGAGGTCCTGCTGATGCTGATCTGAGACCGTGTTTGCCTTGTCTGTTGGGTCCACTGAAGGTACATTCTAAGTGCAGGAAGCTGTTCTTAGAGCAGTGGCTGCCCAAAGCCACAGGGCTCAACAAATGCACTGAAGGCCATGAGCCTCCCGTGCTGTGGGAAAACTGTAACACCAAGGACACCAACAGTTTACTGTCTCTATGGAAGACTGTATATAGCACACTCAAACAGCATACTTCAGTTTCTTAGATCGGATTATAAAAACTGATAACGATGGACTTTAACTCAGTAGCTCAAATAAAATTCTTTAGTCTGTGTGTGTGTGTGCATACTCTTACTCTGATTTCTTTCATCGTTCTCAGATTGCACATGTGTAAAACATGTGCAAATAGCATTTAACATAGCAGCCACGACGTATCTACAAAACACTTTTGGGGCAACTCAGAAACTAAATACATGCTTGACAAAATTAAGAATATTCTTCATCTTCAAACAAAATTATACAAAAAAAACTACAAACTAAAAGAAAATATTAATCTTATAAGAACTAAAAAAGTACATTTTAGAAAACAAAATTACAAATGTAAAAGCAAATGGTGGTAGACTGAGTGGAGTTTGGGATAGTGATGATGCTAAAGCATGTTTTGTCCATTTTGTGGCATGCATTTTAACTGGCTGACACATTTGTTTTTCCTGTGGAAGATCTTTTAAAAGAGCAGACGGGAGAAAGAAACGAACAGGCAATGGCCAAATCACAGCAAGTGTTACAGCCCACTCACTTCATTAACATTTTTCAACTCTAAGTGGTTTATAAGTCGTCTGTACATCTCTTTCTTCGAAACAGTTTGTGAAGCTGTTTAGGTAATGGTAAAAGCATTACACGTCTTGTAAATTAGTTTTTGCTTTCGGAATTTTATTTTTTGAAAGGTAACTTTTTTCGTACATTTTATATTTTTGTGATTTTGTTTCTGACATGGTCTTTTTTTTTTTGTACTGCCCGGTCACCGTACAAAGTGACTCAATGATATTGTGTGTGTATGTGTTTTTGTTTTTTTTTTTGACTCACTGAGTTCTGTTTTTTTTGTTAGCTTTATTGACTGGTTGCAAGGCAGAAATTTGATTATTGTCTCATATAAATCACTCAATTTCCCCATTATCAGATTATCCAAGAGCATATAAACACAGTGAACGGATTACTGACAAAATCTAATTTTCTGAAGCTATAGCATTATTGTATAGTTACTCACTGTTATGTAGCAGGGTTCAAGTAAAGTATTAGAGAAAAGCTTTAACTGGAATACAGCATTATATTAATTTTCTTTTTCACAATAATGAAAACATCAATTCTTTAATGAACCACACCCTTAAAGCCTCCCTAAAAGAACCAAATGTAGTCCTTCTAAGTCCTTACTGCAAAGAACTCTTTTTGGATCCTTAATATTAAGAGTGTAGCTGTATCCCCTCAGCAGTACATCATCAACTATGGAATGCAGCTCTGGAAAGTTACCATATTTATATTCCAGTGGGATTACTGGTGCCTAAAATGGTGCACGAAGAAGCCCTAAAACGTTATCCTTTATGATGAGATTATCTAAATAAAATAAACCATAGAGGTCTTCTACTACCAAAGTCATATGCAAATAAAGTTCCAGCACTGTCTCATTATTTCCATGATGAGCATGTGTAACAGATTAGCTCCTGGTTGGTCTGGCCTGGTGCTTTGGTTGTGGCAAAGCTGTCTCCTCTCCTTTCTTTCTTCCAACTCTGAGGTTAACCAGCATGTCATTGCCATGAGGCTAATGCAGAGCTCCAATATGAATCATATTACTGTGTGAGACCTCCTCTTAGCTTCATGAGAAGGAGAGAAATAGCAGTTGAGATCACAGAAGAAACCATGGATCCTGTCATGTCATGTACCATATAAACATGTCATGTAATGTGGTTCACTGGTTGGTGCAGGAGTGTTAATCACATATAGCTACCTACTAACACTAGTTGGGAAATTTGAAGACGATTTGCCAATAGGAATGGATCAAAACTGAAATGCCAATCAGATTTCTTACCATAGATGTCTCGAAGCTGCAACTGCCAACAACGACTTAGCAAAGCACTAATACCACTGATTTGTGGTGTCTGGATACTTGAAGAGTTTCTTTCCATAATGCTGTATATTCTTTTTTACTAACGTCTTTGAACACAGCAAGTGTTTGAAAAGCATAACAGCTAATGTTAATGGAAAGCATGTTTTCATATCTATCTAATAAAGATGGTGTTCATCATTGTATAGCATACATTAGAGCAAATATGTAAATAAAGGGGATTTATGCTTCCCCTTCCTGTTTGGGCCAATCAAAAGCTTGACTTTTTTTCTTTTAGCAGCATATGCACGGCATGTGTTTAAAAAAGGGGCGTGTGTCCAGACGAGACTAGACAGTTCAGTTTCACAATCTCATGGTAAATGAGTTCATGTTTTCGTTCTCTGCCCTGCTAGTCTCAAGAGCTAGCGCTGTTTGGCCGCGTGCAAGTACACATGGCTAAGTGCGTGTTTAATTCCGTGTAATCAAGCTAATGGAACCCATAGTGGAGCTAGCCTTGTCCGCTGACATCATGTTTACATTTCGGAGAGCTGGCTTGTAATCAGCAAATAGTTTGGACACTGCCAGCCCTGAAAAAAGCCCTCTCAGTCACCCGTCCCACCCCTTCATCTTCAAAGCTACAAAGGCCCATGATAAAACTTCGGCTAGCTTGTTTCTACCTTTATTACAATAGCCTCTTATTACCTATCTACCTTTAACGCTTAGTCTGTTAGACTTTATCGAGACACATCTGCAGCTGCTAGCACGATACAGAGGCTTGCAAACAGACTGTGCTGTTTGTTTTGATCACACCTTCTGTAGTGTTAGCAGCTAGCATCTGGGTCAAGAATGCTAGCCTGCAGCAGTGCTGCACAGATGTGTTTATCAGCATGAGGCCTGGCTGTATGGTTAGCTCTCTATTTAGTAGCCAGTAGCCAAGTAGGTGGCCTGCAAATGAATATGCAGTTAAACAGAACCAGGCCATCAGTGGACAGTAGTCTGAATAAATAATGGCTTAATAGCTTGTTAAAAAGGCAGCTTTATACACTGCTGTAACTGCAGATGTCCTAAAAGAGCTATTGAGTTCAGTGTTCAACACAGCAGCTATTCACAGAACATCGCGGAGCAGATCTGATCTTGGATCAGTAGCCGTATCTGTAACTAAGATCACTGTGACCAGAGAGGGAATCTGAGCCTAGATCAACAGGCCTAGATGCTTTGTGAACAGTGACCCTGGAGACTTGGGCTAGTGTACAGAATAAGATCATCTAGTGTCTCTTTTAGGTAGTCACAGTTGAAAGAACCTTCAGGGATTTAAACCTCTAGATAAACTAGATTTGCCTACTGATTGCCCACAGATGGAAAACAAACAAGCTAACTATAAACCATGCCCCATTAATCCAACATACATATTTGTATCATCTCTATGGCCTATTTGTAGATTACTGTTGCTGGGTCATTCAACCATTGTGGTTGTAAAGGGTATCCAGGCCCTTTTAAACCATGAAAATGAGCTCAGCATAAGCATAAGATCTATTTATAAAATAAGCAACATTTTAAACTTTTGTTTCTTCTACTTTATTCTTTCTTTTTTATTGTAGTGATTTGTGGTCATGTTGTGCATGAAAACTATGTCCGCAGATTAAATATTACTTTGATGTGACAATTTTGATGCTTGTTTTTACAGGAATAATGTAAAAAAACACAGAAGAATACTGTTCTATTTCTTTGTTACGATGACAAGTCTACCTTTATTGACATCTACCTTTGGAAAGTCCTTGGGGAGAGAGATAATAAAATACAATACGTTGTCAATAAACACTGTTGATCAGTTCATCCATAAAAGACACAGCCGAAGCCATATGTCCACAAAACAAAACAGGCTGCCAAGTCTCTGGGCTAAAGGTCATCCAAAATGGACAGATGCACAGTTTTAGACTAGAATGATTTGACCAAACAATTTCCAAACAAATACTCACTCTCCCAACTTGTAGGATGGAATTAAAGTTTGTATGTTCTGTATTGGCAGGTTTTTGTACAAGACTTTACAACAACTTTCTCAAATCATAATAAATATTATCAGAGGTAACCAAATGTTTACATACAACTGCAATCAATTCTCTATATGTGCTAAACCAGGTTCATAGTATCTTCACTACTGGCACAAAAGTGAAATAAGGCATGTAATTACTCAGTGGGGTTAAAGAGTAGCATATTTTCTAATTTCTTCTTTTACCAAACGTCTTTTAATTTACTTGCTATATATTCAGCTTCTACATCTGTACTTATACATATACTTCCCTACCAGCTAGGAGGCCAACTTCCTCTTCAGTCTCAGCTGTTTCCTATCTGAGGCCCATTCCTGCCAGATGTGGCACAGATCTCTAGGGTAGCATCCTGTGGCACTGCGGCCAACCTAAGCATCAGACGCACAGGGGTGTGCCGTCTAGATTGGTTCCTCTGATTATAAAGGAAGAAAAATAAGGCTATTATTGCACATCAGGGTACCCTATTTAAATGAAGCAGATGAAGAGGCACCGTAGGTAGAACGGATGGATGTACTGTAGACTGTGTAACTGTAATTTGGAATGCCTGCAAAATTGCTTTTATTAATTTTATGGCAAACACTTATCTTTGTAACAAGAAGAGAGCATGAGAAAACTTTGTTTTTGTGGGGACATTTATTCATCTGTATGTATGTATGTATGTATGTATGTATGTATGTGGTGTTAAGTGGTGTTGACGATCACTTGCATTGTTCATTTGCTTTGTTGTGATCAATGTAAAATCAGTTATGTGCTTCATAAAAAAATGGCCCCGTTTGGGGCAGTACATTTTATCATGTCCCCCAGTTCTCTTTCTGGAGAGCTACTTTTCTTGCTGAATTTAGTTACAACCTGTATCCAGTAAGCTTTCCTGTGCCTTACTAAACTCTAATATATCTGATCCAGTCAATCAGGGACTTGGGACAGAGGGTTGAATAGCTGGAGTCGATGTGACGAATTGTTTGGAACTAGGCTTTGCAAGAATGTAGATCTCCAAGACCATAGTTTGAGATCACTGGCATATACTGTGTATATACCTACCTGTGTGAAATATCTCAAGTTTTATATAAACAAACAAACAAACAAATTGAGGAATGAGAAACCTGTGGTTTTTAGAGGTGCCACTAAAATATATGCAGTTATATTATGTAGCTATAAATATAACCATAAAAATTTTACTATGTTCAAATGTTCCTCAACGCGCTACTTTGTAATTCACATTTGATGTTCTGCCTTGTTTTCTCTCTCTTCTATAAAAACAAGAGCACTTTGCACAAGTACCCTCCTTAGTTAGTTGAAACACAGCCCTGTCCTACTTGCATCGCTCTTTTAGATGAGCTCCCATCAGAGAGATGGGTTCCCTTTCAATTATCCCGGCTCTCCTTTATTATCTGCTTAGAAACCACCTTAAAAGCCTTAAAAACAGCTCATGTAAACATGGAATCAGGTTAAGTGCACTCTGCAACTGTAAGTGTACTCTGGAGCACACAGGCTTGTCATTGCAGAGGCAGATGGAAGAAGACTGCGGGAAGCAATTAAGCGTCAGCTGGAAACGCAACAAGCGGAGGAGCCGTAAAAACTACACAAACAAGTGGAGGGGTGTTTGTTTGCTTGTTTAGGCACAAGCATGTTCAGCTACAGAGGCCAGAAATGACGGCATTATGAAATACTGGATTAATATGAAGCAGCTGTCCCTGATGTTAAAAACACACTGAGCATTATGAGCAGTGCTATAAATCGTGCCTTGACTTTTGAAGAGACTTAGACTCTGGGGGCATATTAAAGTAATTATGAGGGGGGCAAATGAGCACATAACATTGAGGCCTCAGAGTACAAGCCCAAGGAGCTGTGTCATCAGATCATGGGAGACACTACCTCAGCCTTAATGACAGCGTATGTGTGTGTGTTTTGCATTCCAGTAGCTGGGAACAGAGTGATGGAGAAAGACAGATGTACAGGAAATACACAAGAGGAGGAAAAGAAGCTGATCTACAGCATCTATAGATAAAGATGAATGAATCGTTGGACTGTTCCAGTTTGAAGCCATTTCAAAATGCTTAAAATGCATGCAGATCAACTAAGCTCGGCTTTGCAGTGTGATTGGCTGAGAAGGGATCAATTAGCAATATCTCTTGATAATGACTGTCTGACTTTTACCCATCTGTAACATACAACTGTATGCGAAACGTCTGGTCAAATGACGTGTTGTTTTTCTAAGTTGTTTTACATCACTTCTTTTGTTTGCTGCCAAACTTAGAATCTTGCTGCACAGCGGCAGTCATTGTAATGGTAGCTTGCCAAGAGCTTCAGCCCTCGAGACATTTCCTCCTTTCATTTGCTACCTACCCTTAAATGACCTAGCCAGGAGCCGAACCCTTAACACAACTATGGATAGAACATGGTATAGGGGTAGCAGGACTACTTTATCATTCTTTCATGTTTATCGCCTTTTGAGATAAAGCGGTATTACAAGACAGGACAGGTTGGGGATAGCTGGTAATCATGCTAACTTCAGTAGAAATCTCAACACACACATAGACTTTTTTGATGTACTGTCAAAACTGTTATCATTCATGGTCATTTTGGTTAATTGTCTTAAACAAAACAATTTCGCCATTTTTAAATTGCTCCATAAATTCTGAATGATTAGCCCTTAAGACCAATGCAAAAGCACGGCTTCCGCCATAATCACAAAAGTATAAAAAAAAATTTTGATAAAAAAAATAATTGCACATCAAGGTTCTTCAAGATGACTGATTGTTTTGATTATAATTTGTGTTTATTGCAATTATTATTATTATTATTATTTATATATACAGCATATTATGTAACTTAAATATTTATATGTATTTTGCTGCTGTTTTATGAGCTATAAGCCACTCAATAGCTAAGTGTTACAATGGCTCATGTTTTATTATAAACACTTCTTTACCAGTGAGATAGTGTGCCCATGTGCTCTACAGAGAACACACTTGTGCAATATAACTACTGTTTATTTGTTATTGTATAAACATCAAGTGTACCCTCTAAAAAGGCAATATAATGATATTTACTGTTCTATTTTTCCAAAGTGTTAAGCACAAATAAATAAAACTTATGCACTAAAACTTATTTTCACTTCACCAGAACATGTCATTTGAGCAGAGGTGTTCAAACCTTTGCACACGACCGTGTTTGTTCAGTTAGTGGATGTTTACGGGCTGTCTCTAATTGCCTCCTGCCTTTGCTATCTGCTGGGAAAATCAGCTACCAGCTTCAGTTCCGGTGTGAGGCTGCTCTGTGTGTATGGGGGCGTGTGGCGGGAGGAGGTGGTGGCGGTGGAGAGACAGGGGTTATCTCTAATTTGCAGTATTGACCACAGACCTAAACAACTTCATGAGACAGGAGAGGTCGGATTTAAACAGTGAGAATTTCCTCAGAATGGCGAGCCAAAACGTCATAGTGCCATGACGTCTCACTATCCGTTAACACTCTTTGACTGCTTCATAGTCCTGCCAGTGTTTTCTGAGTGAGGCTTTTAAGATTATAAATAAGACTCAGAAAACAGTCTTTTAAATGTTATGGAAAGATGAATAGTAATAAAAGTCTGAAGTAGTATGTAAACATTGTTAACGCTTCAAAACGTCAACAGTCCACAATTAAATAAGCAAGAGATTCTAGCTGCTTAAATGTTTTATTTAACTTGACTACGTATTTTGGCTCATCCTGACCTCAGTGTCTTTCCAAATTAGTGCACAGTGTCACATGACTCTTTACATGATCATTGACACTATTACTGAGACCGAAGTAAACGATAAAATGAATAAATTTAATCTTGTGTTTTTAAACTAAATAATTATTAATAGCTCTCTTCCCTTCTTTGATATTCTTCTGTATTATATACAGGCTATTTGTTTTATTGAATTGCTTACCTTGGTCTATGTCAGTGGTAGTGTTATACAAAAAACACATTTCAAACTAATTTTAGAAGCTACAATATTTTTGCTTTTTTAAATTATTGAGTGTAAGCATCCCTGCTCATTTTTAATTTTGTATTTTTGGAGCACCAATGTACTGCTAAGCACGCAAAAAAAATAAAGGTAAAAACTGTTTCCATTTTTTTTCCCATTTACAGCACTTTTATCCAGAGAGACTTACAAAAGTGATTTGCTGTCCACTCAGAGAATGTATCCCAGCCAGTACAAATAGCTTAGAGTCCAAACTACCTCAGCTCAGACACTGCCACAACCAAAGAGAGTTCTAATATTGAAATGCTTCAAATGTCCAATTACGGTCGGTCCATGAAGTCCAAATATGGAAACTAAGCTAACAACAACAACAACAGACTGTTTTAAATACGACCTAAAAGAATGAAGTCCGATCTATTCACAATTAAATTAATAGGTGTGTTTCAGCTAGGTTTTCTCAAGCACAGTACAGTGCAGTCAATCGGAACAGAGATCTTGAGATCTTGTATAAACCTGCTACATGTGCACATCAGTCAAAAAAAACAAAACCTCTTATCTTCAGAAAATCTACTTCCTAACCAGAACCACTTGATTCCATAGAAAATGCCTTATTTCATCTTCCTGCTGGATCGTTATTTCCTTCTCCTTGAGGTTGAGCACTGTTTTGTCTGGCTGTTGGGAAAGGATGACCTAGTAATGTTTATACTGCACACAATATACTCTGTGTTCAGTATGAGTATAAAATATTTAATTCTGTCAGTACAGCTATGTTCTCCAGTTTAACTGTCTTTGGCTGTAATTGGGTTGATGTATTTTGGTCTTATTCATTTACTCATATGAAAAAGTAAATTCTGAGAATATTCCTGCATGTGAACTGCGTCTTAAAATACCCATTCTAAACCAAATAGCTGTCAAAAACAGTCTTGTTCAAAAGTCATTTATTTACATTTTTTGTTAAACAGGCTGTTAAACCAGGCAACATTTATCATAATACATATTTTGGAAGAGATTAATTGTAAAATAATCTACCTGCATTAGAAAACTTCCAGACCTCAACATCACTGAACGTGTTGGGATTAACCTTCTCAAATTATAAGAACCAAAATAATGTAACCACCATCTAAGACTACACTTTGGAGGCACAGCAAGTCTCACAAAATGAACGGAAGTTGGAATTTTAGACATAGATTGGACACTAAAAATACAGAAAAATACGATGTTATATTTGCGTGTGTATTGTAATTTTAGTTGAATATATGTTTCCTGTTTTTTTTTCTTAAAGTTATACAATAAATAACTTGAAAGTAATGGTAACTCACAGGAAAGATAAATGCAGTGTGGTGTTCTGAACAGTACTGCATTTATCCATAATACAGAGACGATTAAAATAAAAATATAGAATGAAAACAGTAAAAAGTATATGTATAATAACAACAACACTGATTAACTGATTTATATCCACAGACTGCATCAGTGTTTAGTTTTAATTCATAAACCCAGCTGAAAGAACCAAACCCAATTATAAAGCCCAATTAGGACTTACACAATTTAAAATACGTTTAATTGTGTAAAAGAATTCCAAAGATTTCAAAAATGTAGTTTGTAGTTACTGAACAATAAGCACCTCTGCAATTGTAAATGAGCGAATGTACACCACCCTGGAATCACAGCTGACACAGTATGGAGCACCATAATGAAATCATAAAAACCGAAGGAAACCACTTCCTTTCCTCAGTTAACAGCCCACCCTGATGGATCCCTCGCTCTCGAGAATCTGCGTTTTTAACAGTCAGGGACAAAGTGCTTCACCCAGGATTAGACTGTATCCAGCTGTTCTATGTTCTACTGCTGCTCATAAACCACGGTGGGTGTGTGAATGTGTGTCTGTGGAAGTGTATGGGAATGTGTATAAGCTGGATTCACTAGATACCATTCAAACAGCCCAGCCAAGCCTCAAGAACCTTTCAGTGGAATCTTCTGTATAAAGCATGTTTGTAAATGAGATGCGAGAGTATGAGGGAGCTTCATACACTCTAAAGATCTCCATTTTAATGCAAACTGAAAGCTTTTCCAAGGAACTGTACATCCTTCCCAACAACAGTGGTTTACAGTTAACGCTGATAGACAGCATTTCTGAGTAAAGGGTCTGGTCATATTTCACAGGGGAACACACAAAAAGGTTCCAGCTTGATGTTTACTGTAAAATCATTATTATACTGATAAAGAGACGGTGACAACAGTAGATGATCATTCACATCTTCCGACGTGAATCTTTCAAATCCCCAAAGAGGATAGGCAGATCCAGGCATATGAAAAGAGAGATGGAAAAAACAAGCCCTGTTTGGTTGAAACATCCAATCCAATCGTGCAAACGCAGTTCTTAAAATGGAGATATGATGTTCATTTGTGGTCCAGAAATACGAGGCTTGGCCGACATTTTTACACTTACTTCTAACAGAGAGAGTGAAAGTAGTCGTTAAAGAAGAACCCGAGCAGCTGTGAAGTGATGATCGACTTGGGACTAGTTAAAGCAGGTTTTAACTTCCTCCGTTTTTCTTGAATCCCTCTTACTCATTAAATACAGGCTTACAAAGTTTATTTATGAGCCGGGAGCTAGCCACACACTTATGCATGCAGACATTGAGCATAAATCCTTCTTCTGCAGGGAAATTCACCTCTGACAGTGATTTTCCAAATAAAGGTCTAACCACATCATAAGCCTAATTATAACCACAGAGCAAGCTAAGCACTTTTTCTCTTAGACCTACATTGCAGTACAGTTCACACAGGTGTGTTCCAGAAACAGACCTTCTTTAGCCTTTCTTTGATTTGTTTACAACAAGCCTTGAGATAAACACTAGCTTTACATAGGGGTGGGCTATATGGCAATAATATCACTCCACTGATTTCTCACAGGCTTCTGAAAAATGTAATAGTTGAAGCATAAAGAAAAACATTCATAGTGGTTTAATGGGAAGTGGAGCATTGTAGAGAGTGGTGTTTACAGTGGTGATGACAAGGACGGGGTCACAATGTCTGCAACAGCAAATACAGTCATTTTTTTATTAGCTATTCAAAACCACCAGTGAACCCACAGGCATATTCTGTGCTTTATATGTGAAACATGTAACACAGTGTGAACAAAAAACAAATTATTTTATAAAACAAGTTTTATAAAATATTGTATGTTTTGCATAAAATAGTAAAATTGTGGTAAATAAGGAAAAACAACTTATTACATAAACAACATTTTAAAAATATATATTTTTACCTATAAAATAAGTTTTCTTAAAGTTTTTTTAACTGGTTTTAAAATCAAATATGCATAAAATAGTAAAATAGTTATTAGAAAAGTTTAAATTAAGTGATTTTATTTTTTAAATAAAATAGCAAATTAATAATAAGTAAAAAATATATACATATTATTTCATAAAACCAACTTTAAATAACATTTTCCTTTTTTCCACTGCCAGCATGAATAGATTTAAAAATAACAAAAAACAGCAAAACATTAGGTCACAGACTTATTGTAAAATCTCTTGGGATTTGGGCAGCACATTCATAGCCATTCCATATCATAACTTAATATGAGGGCTTCAGATGTCTGGTTTCTATCACAACCACTGTAAACAACTTGGTAAGTTCCTCTAGTCTCATGTGAATGCATTTTCTTATTTATCTTGAATTTTTGAATTTTATTTATTTTTGAATTTTAAAGAAAATCACTGTTAGTGATTTTTAATGGGACACATTAATATGTATCACAAAATACAAAATGCAAAAACTACATAAGAAGGAGGAGTATGAAAATGTAAAACTCTAGCTCTAGTTTATCTATCCATGTCATTTTACATAAAACAGCTTCAGAATCCGTTAACAGCAACCAGCTATGACTGTGGTTCCAGTTATCACTGTCATTAGCAGTTATCTTACTATATCAGAGATCTTATCTAGTCACACCAGACTAGTCTTTATTCTATTCAAGGTAGGTGTGTTCAGAGAATTGGCCACCCAGCTTTCTATAGTTTTACTGCACCTGTGTCCAGATACAGCTGAGCTCACTTTGGCCTAGGCATGGTTAGCCATTTAGCCACCTGAGCTAATGGATTGAGTTCCTCCATTTGAATAGGTTACGTTACATGGCAAAGTAATGTGAAGCAATGAATGAATGCTGGCATTATACACACTACTGCAACGTTTGTAGTACTGGGTGTTATCCACACCTTTAATACTAGATTATTTTCCAAACATATGATATTTAGGTTTGGATTAATAAAGCTGATGAAGAAATGACAAAATTATTGTTGTACGACACCAACACCAGTATACCGGTATAACTGATACTGCCCTGCACTAATCAGTTCTACTTTCGATATCTGGATACTCTATAGTAAAATAGCCCTCTGTGAACACAGACAACAGGCTTTATTTATAAATTCCACACCACTATAACCCAACACCATTTTTAAATGCCTGGTTTTACCATAGCTCAATAAAATTCGCCTGCCAGGTCTATACGTGTAATGGAGCCTGAAGTCATCTATCTCCGAGCTGTGATATGGAGACAGGAGAAGGGAAGATGATCGTTTTTTTACACCTCAGCATCTGTGAACCTGATCAGTCAATGCCTATTAATGTTAGTGACCTCTTTCTGGCAATCAATACTCTAGCACTTTAGCAGAATCTGCAGGAACATCTTTAGGAACATGCATACATCAACACATTCAGTGGTGTGCCACGAATCGGTTAGTCAAATTATTAGCTATCAGTTTGAATCAGGGCGAGAAATTCCAGGGTCCTGAGAGGTCTGGGGCATTATGTTGTCCATTAGCGTAAAATAGACGCTCAAACATGAATTCCAGGGGTCACTGAGGTCATTCTTTAGGTGCTTTACCTTTTTGAAACAGTTTCTGTTTTTGGTATCCTTAATGATGACAGATGCAGCTCTGGTCTGCAGCACTCAGGATGGCGCTATCAGCCTGGTTCACCCAGTTGGTCTTTCACAGTTAAGAAGCTGTAACTGTGTCAGAGATAGCTCTGAAAGAAAATTATGATATGCTGCGGCATATTTAAAAATCTGAAAACTTGCCTTATTTTTCAAAAGTTTGTTCCAAATTCTTAAACCAAACATTGCGCATACCAGTGATACCAGTATTAGCACTTACATTGCTAAGGGAGTTAGCATCTACTGCAAGAGTGGCCAGCCAGAATCCCTAGAAGGAGATGTAACCAGAACTTACCAGAACCAGGCTAATGTTACCTACAAGTTCTAAATGGTTTGATCTAATGTTTAAAGAAGTTTTAAAGATGTTTATAGTTTCAAATAATGTTCCTTATGTTAAATATTAACTAAGACATAACATTTTAACTGCAACGTTCAGAGGATGTTGTCAGGACTACAGACTGTTATATGATAACCAAAGAAGAACATTCTCAGCTCAGCATTTGAAAAATGTTTTATGGATGTTACTGAGACCTAAGATGACATTGTGTTTAGAGTATGTTCTCCTACCTTTAGAAAGAACATTCTGGCAACCAAAAAGAAACATTAACGGAACATTGCATTGCATATTCTCAAATTTTTTTAGAACAAATAATTTGTAGCCGAAAACTATTTTTTTCTCACCTTCACTGTGTTGACAGTGGACCACTGGCTAATTTCTTACATCTAAATGTAACCAAGCGTTGCTAATATGGCAATATGTATCACGACATGTCTGTTTTAACCTAACAGACAGGTTTTTAATAATGTGGTAATCTCCAAAATCAGCTATTTACAACATGAAATATCTGTGAATCTCCTTAAAACGTGCAATACACTACATTCAGGCACACTAAGCCAATCTATATAAACTCTGCAGAAACGCACACGTTCACGTTCAGAGTGAAGCAGTGCCTCTACTGCCTATCAAATGTCAGACAACATGCTAATGATTTTTTAAACTGTTAACTTCAACAGCAATCCATGCGTCAGTGTTGATCTCACGCCAATTTATTTAGATAACCAAATGCACAACCTTTTCTAGTGCTTACCCTAAGGGAATATTCGCCTTGTGCTTGTATCAGCACTTTCCATCATGCTGTGTAGTGTAGTACGATAAAGTATTGCTTGTAGTAAGGTCAATCTATTAACACACCAAAGCATTGATCACTTGTTTGACTGTAGGTTTTTCTCCACATTGAAAATCTATATTCATCTAGAGGCAGTGAAGCACATTTCCATAACGGTTTATCGCCTGCTATGCAATGGTTTATTACCTGTTATGTCAAATTCCATTACAGTTTGATCTATATAGCCCACAATCTCTTTCCTAATCTGCAAATAACCCAAAGCTTGAACTGATTACCCTATAGTGGTTGTTATAAGTTCACTGTGTCATATTAAATAACTATTTTTGGTTCCCTAAATTACCTTTTAGTGGATGGTCTGTATACAAAGTAAGCTTTGTAGTAGGGGGTGCATGAAATTGAAATAATATCAGTATTGTCAGACACTTACATTACTCTGGTATAGCAGATGTTTTGAGTGTTATTGATGTTTTTTACATTTCATTCATAGCTCTCAATAAATACAGTTTCCCTTTAATTACTTACTTCCCCTCAATCTTGAAGATAAAAAGTGGATATGCTAGTCTTCTTGGCCAAAGTAATAGGTCTGAACCTTTGTTCAAAAAAAAGGTCACGATTTAATTTTCAGTCACAATATTGGACAGAAAACTACAATATTTTAAGGAAATAGGTTCCGTCCTAAATGTATCCATTCATTATAAAATGTAAAAAATAATTGTAATGTTAAAAATGGATATGAGGTTATTCTAGGACAGCAACACATTTTTACTGCTGCATTTACTATTAACATCCACTATAAACAAACGTAATATTGACCACTGCTACCTTTTAAAAGCTGACCTAAAACTGCCCTGTGGTGCCAGTAGGGACAAAAAGCAAAGAGGAAAACAATAGAACAACGTATGCTCTCCAAACACGTAGCCACTTACAGTCAAGCACCTTGGAGCGCCGTAAACAATGTCAACAGATGATAAGGGCAACAGCGTTTGTCAACAAGATTGAATATGCGCAGGTTAATTAACTCTCGTCAGGCAGCAGTGTAATAAAGTCAGGTAGAAAGCGATCGATGAGCACATGGAATTGATCTGGAGATAACTTTTACTCCAGCTGGGAATTTATGGAGTCGTGAAAACACAGAAGATGAGTAGTTTTACTGCCATGTTAGATGAAGGGGATAGCTGAAGATAGTATAGTCACAGGGAAGAACTGGTCACTCTGTAGGACCTTATTTAGGGGCATCTTGTAGGACTGTAATATATTAGGAGTGTAACTATACCCACATTTCACAATACATATCTGTTAAATCACAACACCCCCTGTGCCGACATTCATTTCCCTTCTTTTTTGTGGGGGTGGGGGGCGGGGTGGGTTGTGAGGGTGGCGCAAAAACTGATTAAAATGAATTTATCTCTGAGAGCAAGCTGGCAAACAATGGTATTCTGGCAAAACATCCTGCTACAGTCTAGCTTGCGAAGGTGGATTGGGTCTATTAATTCGTTCTGGCAATTGACCGAACAAAAGGAATAGCCAGAGCAATGTGGGGGTGGAAATTGTAGCAGGATGTCGTTCTGGCAATTGACCGAACAAAACCAGTGGGCGAGCTGACCAGTCAGAGCATGCTGGCCTCATCAGGAGACGAGGCTTAGAAGGCTCAGATAGAGGGTGAATATAGATGTGCAGTTTACAAATAAAATGTGTTTTGGGGAAATTTGGGCACGTAAATCTTTTAGACCCAAAAATACAATTAGGTTATCTAAACTCTCTGTAGAGAATGTGTTTTAACAAAAAAAAACTTTTGGGGCGTGGCACATTTAATGCTTTTAAAAAAAATGTTGATGTGCCAAATTCAGTGGATAAACATTAATTCTGTATTAAAAGATGGAAATGTTTGGTCTATGAAGGGGGCATGTTAACTTATTTCCAAAAACAACAAAACATGCAAAAACAGTGGTGCCTAAATACAATATATGTACTCTTATAATATATATTACTCTGTAAATCATCATTAGGTTGTTGCTGAAATGATATCACAGAAGACTGAATACTGCAATTTTTCTTTTTATTGTTACAATAAGTTATATAACAAGGTGGCATTTTGTCCATATTACATACATATCCCTAATATCTAGTGACAAATATCTCCTGATGAAAAACTCAGCTCGTCATTCAGGAAGAACTAATCGGAATTTAAATCCATTAAATATTTTGGTCAGCACTCTTCAAATAGCACAGAATGTTCTTTGTATAGTTTATTATATTATAACCAATATGAATTCATTTATCCCTATAAATCCACTTATCACAAACTTATATCACAAAACTAACAGTAATTAAATCACTACATGGTTGTTTGCCGTCCTCTCTGTATTTACGATGCGTTTGAACTGTATAGACAGAGGGAATGTATGGTTTGAAAACTACATCAAATTACTGTATTTCTTTAATCAATGTTCCATGATGTGGGCACCTTACGGAACACCTGGCCATGAAATATCTCCTTGTTACAAATACACACTGAGTGACCACTTCCTATATCCAACATTCAACTGTGGCAAACTCTTTAATCTTTCATCAGTGGGCCCAGTTTCCAGCTGGCAAGCTCAATAGCTAACCTGTAATTAAACAAACGCACACAAAAAACATGAGCCCACTGGTGTTGACAAGACTGTCGATGGGCTACGGTCCCCAAAAAGACTTTTGTTGACACAAGCCAGTGACCACACACTGTAGCAAAGCTGTGTCTATGCCTATGCGTGTGTGCGTGCATGTGTGGCTCTAACATACAAGGTCAGTCTAGCAGAAAGAAAAACACACAGCTCGGATCCCACAATCCCCGGCTTAGCTCACCACCCCTGTTCACTATTGAAATTGTATTCATACTACTAAATATTCATAACCTTATTGATCCAGGTCAGTTTCAGTCCACTGAGAGAGAGAGAAGAGAGAGAGAGAGAGAGAGAGAGAGAGAGAGAGAGAGAGAGAGAGAGAGAGAGATGTGGGTCAATACAGAGACTTTTTTATTGGCAGGGGACTGAATGTCCTGCCAATGGGACAGTGCTCTAAGCTCTGCTGGTTATTGGCAAGGGATATTAATGAACCGAAAGGATTGACAAGTGACCAGCAGAGTCAATGACTAGTCTCATGCAAACATACCCAAAACAGTACTCGGACCGTACTCCCACGTGTCCATTCACAAAGCAACTTGAACATACACTATACAACTATCTATTCAAACATACTTTAAGGAGAACAACCTTTCATGTCTATATCTTCCATCTAACCTGGCCATTAGGTACAGGTCATTAATTTTTCATGTTTCAGAGTAGATTAGATACAATCTCCTTGCATATAGAAGAGAAAAATCTATGGAAAAAAGTGGTAAAAATGTGTTAAAGTTAAAAAAAATTATTAAAAGTTATTAAGAAAATGGGACTACTACCATGCAAAACCTGGTAGACCACCAAATGTGTCTCCATCGAAAAGCGTAAAGCTTTCGTCTTTACATAGAGAGTGGAAGTTCCACTCTTGCTTCACATCTGGAAAAAAGCCCACTGCTGTTTCTGTTCATCCTTCCACTGTGAGAAGACAGCTCAAGGCTATGAGTATTTAAAGGATGTGTCGCTGTTAAGAAGCTAATAACGAGAAAAGGATAGAGGAACAAAAAAGATGAACATTTGCCAGTTAAACAAAGAATCTGCTGCCGTTCAATGGACTGACCTCCCCAGAGTGCAGACTCCAACATCACTGAATGTGTCTGGTATTATTTGGATTGTGCAAAACAGAAAATACACCCAACTTCTACACCTGGCCTTTGGGGATGTGGAATAATATTCCTGCAGATTTCTGAAAAAAACTGAAAGCAAGTCTCCTGAAAAGAATGAAAGTTCCAGGCAAAGGTTTCAAATTCAACTGCATTTGTTTCAGACGCATGTACACAATGATTCTAATAGGACTGTTATACAGTAATGTGTTTTGATATGTATATAGGTATAGAATGAAATGCACAAACAGAAGAGAACAATGGAACAATAAACAGCACACCTTGGGAAATGAGACAAGCCTGATAACAGAGCAGAGACAAATCTAAAAACCACAAAGAACGGAAAACTGCTTACTCATCAACAGGAGAGCAATTACTGAAAAGACAGCCCCTTATCAAAGCACCACTTAACTTGGCACACCCAACAGCTGGGAGCCAAGAAGTGTGGCTGAGTCCCATCTAGTGACATTTGTACGATCACTTGATAAATAATATAAGAACATAAAGATAATACAGTGATTAACTGGCTATGTATTGCAATTGGGTTACACCTTTAATCACATTAATGAATCAACAATGCAATGGCTAAAGACTGGACTGCACTGTTTTCATCAAAATCATTTCCTTCTATTGGATTACACCAATACCTTTATTGATCACAATACCAACTTCAAATTTTCTGGTACTATGACTGTCAAGATCTTTAAAGCACACAGTAGAAAACACAGGGACTGCTCACAGGATTCAACTGCAGATTGTGACTTTAGAGATAAATGTCTTAAAGGCTTACATCAGGATTAATTAGATACTGCTCAGTCCTACTGAGAAAGCTGAGGCATGAGTGCTGTAAGGTTCATGCACAGTGGACCAAAAGCTTCATTTTCAATTAATACCATCATTAAAACTTCTACAGGTGAAATTACTGTAACAATCCAGCATATGAACTTTCTTGAACAGGTTCAAACTAAGAAAATACTTTGTTTCCGTTTCCATCCAAATGCCAGATTTGTTAAAAAACAATTAAGACGTCGACCAAGGGTAACACGGTGATGGTGATAAACACTTTCTCTTCTCAGTAGCTATGTTTTCATCCTAAAGATTTATCTTAAAAACTACTGTGATGCTGCACAGTTTGGTGATGTGGGCTATAGAACCGGAAATTGTAGAAATTGTATGTCAAAAAAAAAGTCACATTTTTTTTAGGTTCAAACTGAATTTGTGAAAATGAAAATGTTCTTATTGTTACTTGGCATGCTTTACAAGAATGCTGTACAAGTTACTCATAGATTTTGTAACCTGTAACAAATTTCACATGTGTCTTACAAGCAACACAAACCGCACGGTGGAAAGTCCATATTAGAGTACTGTAAGGAGTTTAGAGTCCTATTCCATTTTTACTTTTTTTTCTCTCTATTGGTCATCGATATTGTAATTAAGGGCATTCCTTTCTCTGTATCTGGGTGTCTTCAGAGTTTCTGGCAATCCTGGAAATAATGGCGGTTACGTAAATGATGTAGTATGGCAAGAACAACTGGTCCTGTAGATAATTCTCAGTAGATAACGTACGACCGTGTAACTCTTCTGAACAAACATGTTTTGGGACATCCACAAGGATTTGACATGTAGTGAGGGTGATTAGAACAGTCAAGCATGACATCAACCAACCAAAGTGGTGTGGAGAGTTTAGGGCAAAGAGAGCCAGGAGAGTTATTGCGATGCCATTTTTGGGCCCATATTCTTTAATTCATTTACTTTTAACCTGTACTGTTGGTGTTTAGCATCACTAACCTGTTATGTTATTATTTTTATGTTCACCTTTTTAAATAAACTAAAATAGAATTTTTACATGGACTCTTAAACTTGTTTAAGAATACCAAAAAGAAACTAAATCACTTCTGCATTAAGCATTTCTAAGTGGAATGTGTTCAAACAGAGAACATATTTTCTCTGTTTGAACACATTCCACTCAGATGTTCAATTTTTTTTAATGAAAACAACTTGTGACACTTTTTTTTGCAGAAAATGACATTATTATGTAAACATGTTGAGTAAGTTTGATAGATGTGCGTCCTTCGTGCATCTCCTAGCAGTTTGTAAAGAAAAAGGAAGGAAACCCAAGTACATAAATTTGATCACTGCTGGCCAACTTTCCCCAAAGTGCAAATAAGTCCACAGGGAACAAACTTATATATAACTCTATTTATTTTACTGCACATTTTCTATTTGACTGTATATGCACTCTTATAAATGTTTCCTCAAGAGCTCTTTAGTAAAGGCATGGCTCTATATAGAACCATGAACACTCACAGACCCATCCTTTCAAAACCATTCTATATAGCACTAAAAGGGTTCCACTGCATGTCAGTACTACACAGAACACTTGGCTTACATTAAAAGTATGCAATGTTTATGTGTATCATTTTGGAGATTACACATGGCTGTACTTATTGTTGCTTACTTCACAACGCTGTCATCACTCCAGGCCTTCCTTCACCCTTACATGACTCTCTATAGTTGTCGGATTCTCAGTGCAAACAACTAACACAGAGACCTGCCCGGCTATTGTTAGCTGTGATATGAGCTGTAGCATAGAACTGTGATAAAGTGACTCACACGCATCTCCACAAAATGCAAACCTCCACTTCTGATTGTACTGTAGGTTTCTCTGAAAGCTGCTACTGAATGCCCCTAAGCTGTGAACAATGTTTGTGTGACACATTTTATGCCATGCAACCCCCCACTTTATTGTTCAAGACTGCAGTTAAGTGCTACACAGAAATAGACACAACCCAGTCAGCGAATGATGCACATTGACTGACACAGCACCAACACCAAAACGATCTAACACTGACATTCCACATGTGGAAGCAGCAGCAAGCACGGAACAAAATCCCTCGGAACAAAATTATCAAGAGCTTGTTCAAAGCTTTAGATAGCATCATGAACTATACCTGGCCCGGTATGCATACAACTGACACAAGACAAAACAAAGAGACATACAGAGCGTTCTATAGAGAACACTCAACACTCAAAGGAACCTATGCACGATTAAATGGTTCTTCAGATTGACTGAGAATATACTATATGGGGTTTTAGGTGCAACCCTTTTAAAAAGGGTTCTGTGTAGCACCTTAAAGGGTTCTGCTATTGTTATGATGTCAGCTTGTAGTAATAGCAGAACCCTGTATGGTGTTATATAGAACCATTTTCAAAAGGGTTCCACATATAGCCATCTATATAGAACCATTCTCCATCTGAAGAACCCTTTAACAATGCAAAGAACCATTCAAAATGCAAAACATTCTGTAAGTGTTTATGGTTCTAAAATGAAACATTTTAGAACAAGTTGTTCTATATAGAGGATCATTTTAAACGTTTATAGAACCGTTTTCTATATCTGTATGTCTATATCCAAATCTGAAGTATAATTGTTGAGGTCAGTTAATGAAGATACCGGTTTGTTGTGTGAATATAAAACTATATGGAACCAACATACAATTATTTTTTTATTGGGCACATTATTTTATGTATTTATTTATTTATTTGTTTATTTATTTATTTATTTATTTAAAGTGCCATTGAGTTACTTTAAGTCAGAATCAGTTTTCACAATGAATACTTTCAGTCTGCCCCCTTCAGCTCAGAGTCCAGCTGAGAAAATCTGGGACTATATGAACTGGACGGTGGACCCACCTGTACCACTCGAGCCCCTTATCGTAGAACCTGTCGAAGAAGTGAGGCTCCGCCCCCACGGCTCTAACATCGGGGTGCACGCGCAGGAACTCCAGCAGCGCTCTCGTGCCCCCCTTCTTCACGCCGATGATGATGGCCTGAGGGAACTCTTTGCTGCCGAAACTGTTGGCCACCGAAAGGTTGGAGCCGTCACCAGCCCTGTCGGGGAAGCTCTGTCTCGAGCCCCAGTCAGTGATGTTTCTGTGGAGCCTCGCTCCGTCCTCCGCGGAGAGTTTGTTTCTGAAAGTTTGCCGCTCGTACAGCGGACTCGGCGCCAGGTCGCAGCAGCCGGTCAGACAGTAGAAGACGTAGGTGAGGAGAACCAACATGGTGAAGAAGACGGACACCTTGGACTGAGCTTTCAGGTGTCCGAAGTTGAAACCTGTCGCCCAACATCCCATGGGTAGCTTTCCTTCTCACAGGGCGAACTGTCAGGAATCATGCCGCAGGGAATGTCGAGGAGAACAGGAAAACAAGCCCGTTAGCGTGAAAACAACCGTCAACACGCCGCGTCACTCATCTCTCTTCTTCATCTTAAGTCTCTTCCGTCACGCAGGACCGCTGCGGTTCCTTGTAACCAGACAGACGGGTTCTCAGCGTGCCTGACTGACGGTCTTCACAGCGCGGCTCTGCCTGCAGCTTGTGGCGCGTGTGAGTTCTTCCAGTGGCCAAGGTGACCATTCACGCGAGCCCCGCCCGTTTGCTGCTCCGCCACGCCCAGTTCAGAGAATCCCCGCCCCCCACATTTGTCGTTTGTAAGGACACAAACAACTAACAGCAGCTTTATCCTCCGAGGCTCGCTACTGTGGACATACTACCTATAGAGAGTGGCCTGACCTGAGACCCTCAGGTAAACATCTTAACACACTGACTACCATGGTAGTGGGGGAAAAAGTGGACCTGACTACCCAGGGCCCGAGTAGGAGGAACAGTACGTTCCTCGTGTAAAGTACTTTGAGAGTGTACAGAAGAATTTGCTGCTACGGCTCCAACTGCTGACTACTGTAAAAGTAAAACCTAGAAAACAAGTAAAAGTAAAGGATTACTAAAGGTGATTTTATTTATTTATTTATTTATTTATGACCAATCCAGTCTATCAGATATAAACAGAGTGGTTTGATGTGCATACACGTCTTGGCTTACAGTTGTAGAGGTTCCTAATGGTTTCCTACAATAATCCGTCTTCCCATGTGAAGGTGGAAGTGGAGTGACACCACGCCTGTTGTTCATGTGGCATGTTCATTGATTGTCTCCACCAAAACAAAAGCAGGGCTCATCATTGAAGATGACCCGATGCCATTCTGAGTCACTCCATGACAGTCTGCCACGTGGTGTTAATTGGTAGTAGTACTGGCACTAACAGAATGATTCATGGAGGGCATCACTGCTGTCTAAATGTGGGCAATCGTGGCTTTTGGGTCAGTCAGGTACAGCGATAAGGCTTGTCCTTACATATGACACATGTGGGGCTGAGCATAACTCTTGAACCATTCACAAGTCTCACAAAGTCAAACCCTCCCACCAAGTTTCATTCCTGTCGGTTGATTCCTTCTGGGTGCAGCTATTTGCAACTATTCTTTTGTTGATAAGTGTATAATCTTTTGGGACTACTTGCCTCATATGTATCTCTCCACCATGAATGTCTTTAAAAATGCCTTTTAGACCCGAACCTTCTCAAGCGTATCGTTAAAACAATGTTTCAGGCATCCGGCAGTCTATCCATAAACACTTCATGTAATAACTTCCTGTAAACATTTGGAAGCTCCAGCTATTGGAAACTTGACAGCTAAGAGGACATGGGGTTCCCGTCACCACCAATGTCACCAGTGTAAGTTTCTCTAGAATTAAGCATATTGCACCAAACCACTATGAACTAAAGGGGATTCCCTTACAGTACTGGGACGGTAGCGGAACTGTTTTTCCCTTTAGGGGATTTCACAAGCCAAAGCTAGAAGTGTGCCCAAGCTAAAGGCAGAAAGGATGCTGGCACAAGCATGAAACATGAAATGAAACACACTAAAAAGGGAAAAAGTGACTAAACATCATTAAAATATAATCCTCTTCTTGAGTTTGACAATCCCAGCATAGAAAAAAATCACATCATAATTTATTTAAGGGAACCCTGACAGGCAAGACACACATGCCCCAATAAGGTGTATATATGCAATACCAATATTTTGTCTTGTATAATCAAGCAAAGAACTTTATCTGTTAATAGAAACAGACAACATCCTCAGACTAGCAGCCATTTAGCTGCTGCTTTAAGTCATTGGTCTCTCTCTTTTATCCACTTAGTGAAGAACACTGAAACAATATCTTGTTTAACTCATTTAGTCTTACCAGCTTTCCTGATACATCTAATGATTAAAGGTTATTAATACTCTAATTTGTTACTTACAAATGAATTGGGTTTAACCTAAAAAAGGTCTTTGCATTATTTTTTAATCAAAGTTATATTTTGAGTTTGGATTGAACTTATTAATTGGTTGTAACAAATTGAAGTCATTTTGTTAGTATTTTTCTAATATTAAGTTTTAAAACATTTAAGATCAATAATTCTGTTTATGCTCATGTTTGTTTTTCCCGTTCCTGTTTGATTGGATGTACTGGACTAAAAAGGCAGTTTGGTCAGACCTGTGGGGTGGGGGAGTAAAAGCTTATGTGCTCATTTTAAGGGGGTGTATTTTGGCATAACGCTCTATTCAGATAAAATAGATATGTCTTCATGTAAGAAACCTGAGTCCCCTAGCCATTGTTTAAAAAAAGACTAATGCTAATAATGAATTATTAATAGTGATAATAGTGAATTATTACTTTATATATTCTTATACATAATGAGACTTTCGGTAATGTCAGTTTGTCACAGAACACATTCTCTCTTTGTCTTAAATTTTGAAGTAAGAAACTTATCAGGGACTAAGGGGTTACTGTGGATTGATAAGTACAGTGCACTATTTGATAACTTGCTCAAGATATTGTATATTAACCTGAGGATTCCTTCTTATTGTCTCAGTTCAGGAGTTATTATTACATTTAATCACTGCATTGGTAAATACGGTGATTTTTAACTGTAAGCCCTTCAGTTTCTTGCAGTGTCTGCTCGGGGTAGCTGCTATGTCACTGAATAACAGTGGAAGTGAAATGTTATCTAAGGTATTTTTATGATTGGTTCATTGCTGCTACTTTCCTTGTCTGTGTAAAGGGGTTGCCCTGTGTCACACATTCTTTCACACACACACTGACCAGTTCTTACAGAGACACCTGTCGCTGAGAGGCCACACACTCAGCGGGAGTAGACTCCGAACCGTCTCCGAAACTTGCTCTCTCTCTCTCTCTCTCTCTCTCTCTCTCTCTCTCTCTCTCACATGCAGTGCCTTCTTCTCTCTAATTAAGGCTATAATACAGGTGTCATTACAGCCCAGACTAGGTGGTGCCTGAGTCCAGACTAAAAACAACACTCTCTGGCTGTGCTTGAACACTGTGGTGTACATTCGATGTGCCTTGTGTGTATCTGTGTGGAAATTCCTATTAATAAGACAAGGTGTTTCATTAGGTTTGTGGTCCACAATCAGAAACAAGTTTGGATTCCAGTGTCACTGTTGTTATTATAATATTCAATAATACATTATACAGTGCATATACAATTATTCTAAGAAGACACCAAATAACCAAACATGGCTTTGATCTTATATTCCCCTGTAAAACCTAATTGCACAAAGAATTTAGTTAACACAACTTCTACATACAACATACGTTTAAAGTCTGTGCGCTGGAAACTTCAAACTAACTCCAATATGAATTGTTGAGATAATAGCTCGGTTGGTTTAGGTTAGATCACTTTGTTAAGATAACAGCATTTGAAATGTTTTATATTAAGTGTTTGTTTTAATACAAGTGCAATCAGGCCCGTGGTGGGTTGGTTTTAAAGACTGTTCAGGATTTAGTATGGCTGGATTGTTTTTTCCATTTCTACCTACATATACACACTTGTAATGGATGTCAGATTGTATACTTCATGTACTAATCCCAGTTTAGCCTACTCAGAATGACCCACGTCAAGTGATTGTTGCCAGGGGCATTAAATAGTCTTGACGCCTATAAGAAGTTAGGAGGGTTAAGAGTAGGGTGTTTTTGTGATGTCAAGATGATCAATGCATTTAGCAATATATATATACTTGTTCAGACTACAGACATTTAGCTTCGCCCATTAACATTAAAGTTACAAGCATTGTGTCAGCTTGTTCAAGAGAGGTTGGAAAATGGCCATGTGCCAAATAATGGTCAAATAATTGTATTATTTTGGGACACAATTAGACAAGTGGCGGTAGTGGTGGTGGTGTTGTAGTACATGAAAACTGTAGTACATTGACTTGCCAAAAGTCCTTCTTGCCTGATGAAATGCAGCATCTTGACATGGCATTGATTCCAAAAGTAGAGGGATTTTGGTGCAGGGTCTCAAGTTTGAAGGGGCCTCTCCACTACATCCCATAATGATTGGGCTCATGTTGGGTGAACGTGCAGGCTACACTATTCAAAACCCTCTGGGATGTTCCTCAAACTGGTTGGGGACAACTCAGGCCTGGTGGCGTGGGGCATTATCCTACTGGACCATCCCATCATTGTGGGGGTACATGAAGTTCCTGAAGGGCTGCATATGCTGGCCAAGCAGTGACCGGTCACTGGTCAGTAACATGTGTCGATGGATCCAACCCATGCCATGAGAACACACCCCACACTAGTATGGAACCACCACCATCGTGCACAGTGCCTTGTTGACAGCTGGGGTCTATGACATCATGGGGTCTGCCCCACATACAAAAGTTACCATCAGTCTGAAACAACTGATACCGCGACTCATCAGACCACACCACATGTCGGCTGTCCTCTACGGTCTTGAAGTACTGTGTTCAGTGTCTTGGTGTTAACAGAGGCACTCTGATGTGTCTTCTGCTCCAACATCCCATGGGAACTAAAGAACGCTGCACTGACCTGTTAGATATGCGCGGTGGTCTTCCTGCATTGAATGTGGATGTGATTTTGGTCGCTTGTCTGTTCGCACAGACAGTTCTCGCCAGACGCTGTTGGTGAAGATCATTAAGCACCTGTCCACTGTGGGTGGTAATGTTTTCTATGATGTATTCCCAGTACACATGTGACACTGAATCAAGGAATGCATGGCTTCAAAAATGGACTATCCCATCTCTCCCATATCCTATCCCATCTGGCACCCATTATTGTGCCTTATTCAAACTTCAATACCTCACATCACCTTCCCCCCAGCACACTGTCCAGCGTTCAGCCTCACTCACAAGAAAAACACAGGTGTAGGTGCTCTGAGGTAACAATACTACCCCTTTGAATGCCCCTTTTTTTGTTATGTGTGCCCTTTAACTTTACTCTTGGAATTGTAACACAAAGAGTTGCCTATCCCAAGCAAACTGTAAGAACATAAGAAGGAGCCACTTAGGGAAAAAATTATACAAAACTTAACACAAAATATTATCTCACAATGAAGTTAGCGCAATTAGAGGTGTGGCAACAGTTTACTTGGTTATACATAAATCTAAATCAAGTGTCATCATTGTGGTAAATCAAAAGTTTAGACACATCCAGCAAAAGGGATGGTTTTGGTTATCTTTAAAAACCTCTACAGGCGTATTAATAATAGTCTAATACTCTAATATGTTGTTGCACAGTTTTTTGCATATTTTTAAAGCTGTAGTTACTCTTTCAATTATTGAATATTCATGATGGACAGACTAATAGAAAAGAAAGCAGTTTTGTCCTCCTGTAAAGTTCCATCCTGGGGAGTTTTAAGGTGACTATATAATTCCATGAGTGCTATTTTATAGTTTAATGTCTTCACTAAAGCTAAGCTCAAAATAAGAAACCCTTCTAAGAATAGCTGTGTCTAAACTTTTGACTAGTAGTGTAAGTATGCATAACTTGCATGCCATGTGGTTCTCATATATGTATGCATGTATGCTGTTGTTTTACTGAGGTGATGGTATAGAGTAGTCTTGAGTCTTTCCGCAAGGGTTTACAACCATAACAATAAAACCACCTCAATCTATCTACACTCTTTATCCATTTTATCAGATCCGCTTACCACATAGGTGCACCTTGTAGTTCTACAATTACAGACTGTAGTTCATCTGATTCTCAGCTGAAAAAAGGTAATGGGGGGTCCATTACCTTTTTTTTAAGAGCAGTTGGAAAATAGTCATGTGCAAATACATTATGATTTGAGATTAATTATTAAACTGCATAGTGAAAAAGGACATACCAAAAGTCCTGGGGGAAAAACTAGCATCCTTCTATGGCTGGTGTCTGATCCATGAAACCAGCACACACTAACACACCACCACCATGTCACATAATACCTGCTCTGTGGTGGTCCTGTGGGGGTCCTGACATGGAAACAACTGGGTAAAATGCATGAGAAGTTTAGGGCTGGGGTGGGATATTGAGTTTTAAGGTATGTTGATATACATCAGACGATATAAAGTATTTGATACTGACATAGTTTCATGCTGTGTTGAGATACATGACCTGTTTCTTCTGCAAAGCCATACCAGTGCATCCCTCTTCTTTGATGTTCCCCCACCTCTCCATGGGTGCACAAACCAGCAGCCCCTTTAAAAATCATACTACAGAAGAAAATTTGATCTATCCTACAGGATCTTATCAACCTCGACAGAGTAGTTTAGGCTTTTAAACCAAAGATAATGTTGTATGTTATGTCTTAAGAGATAAAAAGAAATAGGCTAAACATTCACAGCTGAGACGCAATCGTGCAATCAAAATAATGCTAGAAATGTAAATTACAGCCGCTGTTACTGGTGTGGAAAACGTCAATAAAAACGTGTGATAAACTGGAGATTAAGAATATTGTGACTGCACAGGCTGCTGTGCATCAGAGCACCGTCGCTTCCCACTTTCAGTTTTTATTTCCATACATGTTTTAGCTGTTGCTAGATACTATGTTAGACATGCTAAACGTTAGGCACGTTTATTGCTTTTAATATACACATTCAGCTCTGACTCCTCAATATTACCCACCACCATCACTGTACAATAACTGTAATAAGAGAAGAAGGTGGAGAGGTGGTGGTGGTGGGCCTTATGTAAAGAGCCGCAATGTGAACTTTGTCACTAAACATTCATACTTGGGACAATGGGTTGTAAAGCACTGGATTCTCACATTCTCACATGGAAAGCACAAGCACCATGCTTGCACTCGTAAAACTTAACCTAAACAAGACCAGTTCTATACAGGATGTGTGGGACAGTCTCCAAAGGGATGCAGACAACTTTGCAGAACATTGAGATAACACTGCAGGGACCATAATGGCAATACTGATGACACAAACAAACATACTGAGGAGACAAGCAGAAGAAAAATAAATTGATAGGAAGGCTGCCACGCTGCAATACATGGGAGACATGTCCATGGACAAACATTGTCAAACAACTGTACATATAGTTTCTGGCAGAGTTTGGTGCTTATTGATTGAGAAATGAAAAACCGAAGCGCATGAGGTTTATACTCACCCTGTGTGCACAAACCTAGTGGCCCCTTCACAGATTCATACTACAGAAGGAAATTTAATAATTTAGGAATTTCCTTATCCTAAGGAAGGATAAGGATAATTAAGTCATGACCTGTAAAATGAATTAATTAGCTGTGAAGTGGATAATTACCGGTTGCACCTAAATGTTTTTATATTCATTGTGCTTGTTTTACCCAAGTTAAGAATGATATATTCTGGGGGAGGGGCTAATGGAATATAGCATTGTGCAACATGGATAAGGGGGCACTTTTGCCTAGACGGCCAGGCTAAGAGTACTGAATGAGACATCTTTGTGACTTTGCAGTCATTTATCTGTTTATCTCTGTATATAGAGTTTTGTTTATGTCGTTTTGTTTTTCGTTTAGTGTACGTGCCTGTAAATAACTGTCTGTCTCGTGTGAATAAAAAGGTGAAGGGAAAACATCTCCAGTTTTTGTCCTGGCCAACTTTTTCCACACCCTAAGGCCTCTTGCCCGACACTACCCATAGTGTGTGACACACCACTCCTGCACCCTGCAGGGGCTGTGGGCCACGCACTATTACAAATGGTATCCTATACTTATCCTATAGCATGTAGGTAAAAAGGTTTTTTGCTCTTTTGTAGAGTAAGTTGAGATTATCCTATGTACATATTTCAGCAGTTTATAGGTAAAAAGGTTGAAGTGACAGGTTAATGGAGTTACTTAACAGTGCTTTCTTATGTTCATTTGCAATTACAGGTTACAGTTTACATTTACAGTTGTCTTATATTCTTTTGATAGTAATACAGTTTTTTTTATTAATAAGAAGACAGTTATGTTAACTAACATGCACTGCATTTCTCAATAAATTCTAAATAGGGTGCAGGTACACAGAAGTACAGGTAGAGTGTGAAACAAGTACAGAAAATACAACAAAACTATAAATATATATATACATATATATATATATATATATATATATATATATATATATATATATATATATATATATATATTAAATATATATATATATATATATATATATATAATATGAATGGGAACTGGATCCCACTGGTGTCTGGCAGTGATGGAAATATTGAACAGTGTTTTAATTCCTTGAACGTTTTAGAAATCTTACTAAAAGTAACAAAGGCACCATATTTTCAGGATCTGAAATGTGTGCCACCATCTTGGATTTATGAGAATAAAGTAGGAAAAAAAAACCAGAAACTAAAAAACAAGCCTAATTTTATTGAAATATAAGTAAAAGTAAACAAATTCAGTTAATTGTCTCAGTGCATGTAGAATATAGTCCCAGGCTGTTTTACACTTTCACTGGTTGGTAAAGTTGTAAGTATTTCAGAAGTGTTCTCTTGAACTGTGTTCTGAATACTGCCTTTTCATAGTGGCATGGAATGATTCCAGATACTCCATCAGTGTTCTGAAGATATATTCCGAATACATTCCGAAAATCATTATCTCCCATCCCTGTGCAGCATACTGCAAGCACGAGCTAAAAGAGCCTGCTATTGTTTGGTGAAGGAGGGAGAGTCATTTCGATAAGGACCACTGCTTAATGCATTTCCGTGTGCGTGTCTACTCAACATTCCGTCAGGCATTTTCAAAGTGAGCCGCTACCGACCCTAGATTGGTCAGACCGAAGCTCATTTGTGCCCTCTATTCTATCTCTCTGAAAGGCAAAGAGTGGCTTCCATTGATGGCATATTGAAAGCCTGCTTTCACAAGCATACAAATGAAATTGACTCCATGTGATCAGCCTCTTTAGTGTACTCAAAGAAAGATCTGTTTTTATTTTGATGTATTTCATAGGACCACCGTGGGTAATCCAAGGAGTTAGGAGAAGTCCTGGTGGGCCGACTTACAGGGAAACTACAACTGTTACACTCAGTTGTATATCTGTTGTTGTTTAGGGGTTAAACCACCGACCACCACTCCACAGGCTTGGTTGGCTAACTGTAATTGACACGTATGCAGTGGATAGAAATTAAAAGTTAGCTTAATATCCGTTCCACCTTAAATGTACTGTATAACCGTTACAATGAAGTGCCTTGGTGAGTACTCGTGTGCAACTGCAGAACAATTTAAGGCCTCAGTCTATTCAGCCTAACTATTCTACTAGTCTATTCTAACGATTATTGCATTTGCTTTATGCCTTCTGTTTATCAGTTTTTGAATTTGAAGCTCCAGGTATATCTTTAAAAGTATATCTGCCCCTTAAAGTGTATCATTTTAATATAACAAAACATATAATTGTTCTTTCTGGGCTAAATCTTCATCCTCCATCATGAAAGGCAAGTAAAGCCTTCTCCTAGATCAGCAGACAAGGACAATGTTTCGCATCACCTGTAGTAATGGGTGTGAAATCCCTAATCACCTTCACCCAGATGTGGTGGGATTGTTCCAACAGCTGGAGAGGCGTTACATTTATCTTAATTATGCAGCCATGCAGGCACATGCCCACACATACTCAGACTTCAATCTGACCCGACAATCAGAGCAGGCCTTATGTGGGAGGTTCTGATGTGGGAGAACTGAGAACCTAAGTTCTCAAACTGTTCAAAAGTGTCAACAAGAAAACTTTCTTAAAGTGCCTTTCTGTAAAATAGCATGAAGATGAGAACAAGTCCTTCATTAGTATGTAAAGACTAAAGCTGTCATTTGGATACATAAAAGTAGCTTTTGCCTTTTATTTATTTTATTTTTTCACCCCTGACATTTTGTGTGGGTTCACAGTTTACTACACACCTGACCCCACCCCACCCACCCCATATCACTCTAAGGCTTTTTTGTTGCTGTGTTACTGATTTTAAGTAAAAACTTCAAAACCATTCACTAAGCAGTCTAGGCTGATACTTCAGTGTGAGTGGGTGAAGCTAAACAGCTGTGGGCTAAATTGGCAGATGCATGTGTAAATGCCTTGTCTTTTGTAACATTGGGAGAAATGCACATAAATGGAAAACTAGACTGAAAAGGCTGCTTTGAATTTACTTGAGACAGTTGTGAATGCTGGTTCCATATTAATTCAACATACTACATCGAGTATTGTGTTGATGTCACGTATTTTATTCATGTGGAACCAATGCACATATTTGACATCACAGAATCAAGCAGAGGTGTAGCGAAAGGGTAGACCTTGGCTACCCCCAGCTATGCAAATCATGACAGTCAGACTGGAACACAGGAAGTTGGGGGTGCTGGAATTTTCAGCAGTATAGATGTGACCTAAATGAGACAGGAAACTATCTATCTATTTATCGTGTCAGTCTGTCTATCTTTCTTTTTTTTATTTTCTATATACATATTGTATATCACAGCCTTGTATTTGACATTTTTGAAAAATGTCTGATTTTCTTTTACATACTATATAAATTTCATGATAAATGGGCCCATAAAGTTCCTGGATCCCACCCATCCATCCTGCTCCAGGTCCACGGACCTGTTGCCCTATATTATATAAACATCATAAACAGTGCCCGGTCATTAGGTTCCATCACCATTTAAGACTGCCAGGGTGGTTTCCATCCTAAAGATACCCATGCTGGACAGCTCAGTCATCAGCAGCTAGATTCAAGATTCAGGAGTTTGTCACATGCACAGAGAGACATGCAGTTGCACTGTACAATTATATTCTTACTCTGTACTGGCTCCCGGACTCCAAGTACTAACAATTACAATATTCAACATTATACTATAAATACTACATACTTAATAGGAAAGAAAAACCTAGAGGGAAGACAAATGAATATGTATATAAATTAGGAAAATGTGCAATATTTGCTATATTAGACAGAAAAGTACAAGAGCAGAACGTTTGTACAGTATGCGATTAAAATATCCCTATTAAGTATACATGTATTATGCACAAAGTGTACATTTGCAGCATCAAGATAATAATACAGGTCTTTTATAGAAGTGATACACTGAATCACCACAAGGTGCAGTCTGAGCAGTCTGTAATACTCTAGTGGACATCTCGTAGGAGACAGGACTGAGTATGGACTACTCAGAACAGGTCAGTTGCTTATGGCAGAGGAGGTAAGCGAGGTGGAACATTGGTTGGAGGAAGTGAGGTGTTCAGAGCTCTGATGGCCTGGGGGTTAAAACTGTTCCATAGTTTGGTGCTCCTGTACCGTCTGCCAGATAGGAGCAGTGTAAAGAGGATGTCTTGTGGGGGAGTTTTGTCCTTGATGATCTTGTGGGCCCTCCTGAGGATTCTGGAGTGGTAAATGTCCTTTAGTGGTGGAAGGGCCGTTTCTATGATTGACTAACTGTCTTGACCACCCATAGCAGACCCTTGTGGAGCAGTTTCCAAACCAGACTGATTGAGCTGGCGAGAATGCTTTCAGTTATGCTCCTGTAAAGAATTCTGACTGGCATGCAGTCATTGTTGTGCCTTTTTGACCTGTTGTGTGATCAGGTGAGATCTTAACTGATGCTGACACCAATACCAGTATCAGTAGCTGTACAGTATCAGTACTGTAACAGTATCACTTCTTTCCTACCCCTTAAAAATTCTAAAAAAAAGTTTACTCTATAATCACTTGTCTCTCTTTTTCTTACCTAGAGCCAGCTCCAGCCCATTTAACAGAAACTGCCCTCATACCAGTGACTGAGCGACTGTAGGCAGCAAGATCAGCCAAACTATCGTCTGGTTTTAAAACTTCTTGACCACTCCACAGCCTTCTACAGGGTTAACCACGCAATCCTCCGGTCTGTCCTCAGTAACCTTGAATCGTTGGCTGTGCATGGCAAAGATCTGAATGAGCTCTCACCAGGTAACATGGAAAGACTCCACACCCTCTAAATGTAGGCTCTCATTGGTGTCCCTCAAGGCTCCGTGCTGGGTCGTCTTCTATTTTCATGTTACACCCATTTTCCCGATGGTGTAATTACCTCTCATGGCTTCCCTTTCCACATTTATCTTTCAGTTGCACGACTGATACTCAGGTTGCAGTCTCAGCTCAGCATGTTTGACGTCGTGGATGACAGCTCACCACCTGAAGCTCAGTCCTAGCAAGAGTGAGCTACTGTACATCCCTGGAACTACAGGTCCTCACCATGATCTTGCTATCTCATTCGAGAGCTCCTTGATCAATCTGTCTATGCAAGAAGCCTGGGTGTGCCTCTGGATGATCAGTTAATGGTTCTCAGCCCATTCTGCTAACCTGACAGATTTCTCCTCTATGACATCTGTAGCATCTGGCAGATTTGACCCTTTCTCATTTAGGCCACTTAGGTACTCAGTCTGTTCAGGTCTGAAGTACTGCAGCTCACATCTTGGCTGGTCTTCTTCTGCAGGCCATCAGTAGGCCCTTGCACCTGCTCCAGAGTGCAGCAGTATCGTTTGTCTTCAATGTTCCAAAGTTCTCTCATGTCACTCCACTGCTGCACCCTCTTTACTAGTTTCCTGTAACAGTTTAAAAACTGTGATACGTACAAAGCCAAGAATAACCCAGCTTCGCCCTACCTCATGGCAATGGTCAAAAGTCTGTACCCTGAGCTCCTCTGTACAGCTCCACTTGACACTCTGTCCTTCAGGATGCATGGAAAACTGAAGATCCATCTGTTTGTGAACCACTTCAGTGAGCACTAATGTAAGTACTGATTAAAATGCATTGCTGAGTTTAACTCTTTATCTTCTTTCTCAGTAACTGGGTAGGTATTTCACATATGCTGTTTTACTCTTTCATTTTCTTTCTAGGTATCAGCACTGGCCCTTGTTCTGGCATTGTTTGAGCTCAAAGGTAGTTTGAAATGTATAATGTTTGTACTAGCTAGGATACACTCACTGCCAGAGCACAAAGCACTTTTGTAAGTCGCTCTGGATAAGAGCATATGCTAAATGCTGTGAATGTAAATGAATGACAAGTACATTACATCCGTTCAGTTGTGTGTGTCAGTTCAGTTTCAGCAGTAATGGTATTGGTGTACTATGTTATTTAAATGGCAGACACATTTAAAGTATAGAGTAAAAACAAAGCATCACTTTTTCATTTTTTAATATAGTGACATCATTTAGCTTTATTACTGAAAGTGACAAAGTGGTGCTGTGGGTGTGCCCACTGAACAAGGTAAAGGTGGGATAACAAAGTATGCAGGATAACAAATGAACAACAGCCTGTAATTGTAAAACTGCTGTGCATGGTAGGAAGTTTGATCCCTGTACACAGGTGGATGGATGAATGGATGGATAGATAGACGACTTCAACTTATGTCTTTAATTAAAATCTATCATAGTGAAACACAAATAAGTTATGATGTTTCAGTGTGTTTGTTTGGAATGGTAAGGATCTATGAAAATCCACACTTCTACAAAGTTGTTTATCTGGCCCTGTGTGCCATGTTAGCACACGAGGGTAGCGGTGAACAGTGGCAAAGCCAGCCTCTCAAAAGAGCAGTGTATGGAAGCCTTGTGGTTAGCTCTAAGTATAGAGGGAGACATACTGCATTGTAGAGAATGGGTGTAGCAGAGAGTGAAAGAGAAAGAGTTTTTTTGCAGGCATGTTTGCATACATCGAATCTCTAAAATGGTGCCACAAAAAAAAAAAAAAAAACAGAAATGCTTATCAGTGTGTACACATCACAGATGACACTAGATGGTGGCTACATTCTTTCAGGCAGGTGATGGCAGGATGCCACGCAGATGTTCAGCATTCTATCTAATCTCTTTACACTTCCTGAACTCCAAGAAATATACTGCCAAGAAATATAGTCATCTTGTGCATTATTGGTGTTTTTCTTTCATTTGATTTAATGTAACTTTTCCACAGTTTATTGAGCAGAATGAATAGATAGCTGAGTCTATTATGATGACTAAATGTTAGTAGTTCTAACACTAAGTAACTACATGCAATTTTGATCCTGCCTTCTATGTGTATATTCCAACATATTCAAATTCATCACAAACTTTGTTTCTGTGACCAGGAGAATCAAAGTTATGTATATTATGTGCTTAGTAATGTGTATGAAATGAACACAGTGCATAAAATATATTCTAATCTAATACATATTTTCAGATATATCTTTATGAACTGACAAATTTCCTATCAGCTTTTACTTCAGTGAATTCTCAAGACTACAAAATAAAATTCTGCCATCTAAGGGAGCAGGATTTCCCTAAAGAGTTTTCTTGCTGTGCTCGCATGTAAAATGAGGTGGCCATGTCTTGATTTGACATGCTGAAATATATTTTGTAGGCCTCACACATCTTAGCAGATGCTTTCATAGGGCACTTCTTCACTCTGGTCTTGATGAGTTGGCTGTAGCAAAAAAAAAAAACCTGCCAGATGTAGCCCAAAGAAAAAAAAAAAACCTACTGCATCTGCCAGATGCAGTGACCTCTTGGTGCAAACTTAATGTAGATCTGAATCCACTATTCGCTTACTCGGCTGGATTATATACTGAAATGGTTGTTTTACTGCGCCTGTGTTTATACTGTACATGTATTTATAGAACTCTCTCAAAAACTCTTGAAAATTCCAGACGGCTCTATAAACTTCCTGAGAGTTCTCACCGTTCCAGAAGCTACTTGAAGTTTACACAGCACTCAGTGTATTGCAATTATTCTATTAAATGGACTTTTCAATGCATCGTTGTCGTGACCACAAAAGCAAAGTTTATGGGGACCAGTATACAATTTCTTTATATTTTAGGCTCAAGGAATTAAGAAAACACGCTTAGCATCCGGGAACAAGAAGAAAAATTACAATTTGTAACATAGTGTTTGCACTTATTAGGATTGTCATTGCTGCCACTTTTCTCTACAGTTTATATATTAACAAAGAATATATGCATTCATAGTATAGTAGAATGCATGAGAGCATGTCTTTCTCCGTATGTGTCATGATAAAAACACTGAATACACTGAAATAGATAATGTCTAAACTATCAAATAGGCATTTGTATTACTTTCTGAATGTCTCTCCATGACTTTGTTGCTATGAGATCACAATCTGTATGCAGGTATAGTACTGTGCAAAACACAGGTTAAAAAATTACACAGAAGCCTCAATAACAGACAGGATATTAGCCTTTCAGCATTTAATGTGTTCACCTTTAGCTTTATTTTAGCTTCTATTATTTTCAAGAGACTTTTCAGGAGAAATTCTTAGAAGTTGGTTGCCTGTTTTGCGTCTCACAATCCAAATATTCCCAAACCTTTAGTGACATTCATTGAGGTCTGAACTCTGGGGTGGACAGTCTACTGTACTTCTGTTTTTCAATCTATTTTCCTTCCTCAATCAGGGCTTCTTGACAGCTGCACATGCTAAGAGTTGTTTATCTGATGGAGACAGTTTTGGTGGTCTACCAGCTCCTGTGCAGATGTTGGAGGTCTCTGTTTAATCTTTTTTTTTTAACTCCTTTTTTAATGCTATAGTTACATTTATATAAAATCTGACATTTGACCTAATTCTGACCCAGTTAAAGTAGTGCCCTAGGCTCTTTTATCGTGGTAACATCTTTACCCAGTTGTGTAGCCTCAGTGGCTTTATGGTCTTATGCTTGAGCATCCACACTGTTTTGCAGATAAATAAGCTCTATGCACTCAAATGCTCCACGCTCTGAACTATTAGCAGGTGCATCAGAAACAGAAACACTGGAAGCAACTTCAGTTCTGTGTGTACAACCCCAATCTTATCAAGTCAACAGAAGCCACTAGTGAATAATTCACTACTTTCAGTAGCAAACAGCTTTAGAAACTTCTGGCTTTTTACCAAACCACAGTGAGAACCAAACGCCATGTTTTCTTTGCAGACAGTAAATCATTTATGGTAGCCCTACATAATATTGGACAAATGTGTTACATTAAAGAATCCCGAATTACTCTCATGTACACATGTACACCACTCATTAATAATCTCTCTATTTTACTTTGTAATCACAGCTTTAAGACATATTATGTAAAAAGTCATTTATTATTATTATTATTATTATTTAAAAGTACATTTTTTAGCAATGTACTTCAGTTTCTGCCCATTCTTTTTGGTTAGTCATCTTCAGTGTCACAAGGGACTCCCCAAAAACGTCCATACATTTTCACTGGGATTCAATATTCATGGTTGTGTTTACATTTTGGTGGTTGTCTAGTTGATGTTCATTGTCTGCCCAATCTAGGCAGATGAGAGTACCTTCGCCTTTAATAATTTGCAATAATTTCATGTCACTACCAAAATGCAGAGTTTTAGTCAATAGACAGAACCTTATTTTAACCACACCTCTGCATTATAAGGCAGGATGCAGGAATTGCATCTCAGTTCCGCATGGCCACATGGTATGCAGTTAGATCCTAATGTTTTGAAGTGTGTCCCAACATCTGCAAATTCATATAGAACATTAAGAATTGTTGCTACAGAAGCTCATATTTTCTGTACTTAAGTGAACATTTTAATAAAAAATGTAATAAAATTAAAAACATAGTGTTTTAATAAAAATATTTAATATGTGTACAGCAGTTTAAAACAGTATTTGCTAGTCATGTGCCTGGTAAAAAAAAACTGCTCATATTTTTCATAAAATTGTCACTACTGAACCACTAGTAGCAATTTTAGTAGTTTTAGTAGTGGCAACATCGAATATTCAGTTATTTTAGTAAAATCTTAACTCCAATGTAAGTCAAGGCAAAAAGTCCATTTAGTCCAAAAAATGACAAAAATGGAGATGTGTGTTTTCCTTTGGACAGCAAAGATATACAAAATAAACATAATATTTCTCATTGTAATACTGTATCTCAAATTCATTACAACCTTTACCATAATTGGGTTTGTGTTATGCATACCACTCTACCTATCGGTAACCATCAATCTTGCCCAGACTTATGTGCACAAGCCTAATTTCCATGTTCAAGTGACAAATCTGGTCTTCATTCATCAGTGTCAGCCGTTGTACATCCAAATACGTCAACTCACATTGAATTCACACTGAAAGCCTGTTCTGGCAGCTTGAATCAAAGTCACATCATTATAATGACTCAGGGTTAATTAGTAGAGACGAGTGATAAATAGGAATGAAGCTACTCTATAGATTACCTAGAGTATTTAAAATTCACTACTTAATCATTAATACCCATGCTGTCTCTGTGTGGATCCACTGTGGAGAACTGCATATGTATTGAATTTGGTTTCAGGTTGATCTTTAAAAAGGGAAGTAGAAGGAGTTAGGAGTATTGAGTGCACCATGGTACAGTCATGGTGAATATGATTGGTGGAATATTTGGCCAAGACAAAACAAAGGCAAAAGTAGAATAATGTGGTTATGAGTTGAATATCATCAAAGCCATGCTTTTTGATGTGTAGCCCTATTTTCACAGTTCTGAACTACAACCAAGCACAGACAGGAAAACCCAAAAGATATATAAAGGCTTAGTTTAGTTTGCCACCTAGTGGAACAAAATGTAACTACAGAATAATTCACAACAAATACAAATGATATTTTATACTGTTTTATAATGCTTTATTATGCAGGGGTTTGGCTAAAGTTAGTTGCTTAACTAAACCTAACTAAACCTAACTAGCTTAACTAAAACTTTCCATTATAAATATTTTAACTTCACTTCACTAAACAGAACAAAAACAGATTAATGACTCATTATTACTTTTACATCTGGATAAAGAAATGATGATTATGTATATATATATATATATATGAGTATATTCATATAGTTGAATATGATATACATTATATATAATATATATATATAGATTGATACTAGAGAGATCCTGAGAGAGAGAGAGAGAGAGAGAGAGAGAGAGAGAGGGAGAGAGAGAGAGAGAGAGAGAGGGAGAGAGAGAGAGAGCAATTTTGTGTGACTAAATTGTGGGCCTGCAGTTAATTTTAAACAATTTTTAATATATATATATATATATACCTTCCTACCTATAGAGAATCTTAAACCATTCTTTTACAACCCTTCGAAGTCTGTAGATGTTTACTTTGTTGGCATAGTAAAAAGGTTGACACGACCAGATATTTCCTGTTCCTGTTCCTTTTCCCAGCAAATCAACCACAGTTTTAACCACTAGTTTTATTATTAGTGTTTAGGGTATTACTTCTCATGTGTGCAGTCTGGTTGGTCACGATCGATTTATTTATTTTTATGTACTGAGACTTTTTTTTTGAAGTTCTTCAGATAACAAAAATGCTTTTCCATATATACCTATTATCAGATTCTTTTATCTTCCCTGCCATGAAGAATGGCAAAGCTTTTTTCTGTGCATTTTTTCATACTCAGGAAGTAAATATCAGGTAAACAGGAAGCCAAGAAAAAGACAGGGTTTTTATCTTAAAGCTAAATTACACGTGAATACAAAACGCAGAGGAAATGAACAGAATAAAGTTCAAAGCTGTCTGGCTTCATCAGAGCTAGGAGCTAACTCCACAAGTCAAGCTGAAATAAAGTACAGCCTGGGTAAGACCTGTTCTCACACACTGGGAGAACGCATGTGGTTGAAAGCGGAAACAAACTATGGGAGAGTGGGGGGGTGCCAAATCTACTAAAAATGACACGGTTAAGAAAAGACCCTAATTTGAAACCAAATCTGAAAACCACAACAACCTCGTTCTGTTTAACCGTAGTCTCGTACACGGCGGATGGTAGAGGATATCCCTTTTAATACTCTCTTATCGTATAGACCACCGTTGAAACCCGGGGACTCGCCTATGCAAAGGTGTGCACCACAAATCTTGCACTGTGCAAGCAGAAATTACATTACAGTGAAAACAGGAAATGTGCAAACGTGAAGCATCAGCTGAAAGAACACCCACGAACCTGAGCTGGAAACCGTTTGTGTCTGATCTTTCCATGATTTATTTACATCTGTTCTCTGAAACCTTGAATTAGTATTAGTACTATTAAACCTCCCTCCGTTTCTCCAGCTAATGTGTGCTAAATGGAGAGTATGGTTAAAGCAACGGTTTGACCAAAAATAACATTAACAATGTTTCTTCTTACAGCAAATGTGGTTAATCAGCTAACACGTGTTTAAAGTTAGAAGTTAGACGTCTCAGTAGGTCCTGTGTCGCAGGGGGTGCAAGAGCCTATCCCAGCACTTTTCGGGTGGAAGATAGTAAACACCCTGGACAGGCCACCAATTCCTTACAGGGCAGGTTAATGAAAACTTGTGTTTCAAAAATGTGGACTGTGTTTCTGCCTAAATCACCATACGCTTGCTATAAACTGCCCTCTTGTTTTGTTTAGTGGTCACAAATGCTGGCTTATGGTGTTATTACTTGGTATTAATTATTACTATGGTATTAATTACTGTTGATTGTTTATATATTTTCTGTGTGTGCTGTTACTCAACTAATGCATGTAACAGAGTGAAACAGATACATCTTTACCAACTGTTTGCTACATCAGTGAAATATGCTACATGAAAGGATTATGAATGGCATGATGTCTGAAACATTTTTTTATCACAGGTTTCACTTTTTTTTAAATACAATTATAGTGAAGAGGCATATGCAGGGTTTTTGTTGTTGTTTGTTTTTATTTTGTTGTTTTTAAAAAAAGACTATTGCACCATTCTCAACATTGCAAATATGATTTCAAGAAGACATGAAGTTTTCTGGTCATTTCAGATAGTACATAAGATGAATTGGAAAAGAAAACAAAAAATTAAAAAAAGATAAGTTGAAAATGTAAAATTAAGAGTTAAGGTTTTGGACAGAGGCCTCCCAATAAGAACATACTCTTTATATAATAATTTTAAATATTTTTAGCTTATAGTGTTTTCAGTTTTCAGGTTTAAATAAATAATGATAAAATCCTTGGTAATATTAAAGGTATAAATATTTAATTAGTGTAAATATTTTTTCTGTGTTGGGTTCAGAGGAATTGTCCATATATACAGCGATTCAAACATAGACAAGACTTTAGTCAACTTTACTATTGTAGTGCAAGGAGGGAGGACTACAACAGGCAATAATGTAGGATACAATTACACAGTTAATAAATAGGTAAATAAGGAACAGATGAATACGCAATGTGTTGTGATAGTTCATCTTAATCAGCTTCATTGCTGAATACTGTTCTTAAATTGGGAAGTAAGAAAGTGTCAAGAAACTGATGATAGTTTCCTACATTATGCAAACGAGTATGAGCAACTTATAGCCTTTTCTAATCCAGTAATAGTGGACTGGCAAACATTACACTTTCTCAATAGCTAGAGAGGGGAGCCAATAGTTCTTTTACTCCTCATATAATCCATAGCAGTTGTACATACTAATAAAATGATCTAGTTTCAGACAGGCAGTAAAGATTTGGAGGGAAGACTGAGAGGAGAACCTCGTAAACCTAGCTCATAAGCTAGTTGCTAAGATAGCAAGTTTGCTAGTGAAATGACTTTCTGGATCATGTGATTGATGTACATCAGAGAAAATGTAAGCTTGTACAGCTAAACTGTAGTTTGTTATTGAAGTTTAAATGTAGCTTTAAATAACAAAAGAAAACAATCAGTGCATTACTGTTGTAGACATGTACTATATAGTTTCTATTTTTGTCTGTTATTTTCAGAACAGAAATGACTTCCCGAGTGATACTGCACGGCAGAACCCAGAGAATAAAGGCGCGAGTGAACACGCACCTTTACTCTGAGAACTATAATAAATACATAAATTATATAAATATAATATACAAAAGAACAGGCAATACTTAGGATGGCTCAAAACCTCAGGATGACTGCTACTACTGTTCTAGCTATGTAAAATATTTAGCCAGTTTCTTCTAGATAGCAACATATCACACAGTGCCAGTGGCCACGGAATTGGAGGTTTCTTTGAGATTGCATACCAACTTCACAATCTGTGAAGTGATGTGTCGCTCCCTGGATCATTAGAAGCACAGAGAAGGCCACAAGCATCTATGTACAGCTAGTAGCTATCTTACTCACATTTAAGCCACCACAGTCAGAAGTGACCCACAACTCAACCACAAGTTTAACATCTGATTCATTATTGTGCAACATTATTGATTATATGTGGCCGATAGGTGAATCACTAGATTTTGTAGTCTTAGTGGTATTAGTCCTAGTGTAAGTATTAAGTATTAGTTCTAAACTTAATCCAGAAAATGTTGCATCAGAAGTGAGTTTAAGAATTAACTAGGTATTAATACAACCATAAGAATACTTTAAATTAGTTTCATGTTTACAAACTCCCACAACAGGTTGATTTGTGGTGTAATGCACTTTGTAATGCACCTAAGTGAGTAAGCTCTAGTAGTGGTGTAAATTGTGTGTATTGTGTTGCACTTTAATAACCTTTGTATTGCACTTATAATGACCTTTGTCAATGTGTATTGTGTTGCATTTATAACGACCTTTTCTCCTCTATAGGAATGAGCACTGGGCTGGGGTTGCCAGGTAATGGTTTACTTGCTCTATGTCTGTGTATTAATCTCTAGGTACCAGCACTGGCCCCCTGTTCGGGCAGTGTCTGAGCTCGTGGTGAGTTCTAGGCTCTAAACTTCCTGTACTAGCTGGAATATTATCCAACAGATCACTAAGCACGGTTGTAAGTCACTCTGGATAAGAGCGCCTGCTAAATACCTTAAATGTAAATGTAAATTTGTCTGAACATTAATATTGTAGTTTCCCAATTAATGTTTAGAATTAATAATTCTATGTAGAATCAAAGTATGTTTTTTTTTTTTATATCTGCATGCAATTTACCCGCAAAAGGAACTAATTCTATGTACATTAGAGGAGGTATGTCTCATAAGTTTCCAACATGAGATTTCACCAGTCATACACGAAAATATAATCTGGAAAACCTACAATTCCAAATGAATCTTTAAGGTCTGTGTTATTTTAAAGAGTGGTAATGTATTCTTTAATGGCTTGTTTTGGGGTAATCTGTTACATACGCTATATTTTGCTATGACACCTCGTTATACATCCAGTGGAAGTCTACTTGAATTATTATAGATATGCATTTATACCCACTTAACATTTTTAAAGGTATTTAAAACCTAACTGTAGTCCATTTTAAATAAAGCCAGAACTAAAAGAGTATTCAGAGCACGGCTTTGAAATTTTGTATGGATATAAGAACTAAACAGAAGATTTAGCTTGAATTTTTTGGTGGAATTAAATGAAGTGAGCTGCCATGTGCTGTTCACTAGACATGGAATGGCCCCCCTTTAGCTTAATCATTTCATTCTAGCAAAGTCTTAAATGCAGACTCCACAAATTTAAAAATTAATTTCACTGTATTTTTTCCTTGCCCAAAATGTAATATTCTTATGCGTTAAATCTAATATATATCACATATATATCATAATATGTTATATATAATATGATGTAATAATAGAAACAACAGTATGAGAAGTAAACTCTACAAAGCCTTTAGCAAGGTTACTTTAGGTCCTTCCCTAAGCGTTGCTGTTTTGGTTGAAGAATGGGACTGGGCCAGCCCTCTGAAATACAAGGGGGGTTCCTTCACTGCTCCCCCTTCAGATGACTCAAAGTACAAAAGAGTGTGAGGTGCTTTTAATAAATCTTGAGCTCGAGTAACAACATTGCACCTCAAGCTTTAATATGCAAATTGCCCGAGCTTCAAAGTGTGCAGGGAGAGAATGGAAACTTCCTGTGTGCCATATGGGGATGTGCCTTTGCTGCAAGAGTGTATGTGTTTGCTTTCTTTCACTTCTCTACAACAGTAGCAAGCTCTCCTAGCCAGACTTTGTGGCGTGCATCCTCCTCTTCATCTTGAGTCACGAGCTGTAGATAAATTTAATTTGACCTCGACTTAATAAAGTCGGTCGCAGGTTTAGTAAACGCGTTAGCTTTTCCAGCTGTGCGATTGACCTTGAGTCTTATAGTTCACTTGATACAAGAGCGCCAAGACAGGAGTACCAATTCATCAGAGCTGAGCTAAAGCAGAGATGGAGGCTTCCTGGCTGCACGCAACCCTCCTCTCTCTCTTTCTTTTGGGTAGCGCCCTCCCGGAAAAACCGCACGAGTGCAAAGGTGAGTTTGAGGACCACCAATCAATGTTGAAGAAGCTATTCGCATAGCTTTGATGTGCGTTAATGCCTTAGTACATATAATGTAGTATATCTGTGATAGAAATGTTCACTGTATTGTGTAGTATTGTGCTAAATGTCATAACTTGATTAGAAAAAAAAGATAATTAATAGTTTTGTTGTTTTTAAGTAAATGTATTTCAGTATTTAAGTACATGTATATATATCATAGAGTGTTTGAACACTGTGTCCACTCACTGTCCACTCTGTTAGACATTACTGTCTTGCTGGTCCACCTTGTAGATGTAAGGTCAGAGGCGATAGCTCATCTGCTGCTGCAGAGATTATTTTAGTCACCCTCTAGTCCTTCATCAGTGGTCACAGGATGCTTTTCACAGGACGCTGCTGGCTGGATAGTTTTGGTTGGTGGACTATTCTCAGTCCAGCAGTAACACTGATACAACAAAGGGCAACAAAGTATGAAATAGACTATAGTCTGTAATTGTAGGACAACAAAGTGCATGCAAAATAAATGTAGGAGCAAGGAGGTACATACACACACACACACACACACACACACACACACACACACACACACACACAAATACATTGATTACGTGGTGCAATGAAGAAAAGCATAAACGCTTGTTGGCTTTTTTTTAATTGCGTATCATGATATTACCACAAAGTCACATAGTACCATTGCAGCTAAGCTGTTTAAAATTAGAGTACTTAGAGTTAATATTTTTTTTAGTAAGTCATTTTTGTGCCACGCTTAGGAAGAATAGGAAGAGGGTTCACTTAGGGTAAATCTATTTTACAGTATGCGTGCAGGTTGATGATTCAGGCTTTCCTTGCTTTCTTCTTGCATGTTTTTTACTCTGTGTTAGTGATGACATTTCTCCACTGTGTCTACACCCCATAACCACAATAGTGAGGAGCACTTGGGTAAATGGCACAGAAAGAGACAGAGAGAGAAAGAGACTAAGACTGAGACTGGGGCTGTTTCAAAATCATTATGATGTGGGGGAGAAGGGTTGCATATTAACAGTGTCTTCAGAAGAAGCCTGAGTGCTGTGGAGGAGCAAAAGAGAGATGTATTATTCATTTTTTTTGTCATTTGAAAGATTGAAACGATTAGGCTGTGCATAGGTTTTCTGAGTATTAGCTTATATGCTCAGATGGTTGTCTTGATTAAAGAAGCGGAACAAAAAGCGTAACCCACAAAATACATAAGGAAAAAAAAGAGAACTCTTGGAATGAGTTTGTGCAAACGTGCAGTTTCATGAAAGCATTACACTTTTACCTATTATAATGGAGCAAGGAAATGGAGGTCTACATGATATGCCTTTTGTGGTAAAAAATGAAAATAAATAAATACATATTTTTTCTATTGGAAAGTTACTTTTGGAAATATAAGGTTATGTAAATTATGTAATATGTAATAGTTTAAATAGCTCTGGTTTAACTGCATGTTTTGTAGATATTAACAGATATAAAAGGACAGAGAACACGAATATACCATGTGTATATATATATATATATATATATATATATATAAATAACAATATATACACACGGTATATATATTCCTAACCCTCCCCTTTACAATAAGAGTCTTTCGGAAAACGAGGCACGTGTAATAGATGCCAGGAAATGCCTGTCCCAAACCTCACATTACAGAAATGTTTCTTGAAAATGCTACATGCATACTATTCTGTTTGTGCTACCTGCAGTCTAATGTATGTATATTTTTATTATACTGTTTGCATGTTGTGCCAATCCATAACATGTGCCAGCCAACTCCTTGCTGGGGAATCCTAGCCCAGTTCACAAGACATGAATTTAACTCTGGATGCACCAATTACATAAAAACCCACTCATCATCATTAGCATAGTTGCATCCAGAAAGAAATGTCAGATGATATTTGGAAGGAAGCAAAGGTTGCTAGGAAACATAAATTATGCCTATAAATAAGGCATAGTGTGTAGAACCCCCACATCCTGTATAGTTTCTCTATCAAAGGTTCTGCCTAGAACAGTACAGCTAAGCCAGGAACCATTTAGGCCAAGGTTTAATTTTGGAGGATGATGTTTCTTGGTGTGCTTACTATATCTTCACTAAGACAATGCATGAAAAATACAGGACATATATACATATAGTTTTTTGTAGTAACTAGCTTTACCAAAGCCTTTTAGCAAGTGTCACTTTGAACATTCTCCCAAACTGCTAAGATGATGTTAGCATACTTTGAGAAACCTGTTGAAGCATTTTCCTGGAACGCATTTAGCAGGTGGCCCTGGTAGACAGCTAATGCACTTAAAACCCGCACCTACAGTGCATCCGCAATGCCTCTCTGAACGTCCTGACGTTTGTTTTCTCTTTTTTTTCCCAGATAGCATCCCATTAATTCAGCAAGTGGTGGTCCATGGCAACGTTTCTGTACCTTGTCCCAGTTTCAACTCAGTGGAGATGACCTTCAAATTGTACAAGGGCAATCGTATAATGGAAAATTGCACCGTGCAACGGAACACCAGCGATTTAAAGGCGCCACGACCTACTAATGAACAAATTAGTCACCATGTGAATACTAAGGACAACAGCACAAAGTTTGTTCTTTCCAATGTGACTGAGAATCACACAGGACTGTATTTCTGTGAGGCACAAAATACTTTCCCACCTCCGGTCCGGACGTACAAAGAGAAAACTGTAATCATAGCAGTAATGCAAGGTAGGGTTGAATGGTATTCATTGTTAATTCATTAGCCAGTATCAAGTGATGCATGACATTATCATTTGTATGTGACCAAAAAGTATTTTTTTACTTTTTTAAAACTATCCTCAAAAACTGAGAGAGTACTGAGCGCTATTTGTGTGAGATTAGAATTACCAACATTCCAACCCTAATGCTAGTCTGAATGCCAGTTAACTGCACAGCGTGTTGTTGTTGTTATTATTGTGAAGTGCAACTCCTGCTGCAAAATGCAGATATAAACATGTTTCTGATCTGTCATGTTTAGATCCGGGCTATTTGGGGAAATTAGAGATCCTTTATCCCTGTGCATGTCAGGGTGATTACAGATGTATTACAATAAAGGGACCGCCTTTAAAACTAGAGACTAGGCTTTAGCCATGTGTCCAACATACCTGTACTAGATATTCAAGGCCCGTAATCTGCAATACTGTCGTAAAAAAATTCACCCCTAGGGTCCAAATATGTGTAGGTTTATATGCTTTGTTGATTTATTACCTCTGTTCTGATTTTTTTGCTGCTTAGTTTACATACAGGACTGTATGGTTTAAAAAAACATATCAATGCTTAATGATAGCTGTATGCAAAAGTTTCGGCACCTCTGGTCAAATTATGATAGTTATTATAATAGTTGATTTTCGAAAGTGAAAGTGGGTCAACACATCCTCCTCAGAAAACACACACCTGCACATATCATTACATGATCACTGTTTATCTGCCGAATTAAAGATATTGACGACAAAAAGCTCAATAGCAGAGGATCGGTTATCACCGCAGTGCTGTACGGCATGCTTGTAGTGCGTAGGTGCTTGTTTCCGTTTGATTTATTAATTCCGCTTCAAGCTTATACTTATTATGAATCAGATAAGATAAGATCAAGTAGTTTGTATGTCATCCTGGATGCGTGATGGATACCTTACACTGAATAAGTTACTGTTCCATCTATTATGGTGCTTAAATGCTTAAAAGCACTTTTAACATCTTAAACAATCCCTTTATGTTTCAACTGACCGTGGGCTTGTTTCCGTACTCTCACCAATACGCCAATCTTCTACAAATTCAATATGCAAATTATTTGCAAAGTTTGACACAAAACTTATATAGCTAATTGCTGATGTTGTCATTATATTATGGTCACCCGAGCCTCAGGCGACACCTACGTTCCTTCTCACGCTCTCAAATGTCATGCGACGCTTTCAAATGGCTTAGAAATTTCTTCTGCAAGCAAATTTTGTAGAAAAGCAAAACCACTAAACATCACCCAGTATGTCATTGATTGAGTCACACTTTTTTTTTTTTTTTCTATTACCAGAGATACAACAGCAGAGCACCCAGTGCAACCCTCCTGAGAATCATCTCCCCCTCTGGGTGGGGCTTGGTGTGCTAACCATTTATGGACTGATCATCACTTATGCTGCTTTTTCACTCAGGGTAAGTGACGTCAGTTTAGAGACCACAATCACTAAAATGAACATTGAACATGAACATTAACCCTAAATAGACATGACTGAGACAAGGGGCAGATTAATTGCAGTTCTTTTTTAAACAGTGTTTATATGAATACTTCTACAATTAAGTATTATGAATATGACACCAAAACATATTTTTTTCGATGTCTCATTCAACAGAGGCCCCAGAATAGAACCCTGTATTACACCAGTTTTAACAACAGCCTTTTTAAACAGAAAGCCACTAAAAAATGCACAGTAAGATGTTCCTGTTGGGTTTAAATGTTTTGGTAACAGTAAGAAATAATGAAATGGTAACACAGTTTGAGCTGCGAAAGGGCATTTCAGCATTCAGAACACTATTACAAAGCTATAAATATGTATTGTAAGCGAATAAAATTAGACCATGTGGCACACCAGCTTTAACAACAGCCTTCCCAGTGAGAGCAGCAGGAAAGCAGAGCAGAGTATTGCAGTTTTCTGGGAGTAAAAGAAAGCATTGACTAAAATATCGTTTGAAAGGAAGCCTTGCACAACAAGGTAGTACAAAACAAAAAGAACAACCACTAACGGGGAAAATAAAAATGCCCATACATGTAATAAGCAATACAAGAGCAAACATAATGGTACTGGTATTTGACATGCAGTCACACATTCTGCGATTTTAAACTCTTCTGCAGATCATTCCAAATTGATGGAGCATTACTAGTGTTGACTAACAGGGCAGAACATAGAATATAACCCTTAGAATCAAGCAGAATCTTGAAGAAGGAAGCTGACCAAAAATAGCTTTGTATTTAACAATAATCTCATGTTAGTCTTTGGCCAGCCAGTTGTTTATGAGAGTTTACAGTGATTAATTGAAATGTGTGTTATGAATCTCAAAGCAGTATGATATGGTCTAGTTAGCACAGCATGGATGTTATAAAACATTGCAGTAGTCTAATACAGGTAAACAGGTAGCATCAACTAGTTTGAATAAAGCAAGAGCTCATAAAATAAAATTCTGCTCCAACCTTAAGCATAACTGTATTACTCATTCTATCGATGTTTCATGTAACATGTAAATTTGTGGCCAAGATGATCTGTAGATCATCATTTTGTTTCATGATCACTGAGTAACCTTTTTTTGGAAACTAAGATCGTGCTTCCTGGAACCCCTCTGCCACCCCGGCTTGAAGCTTTTCAGAAAACTAAAAATCATCAGAAAATGTGTATGCATTTTGAAACGTTTATTTTATTTCTAAACTATTTTAGTTTATGATAACAAGGTGTCTATGTAACTCCTGTAACCTATACAAACACTTGAATCTCTACAAATAGTAAAGTCTTTTAAATAATGCTCAAAATAAATGTAATGCTTAATATAATTATTATAATTTTAATTAATAATTGATTACAGTTATTTAACTGCTCTGGTCGAGGCTAGCCAATAGAAACCCTTTCAAAACAGCTGCCCCTTAAAAAATATTACTAAAGAAATGTTGTCTTCCAGCACACCTGTACAAGGTATGTTCCTAAAAGCTTGGTTCAGGTATGTTTAGAGCTGGCTAAGGGTACATATATGAGCCATCTATTGGTCACATAGGTCTGGTTTAAGGACAACAGGTGCTTATTGGTCTTCTGTTTGCATGCAAAATGGCTAAATGGTTTTGTGCACAGGTGCACGGCATGATTAGTCTCAAAGCACATGGCAAACACTGAGTGCTGTAATAGGTTGGGTCCGTTCAGAGGTACATTATGCTTCTTTATCTTTGGCTTACAGACCCGACTGACAAAAGTGGACTTTAACAAACACGACTACATGAACATGAGGCCGAAAGCACGCCGCAAGAACCAGGGAATCCTTCACCCAACACGGCTGAGCTGGTACAGTGATAACACAGTGAATGCTGTGTCCTGCAAACACTCCTCCAAACGAACACCGAAATGAAGTGCACAACACTGCCATCTACTGAAACACTGAAGTATTGGGACAACCTGAGTAAACCAGCAGTCTGAGTTCAATTTGTAATTGTGCAGATACTGTAGCAAAGCTGTAAGATAACGATGGGCCTCTGTTTGTTCTGTGCAGCCTGAGTGTGTTCCTGTCCTGAGTGTTATTCTGTCTTTTTGGATGATAAAGGTGTGTAGGGATAGTACAAGTTTCTCTGCCTCGCTCAATACAGCAAATGTTACCAGGCCTGTGCACACACATTATGGGGTGGCTGAATTTTCCCCACACTCCAAAGAAAAGGGATTTTATACAGTGCCAGAAAAGGTTCTATGGTTTGTAACAATAGCAGAACCCCTTTGGATTCTGTACAGAGCCATATAAAACGGAGAAAGAAGAAGACAAGGAAGAGGGTCTTCACTTTTATGATATACATTGCTGGGTGTGAGCTTTACACATGCAAGAAACATCAATGCTGTTTTATGATTAATACCAGCTTTATAAAGACAATAAACGTGTGTTGTACATTACACTGATTGTTTTTCTTTTACAAAAACTTGTATTTTCAGACATGCTACAAATGTATAAGGTTTGGCAATGTGGTGATATGTATTGTTGTTATTATTATGAATTATGTGACAATATGTCACTATGTGCTTTTTGGAAGTGCCCCGAAATTAATTTATAGTTTTCAATAGCATTGTAGAATCTGGATAAAGATGAACGAGAGAGAAACAAACTAATGCTCTTTTATTAAATAGGCAGTGCGGACCACTGGTCAGCAGGTGGAAAGGTTTGTGTTAGTAAGTTGTTCTGCTGATGGCAAAGCAACTCTCCTCTGCAAGATGCGAACTCCTGCTCCACTATAAGGTGGAAGTCACATGGCAGAACCTTTTGGGTGTGGTACTGGCCACTCTAACCACCTTCAGAACAGCACCTGCTCCTGAGAGCCGCTTTACACTGACAGATATACAACCCCCATGCTCCAAAGTGTAAGTGAAGTGTTTCCAACTACGCTGACTGATTCCCATCACGTCACTGTGGCTCTGTTTAAGAGTTTGCTTGAATCCCTGCTTTCCTCTATTGACAAAAATGTGCATGGAGGTGCCTCTCCTGTGAAAGGTGAATTTTCCACAGTTGGGTGGGAATGCACCAGAAAGTATGTTTAAAGTTTTTTAGACCCCAAAATGACTCACTGACTCACAGGTTCCACTTTACTGAGCAGAGAGACTGAACAAAGAAGAAACAGGACGTTTAAAGAATAATAATGGGGATAACGGGAAATCTGAGGTCTAAGGGTTGCCAGGTGCCCCGCTAGAATAAAACAGCATATACTCTGTTTTGAATGCAGGTGTGCTGGTTCAGCAGATTGCCCATAGCAGATGACCAATTAAACCAGCATAAACTGGTGTAGATCAGTTTATACGTTATTATTCATAAGGGTTTTCTTTTTCTTTTTTCCTCTTCCTCATTTTCTTCCTCTTCCACCTTTGATTCTCCTTCTTCTTCTCTGTATTTACTTTTTCTTGTTAGTGTTTTTCATCTCCTTCTTTTTGTTGGTGTTGCTTCTCTTCTTATTCTACTTCATGTTCTTCTTATTTTTAGTCTTTTTCTTCATGTCGTTCTTCATTTCTTGTTCTTGTTCTTCTTCTATCCACTAGAGGGCGACCAAGCTCTTTATAAAAAAAATTCTAAGCGTCAGCTCCCACGCATCCACTGTCAATCATCTTATTATTCCCGCCTGTATTCAGGCAAACCCTCTGGGGGGCAGGTAAGGCCTCTAGTCCTCTAGTCAGCTCCTAAGCAAGAAAAGCACAACCGTTAGAGGGAACTCCCAGTGTATAGGGCATGGTGCTACCCTCCGATCCCAGTGTATGGGGCAGGCTGCTACTTTCCGATCCCAGTGTATGGGGCAGGCTGCTACTCTCCAATCCCAGTGTATGGGGCAGGGTGCTACTCTCCAATCCCAGTGTATGGGGCAGACTGCTACTCTCCGATTCCAGTGTATGGGGCAGGCTGCTACTCTCCGATCCCAGTGTATGGGGCAGGCTGCTACTCTCCAATCCCAGTGTATGGGGCAGGCTGCTACTCTCCAATCCCAGTGTATGGGGCAGGCTGCTACACTCCAATCCCAGTGTATGGGGCAGGCTGCTACTCTCCAATCCCAGTGTATGGGGCAGACTGCTACTCTCCGATCCCAGTGTATGGGGCAGGCTGCTACTCTCCCATTCCAGTGTATGGGGCAGGCTGCTACTCTCCCATTCCAGTGTATGGGGCAGACTGCTACTCTCCCATTCCAGTGTATGGGGCAGGCTGCTACTCTCCAATCCCAGTGTATGGGGCAGACTGCTACACTCCAATCCCAGTGTATGGGGCAGGCTGCTACTCTCCGATTCCAGTGTATGGGGCAGGCTGCTACTCTCCAATCCCAGTGTATGGGGCAGGCTGCTACTCTCCAATCCCAGTGTATGGGGCAGGCTGCTACTCTCCCATTCCAGTGTATGGGGCAGGCTGCTACTCTCCAATCCCAGTGTATGGGGCAGGCTGCTGCTCTCCGATCCCAGTGTATGGGGCAGGCTGCTACTCTCCAATCCCAGTGTATGGGGCAGGCTGCTACTCTCCAATCCCAGTGTATGGGGCAGGCTGCTGCTCTCCGATCTTACCAGTGTATGGGGCAGGCTGCTACTCTCCAATCCCAGTGTATGGGGCAGGCTGCTGCTCTCCGATCCCAGTGTATGGGGCAGGCTGCTACTCTCCAATCCCAGTGTATGGGGCAGGCTGCTACTCTCCAATCCCAGTGTATGGGGCAGGCTGCTACTCTCCCATTACCAGTGTATGGGGCAGACTGCTACTCTCCAATCCCAGTGTATGGGGCAGACTGCTACTCTCCCATTCCAGTGTATGGGGCTGCTACTCTCCAATTCCCAGGCTGGGCAGACTGCTACTCTCCCATTCCAGTGTATGGGGCAGGCTGCTACTCTCCAATCCCAGTGTATGGGGCAGGCTGCTACTCTCCCATTACCAGTGTATGGGGCAGGCTGCTACTCTCCGATCCCAGTGTATGGGGCAGGCTGCTACTCTCCCATTCCAGTGTATGGGGCAGGCTGCTACTCTCCCATTCCAGTGTATGGGGCAGGCTGCTGCTCTCCGATCCCAGTGTATGGGGCAGGCTGCTACTCTCCAATCCCAGTGTATGGGGCAGGCTGCTACTCTCCCATTACCAGTGTATGGGGCAGGCTGCTACTCTCCAATCCCAGTGTATGGGGCAGGCTGCTACTCTCCAATCCCAGTGTATGGGGCAGGCTGCTACTCTCCAATCCCAGTGTATGGGGCAGGCTGCTACTCTCCAATCCCAGTGTATGGGGCAGGCTGCTACTCTCCAATCCCAGTGTATGGGGCAGGCTGCTACTCTCCCATTCCCAGCAGACTGCTACTCTCCGATCCCAGTGTATGGGGCAGACTGCTACTCTCCAATCCCAGTGTATGGGGCAGACTGCTACTCTCCAATCCCAGTGTATGGGGCAGGCTGCTACTCTCCAATCCCAGTGTATGGGGCAGACTGCTACTCTCCAATCCCAGTGTATGGGGCAGACTGCTACTCTCCAATCCCAGTGTATGGGGCAGACTGCTACTCTCCCATTACCAGTGTATGGGGCAGACTGCTACTCCCCAAACCTGGTGTATAGGGCAGGCCGCTACTCTCCAGTTCCATTGTATGGGGCACACTGCTACTCTCCAATCCCAGTGTATAGGGCAGGCTGCTACTCTCCAATCCCAGTGTATGAGGCAGACTGCTACTCTCCAATCCCAGTGTATGGGGCAGGCTGCTACTCTCCAATCCCAGTGTATGGGGCATGCTGCTACTCTCCGATCCCAGTGTATGGGGCAGGCTGCTACTCCACAAACCTGGGGTACAGGGCAGGCTGCTACTCCCCAAACCTGGGGTATAGGGCAGGCCCCTACTCTCCAGTTCCAGTTTATGGGGCAGGCTGCTACTCTCCGATTCCAGTGTATGGGACAGGCTGCTACTCTCCAATCCCAGTGTATGGGGCAGGGTGCTACTCTCCAATCCCAGTGTATGGGGCAGGGTGCTACTCTCCAATCCCAGTGTATGGGACAGGCTGCTACTCTCCAATCCCAGTGTATGGGGCAGGGTGCTACTCTCCAATCCCAGTGTATGGGGCAGGCTGCTACTCTCCGATTCCAGTGTATGGGGCAGGCTGCTACTCTCCGATTCCAGTGTATGGGGCAGGCTGCTACTCTCCGATTCCAGTGTATGGGGCAGGCTGCTACACTCCAAACCTGGTGTATAAGGCAGGCCGCTACTCTTCAGTTCCAGTGTATGGGGCAGACCGCTACTCTCCAATCCCAGTGTATGGGGAAGGCTGCTACTCCCCAAACCTGGTGTATAGGGCAGGCCGATACTCTCCAGTTTCAGTGTATGGGGGAGACTGCTACTCTCCAATCCCAGTGTATGGGGCAGGGTGCTACTCCCGGATCCCAGTGTATGGGGCAGTCTTCTACTCTCCTATTCCAGTGGAGTTTGTATAAACATTGGCGGATAAAACCGCAATAAACTCAAAAATATCAGAAAAAGAATTAGAATAGAAACTACTAATTATAATATTTATAATTATAATATTTATTACTAATTATAATATTTATAACAACAACAACATTATAATACATTATTATAAATAAATTCTTATTATAAAACATTATAATAATAATATGCTAATATGCGACCAGCCAATCACAGTGCAGGAGGCGGGGTTCGTCCCAATACGGGTGGGGATAAGACTCTACACATTTTGGACAAGACTCGCCTTTATTCGGACCCATAGCTCACAACAAGAAATACAGACTCAGCCAGAGGAACATGAACCGCTTCACTCACAGACCCACGTCTTGAATACTATGGACTCTCTGAACACCCTGAACTCTGAACACCTCCTCCCGCAGACTGCAGCACAGCGCTCTCTCTCTCTCTTTCTCTCTCTCTCTCTCTCTCTCTCTGTGAAAGTCAGGCGCGCAGCTGACTGACACACTCAGACTCGGGTAAACGGAGCTAACTCGTACCGGAGAAGGTCAGCTGCTGAGGCTGGGCTGAATGCGGATGTACACCACTCGGAGCTGGAGATGGACCTGCAGAGGCTGAATGAAAGTCGGTCGGCGGTTTGGGAGTGTGGAGGCACGGCTCCTGTAGAAAACTCCACAGCAGCCTCCGCGGAGCTCAACATCACCTGTAGCAATGCGTCCACAGTAAGCCTCAAACTCCAGCCCGTCCGGCCAAAAGGTGAGCGCTCCCTATCTGAGTCTGGTTGTAGGCGACTGTAGGGGAAATGAGTTCTAGGTTTTCCCGCCCTTTTCTTACCATAATTAACTAAATCTGTGGTTTAAATCAATTAAGACACACAGCTGTGAGCAGTGAGTCAAACAGAAGCAGTACAGTAGAAAACAGCAGAAGCAGTTCAGACATTTAAGAGGTTCAGGGAGAAAATCTGGGGGTTTGTCCGTACTAGACTCTTTTCATGCATTTAGATCCAGAAGGTTTTCATGTCTTTTTGCATAACGCATTTGTTAAATAGAATATTGCAGTGTATATACATTTATTAATTATCATCATTAAAATGGCTTTGCTGCACAAATTGTCATCGTCTTGGATAACCACTAAGTCACTATACTATATTAAGATTTCTGTTGTGCTGTATATGGCTATATATGACACATATGGGAGTCTGTAATACAGCATGTTCTTCTCTATATCATATTATTGTTGTACTGTTTTATAGAGAACTCTATTATCTGTATAGTACCCTGTAGTTAAATATCGCAACTGTCTAGGTTTCCTTAAATAACTAGAATAACCACAGATCTTTCCCATAAAGCGTATCTTGTGTTTCCACATCATGTTAACGAAATGATTTACATCACTGAATGCACTGCATGTTATTACAGTCTGGGAAAGCCTGTGGTTGCATCCATGTGCTAATAAAGCCTACCAACATCTATGTCTTCTACTACAGCTATGATAGTAAACCCCTCAGGGGTCCCTTGGCGCACTTTGTCCGAAGCATTTTCCATCCTAATTCATTCAAAGATGCAGCAGTTTGAAAATGAATATTCAACTGGTTAAAATACTGAGAAGAAATTCAGAATCAAAATATGTAAGTCCAAATATGCACCTGTGGGAATTCCAATCATGTAGATTTCCAAGCTTGTTGGATTTAGACAAGATTCATTTGTGGCACTATGTTTCTTTCCACATTACTGCCAACTGGAAGGGTTGCCATTTTGAGCAGGAAAACAGATTATCTGAAGTATTTCAGTAATCATTATCATTACTGCCATCATCATCCATCATCATGAGACGCCAAAATACAGACAAGAGATAAAGCCAAGGAAATGCATTTGCAGCTCAGTTGGTCTTTGTTTTGGAAAAACAGCAATCAGAAATCTCACTGAAAAATGAAGGTTCCTACATCAGTCTTAGGTTGGATGTATGACTCTAGGATGGCCTTTAACTGGTATAGAACATTTAAGCAGAGGTTATTTACCCTGGACAAGAGCTCCTCACACTCACACATTTTAATCACAGAAATGTTTTGGTGGGAACCACTGACTGAAAGGTTGAAGAACCAAATTGGTTCAAAGAAGCATGAGATAAAGCCAAGGAAATTGATTTACAGCCCAATTTGTCTTGGTTTTGGAAATACAATCAGAAATCTGACTCTTAAATATTACAATTCATACACCAGTCTTAGGGTGGATGTATGGTTCTAGACAAGGCCTTTCATTGTTATAGAACCTTTAAGCAGAGATTCTTTAACCTAAAGAACAGCTCTTCACACTCACACATCTTAATTATGAGAATGGCTCAGTAAGAACCATTAAATAAAAGGTATCTGGGGAACCCAGAGTGGTTTAAAGAAGGCTTCTTTCATAGACACTTGAGTATCAAGGTTTCAACTGTCCCGAAAAAAAAGAGAGCCGTAACATTATCATTGCAAAACGACATTTGTGCCTCATGAATCCTCAATTGATCTGCTTACACAGCACAAATATTTGCATGTGAGTGTATAAAGAGAGATTTGATTATGGACAGTGAACTAGCACTATAGCTCTATGGTTGTGTTTTTGTTTAAAGCGAGATGAATGAAGAGTATTTTCCTTGGCTATTATTATTTTGACTGCTATATCACAGTATTAAGATAACAAACGCATTTCTTAACTCCTTGGACACTGAATAAGTGAGTCGGTCTTATCTGAGCTGCTCAGCTTGCTCTGTTTTTGAGTCGTAGGTTGATCTCAGAAAATATGTGGCCAGGCAATTAGATCTGGTGTGACAGAAATATTGAGGCAGAAGCCATCCAGCCACAGAATAGTTCAGATTAAAACTATAAAACATGCTCTCAGTGGAACAGAGATCGAGGGTGACAGAGGGGAGAGAGAGAGAGAGAGAGAGAGAGAGAGGGAGAGAGAGAGAGAGAGAGAGAGAGGGAGGGAGAGATGAAAGCCACTGATGCATGCCCAGTCTTTTCAGAGCTTGAATGTTTAGTCTCGGCTTCATGCTGTAAAAGGAGAAACCGTAAGCTACATGCTGGATGTTGCCAAGATCCTGAGAGAAATAATGAAACGTTGCCCGTGTACCTGTAGCATGCACTCACAGGTGTGGAACCAATTTGAGTAGGAACAGACAAGCACATTAGGGAGAAACAAATGGGGCAGAAAATATACAAAAAAAAAAAAAAAAAAAAACAGGGAAGGGAACATCTGTTCTTGATTAGGGCTCACTTTCAAAGTTTAGTACTTTGTGCTACAGATCAAATAGCTCTCTTATGAGTGAGTGTTGAATAAAGGCAAGTCTTTCAAAACTAGATTTAGCTTTCCTTTTATATAGACTAACTAACATGTAGTAATGGTGAGGTAACCATTGTTGTTTATAACTTTATGTTAACTAATGCATTACTTCATGTTAGTTAGCCTTATCAGCATCCATGAGCCAATAAGCATGCTTGTTCCAAAATGTGAAACCACAATTAGGCATTTTCAGCACTTTCATTCCACAATCCACGTGCATGTTATTAAGCACAGCACAGCTGGATTAGTCTCCAGTCCAATGCATTCAAATAGCATCCTATGCCCTCTGACCCTCCATAGTGACACCAGGATTGTGTGGATGTTGAGGGTAAGAGACCTTGAGGCTGTAGGTTTAGAAGTGTGTATTTGGGGCAGATTCAATTGAATTGGTATGCAAAATTTGTTTTAATGAATAATGCAGCACAGCAGTAATTTAAATGGCTTCTGCATAGCTTCTTCACTGCCAGGGTTCCTCAGACCAAAGTAAGCTAAACCATTCAAAAGCATAGTGGTCCTAGCATGTATCTTGATACACTCTAGGGTGTACCATTTGGCACCATTTTCTACTTGCAGCACCTCACAATCATTTCTGAGGTAACTCGCATCTACTGTTGGTCTGTATTTTAAAAGGAAGCATGACTTCAATCAGAAGACTGGTCCTCAGAGTCCTCCAGGTGGTTGCTATGCATATAAGGGTCTTTTGGAGATTCATGGTCATCATTCACAATGAAAGATTAGGGTTAGCCCCCAAAGCAAACCCTAACCCATCACATTCTTTGACTGTTTTAAGTCATTCTTACTTTCATTCTTAATAATGAAGGTTGATAAGTGGTTCCTGGATTGGATGGGTCCAGGAAAGACTTGACTGGGGCGGGAGGGGGGACTTGGTAAAGCCATTAGGTTGAGATTCTGTAAACTTTGAAAAGGTTCCTCACAGTCATCTTTTATTTGCAGATATAAAAAAAAGAAAACATCCACTGAAAGTGGCACCACTCCAAAGACCATATGCACCCCCTCCTCTTTTTAGATGTTATATAACGTCCTGTTTCTTCTTTCTTGGGCAGGCATTAAATGAATGAGTATTGTGTGAGTGACATTACATTATAAGTACTGGCAAAGGTGGAAATTAGCATTCATGCATTTGGCATGATGCACAAATAAATTCGTTTAAACCATTTAATTGGCCTGAAATTACAGCAAGCCCTGCTCACCGGTTTAATTGTTCATGTGACATGTTAAATCACAAAGAGAAGACCTTTTGACTGACATTACTTAATTTAAACGTATTAAAAATTCTGGCTTAAAAGGTTTACAGCAGGACTTTTTAAAGAAGCGGAACTGTAGACCGCCCTTCATTGACTTCAGTTCCAGGTGAAAGAGCCATTAGGTAACCTTTAGCCATTAAGTTATTCATTATTTTTCAGGAGATATTTCTAAGAGATTAGATTTCACCCATATGAGGAGAAAATCAAACCCCACTCCTGCTTTATGTCTAAAAACATCCACAGGGGTTTATGTCCACCCTTTCACTGAGGGAAGATATCCCAGTACTATGGGTCTGAAAGGAGATGTAGCCATCAAGAAGTATTTAGTGAGAAGAGAAAATTTGCTAATCAAACAAAGAAGCCGCTGTTTTTTTAGTGACTTGGCCATCCAACAGTGACTTGGCCATCCAAGAAACCTGGATGTCAACATCTCAACAGTGGATTATTTGGCTCATGGGAAAGAGAAAATACCACCAACCTCTAAGACTAAAGTCTGTGTTCAGCTGAGGAAAATATCCCTGAAGAGTTCTTTGAAAAAGTATGTATGCTGGAAAGAACTGGAGCACTAATAACGGCAAAAGCTGTGTACTATACATACTTAACTTGATATTATATCTGGTTGTTGAGGCTGTTGAATATGTGCTTGCTTATGGCCTTGATGCTAAACTAAATAATTTGATTCTGTATTCCATAGAAATGTAAAGATGGGTGCTGTCTGACATTTTTAAGATGGATAAATGGGTGGATGGATGGATGGATGGATGGATGGATGGATGGATGGATAGATAGATAGATAGATAGATAGATAGATAGATAGATAGATAGATAGATAGATAGATAGATAGTTAGATAGATGTTGAGATGCATAACGTGTAAAAGTCACCAGTGCTCTGCTGACTCATTAACTGCAGAGCTCCAGCCCTCCTCTAGCATTAACATGAGCACAAAACTGGGCTCTGGGAGCTTCATGGCATGCCCTTCCATTGCCGAGCAGCTGCGTGCAAGCCTTATATCACCAATCACAATGTCTCAGATGGAGTGCTGTTAAGTGCTGCCACTGGTTTATGAAGCACTGGAAACGTGTAGAGTGAGGAATCACGTTTCTCTATCAGGCAGTCTGATAGATGAGTCTAGGTTTGGGAAATGCCAGGTACGTTACCTGCCTGACTGCACTGTGCGCACGGTAAAGTTTGGTGGAGGAGGGATAATGCTGGGGAGTTGTTTTTTCGGGTGTTGGCCTAGGCTTCTAATGCTTCAGCTTACCAAGACATTTTGGACAACTGAATGCTTCCAACTTTGTGAAAACAGTTTGGGGATAACCCTTTACTGTTCCAGCTTGACTTTTCCCCCAGTGTGCACAACAAGGTCCAGAAAAGCGTGTGGAAGAACATGATTGGCTCACACAGAGCCCTGACCTCAACCCCATCAAACACATTTAGAAAGTATTTGAACATTGGTTGTGAGCCAGGCCCTCTCAAAGCATCACAAAGGCTCTCCTGGATGATTCCCACAGTCTTCAGAATCTTGTAAAAAGCCTTCTTAGAAGAGCAGAAGCTGTACTAGCTGGATAGAGGGGCAAACTCCATATTAATGCCTATGGATTTAGAATTGGAAGTCACAGAAGCTTGTGTAGGTCTAATGTGTAGGTGTCCCAATATTTTTGCCAGGTAGTATAGATAGATGGATGGATGGATGGATGGATAGATAGGTGGATCAACAACCGTGAAAAACAACCATGTATAGAGACACACTTGAGTATGTTATGCAGAACATTTCGATAAGACTTCTATAAGAACATTTCAAGATTGCATCAGTGGAACCCTCTCTTTTTTTCTTTACTCTCCATTTTTTCCAGTGTTGTAGTTATCAGGTAGATGCCCTTTGATTTGATCCGATGGCCATATCGATTCTGTCAAGGGAGAGAGAAGCCCTACTTGGTGGTGCTCTACCGAGAGCCTTATTGCTCTGGATGGAAGTACCGGCTGTGATGGCACCGACGCTGACTGTGCAATAACAGGCTTTTTTTAAACCCTGTGCTTAAACCAGGAAAAACACTTTGCAGGCCATGTCCTCAACGCCAAACACACCCTGGGGAAGGAGAACATGTCCTGTGACTGATCAGTTGTAGGATTTATGCTAAGAGTGTTCAGAGGCTAGGACATAAATAATAACACTCTTCCCCTTGAATATCATGTTGTAGTATGTTTCTGCCTGCACCCACACGCACACACACACACACAAACAGTTCACCTCATGAAGGGCTTGTTAATTAATTCATTTCTTGGACCAGATGTGTTGGAAGCAAGGGAAACTTTAAAATATGGAGCAGTGGAGTAGAATTAAGAACAGCTGCCATAGAAAACCCACAGGAGGTGCCAGGAGGACCATTGGAATGGGTTCTTAGAGGCAACTGGACTAATGCCATAGAAGAACCCCAAAAGGATTTTTCAAAGGAGGGTTCTCTAAAGATCCTTCACATTGTATATACGTTCACCAAATGTAAGAGATATATATGGGATTGATTTTACAGCAATTCAGTAAAAACAAATTATGCATTGATGTATTAAACCAGATATGTACACAATGCACAACATGGATGTGACTAATCTTCCATAAAAGATCAATTCACTGTTCAGGCATCCATTCTATTTCATGACGTGAGCATTCTGTCACATACTGCCCCCTCTGGTGGCTGTGTGGTATTGCACATGGCCTCTCTTCCTGCCCCACCCTGGCTCTCCACTCCCTCACATACCTTCAGCTGATCTAGCACTAATTAGGCCTCCATTAATACCCTCTTGGTTTATTCAGCCTTGTTGCAAGTTGCTGTGTTTCTTTCAGAGTTCTAAGCTACGTTTCTCTCTGTCCCTGTTCTGAGAATCTTGCTGTATTCTTCTTTGTTTGTTTGTTGGTGTCTTGGTTTTGACTCTTGCTTGGTTTTCACTATGTTGGATTTGTCTCTTATGACGCCTGCCTGTGTTTTGACCTGAGCATGTTCTGAACATAACCCTCTATAAAATCACTTTGTTCTTGCAACCTGCCTCAACCTCCGTGTTACAGATTCAAGAAACGATTAAATCTTTAAATTTTGATTGTATCTGGAAGGGAATGCAGTTGCAAGACAAAGTAAGTGAACTATTTGGAATGAGCTAGATTTCTGCATTGATTACTAAGAAATGTGGTTTGATTGCTATGAAGTCACGGTTGTAGATGAACACAATCTGGCTAAACTGATATCACACGAACAGCTGCACTTTTCATGGCCATTTCAAAAACCTAAAAATTTAACCATTATGTAGTTGACTGGCTTGTGTGCTTTGGGTCATTGTTGCATCACCTGCATCTACATTGTTTCAGCTTGAGGTTATGGACTGATGCCCTTACTTTCTCCTGTAAAGTGTTTTGATACACCTGTGGACAATGCGTCCAGATCCGAAGGCCTCGAAGCAGACCCAAACTATGTTCCTCCCTGCACTTTGCTTCATGGCTGGGTTGAGGTTTTGATGTGCAGTGTCCTTTTTTCCTCAAACATAACTTTGTGCATTTGTGCTATGGAGTTCCTCTTTTGTCTCATCTGCCCATAGAACAGTTTCCCAGAAGCAGCGTGGAACACATCCAAGTGGTCTTGGCCAAATTTGAGACGGGCTGCAATGTCAGTGTTTTTTTGGACAGCAGCAGCTTCCTTTGTGGTGTCCATCCAAAACACCATTTGGTAGTTGAAGAGTCTTCTGTAGGTCTTTTGCCATTAATGTTGGATTCTTTCCTTTTTTCATGATTGACTTTTGTCCTCCGGGAGGGATCTTAACAGGATGCCCACTCCTGTAACACTCCTGATTTTTTAGAGTGGTTTGATGTACACCCAGGCCTTTAGCAATGCATCTGTTTGCACTGTGGCTTGGTTCACACTACTGTTATTAGAGTTTCACTGACCATTTATAGCCTGCCCTGTGGATATTAGTTTAGTTAGTCTGAGTTTCTCTATAATGGTGATGATCAGACTATTTTTCTTGCAACTACATGTTGCCACTCCAAAACATGAGTGCATAAAGGTATTGCCAGGGTGGTGTTACCATTGACATGGCTGAGTAGGCAGATGCAGTATGGCTTTATTATGCTGATTTCCCTCAGCCTGTTAAAGTAAAACCTGAAATCCCAGGACCTTCTAGTCCTTCAGAAAGCACCTAATGACTTCAGGCAACTAAAAATTGTGTTTTGAATAGAATCATGCTTGTATATCAAAAAAGTGCCACTCTTGTGTCATTGTTTTGTACAGGATGGAAATAAAATTAAATTTATGAAATATCTAGCAGAAAATCGACCAATCAAGATTTTTTCTATGGTATCTGGTGGTGCATACAGCTAATCAAGCTCTTTGTTTAGTCTTTAAGAACTGAATAGAAAACCCATAGTTACATCAACCAGTTACATTTCGATTTCCAATGGGTGGGAACAAGCTTGCGAGAGAAAATGTCAGTTTGGAAATCTTGGATTGTCCTAGACTGACCATGAATATGAAGAGCAGCCTAATCAATGGGGAAAAATGGAAATCTGCAAAGGCAGCAGGTCTATATCAGGCATTTCTGCTGACAGAGTCACTGTGAAACTGCTATAAGACTGAATTCATTCAGTTTCAGCCACATTCAGCCTCATCAGAAGTGTTCATGCCAATCCCTTTTAGCTTAGCGTTCACAAGCTACTAGAACAGACATGCTAGCAGGACTTAGTCTTGTCACTGATTTTTTTTGTCAGGGTGTTTTGACTGAGTTATGGTATGTATGGCCCTATTTGAAAGCTTATGTCTAATAGTCATGGTTCGTCACTGCCGGCTAAAATAGCCAGTAGGTTGCTAGGCTAAACGCTTGGATGTAACCATAGTAACTTCTTACTAGAAAAAACTTCTTTCAGTATCAGCTTTTAACATTCACAGTTCTACATGCAAGAAACTGGAAATGACCGAAATCTGATTAGGTCAGCAAAACACATCATATTTTTCCGCTGATGGCTCACTTAAGATTTTAGGTCATACCTGCCTGGGCTCTAGCATGATTAGCTAGTAGACAGACTTGCACTTAAAAGACCCAGAGTTCTTTCACACAAAGGAAAGAGCTTACTCCAGCCTGGTGGTGCAATCACTTGGAAATCAAGGTTAGACAGCAGCTCAGAAGGTGCAAAAGCTGAATGGAAGGGACAAAAAATGTTTTGATTCACCTGACTGATAGTGACTAGATGGTACAGATTTAAAATCCATGGAAGGCCTGATTACTTTAGTGATTGCACAACTGAAATCAAAGGGATGGATGGTTTGGTGACTTTCTTGTCGGTGTCTATGTGATTGCCACATTGGGAATCAAATATTCAAGTGTGTAAAGATCAGATAAGAATGACTAGAGTCTCCAAAGGAATGAGCCATTCTATCAGCAAGTCTAATGTAGAAAGAGATAAGCTCTGCCATTACAAGAGATTAATATATCATTACGAGTGATTATTATACCATTACATCAGTTTAGGTAATAACTGCTGAACAATCAAGAAGGCAATCGTCTCCTAGCTCTCTTCAATTAGAAGACAATAGGTTTTCTGGACACAGATTAAGTCTAATTATGCAAGAAAGAGATATTCAATTGAAAATTCCCACTGATACAGTAATGCAATCTGCCGGGCTTGACCTTTGTCTGGTGAATGGTCATAGCATACTTTAATGTTCATTATAAGCATGAAATCATATGCATTGGTCTGGCACAGACTGGCACAGAGGCCTGTTATGGTGTATAAAGAAATGTAACAGACAGTCCAGTAGAGTATCCATCTACAGTGACCATATTTATCTTCCTATCTTGCTTCCTAGCTGTTAAAAGGACAACAGCATAACTCACCTCACACCCTCAATAGGTATTATACCACCAAGTCATAAGTTGGATGGTTGTATGTCAAGACCCTGGCATATTTCAGTTAAGTAATAAATGTTCTCTGTTTAATTCAGATTACATTATTTATTGATGGAAATGCAAACAATTCTTCCTTCTGTGTAATTAACACATGTGATTGTGAATATTGTGGGAAATGATTGCACAACCAATAACAGCAGTCAAGCCTACACCTGCATCAATTTCAAAATTTTAGACTGATTACAACAATTTTTGTGAAGTTTGCATTTACTTTGTGTTATGATTTTGGACTGTTAGTTCTTCTGGTCCTATTTCTGCTAGGTCTGCTACTACATATGGATGATTAATTGCTTTCATTTTGAAATTGCATATTAAAAGAGTTATATTTTTATAAAGAGGGCAGTCTACAATGTTAACTATGTTGCCATAAATTTGACCAATTAGAAACACCCCATGTGCTGTCTACATGAACAAAAGCATAACTAGAAAAATAATTCTGGAAGAAAACGATCAGTAAAAGTGATGGCACTGCTTAAGCTTGCTTAACTGTTACTAGACACTTGCTATTGTATCCCAGGTGGTTGCCAGCTAGCTGATCAGTGGTTGCTGTAATATCCAACATGGTTAATAAGGTGTTACTAATGAGCTTGTGTCATTGTCAAAGTCAAAGTGAACTTTATTGTCATTCAGACTTTATAACAGGAGTGCATTGCTGAACATGATTGCATTTCTCCAAACTCGACGATGTGCAAATATAAACATAGTGCAAACACACGAGACTAAATTTTAGCCCACCATTACCAATCAGGCTGAACACTTTGAAGTCAGAGCGGTGCTGATAGCTTGAAATCTGTGGGATGAGTTAGTACTTTGCAATGTGCAATCACTAATGGGTGTACACCACGTCTAAGTTTGAAATTCACCAGTACCAGATGGACCCACTTGGTTGGTTTACAAAGCCATAGTTATGCACATGTTCATCTTCATAGATTACATGACTGTCTTTTCCTCCTTCAGAAATGGACTCACTGCGGATCCTCCTCTACTCACTTATCTTCCTCATCAGTGTCTTTGGCAACCTGCTGATCATCGTGGTGCTGATGGTCAACAAGCGCATGCGTACTGTCACCAATTCGTTCCTGCTCTCACTGGCTGTCAGTGACCTCATGATGGCTGTCTTCTGCATGCCCTTCACGCTCATCCCCAACTTATTGGAGGACTTCATCTTCGGAGCGGTTATGTGTAAAACCGTTACCTATTTCATGGGTAAGGCTGTCTCCCTTTCTTTAATCCTAAAGTTCAAATGTGCTGCACTTCTACTCAAGCTAAAATCTCAAAGATTCTTTGGCTTCACTTGCTTCTGGATGATTCTTTAAAGAGACCCTTTATCCTGTTACAAGGTAAAGACATCTTGTAGCCATCCATGTTGTCTAGCTTGCGAAAGTACATCAGGTTCTACCTGACTTTCAGGATCAGATACTGGTTCAAACTGAGAAAGCAGAACCGATGCCACTGTATGAGTAGCCACAGCAATGTGGGAGCAGAAACAATGTTGATCTGGTATTTGACTAAACAGAACAGAGTAGATGAGCTAACCAATCAGAGCGCACTAGGCTCATCAGAAAGCAGGGCTTAAAGATGTAGGCGCTTATTTCAGCCAGAGGGTTAATACAGATGTACAGTATATAAAATATATGGTGTTTTGGGAAAACTGAATCATGTCAATCTACTTTAGTAGAACCCAATAAATGTAATTATGAACACTGAGATTAGCCTGGTATGTCCCCTTTAATGTCGCCAGTTGTTTCCCATCTGTTGCTACCATTGGTGATGAAGTCCCTCAGGGTTCTACAATAGGGCATGTCTTGTTTTAATGTATATGCTCCCCTAATACTGAAATATTACGTTTCATTGTACCTTTCCCTGCACTGACAACTCTTTTTCAATCTAATCAGCAACATGTGATCATTGAAGTGACTTAATCAGTGTCTGGAGGACATTAAAAGCAAAATGAAGGAAAAATGTATCCCATGTTTTTTGGCCTTCAAAATACACACCCATCTTATTAAATTGCCTAGGCCAGCTCTCAAATAGCGACTCCAGGTTTTCTGGAATCGACTCAGACTCTCGACTAATGCTGCTGAAATCGATGGCATTGACTCCTCGTCTCCACTTAATTTCAACCAAGACAGCCCCAGAGCCAGGGATAATAGGATACAGCTGAGATTAAACCATCTTAAATGTTGTTTAGCCACTTTTGAGTAGTGATATGATGAACATTCAGGCTAATGAGGGGAGTTTTGCATTTCACATAATGAGGGGAAACTAAAAGTGATGTACTGAGAAAATCATTACTGGAGTCAGAATTATTGAAAACGGAAATGTTGTTTATTTCTTTCTTTCAATTCTTAGAAAAGTTGGATGTAGTCTTGTTTTTCTTTATAAGAGTCTGAAGTTACCCTGATATTCATACTTGACATTGAAATCTCTTATTTTGAAGAGTAAATCTCATCTTTATTCTCAACTGGATTTTAAACTGGTTGATCAGATTTGTCTAGCGAGCCATTTCCGTGGTCATACGTACTTTTTATAAACTTTACACAAAATCAAACCAAGTCTGGCCTGGAAATGTTGTTCATGTGTTTACTTCACCATGACTCCAGACTGTTAGTAATTCTTTAAAGCCTAGGACCTAATAAGTCATCATTAACTCACCTTTAATTAATTTGTTGCTACCCTGCTTACAGCCACCAAGAAAAATGACCGCATTACCTCAGCTTTAGCCTCACTGCACTGGCTCTATGTCCATTACAGGATTCAATTTCTTTTAATAGCTTTTAAAGCTCTAAATGGGCTGGCCTCTTTAGCACGGACTTACTTCTACTCCTACATTTCTGAGATCTTCACATCTGTACTCTGGGCCTCTGAGTCTCAAAAGTTAAAAGTGAACATGCCTTTTACAGTTGATGCCTCCTGCTACAACATTGTTTTTTACACTATCATCAATCATATTCTCCAAGTATCTTTGTCTGTATACAGTATACAGTGAGGAAAATAAGTATTTGAACACCCTGCGGATCTGCAAGTTCTCCCACTTAGAAATCATGGAGGGGTCTGAAATTTTCATCTTAGGTGCATGTCCACTGTGAGAGACATAATCTAAAAAAAAAAAATCCGGAAATCACAATGTATGATTTTTTAATAATTTATTTGTGTGTTACTGCTGCAAGTAAGTATTTGAACACCTGTGAAAATCAGTGTTAATATTTGGTACAGTAGCCTTTGTTTGCAATTACAGAGGTCCCGTAGTTTTTCACCAGGTTTGCACACACTGCAGCAGGGGTTTTGGCCCATTCCTCCACACAGATCTTCTCCAAATCAGCCAGGTTTCTGGGCTGTCGCTGAGAAACACGGAGTTTGAGCTCCCTCAAAAGATTTTCTATAGGGTTTAGGCCTGGAGACTGGCTAGGCCACTCCAGAACCTTGATATGCTTCTTACGGGGCCACTCCTTGGTTATCCTGGCTGTGTGCTTTGGGTCATTGTAATGTTGGAAGACCCAGCCACGACCCATCTTCAATGCTCTAACTGAGGGAAGGAGGTTGTTCCCCAAAATCTCGCAATACATGGCCCCGGTCATCCTCTCCTTAATACAGTGCAGTCGTCCTGTCCCATGTGCAGAAAAACACCCCCAAAGCATGATGCTTCCACCCCCATGCTTCACAGTAGGGATGGTGTTTTTGGGATGGTACTCATCATTCTTCATCCTCCAAACACGGCGAGTGGAATTAAGACCATAAAGTTCTATTTTGGTCTCATCTGACCACAGAACCTTCTCCCATGACTCCTCTGGATTATCCAAATGGTCATGGGCAAACTTAAGACGGGCCTGGACATGTGCTGATTTAAGCAGGGGAACCTTCCGTGCCGTGCATGACTTTAAACTATGACGTCTTAGTGTATTACCCACAGTAACCTTGGAAACAGTGGTGCCAGCTCTCTTCAGGTCATTGACCAGCTCGTCCCGTGTAGTTCTGGGCTGATTCCTCACCTTTCTTAGGATCAATGATACGCCACGAGGTGAGATCTTGTGTGGAGCCCCAGTCCGAGGGAGATTGACAGTCATGTTTAGCTTCTTCCATTTTCTAATAATTGCTCCAACAGTTGATCTTTTTTCACCAAACTGCTTGGCAATTGCCCCGTAGCCCTTTCCATCCTTGTGGAGGTCAACAGTTTTGTCTCTGGTGTCTTTGGACAGCTCTTTGGTCTTAGCCATGTTAGTAGTTGAAGTCTTACTGATTGTGTGGGGTGGACAGGTGTCTTTATGCAGCTAACGACCTCAAACAGGTGCTTCTAATTTAGAATAATAAGTGGAGTGGAGGTGGAGTTTTTAGAGGCGGACTAACAGGTCTTTGAGGGCCAGAATTTTTGCTGATTGGCAGGTGTTCAAATACTTATTTGCAGCAGTAACACACAAATAAATTATTAAAAAATCATACATTGTGATTTCCAGGTTTTTTTTTAGATTATGTCTCTCACAGTGGACATGCACCTAAGATGAAAATTTCAGACCCTCTATGCTGAAATTATAGGGTGGGAGAACTTGCAAAGTCGCAGGGTGTTCAAATACTTATTTTCCTCACTGCATATATATGTATATATATATATATATATATATATATATATATATATTGTTATTTAGCATATTGCTTTAAATACGCTTCATGAGATTTACTTGTATAATTTACTATTTGTTCTAGATAGATAGTTAGAAGTGATTGTGATCCGTTATTGACATTTTGATTGGCTGTTTCAGCCAGCTTGTTTCACGGCATTAAGACGCTTGCAGCTCTGTTTTAAAAGGACGCTTTGCATTGTGCAGCTCAAATGCAAGTTTTTATTTAGGCTTTAATCAACTACAGTGGTTCAGTGTTGAGTCAGTGCAAATACCACTCAACTGCCACTGTAATTTTTGCGCCCGATTGTTATATGCTATTGGTACTATTTAAATGGCTTTCCTAGCAGCAGTGAAGGGAAAAGGGACTGAAGTCTTATGATAACATATTAAGAATGGTCAGATACGTCATTGTCTGTTGTAGGAGAACATGTAGCTGTGATGTGGAGAAGACAGTAAATTGAGCCTTGAGATAATACGAATGTTCTGTAAGGCTCATGTCATTATATTTACTGATACTGAGTATGATCTAATAGACAATAGTATTAAATAGCGTGTTCACAGTAGACGAGCCATATGGTTTCGTCTGCCTTTGAACACTGTATTTTTTTTTTTGGCTCACTATTGCCTAACAGGTTAAGTTTCGGACCCCTGAGCATTCATTTTTGAGCTGATGTGAATGAGAGGACTTTACAAACTAAGTTAGAGTAGATGGGCCAATTACTTAAGAGCGCAAGGAAGAAATAACACTGATAAATGAGACATAAGAGGAAACTGTCCAAATGTTAGATTAGCTGAGATAAAAACAATCCCTTCGGAAACACAGAGGGCCATTACGCCTGTTTCAGTACATCACCAAAATATGTTGTAGGCTAAACACAAGTCATGTGCAGCTAATGCGAAGACACAGGCCACTGAACACCAGCAATTCTTGTAGGATTATAAATTGTTTCAATTTCCATCTTAGCCTGAGAAAGAGATCTCACGCAAGACATCTGTTGCTTTCCTCTTATGTCTGTAGTGACTTGGCAAGCTGCTCAGAGCCTCCGATATGGGAGTAGTCCAACATACCCTCCGACATTACCTCTCTTTGACCACTGAAATGTACAAGATCTATTCATAAGTGAAGGTGAGGGACGGACACTCCCAAGCCTCCTTTTCTACCCCTTAGAGAGAGAGAAATAGGAATTTAAACCAGAATATCTCCATTAATGATAACCAAAGTTCAGGATCTATAGCGGGATTGCTGGATCTTTAGCTGAAGTCTGTTTTTAGATATTTTGGGGGAAATTTGAATAATGTATCTGAACTCTACCGTATTTATTATGTATAAATTTATATAATAGTTGGTTGTAAAGTTTTACTTTCACAGCCAATATGCAACACCTTTAAGATTAAACATACTTTTAGTTTTAGAAAAATCCATAGAATATATCGATATATAGTGCTGTTTCTTATGTTGGCATGTTGCTGCATGCTAAATAAAACTATAAGACAATACTGAGTAGGGTTATGTGCCAGCACCATTGGCAGACGGTTGTGCAACCCAGGACTACATAAATACAGCCTGTTACAACAACTGGCCTTAACACCACGTCAACATCGCCTGTCACAAAGTCAGAATGGCTCAGAATGGCAGCGGGTCATCTTCAGTGACGAGTCCCCCTTTTGTGTCTGTGGAGACAACCAACGAATCTGTGTGTGGAAGCACCATGGTCAGCACCAAGAGGAACAGTTTGTAGTCACCTATCCAGAAGGCCTGGTGTCACTCCACCTCCACCCCCAGCACAATATCTGCAGGAACCGTGTGAGAATATCCAAGTTGTATGGGAAGGATTATCACAGGACACCATTAGGAACTCCATGCAGAGACAGCAAACATAGGGGCCTGACGCCATACTGGGAGACACTACTTCTGTATGTGTAGCTCAGTAAATATTGCCCATATCAGTCTAAATTTATCATCATTTATTGTTCCTGGTGAAATTTATCTTCCTTCCCAATAGACTGCAGTCCAGCACTTCCTTCTGGGTGCAAACATTTTTTTGATTTTGAGTGTACAAATTTTCCCATTAATATCAGTTATTATCTTTATGTTATTATTCTCTAATATTGCACGAGTGGTTCTTTGGTTCTAAGTGGTTCCACTTCTGCTTCTATAAATACACACTACTTCTTTTACCCCATGCACCCTGCTAAATGAAGCTATTAGAGGCTATTCCTAAATCAATGTAGAAGCACTATTTCTACTCAGATGCGGCTTGGCATGAAGCTGGCTCCTGTTGGGTCACTCCTACAGTGCCATGTGTCAGCTTTGAGTCAGAGGAAGAGCATTCCGCTGGTCCACGGCAGAGAATGTTCTGTCACGTCCTACAGCTACGCTGGCATTTTCTCGCTGTGTCTTGGTTTATTTCGCTCGCTTCTGCAGCATTGGTCTGAGCCAAGCCTTTCAACAGCCTGGTTTTCATCAGGCACAAGCAATCGATAAACAGAACCATTACAGCACCCTCCGGTCATTGATTTTTGTGTCTAATCTCTGAGGCCATGTCTGTTAATGTCCACCCTTAAGGAGAGGCATTGCCGTAGCAACCTAAAGGCTATCAAAGTCATGCTAAATGATGCTGGAATGCCTCTAAAGATGTGGGTTAAGATCTTTTAAGTATGGCCTACACCAGCCATTATTCTCCTGCCTTTTAAGTGAGGTCCACACTATCTGTTGTTTGCACCTACTTTGAATTCTATTCAGTGGGAAATATTAAGGGGAGTTAAAAAGCACCACTAAACCTTTCTTTTCCTTTTCCTCCACTTCACTGGGAGACTCTTAACACTTGAAGTCTGGCCTTATTAGAATAAAACTCCCACCTTCCTCTTTTAGTGGGGATTATAAGTTTTGTGAATGGGAAATCAAAGAGAAAGTCTGAGACAATTTCAACTGTGGTTGTGCCCAGCCAATGAGGGGATACAGAGTTTGAGCTTTTTCTAAGGCTCTTCAAGCTCCACTGCATTTTTTCATGAAAGCTTCTGCTCATTCATGTGTCATCTGGGCTCAAGGGCGGGCTGACACACACAAGCTTTAGGAGTTCATTTCCAAGGCTGTGACTTCACCTTTCTCAGGCGCTTCAGAAGTGACTGAAAGCAGCGCATAATGCGAACCTGAAAGTCCCAAGACCCGAACCAATGGATGGAAAAGCAATATGCTGCAATAATAACAGGCTACAAAGAACAGTTTGTGCTTCTGACGAAGACTTCTGCAATGCCAGTTCTCCCGAATGCGCTCCTCCACACCACGGGTTTGTAATCATAGAGGATAAATGGAGGAACTTCTCTAGAAGATCCATCCAAAATGTCTAGAACCTCATTAGCTTCAACTGTTCCTCAAATTTGATTACCTTATACATATCTTATATACCATACGCAGACACTTCCAAGTATTAGTTCGTTTTTGCCATATTTTGCCTCAGCTTTTTGCATCTTCTGCTTCTCAGTCTCTATTACAAGCTTCTGAGGTGCAGTCATCTCAGCTGTTCAGTTCTGGTGCTCTAGCGCAGATGTTTTTATTTCATGGTAAGTCTTCTTGACAGCTTTGCATCCTAGACAGAAACACTTGTAGATGTTTTCAGATCTAAGACGAGAGTAGATCTTGATGTTCTTCTCCCTCCCAAAGATAAAACCTTTATAGCCCCAAAGAAACCTAAATGCCATGTTTTTCTCTCCTCCCCATATAAACTGTGCGACCCTAATCTTGGTAACGCTTCTGTTAGCATTTCCTGACCAATCACAAAACATACGTCTCTTGCTCTGCCCACACAAAACAGTTTCAGAGTCTGAGAAACTTAAAGAGCTAAAGCTAACCCAGCATAACCAAAAGCTACTGAACTGAACCCCGTCTATCCGTTTGTTTGTCCATCTGTCCTTCTGCACATCTAGGTATTCATTTCTTCACACACTGCTTTGTCCATCTGTTTGTTTGTTAGTCCATCTGCACATCTGTTTGCCCGTGACCTTTTTTCATCAGTTAGCATCACGTTAAAGCTGGATAATGGTTTTAGTGCTGTATGAATGGCAGAACAGGCTAGGTGTGTTGGACAGAGAGCTGTCAATCAAACTGCTCATTAGCCACACCCATGCAGTGCTTAGATAGGTCTGATCAGAGCTTTAAGATGTGATTCATCCTATTTATATTTATATATGTTTAATATCACACTTAAGTTTAGTTTACTTTTCAAACAGTTGTATAATGTTCTCCATGTTCTCTGGAGCTTTGTCTGATTGGTTCTATAGTTAGGAGGTTCCTCTTTCAAATTATCTTTTTTAAAATCTTCCTTAAAAAACATCATGTCGAACAGGTGGAAGTTTAATAAATGAAGGGCAGGATGTTTGAACAGTCATGTGCAGTCAAATTCAGGTCAGTTTGTATTACAGTGTGCTTTTAAGCCTGAGTGGCAGACCCAGAGTTTTTGGTGTACTGGCTATTATTCATCGCATGTTTGTCACAATGTATTTTTATGGGGATTGGAGCAGAGCCCAGATTTAGTAACTGAATGATGAAAACAAGTGAAGTTATTTAATATTTGAATGAAAAAGACAGGTTAGAGAGGTAAACCAAAACCAGTACATGCTCATCGACCAAAAAACCAAAAAGATGGCAGTTAATTACTAAATTTATTGGTTAATAAAACTTTTCTTACTCGACTGCAGGATGAATAGCTGAGTAAGCCCTCTGCATACTATACATGTTCATGCATGCCAGTGTTGTTTGGCTGCTGCTTTCTGTCCAGCGGCCCGCAGCTCGCCTGTAAGGAAATTAAAGCCATGAAGCACCGTCAGAAACGATAACAGACAATGTATCAAGCAGCCTTTCCTGGAAACAGTACAACAGGATCTTTGGAGTGATGTCATAGAAGTCCCACTTATGGTTCCCCAAAAAAATTGTGCTTGGATGGTTCTATTCATGTAAATGAGTATTTTATTACTTCAGTATTTACTGTGTCCACTTGTGTTACCTTTAGTAAAGCCACCATTCTTTTTGGAAGACTTACTTTGAATAAATCTGCAGAATATACTGTATTTTCACATCTTCAAAGTTCAGTCATAGAAGTTGGTTGCATTTTTCTGTTTCTAATCCAAGTAAATGCATCGTTTCGTTCGTTTTCTGTTTTTTTCTTTTGCCAGTATAGGCCTTTTGACTTATTAGACCCGTAGTGTTGAGAGGGACTCTTACAGTGGAAGGATGGGCAGAACATTTTTACATCTGGATCATGAGTGGAGCTTGATTTTCACCTTTCTCTTAAAGATGGTCTTGAGTACTGTTTATTTGACAGTGCCAGGTTTGGTCTAACAGGTCTTGTCCCATTGCCTTTGTATTAATTTGTTAAGCTCCAATATTGTCCTTGTCATTGCAATATTTCTGTGTACTCTCCTCAGTAACGTCCTGATAAAGAAATGATTTCTGCTGAGGACTTGAACTAATGTGACCAGTACCGTATTAGAAAGATGAAAGAACATCACATCATTAAAGCGTTTGACCAGTCACATGTCTCATACACTCGTCTCACCTCCCACGATTCTCCACAGGTATCTCCGTGAGCATTTCTACCTTCAGTCTGGTTGCCATAGCAATCGAGAGATACAGTGCCATCTGCAACCCGCTAACATCCAGGGCATGGCAGACCCGCTCACATGCCTACAAAGTCATCGCTGGTACCTGGGTGCTGTCTGTGGGCATCATGATTCCATACCCAGTCTTCAGCACACTGGTGTCCTTCAACAAACCCAACAATACCACTGGCCACATGTGCCGCCCAGACTGGCCCATGAGTCAAGTGGAGCAGACCTGGTAAGTTAAGCTAATAGCTAAAAGTGATGCTCATTAACAGTGTTCTAGTTACTATGGAGCCCATAAGCATTTTCATACAGAGTCATTGGCAGCCATATTTGTCCAGTTTTGGTTTTAAACACTTGATGTATAGTTTTTTAAACAATTATATCAGAATGTGCTCAGTAAGATAGCATACAAGTGCACAGTGGAAATTCTTAACTGTTCCCTTCTGTTACCTTTCCCTACCTGGTCTAAGCTTTCTCTCCGTCGCTTTCTGTCTCTCTCTGATGTCTGTATGAACAGCAAAGCTATTTGAAAATGAATGGAACTCCTAATGTGCTATAGAATTCATGAAAATGTTTCATTAAGTGTGTGCCTACTGGCAAATGGTATTTGGTGATAGATGTAACACGGAAGCCAACATACAGTAGACTTCTGCATAAATCTGATCTAAAACTTCATCAAATTTTGCCACAGGACAGATACGAAGAATCCAGTTAAACTAATGATACATTAAATATTTGACATGGTTAATTAGTTATTAAGAAAAATGCTACAGTTGAAGTTTTAGGTCAAAGTTGTGCAGAAAATATAGAACATTCTAAAGGGTTCACAACTCTCCCATAACTGTACATAGCTGCTGACATTTACCTGATAGTTAGACCTGATGTCTATCTTTTCATTCCTGGCCTCCATCTTTCAAACCCAGACAACTCAAATAAGAGTATTTTTTGTATGAAGTTCAATCAGTTATAAGAAAATACCTGTTATTTGTAATGGTAACTGCATTAACCCTAGGCTGTAGCCACATAGATGGGATTTGAAACTGGATAACACAGAACAGCAAACTAGCAATACTGGAAGAACTGCTAATCCTGATATTGTTTGGCCCACAGGTGTAATACCAACATGACAAGAACAAGAACAGTTAATGTTACCCAGATCAAAAGCAAAATCAGCACACACAAACACAACATTTAGTTTGTTAGTTTATTAGCCAGACTAGTGCAGTTCCTGATCTGTATTCCCGGGACAGCTGACTATGTCTTTCACGTCCCTGAACAATCAATGTTCCATGTTCAATTTGATACTGCTAACATTTTGTTATGATCACAGAAGGCAAAGCACCTGCGAGCTGATGAATGTGCTCCAGCGAGCTCTCTCCTCTGGCTGAACACTGTACTGTTTCATCCAGAATGCACTTGACTCCAGCAATCACACAGCTGCATGTTTAGGTGGGAACAACGAGAACAGACCCCAGCAGAAACTCTGTTTCACACCCAGTGAGAGCTAACCTTTATCAAGCCAATGGAAATGATTTGTAAAGTGGTGGGGACCACCCCTACCAGAAATTACACCCATGGTCTCATCCTCAGATGCGACACCATCATGGAAATACACAAGGCTCAGAAAGCTGGCCACAACTAACAAGATTTTATCACTTGTATTCTGATTGGCCACCTGCACCCCTGTGTAAGCACACTTCCAGGGTTTTTCATTCTGATTCTAGTTAGCAATAGTGAACAGCTTCACTGGGCATCATGAAAAACAAGCCTTTTAGAGCGAGATATACATCTGTAGGGTTTGTTCATGGTCTTTTTGGCTGTCAGGTGGCCGTTTCCTGACAAGACTATGGGACTTTGGCCTTATTTTGTGGTGAAAAGCAACAGACTTTCTGCAGGACTTATTGTCCAATATCCACAACAAGGAAGAACAGTTACACTTTGTACTTTAACTGTGTCATCTGTCAGTTTTTCCATCATTCCAGAAACTGCGACACTTGGCATTTTCTGGCAGGGACTTTCTGCTTCTGTTGTTTTGCTGCGTTCTGCATGTAAAGTGGGATGTTGTATTTTCAAATGGTATAAACCCGGCAGTGAAGAGGTTCTTAAGAGCTGTGCACTCAAAGGCGCCTTTAATGGTTCATTAAGCAATGTAATTGAATAATGACTTTTGGTTCTCATATGTAAAAATAAGATTTGTGAGTATGAAGAAGCTTTTAAAGATTTAAAGAACCGTCACATGATGTAAAGGTTCTTTGCCAATGCAAAGATTCTCCAAGGAACCAATAGTGGCTCTACTGTGGCATTCAGTGTGAGCAGAAGTTACTAATCACTAATCTAATGTACCTCATAGATACAGTGAAATAGTGCCACATGGCCATTACTTTCACTCGTTATCACTGCTGCTCAAACTGTTTGAACACATTTGACCAGCACAAGAAACCAAAGACAAATGTCCACCGTTGAAGCTCCACATGGCAGATACATTTACAGTATTTAGCTGACGCTCTTATCCAGAGCAACTTACAAGGTTAATCATATTACAGGTAGGTCAGTGTCGTGTTAGGAGTCTTGCCCAAGGACTCTTATTAGTGTAGCACAGCAAAGTCACCTAGACCGGGATTTGAACCCCAGTCTCCCACATGCAGAGATGGCACTCTGGGTAGTGGCGCTACCCACTGAGCTACACCAACCACTGATAGATTATTTGTCTGTGGGTGCTCATATGGTATGTACGGACCAGTGCCAGAAAGCAAAGTAACATCCCAGTATACACTCAGTGAAAATAAATGTGCATCCGGGTAGTCCAGGAATCAACCAACTAGAGTGAAACTTGGCGAGGTTTGACATTGAGAGAAATTTGTGATTCAGGTTTCACGCTTGGCTGTGCATGTGACATAAGCAAGGATGGGCCTTATTGCCGTACCTGACGGACTATACAAGGGCCTCCTGTTGCACATGCTGTCCATTCTTACTCTTGCTGTTGTGTTGGTTACTCCTTTGCAAGCTAAGAATGCAAAGAAGAGATTGAAAGCAATTACAGTAGTTGGAACAGCCCGAGATGGGTCACATCATAGGGCTCAAGGAACTGGGATGGCCTCACTGAGGTACTGCGCGTCATACCAGTCGTGCAGATACCAACATAGCACACTTTTGGCAGCAGTAGATTAAAAATAGCCGCACACCAGCAACACAAACCATGGAGAGAAAGAACCAGCAACCATGGTTGTGGACATAGAGCGAGCAGCAATGCCCTCCATGAATCATCCTGTTAGTGCCAGCACTTTTGGTAGACAGCCCAGGACTGCATGTTTTTTGTAAAAGACTGAAAGCTGCTACTCTTAAACTTTTTTTGCTAAAGAATATTAGCAGCTGGCACTTTTAATGACTGCATGTTAGTAACAGTTTTGGCCTACACATTTAAATAAAGGTGATAGTAAGGGTTCTTTGGAGCGATTCCACAGAAGCAGTAAAATAGATGGCCATAAAATCATTATACCATTCTGGTGAGAACCAATAACCTCTGCATATACAGAATGCCATAGAAGAATCATCATCCTCTGCTTTCCAGAAAAACCTTTCAAAGAACCTTTTTTAAAGTTTAATGTAATGTAATACTTGTATATATATAATGTAGAGACTCTATGCATATATAAGCAGAGCTGGGAAGAGACAGAGTACTGCGATACTGTAAATATCTGCCATTAAAACAGAACAGTCTGTACTGTTTACTCACTACATTTTAAATACAGCTGCATTACTTTAGTTTCAACTATCCTTTTTTTTAAACCTATTTCAAACTCTTCGTTTAATTAGGTACTTTTTTAATCAGGCAGTTCTATTCAGACACCTAATGAAACGCTTGAGCCAATCACAGGTTCACTCCCCTGCCCAACCATTCCACATCCAATGGTTGGGCAAGGGAGTGGACCTGTGATTGGCTACTTTCATGGCCTAGGGGCCCCAAAAGTGCATAAATAAATAAATAAATAATAAAACAGATGAGGTGATGGATTCTGCAGAAAGCCAGTACAGCTCCCAATGCAGCCCTCAGGGCCACAGCAGAGATTAAGCCCCACTTCGTTTTAAATAGTTAGAGCTACAAACAATTCCTTTAATTAAGGCAGTGATAGGAAGTCAATTCCTGAAGGACTGATTCTTCAACTCTAACACGTCAGGTCCACTCCCTGGTAAGACTGAAAGAGCCGAAATGCTGACATATCATTAAAATAACTGATGCATTAATTAGGGTGGACCAGAAAAGTCAAAAAATGAAGCCAAAATTTTTAACTCCTTGAGGTCAAGGAAACCTCTGGAGTAAGGAAATCATCACTGTGGTCACATAGATTAGCTGAGGAATAAAAGTTTGGATTTTTTTGTTCTTCTTTTTAAGAGGCTGGCGTCTGTTTAGATTTGACCTCCCATCACTGCCTTAATTAAAGGAATTATTAGATCTGCCAGGAACAAACACATCCCGGAGAATGAGATTGGGGGAACTTAAGTCAGTTACAGTGTGGAGGAAATATGATTGTGTTTGGGCATATTCTATTTTAAACTGCAGTATTGGCTGCTAAAACAAAATTGACATATTTATTTATCTCAGCAGAGATTCCAGCAACTCAATGTTCCTGTCAATGTTTTGTACAGGTAATCAAACAGAAACGCGTCTGGAGCTCCAGATGAATGCGTTTTTGTGGATGATGCATGCAGTTTTAGTATAGACCATTATATACGCTCAGTTTCTTCTATGTGCTCCCCTAACCCTTAGTTAAAACTCATGTCATTTAAAAACTGATTTTATTAAGAAATACTTTTACCTTCTTACCTAAAGCACCTGAGGTAATGTAAAGTTGTACTTTAACTTTTATTTGACTTAATTTTTATTTATTTATAATATTTATTTATATACAGGGGTTGGACAATGAAACTGAAACACCTGGTTTTAGACCACAATCATTATTAGTATGGTGTAGGGCCTCCTTTTGCGGCCAATACAGCGTCAGTTCGTCTTGGGAATGACATATACAAGTCCTGCACAGTGGTCAGAGGGATTTTAAGCCATTCTTCTTGCAGGATAGTGGCCAGGTCACTACGTGATGCTGGTGGAGGTTCGTCCTTCTTGGTGGTATGCTGACATTACCCTGGATACCGTGGCTCTTGATACATCACAAAGACTTGCTGTCTTGGTCACAGATGCGCCAGCAAGACGTGCACCAACAATCTGTCCTTTTTTGAACTCTGGTATGTCACCCATAATGCTGTGTGCATTGCAGTATTTTGAGCAGAACTGTGCTCTTACCTGCTAACTGAACCTTCACACTCTGCTCTTACTGGTGCAATGTGCAGTTAATGAAGATTGGCCACCAGGCTGGTCCAATTTAGCCATGAGACCTCCCACACTAAAATGACAGGTGTTTCAGTTTCATTGTCCAACCCCTGTATATTACCAGTACTTTTACTTAAGGAAGGAACTTTGGCACCTCTGCCACCCCTGTATATGATCTGGAAACCATGAGCATTTTAGGAAACTTCTTTTTTTAACAGTATGTGTTTATTGTCTTGTATGTTACGTTATAGTGAGTGCCAGACTGTTTTCAGTAGTAAATAATGAATTATTTAATTACTTTCTAATTCATTTTTCATAAACCTCAGGGTTTCGTAGGGTTAAACACAATCTATTAAGGATGGCTTGGCCTTGTAGGCCACAAAGTTGCTAAATTGCTCATGAAAGACATGGGAAGTGCCTCCAGCAATTCCTTTAGAAAAAATGAAGACCTCTCACAGACACTTACAAAATCCAGCAGCAAATCTTGTCTAACCATGCAGGGATCCTTTATTCCATCGCCCCCATCCTCGCTGTGAATGCCTCGCCAGTTAAGTCTGTCAAAAGCCAACGAAAGCAAGATGGAAAAGCGGAGCAATTAAACCATCTTGGAGCGTTTTTCTGAAGGCAGAAGACAGAAGTCCGCAGGAGACGGCACTCTGGAAGCTGTCAGAGATTTACTTTTTGATTTTTTTTCCACTCCCTCTGAGCCTGTATTATGTCGTGTCACCCGTTCAGACTCCCTTTAGTGTAAAGTAGACTGTGGGTGATGGGGTGGTGGGGGGGTAAGTGTCATAAGCTCAAATAATTAGTGGGCATGCTAAAGAGAAGGAGCTCTCAAGGTAGTCGTACTGCTGCCTCTAATGATGATGGCTAGAAAGTCGTTAACATTCACTCCCTCGCTTTGTGCAAAATGACACTCTTGACCTTCTAGATGATACATGTTCAACTTTTGGGGAGGGACCATTTAAAAGCCTTCAGAAGAAAGTTTAATGGTGTTGGATTTTTTTTCAGATTTTTTCAATCTGTGAGAAATAGTGCAAACAGAGTATGATGGGTTTTTGGAAAGGATCATTAAACAAAGACCTTTCAACCATATAGTGCAGCGCTTCTATTCAGTAAGGGCCTAGAATAGTTTGGAGGCTAAGAAGTGGTGAAGTGAGATCAGCTTTTGAATGACTCCATAATTGGCACTGGAGGTGAGAATATTAATGTATGTTTATTAATGTATGTTTTTATCACCTGAAACGTTATTTTTCCAAATGAACTGATCATATACATCATCTAAATAAAGGTGGCAGGGTTCTTAGAGAGTAGTGATTTAAAAGGAACACCTTTGGTTCCCTAAAAAAACTTCCAGTTTAATGGCTCTTTGAGAAACTCATTTGAAAGGTTCTTCAAAAATAAGTTTGGACACCATTGTTATTAAGTGAGTTGAATAGCACATGGTCTATGAGTAACATTATTGACATTCTTGACACTGGGGCCCAATCAGTTATCACTGGTCAAATAATGTTTTGTTAATTTTCCAGGTGAAAATTAAAGTAGAAGCCTCTGTGTAGTTTGATTTATGAACCACCAGAGAAAGAATAGTTTCAGATTTAAGAGGTTTCAGAAAGTACTTTTTTGCCATGTTCTTCAGTTAAACTGAATTGGGCGAGTACCCATTATAGTTAGCAATATGTATACCTCAGCTAAAAAGCTGCTGCTGCTCCAAGTCCCAGTCCAAAACTTACTGCAAGCAGGTTATTTAAGCTTTTCTAAATTTCTTAGTGACTCTTGCTATAAAGCTTCATCACACCATCGTTTATACTGTAGCTAGATGCTGTACAAGGAGATGCATGATAAAGAATATGAGAAATGTCTTCATGGTATCAACGAATATAACTTTGATGACTTATAACAGGAGCTGTGTGACGTCAGTTTCAGAATCACTGCTCATTAGCTAGCAATCTAGCTATAGCATCAGATAATACTATGGCCATGGTCTACTCCAAAACTCAAACATTAGTTCCAGAATGTAACTAGATACCCAGGATGACCTTTTGACAGCTTGCCCTCCATTTGCCATTGATCATTCAGAGACTGGTGGGGTGGAGGAGAGTGAAGTGGTCTGTTTTCATGCAGGGTAGGGACTCTTGTTTATTAACATTAAACATGTTGGGCTGAACAGTCCTGCAGCACTGATGTCAATCACTGAATTCTGTGATCTGACACACGTTTAAGGCATGTTGAAAAGCAGGGCCTTTAAGATAGCACTTGCACTTGTATTTTTATCCATTATGCACAGTTACTGTTTACTTGCTGAGTTTAACAGATTCTGTCAAAATAAGTTTAAATTCAGCAAACAAAGAGGAATTGTGTATTAATATGTACGAGGTGTGCGCTCTGTAGACGCTCTGTTTATTTTGGCCTGAGGTGCCACATTTTTGCATACTGGACAAAAATATCTCCTCAATGCTGGCAGCCAGTGGGTTTATTAGCATCAACTGAAATATAGGATGTGGTTGGAATATAGTTATAATAACAAAAAAAGGTCAATTTTGTCCAAACCTTACCTTTAGCACAAGAAATACATTGTACAAACCAAGCTGTACTGACAATGAACAGAACAAATAATAAAAAAAAACACAGAGTAATTAAGTAACACTGCAACTTACTACAGGAGCTATACGACTGTGAGTTTCTGCTGTTTATTTGATTTTGAGGAGGAAATCGAAAACTGACAATCTTTTCATTAAAACACTGTTTAGCTAAACTTACAGAGGTTTTAAAATAACAAACTAATGTTTTTGGACAATTCTACTGTATTAATTATCACACGTTTAAGCGCCTTACAATGAGCATTGTATCAGTCACCAATTTTTTCTGCCTGAAGGCTTGCTGATGGGTATTTTTGCATTTTCGTTTTATTTACAATTAAAATTGTAATTGATTCAAATAAGTTAAATAAAGAATTAAATAATTTACATTTTAATCAACGTTAGTCAAATTGAATGAAAGCCAAATTTAAAAAAACAAAAAAAAAAACTAAATTGACATTATGTGGTTATGCTTTGTCCAAAAAACAAGCATCTCCATTTTCCCATTCTAGTTTGAATTGAAGCTCAGCAGCTGCTTACATTTGTGAAAATGCCTTGAGGCATGGACCTATAGAAATGCTCTGGGATTGCTTAAAAAAATCTCTTAACATCAACCTACATTAAAGGTGAAGCAAGTTTTTATCCTCTCTTATTAAGTTACTATGTTAGAGATATTTCTTTACAGATAATCTGACACCTGACAATTAGTAGATGTTAACAAAAACAATCTATATTAATGGTAAATTGTTGTCTTTGGCAAAAACAAGACCCAGATCAGATCAGATTGTTTGTGGAAATAATGAGCGTCGAGTTTTCTCTGCCAAAGAGTAAAAAGACCGCCCTGATTGTTGCCAACACAAAGCTCGAAAGCCACGGACGTATGGACAGGTAACTGCACATCTGTGAAAGCATCATTTAAGCTGAGGCATTTTGGTGTAGCATATGCTGCTATCTAGACTATGTCTTTTCAGGGATGTCCACACTTGTTACAGTAAGAAAATGCCAAACCACATTTTGCATGTATTACAATAGCTTGGCACCCTTATTAGAGAGTGCAGGTGCTAGGCTGCAGTCCAGACGTGACTCCCATTGAAAACACTTGGCAACACATGACAATGCAGACCTCGTACTGCAGAGCAGCTGAAGTCTTCTACCAAGCGAGAATGGCCACAAATACACCATCACAACTACAACTGTTGTTGGTGTTCCCAGTGTTCCCAAATGGCTACTGAACATACATCTGTCCTAACTTTTTAGGAACATACCAGAAACTTTAGACTATGCTAATACAAATACCAGTAGCTATACATCAACACCAACAAAATCATTTCTGTCATAGCAAAGCCTTGCTTCTAAATAGTAAATGTTAATAATAGGTAATAGTGCTAATGCTACATAGCAAACAATGTTAACTTAAACATACATAACTTAATGGATTTATATTACAATTTAATTTTAAATTCCAATGTTGAGACGGTGTAAAGTGTTGACACGGTGTACAGTCTTACAGTGACAGACTGTAAAATATAGAAATGTCCACTTAAAGAGAGATACAATAACAAAAAAAGTAGCTTCCGCATCACCCGCAATCATCTCCCACCCCAATCACACAGCCACTTCCTGAAGCCTTTCAGAGATAGGTCTTTGCTTTGATTGCTTTCACCCTGGTGATGAATTTGAAAGCCATGTATGGAGCAGAGATGACGGGCGTCTTTGATATCGAATAAATGCAGCGGTGAAGGGTGCCACTATCACAAAGGCGTCTGAGATGAAAAAGATCAGTGCCAAAGGACCAGCGGAAGATGCTTTCAGGCAACACTCCCACGCCATCATCTGAATGATATCACAATGAAATAATAACGCTTTGTACCTTTCTTTTCCATGCGAAACACGGTTCGGCCACAGCCTAGCAGACTGCTCTTTTATCCTTTATCGATCTTGTAGGAAGTCCTCTGACCACTGCAAACACTGGTGGTTGGTTTTGCAATGCTCCCTTGAGGCCAGTGCATTTGTTTATCTGTACAAATTCGATTCTTGAGGGAGGCTGAGGGCTACACTAATTTAGGCAGCCTCTAAAAGCCTTTTGCAATCAGTGAATGAATGTATTAAGACTCATAACTCACTCACTTGACAGGCAGGTACTGTACCTGATAATTGCCTGTATTTGTCTTGTCTGCTTAGGGGCTTAGTGTAAGTGATAGCACTCTTGATTAAGTTCTCTTTCTATCCTTCTCTCTCTCTTTCTATCTCAGGTACGTCCTACTGCTGTTTATTCTGTTCTTCATCCCGGGTGGGGTAATGACCATTGCTTATGGCCTCATCTCCAGAGAGCTCTATCGGGGGATTCAGTTTGAGCTGGAGCAGAAGAAGGACACTACTGGTAAGAATCAGACCAACCGTTTCTTCTAAAGACTTCTACATCAATACCAATAAGCCCAAAAGCCCCTTCATTGATTTAAGACCCGCTTATATAGTATCTCCAGTGGACTGATGTCTTACCGCTTCATATAGTCCTGCTCAGTTTGAGCACTCTGTCCAATAGATTTGCGATTTATTCATATGTCTAAAAGCCCATTATGTGGTTTAGACTGTGCTCTTCAGTTTTTTTCGTGTTCTTCAAGCGATAAAATGAAATTTTAGGTCAAAGATGAAACCACACATTTCATTTGGCAGCAGAGTGTTGGGTGGAAAGGCGGTTCATTAAAAGGGAACTCTGACCAATAAGGAAAATGTTGCCATCGCTGCATCTGTTGTAGACGTGCCTGCTTAGGTGCCTACATCGGTGCCACCACAGTCTAAAGAATGAGATTTCCCCATTTAAAGACTAGGAAACCCTCCCTCATTGGGAATCCTGAAGGTGGGAGTAGATTGTTTTTTCCTGCTAGCTGTTGATTGCAAAAGGAAGCTAGACAGCCAATATTACTGCTCGGAGACCAAACATCGCATCTGTATTTATTAGCCTCTGCATAAATGGTACATTGACTGATTTCTTTATCACTTTGGGGGCTGTAAGATCTATTCTAATAATGAGTGGTGGATGTTGTATTAAGAGAAAGATGGTGGATGAAACACAAAAAGGATGCCAAAGGTATGAATTCTGTCAAAATGGTGAGTCTGAAGGATGCAATGCTCCATCAAATGCTGGCTTTAGACCTGCGTGCTCTATTTACCTACTTTTGTTAAACAAGCCTAGTGCTAGCCAGTGCTAACTAGTGCTACATAAATGCTCATTAAATGAGTTGAATTAGCAGCTACTTGTTGGTCCCTTATTACATGTGTTGTTTTCCTTCACTAGACCCTAGAATGCACAATCCAACAAAATATCCTAATGTGTACAATGCTGAAAACAATTCATAGTAGTACCAACAGTTTTCTAATTAATAATTTAATGTAACCAAAATCTCTTAATGTTTCAGTCACATTGATTTGATCAGTTACTAGGTATATATGCACGGACCAGCCAGTTAATTAGGTACACCCCCTTGAATCTACACTTATCGTCTATTTTATCAGCTCCATTTACCATATAGATGCGCTTCTACAGACTGTAGTCCATATGTTTCCATGTGTACTCTGGTAGCCCTGTTTTGCCCCATTCCTACATGGTCAGGACCCCCATAGGACCACCATGAAGCAGGTATAATTTGGGTGGTGGATTATTTTCAGAACTGGAACGACAATGATGTGGTGTGGCGTGTTAGTGTGCTAGTGTTAGTGTTTGTAGACTAGACTTACCTCACACTATCACAACAACAGTAATTCAGTGGTTACAGCAAGCTCACAGAACATTGCAGCTGATATCTGAAGCTAATTCAGAACAGAATGTGAAATGGAGAAAATGACATACAGTATATGGAAAAGTATTGGGACAGACCTCTGAACCATTAAATGTCTGTGTTTTGTTCAGTCCCATTGCCACAGGTGTATAAAATCGTGCACCTAGCCGTGCAGTCTGCCTTTACAAACATTTGTGAAAGAATGAGTCGTTCTGAAGAGCTCACTGAACTAGAGTGTGGTACTGTAACAGTGAAGCCACAGTTATGGACGGTTTGTGAAATTTCTTCCATTCTAGATTTTCCACAGTCAACTGTGAGTGGTATTACTGAAAAGTCGAAACATTTAGGAACCACAGTGATTCACCCACAAAGTAGCAGACCACATGAAGTTACAGAGCAGGGTCACAGAGTGCTGGGATCCATAGTGCATAAAAGCCAGCAATGCCCTGCTCAGTCAGTAACAGCAGAGTTCAAAACCTCCTCCGGCATTAACATCAGCACAAAAACTGTGCTCAGGGAGCTTCATGGCATGGGTTCCCATGGGCAAACAGCTGCAAGCAAGGCTCACATCAATGAGCACAATGCCAAGTGTCAGATGGAGTGGTGTAAAGTGCCGCCACTGGACTCTGGAGCAGTAAAAATGTGGTCTGTGGTGTTGCAAATCACGCTTCTCTATCTGGCAGTCTGAAGGTCTGAGTTCAGCAAATGGCAAGAGAACATTAGCTACCTGACTGCAGGTGGACGTGGGAGGAGTTGTTTTTCAGGGGTTCTTCCAGTGAGGGGAAATGATATTGCTTTAATGCTGCAGGCTACCATGGCATTTTGGACAAAGGCTTCCAATTTTGTGGGAACAGTTTGGGGAAGGTCCTTCACTGTTCCAGCATGACCGCTTCTAGTCCACAAAGCAAGGTCCTGAAAGGCATGCTCAGGGTAATTTCGTGTGGAAGAACTAGGCTGCCCAGACAGAGCCCTAACCTGAACCCAATCAAAGACCTTTGGGATAACCTAGATCAAAGATTGGAAGTGAGGTCCTCTCATCCAACATCATTTTCTGACCTCACAAATGCTCTTCTGGATGAATGGACACTCAACAATCTTGTAGAAAGCCTTCCCAGAAAGTGGAAACTGTTGTAGCTACAAAAGGAGGGGGAGGCAACTACATATCAATGCTTATGGATTTTGAGTAAGCGGTCATAATAACTCCTGTAGACGTAAGGTGTTGGTGTCCCAGTACTTTTGTCAATGTATGGAAGTGGACTTTCAGATGATGATGTTTAAAATGAAATTTGGGAGAAAAGCTAGAAAATTATCATTTAGGAAAATCAGTTTAGGTCATATAAAGGTCTGTTTTATGTATCAATGAAATGTCAAAGAATGCAGTATGCTTATCAGAAAATTCCATGGTAATGGCTGGAAAATGCCTAGGGCATAGTAAAACAAAACTGGTAACTTTTTAGAACTTCTGGAAACGATATTTGTGAGGCTTACAAGCTAGATTGCGGAAGATCAAGAAATGGAATGTTTTTATTGGTAAATGTTTCCAAAAAATCCATCCTACTAAGTCTATTAAAAGATCAGCAATGGTTAGGATCAGTCAACACCCTTTCCATTTCTAATGCCTACTGTTTAAGCTATTGGCGAAGCCAAGAAATCTTTTCAACCACTGTAGATGCAGAAAGACCCTGTTGTATGATGTGTTCTCACTAGGTAATCCTGTCTGCCAGCATGGCTTATTGTTGTGTATAAGCTTTTATGTGCCAAGCACTGGGTCCAAAGACTTTCATTATAGGGTCTTTTTTGCCCTTCTTGCTGGGTACTGTTGAACAGTTGCATGGTGAAGCTGCTGGAAGGTGAATTGGCTGAACTTTCGTCTCTAAGGCTTCTCTTTAAGGATTTTCAGATCCACACTCTTTACTGCTTGGTCCGGCAATCTCACAAAGAGGGGCTAAAAAGCACTGGTTTGGTGTTGAGTGCTACCCGCGCGGTTAAGGATAGCCCTGTTGAGCTGTGCTGTGTAAGGTCTGCTGGGTCATTGAGGGTGAAAAAGCAGGCTGGTCCCTTTGGAAAGGATTATATTGCAACAGCTATATGCTCCATTCCCTTGAGCTATCTTTCAAACAGTTGTTATTCACAGTCGGACTGGGCTGAAACCACATATGCACAGCACTGTAATTTATTTTTATAGCATTTGCTAAATTATTCATCAAAGACATGCTAATATTCTGCATGCTTGTTTTCATTTTAATTTTGTCTAGCTAACACGTGTGTGTGAGCTCTGAGCACTTACTTGAGCCTGGTTTAGTCATATTTTCAAACAGTGACATTATTGTGTACATTTTGTAATAAATATTGAACCAATATTGCAGCAAAATGACTCAGTTAAAATTAATATATGTATTATTATAAGAACATGTTTCCTTTTGCTATAAAATGAACATTTTGGTAGTGACTGTTTAGTTGTACGCTCATGAAAAGAGTAGTTGCACAAATAGTCCCTTCCAGAGGGAATCAACTGACAGGAATGAAACTCGGTGGGTAGGTTGGACATTGTGAGACATGCAATCGATTCAAGCTTCATGCTCTGCTGTGCAAGTGACATAGGCAGGAACAGGCCTTTTCGCTGTAACTGACTGACCCAGCAGCTATGACATCCATGAGTCATCCTGTTGGTGGCAGCACCGTTGGCAGAGGTCTGCATGATGCAGGACTACAAGCACACAGAACGTTACGATGACTGCCCTTAACACCACAGAATGACAGCTGGTCATCTTCAGTGATGAGGCCCACCTTTGCCTTGGTGAAGACAACCAATGAATCTATGTGTGGAAGCACCGTGGTCAGCAACAAGATAAATGGTTTGTTTATATGCGCCACATGTCCAGCAGGCCTGGTGTCACTCCACCTCCACCCCTACCGCACACTCTGCAGGAACTGTGTGAGAATATTCAAGCTCCATTGGATGAATTATTAAAGCACACCATTAGGAATGTCTACAACTCCATGCCGAGACGTCTGGCATGTTGCCTAAGCAAACATGACGCCATGCTGAGAGACGCTACTTCTGTATGTGTAGCTCAGTAAATATTACCAATATCAGTCCTTTATCGTCCTGCTCTATAGCATTGCAATCTGACACGTCCTTCCTTCTGGGTGCAGCTATTTCTTTGACGAAGAGTGTATATGAATCTTAATGTACTAAATAAAATCTATCATATAGACTTTTCAGTTGCAATGTTACAAAGTAATGACAGATCATTCATAAAATCATTGTTTCAAAGGCATTTAAATAAAGTTGGGCTTCTTAAGTCATACCCCTCTTAAGCTGACATGTATTCCCAGTAAGGCCAAACCTTGATATGCTTAAGAAAACCGGTCCCTCATTGTTACTTATCGTCTATTTTTATCGTTTACATTTACGGCATTTAGCTGACGCTCTTATCCAGAGCGACTTACAAGGTTAATCATATTACAGGTAGGCCAGTGTAGTGTTAGGAGTCTTGCCCAAGGACTCTTATTGGTGTAGCACGGTGTAGTCATCCATACCGGGATTTGAACCCCAGTCTCCCACATATGGTGGTGACTCCCTGGTGGGTAGTGGTGTTATCTACTAAGCTACACCAACCATGTATCAACTCCACTAACAATGTTTGTAGTCATACAGACTGTAGTTACAGACTGCAGTCCTCTGCAGCTGTCTTTTCTTTGTTATGCAATGGAACCCCCGTACCAGAAAAAGTATTATGTGGGTAGTGGGTCATCCTCAGCACTGCAGTGACACTAATTTGGTGGTGGTGGTGGTGTGTTAGTGTGTGTTGTGCTGGTGTGAGTGGATCAGACACAGCAGTGCTGCTGAACACCTCAGTATCACTGCCCAACTGAGAATAGTCCTCCAACCAAAACTATTCGGCATCCTGTGACCGCTGATGAAGGACTAGAGAATGATCAACACTGCACTGTGCAGCAGCAGATGAGCTGTCGCCTCTGACTGTACATCTACAAGTTGAACAAAGAGGGTAGGAGTGTCTAATAGAGTGGACAGTGAGTGGACTCGGTGTTTAAACACTCAAACAGCACTGCTGTGTCTGATCCACTCACATCAGCACAACACACACTAACACACCACCACCACATCAGTGTCACGGCAGTGCTGAGAATGAGGTATCGGATATAAGGAGGCTAAGACAGTATACAGAATAACAGAAGGACTACAGCCTGCATCTGCAGGACTGCAAAGTGGTCCTTAATGGTATATGGTGTGTATCTATATTACTATATTATAAAGACCATCATTAGTTACTTAATATTTTATTTTATTTATAACTTTTAATAACTTTTTTATTATTAGCATAATTTCCTGAAATACATTATCATTATTCGGAAAGGCTAAGTCATGGCAGCATACCCATTAAGAGGCCCACATTAGTGCTAGTAATACTGTTGTCTTAAACCAAATGAATCATATTATCTCTGTATATATTGTTGTATTGTTTGTCTATTGGAATGCAGTGTCCATTAATTTTTATGTGCATCTGATTTATTCATATTGAAAGTGCAGTGGTGTATGTGGGCTGTACAACTCCACTGCTCTTTGATATCAAACAGCAATCAGAGCCATAATAAATTCAGTTCTTCAATGCTCTCTACTCATTTCTGTTCACAGTACTGGCGAATGGAATGAATGGCACTGTATCCCGTGGCCACGATGATGGTGATGGCTGCTACATCCAGGTGCCAAAGAAGGCTCCAGCCATGGAGCTGTCCACCCTTAGCACGTCAGCTGCCAAGACAGACCGCCCGCGTAGCAACACCTCGGAAGCCAAGCTGCTTGCCAAGAAGCGTGTGATCCGAATGCTGATCATCATCGTGGTCATGTTCTTCGTCTGCTGGATGCCCCTCTACGCAGCGAACACCTGGAAAGCCTTTGACCAGCGCTCGGCAAAACGAGCCCTCTCGGGAGCTCCCATCTCCTTTATCCAGCTGCTGTCGTACACCTCCGCCTGTGTCAACCCCATCATCTACTGCTTCATGAACAAGCGCTTTAGAAAGGCCCTGCTGGCCACCTTCGCCTGCTGCAGCCTGCCATGTCGTCGCCGCAGGAGGAGAGATGGCGAGGAGGAAGTCACTGGGGTCACTGCAGCATCCATCTCCAAGTTTAGCTACACTACCGTTAGCACGGTGGGACCATGCTAACTCTGGGTTGAGATCATTATGGCAAGGCTAGCTTGTTCAGTGCACTGTTTTGTTTTGAGATTTGTCTCTGGTTGTGTTCTTGTGTTTTAGTCTCTACCGCATGCTTTAGCTGGTGATTATCTGCTGTTATTAGACTTTCTGTGTTGGAAGCTTGTAGCTTCAAGTGGTCATTTGTGTTTCCAAAGTATCAATGTTAGAACTCGCTGGTAGTCTTTGCCAAAAAGTGGCAAAAGGCATGAACCAGGATGCCTAAAGTAATGACGTAAGACAAGAATGCAGAGACTGAACCTCAGAGCAAGTCTTAGAGCACATTCAGACTGACCCTCACATGGAACCTCCCAAAAATCCATGGACCTTTGTTTCAAAAAACAGTCTACCCCCACACACTGTGCTGCCTAGGACAATGATGTAAATACTCTGCTATTCCTACTGTGATGTAATACTCTTCATTGCATGATACAATCTATGACTATGAGAGAACTCTTGTCTTAGGTCACCACCGCAATGGCTACAACATGGTACAGTCATTATTGATTAGCATGCATGGTCGTGATCATTTCCATCATTATTTTTTGTTTAACACGAACCCCTTACTCATTCAGTGGTTGTTGGGAAAACAGTTTGAGACCACCTGCCCAACAAATCATATAAAGGCAAAGACAACATTCGAACCACCAATTGCTGTGAGGCACATGGCCAAGTGGGTGTTATTAACTTTATTTATTTTTATTTATCTATTTATTAACTTATTTATTTCCACACCTTCCCCTTCCCGTCATATGGCCAGTATCCATCCATTAGCTAAGGTCCCCTCTTGACATTTTGCTGCCAGCTGGGAGGGTTATGCCATATGTGGCATAATTGGCCTCACTCACTGTATGGGTAGTTGTCCTTTCTCCTCCATCCATTACTCAGACATCTTCTAACCAGTGAGGGAACTGACAGTGTTCTCCTCCAAGCATGTCGAGATGTCCAGTGATGTTCCATTATCGACTGTTCAAAAGGGAGGAAACTGGCTTGGCTTCGCAGGTCTCGGAAGCAAGCACCTCCTCACCTTCACCCTTCTAGTTGGCAGCTTCACAGGCTCCTGAGTGATGCCACCATGTACAGGGGTTAGACAATGAAACTGAAACACCTGGTTTTAGACCACAGTCATTTATTAGTATGGTGTAGGGCCTCCTTTTGCGGCCAATACAGCGTCAGTTCGTCTTGGGAATGACATATACAAGTCCTGCACAGTGGTCAGAGGGATTTTAAGCCATTCTTATTGCAGGGATAGTGGCCAGGTTCACTACGGTGATGCTGGTGGAGGTTCGTCCCTTTTAGTGGTGGTATGCTGACATTACCCTGGATACCGTGGCTCTTGATACATCACAAAGACTTGCTGTGTCTTGGTCACAAGATGCGCCAGCAAGACGTGCACCAACAGTTTGTTCCTCTTTTGAACTCTGGTATGTCACCCATAAACTGTTGTGTGCATTGCAGTATTTTGAGCAGAACTGTGCCTTCTTACTGCTAACCTGAACATTTCACTCTACAGAGCTCTTACTGGTGCAATGTGCAATTAATGAAGATTGGCCACCAGGGTGGTCCAATTTAGCCATGAGACTGCCCACACTAAAATGACAGGTGTTTCAGTTTCATTGTCCAACCCCTGTAGGTGTTGGCTCTTTCTTTGCTAAATGCAAATTCAATCTCCTCACCTATTGGACAGTCAGTGGCTTAAGGCAGCTGATCTTCAATAACTGTCTTTGTGAGCCTATCCACTTGAAAAAATTAGGGTTCAAAAGAAGCCACTTTGCATAGTTAAACAATTTAGCATACAGTTTACTGTATAATTCTGTAAATATTGGCCATGCAGGAGTAAGAAACTACAACTACACACAACTTGAAAGTTATATGCTTACATAGAGCTGAACATCCAAACCAGAAACAATTTAGAAACCTTTTTCTTCATCCCCACATTTTAAGGATAATTAAAATTTTAAGCATAATTATGACCTAATTACTCTGAAAGTACTATTGCTAGTTATGGCAGTGAGGAAATTGTGGGCCCACATACATCCCTAGGATGATTTTATGTTTTTGGCAGTTTTGTTTTCTGTTTTGAGACAGGATGATGCTCCAGGTTGCCAGATTCTGTATATCAAATTATGATGAGCTCTGTTATGGGTCTATAAAGTTCCTCAGGGAGATGTGCATCTCATTCCCAGGTCCATGTCTTTGATGCGTATCTCCCAGCTCATTGTTCTTGAAGTGTAGCACACAGTGGAATCAATTCAGTTGCTTAAACAAGAGACGAAGAGGGAACCCTGCTTAAGTCCTTGTCCAATCCATTATAATCCACTGTTCTACACTGCCGTTCCGCATCAGAGGCAGCCACTCATTTTTTGAAAGGCACTCGCTCGTCTGAAGCAATTTTGCTTTGGGGGAAAAATGAAACACAGGAAGGATAATAAACTGCAGGGGGATGTTTTTCTAAACGACCCCAGCAGCGGCATCTAAGTCTGCCCAATTTAAATGCGCATAGAGCACCAAAAAAGCAAGATGGCTGATTTGCCTGTGTGTGGTTGTTTAATTGCTTTCTTCCTCATTGCACAGGCTGAGGAGGCACCTGGGACAGAGGCGGTCTCTCAAAGCCTTCTCTGAATATATGAAAGCAATCTACGCCCTTGTTTGTAGTGAGGTTAATGCATGTAGGGAGCCCTGTTATCTCAAGTGCTATCTGTAGATGAGATATGAAAGATATGGATTTGCTTTAGTCTCCAGTTTTTATTGATGAGATGACTTGACTGCACTGCACCAGTGCTGCGCTTCATTCTAACTTTGCTCCTAACGTCTGAAGGAAAATCTTACTCTTACTTCACAGAATCTTAATTACAGATGAATTAATTACAGTTTTACTCGTTAGTATCATAGCTACATTAATTACACATTCGTTACTTAGTAATTACAACAGTTAATTGTTGTTGTTACTGGATGGGCCTTGGATTAACCCCTTAAAATTCCACACTTATTATTCAGTATTCAACAACAGACAAAACAAATCTGCACATTTAGGTGCTTCTGCAGTAGGTGGCACTATATGGTTTGAGTGTTGTAGAGCCTTTACATGGAACACACACATCTTACTGAGAGAAGCTGGTTCCATCACAACCTTTTGGAAGAAGTGGATCTTCTATTCTACAGCTCTGAAGAACCCTTCTGGTTCCAGAACCATCTTTTGGAATGAAGGTGTGGTTCTTGCAGATTGTTCTTCCAAACTCTCTACTAACACTTTGGACCCACTGTTGGGTCCTGGACATTTATCAAGCTAATGACTGAATAGAAGTCTACACTTTTGGCAGTAAAGGTGCTGAGATGGGTTCTTTAATGGGTTCTTTGAAGTAGTTTCATAGATGAGCTATTTTTGGTACCCCAACAAACCCATTGGGTGCAGTTCTTTGAAGACCTCAATTGCACCCAGTCAACTGAATGGTTCTTTAGGGAACCAAAAGTGGTTAGTTCTGCAACATGGTGCCAAAGAACCTTTTTTGGCCTGCATGATATGAGCAGCATAGTAAATTACTTCATGTGTCTTGCAGTATATAAAAAAACAGCACTGAGGAACTCTATTGGTTTGTAAATTGAAGTGCATCATGTCCCTTTGACTGGTCAAAATCTGGGACTGTGATTGGTGGGAATGCTCAAACTAACCAAACAAAACATTTATTTATTTATGCCATCAGTATCACCATAACAATTCAGAAACGGTATACACTGCAGGCCTGGGGCTTATTTAAACTGGTGAGCTTTGTGTGCAGAGTAAAACAGATATGTGCTGTAGTCTTACTTCATGTTGAAGGACATCATGAAATCATTTTAATTGTAGCTCACAGCTATTCCCTCTCTCCTTCTCCCCCACTCTCTCTGTCTTTCACATGCACATAATCAGATGGAACCCAGCAGATCTAGACCGGAATTCATAATTCAAACTCATTTGTCCCTCCCTGCTCTGTACACTGAGCCCACGCTCACATACCCCCTTCCTTCCCTCCCCTTTTCTCTCTCACACATACACAGTCTATCAATCTCCTCACTTTATTTTCCTCAAGACCACCTGTGTATGTTGGAGACAATGTACAACAGCAGTTTCCCAGTGAAGCAGGTGGAGTTGTTTTTCCAGAGGTGGCTTAAAATTCATTCTAGTCCTCAGATCACTCGCCCTGATGTTTGACATACTGGTTTGGTCATCTGTTTCACTCTACAATGATAAATATAAATTCAATTTATAAGACTATGGCCCTGTCGTTCCGAGTAGGCCATGAGGGAAATCAAAATTAGCTCAAAGTAACGAATGGAGAGCCAAATTGGCATAGACACTACCTGAGCAGGGGATAACAAGATAGACCATTAGAAAATCCATAGGTATACTGTTCCACTGCATCAGGCCACTAGCAAAGACTCAACGGCAAACAAGAAATCTACAGTCAAATTCATTTGTATTACAACTTCAGCAACGTTGTAGTGTTCCTGCAGTAGTCACCACTTAAAAAAGTAGGCTCCTACATTGTTCTTGAAGCTTTGACAAATGTAGTCCTTTGACAATGTGTAGGTCTGTTGTACCACTCTGAAGAACCCCTTTCAGACTCCAAAACCTTTTTGGTACCTGGTACCACATAAGCATATGCCTACTATTCTGTTCTTCATCTTAGGGCTTATTATTTAGTAACAGCAGTATGGTAATTACTATAACTACTATGTAATTAATGTAGTAATGAGATTAAGGAGTGAAACTGTTCAATGATGATGAATAAGCGTCTGTCGTAAAGATTTTATCATATTTGCTCTTTCCCGTCTTTTCCCATGTGCTCCAGAAGCAATATGTCAAATATATTATCCCTCTAATTACTTCAGGTGGCTGTACATTTGTCTAATTACCTAGTGACATTTTAAAAAGTCTAAATACAGGAAGCTGCAAACACAGCTTAGTGAAACTACACCAAACTCTACAACAAAACTAACCTCTTCTAAAAATGCATGTTTACCAAATGACACGCTTTGTAATACTGCAATACAGTGGGCATGGAGTGCTGTACACTATCACCCATACCATTCATGTAGCCTACATTTGCCTATTGCTCTTAACAGTTTACTGTGTACGTGCCTTCACAAGTGTGCTCAAAGTGTTTAGAAGTGCGCTACTGAGCTGATGTGTAGCTGTTCACATTGAAGCGTGATTGCTGAGTAAACAGCTCAGCAACCGGATTTTGGATTCAATCTGCAAGCAGCTTTTTAAATGACCATGCTTAGCTTATGACAATAAGATGTTCTTTATGTAAATGGTGTTAACTGCTATATGACTGCTGTACTTGAAGCCCAAGTATGTGCTGACGCTGTACACTGATAGCGGTCCATAGCTGCTGTATGTAGAAAACGTTTAATGTACAAAAGTCAGTTTTAGTGTATGGTAAAATGTATATCAAAGCAAGAGGCTTTTAACCAATTCATATATTAACAAAATGATATATTCATGTAGTAATCAAGTATAGTGGGTACATGTTTTAGGCATATTTCCTCATTTCCTTGTTTGTATTATTATTATTTTTTATTTTTTTGTAGCTGCATTTTTTTTCCTTTGCACATATAATGGGCTGGGTATTAGATTACTAGCTGAGTGAAATGACTTTGATATAATGCAGAAGTAGAATATAAATAATTCAATGTAAACTCTTTGTTTATTTATGGTGTTGGGCTATGTGAAAAAATGCAGTTGAGTGTTTGTAAACTCAAGCATCCAAAGATTAGCCAACCATCTGGAATCAGTGGATTGCGAACCTGGGCATTCAAACCAGAATTTAGTATTGAGACAGTGGCACTGGGGTTAAAAACGTAGTTCATTTGGCTCTAACACAGTCTCTCGGCCACCGTAGCCTTAATAGAGTAAGTGAGCGTGTGTGAGTTGGCGTGTTTACCATGTGTCATAGCTCCAGGTCATTCTTTCCAAAGTCGGCTGACCCGAGAAGGTGTTCATTGTTTGTCACTGAAGCATTGATTAGTGCTAATGCTAGCTTGTGTTCAGTTATTTGTGTGGTATATGCTTTATGTCCTACTAATTTCCTGCTATGTGAAAGTCATGTTGTGACCAGCTCCCCATCCATCCCCTCCTGATTTGAATTCATATTACCGGTCTCTGTGATTAATATTGCTCTGTAACCAGGAAAATGAGAATATTTGTCCTCAGGTATAGACAGATAATTTTTTTAGTAATTCAATAGACCTTCAGAGAAAGCACCCGGTAATGAAAGGCAGTTACACAAATGAGAAATGTCCCACTTCAGCCACACTGTAAAGTTGTTTACAAGTCATCTGTCCTCATTACAACTCTCTTGCCCATTGATTTGTGGGTTCTCCTGCAGTAGGTGGAGAATTACCAGGGCAATTTTAGCCTGCATGACAAGTCAAATTGACTTTCCCAATACATTTTTACTGCTATAACAACAGTACTGTGCAAAAGTCAGAGACCACCCTTAAGACAGCAGATAAGTATAGGTTATTCATTTTTCAGCATCAAGAAAAGAAGTACATAACATATTAAAGAGATAATATCAATAAAAGATTACCATCACTTATCCAGAACCCTCAACAACTGAATGTAGCATTAATTTTTTAGTATTTACTCTCATTCTTTGCTTTCATTACAGCTTCCATTCTTATCACAAACTGCAGGGATTTTTTTCCACACCTCCAAATTTCAGTCATAAAACTTGGTTGAATTTTTTGTATTTCACAATCCAAATAATCCCAAACACGTTCAGCGATGTTGAGGTGGGGAGAGGGGTCAGTATATTGTTTATACAATGCCAGCAGCTTGTTCTTCTTTTTCAGTAATTGTTTTGAATTTGGAGCTTCTTTATTTTCTTTTGACTGCTCACTTGCGTATGCAAGTGCATTATCTTGTATCTATAAATAAGCTCACCGGACAAAAATATTAGTCACCTTGTGTATTTAAGGTGGTAGCAACTTTAGGCTCATGCAGATGATGTTGCATGAGGACGTTTGGGCTATAAACTCCCTGTGTGGTCTATGGGACGAGATTCATAGATTGATGAGGTGGTACAGTGCAGTAAATGTCCCATTTGATGTGTGGAAAATGGGTCCAAAGCAGATGTTAATGACTGGCAAATAGAGGTGATTACATTTGGCTTTGCCAAAGATCATAGTGTGAAGGAAGTAGCTGAATTTGCAGGTGTATGGAAGCGTACGGTCATACGGGTGTACCAGCAGTGGCTACAATCCCAGTCTACAGGAAATTCTCCTCAGAACTGTGACAGGGAGGGTATCCAAATCTGGCATAACTGTGCAATTCTTTGATGCCAGAGTGGCTGAACATTGATGTGGCCTCCATCCACAAACTTGACCAGTTCAATGCCAATTCTAGTCACAGCTGTTATATACCCTAGTGGAGGTATTATTTTTTTGGCTGGTGAGCTTATAATGAATAACTGATACTTAAATATCGTTTTGACTGGATATGATAGAAACAAAGAGGAGCCTCTGGCTTTTGCACAGTGCTGAATGCATTGCTCATAGGATAGGTAGATTAACAGGTCTGTGCTCACACACTTTAGGAAGTAATTTAGTCAAAAAAGCTAGTGTTGCTATTTTTATAAAACTCACTTCCCTACAGAGTTTTTGCTTGTTTGACTGAATTGGTCAGCTCTGAGGACCTTGAGTCTAGTTTTTACATTTTCTAATACAAAGCAAAGATTGTTTGTTTAAATACATATTTTAGCTTATATCTCCAAATATATTTAACTACTATTCATGATAAACACAAAATATGTGCTTTGTCTGATTAATGCTGGCACTGCCATTCTTCTTAGCAATGTCTGTGGACAGTCTGTGTCATAGCCTCTCTTTCTCAAATACATGCTTGGAAGTCGAGGAGCAATTTTGTTATGTATAAATGTCTATGTATTGTTGGGGTCAAGCTAAAATAAAGTTGTTGTGGAAATCTATTGTCCATGACCATATACATTGGCAAAGGGGAACACTAAGGATCTTCTGCACATACAGAGAAAACCCAATGACATCTAGTTGGTTTTCATCCAGTACCATTGTTGTATTTTACAGTATATACTGTAAGTAAAGTATATAATATACATATAACAATGACATTTTTTGTTAAAGTGTAAGGGTAGTATATAAACATCAGTGTTAAACTCTTGAAAAGGCCAGCATGAATTGCTTTTCCTTATGCCATGTAAGTAAATTCAGCTCGGGAAGCTCTCTTATTGCATTGGTTCAACCACTTACATTTTGACCTACAATAAGCAGTTTATATGAGCAAAATGTCACTCTAGTCAAACAAGAAACAATACACATGACTATCATTACAATAGGTAGCATAAAAAAGGGGTTGTTAGAAATGGAGGAAATGGAAGAAAATGGAGAAATAGTGGCAGCAACTCTATACCAGCTCTCTACTAAAAGAGACACTGTGAAACTGCTACAAGCTCAAGTCTAAACTAGTATGTCTGTCCCCAGCTTCAAGTAAAATCTAGAATGTTTTTTTAGAAAATTCAAAAGTCTGGGTATAATCTAGTATGGCCAAATAATATTTATGTGAAGTGTTGCTAGCTTTGGTGTTAGCTAGCTTAACTACAAACTACTAAAATCACATATGGACACTAGAAGAAATTAGCATTATCATTGAGGTCATTTTTTCCCCATGCTGTTACCAAATTGTAAGATTTATGGACAGATCTGTCCTCTCTTGTAATAGCTCTTTGTACTACAGGGACTCACTGTAGCATTGAATTAAATCAGTCCAAAATGAGAGGATGAAGAAGTAGCACTGCTGCCCCGACAGGATATTTCATATATGTTTAGCCTCTTGTCAATCATGTTGAAGGTAATCATTAAAGGACAGGTAGACAATGAAAGGAATAACAAATATATAAATATGAATGAATGCAACAAATGCAAAATCACAAATCAGATTAATAAAAAAAATTGGTTGAATCTGTGTGGTAAGGCTATAATAATGACAATTTCTATGATGAAGGACTTCAAGCTCAAAAATGAACTAATGAACTAATGAATTAATGAATTAATCAACCCAGCCCTCTAAAGATGTTTGACAGTGGTTATATGGTATAGCATTAACTGCAGCGCAAACCACCACAATGAATCTGTGAGCCTCTGCCTTTCACCTATACAGTATTATCACCACATGCTGGTGGCATATTTAAGAATGTGTGTCTTTCAGTAGGTGCTAGAAACTTGGTGGGAAAGAGAGCTTCCCTGAAAAAAAGAGCCAGTATAAAAATGAGGGGAAGTCAAAAACGTTTTAGTTTTGCTTATCTTTCTGGCAGCTGAGAAATAAAGTCCAAAGTCTTAAAGTTCCTTCATTTAAAAGTTTCAACTCTGGCTCCTATTTCCTCCTACTCTCTAAATCCAAGGGTTATCACAGTGTTATAGCACCAGTCAGAAGGTACTTTAGTTGTTTTCCTTAAACCCACAAAATGTCTTAATAAATGTGTTTCCTTCTTTCTTTCATTTACATGCATTTGCCTCAAACCCACCCAATTCGTGTTCTGTTTGTTGTGAAGTAAACATACGGTTGGGAAAGCCAACAGCTGTGGGAAAGAGTCCTGTCAGCTCAGGTACCGTGATCAGGTAATTATGTAATAATTGTATTAGTGTGGTTGTTGCAGGTACAATCCACATATTACAACTACAGATTCTAACTTATGTTATTTTTATGTTGCAGTTCCAACTCACAGTTTACACATGAGCAACTTTATCCTACCTACTGTTACTGCATGTGTAGTCAAATCACATGCATACAAGTCCAGGCTTTAGACAGGGGTAGCCAAAATGGTTTAACTTTACAAACACCTCAGCAGTTTATTTAGAAGTTGACTCATATGAATTGCTGCGCACAATAAGTAGCTGACAGTACTCAAGGCTTACCCGTTTTGGGCCTGTGTTGCAGTCTCATGGCTGTAAATGTAAATGAGTTCTCACATGCTTGACAGCAAACTTGTTTACATGAGTTACAAAGCAAACACTGCAGTAGTAACCCAAACCGTACTCATCTATGTATATGCATTAAAACAGTATAACACATACACATGCCTTACATTAGTTAAGCATCTTTATTCTTAAGGTGACGTTTGAAAAGACACAGCAGAGACAGTGGGAAACATTTCAGCTCTTTTATTGAAGGGCATGAAGCGCTTCCCAAGCGGGTGGAGCTACAGAGCAGAGCAGGACCCCTTTGGGTTACAGAATGGCCACAACTGCGGCCAAGCCACCACTATCACAGGTGATCTGATACATGGTATATAATAAACACACACATTATCACCCCCTTAAAGTACCCAACAGAACTTGTTTACTCATACAACACACACATCACAGAACGAACTGGCAATGCCCAATACAACCTGTTTATAAGTCCCCCAGCGAGCCCTACACCGCTGTATGCAAATCCAGCTCTTCTCATTGGCCGTTCCCTCCTCTGCACATACCGACATCACGCCTCGGTGTAGAAAGCCCATGTGAGCCGGCCGTTCTCCACATTATTATAGTTTCATCGTTATTATAATTTCACAGTACAACTAAATTTCACATATCCCAAATCACAATTTAAGCTAAGATACAGTGGCCCTGCAGCAGTGAAGGTTAGGAACATGCCTCAAGGGCCCAACAGTGGTAACTTTGCAGACCTAGACGTTGAACCCTCAATCTTCTGATCAATCACTGCCCTAACGTCACCCTGGCTCTAAAATGGTTTTGGCATTTCAGAGATGTTTGATGTTCAATTCATAATTACATCTCCAATTCCAAAACAGCTGGGTCGCTGTGTAAAATGGTGCTCCAAATACAAGTAAACAGAGTATAACAGAATGCAGTGATTTGCAAATCTCATAGATCCATATTTTATTCACAGTAGAACACATATCAGATGCTGAAAGTGAGACATTTTGAAAATTTCATGAAAATCAATAACTCATTTAGAACCTGGTGGCAGCTATGCATCTCAAAAAAGTTGGGACAGGGCCATGTCTACCATGTGTAGCATCTCCTCTTCTTTTAACAACAGTCTGTAAAGATCTGGGAAGCGAGGAGACCAATTAGCCGGACTGTCATGAGAGGAATGTTGTCTCACTCTTGTAGGCTTCTAGCTGCTTAACAGCCCTGGGTCATCTTTGCTGGATTTTTCCTTTTATGATGCTCCAAATTTTTCTATTGGTAACAGGTCTGGTCTGCTGGACTGCAGACTCTTCTTCTGCAAAGTCATGCTGTTGTGATGGATGCAGTATGTGGTTTAGCATTGTCTTGCTGAAATACGCAAGACCTTTCCTAAAAATGATGTTGTCTGGATGGAGGTATATGAAACTCCATACCATCAGAGATGCAGGCTTTTGAATCGTGTGCTGATACCAAGCTGGATGATCCTCAGGACACAGCATTCATGGCTACCAATAAGAATTTCAGATTAAGATAAGATAATCCTTTATTAGTCCCACAGTGGGGAAATTTACAAAAGATATACAAGGAAATCTTCAAGGAATACAAAGAAAAAGTTTCTTATTACCAATGAATTGGACTGGGATTCGAACCCAGGCCACTAGGTTAATAGCGCAATGCCTAACCCATTGGCCTAATCAGCCGAGATAGCTGCCAACAGGTTCTAAATGAGTTACTGATTTTCATGAAATGGCAAAATGTCTCACTTTCAGCATCTGATATGTGTTCTACTGTGAATAAAACATGGATCTATAAGATTTTGATTCATCTGACCGCAGATGAACAGGTTTTTTCAAGCATCTAATATTGAGTGTCTGCCTTATTTCTTGTGTTCAGAGATTTCTCCATATTCTCTAAATCATTTGGTGATATTATGTTCTGTAGATGATATGATATCCAAAGTCTTCATAATAAAACATTTTTTCTGAAATGATTTCACAGTTTTGTGATATGGCTCATAAATTGGTGAACCTCTACCCATTTTTTTTATTGGTTCCACTTACTTTTCCTTCCCTTTGTTTCACCTGTACCAACTTAGTTCAGTTAATCATTTTCATGTAATGGTAAAACATTTCACCATCTGATGTGTTCTATGTTTTATTGTGAGTAAAATATGGGTCTATGAGATTTGCATTCTTTCCATTCTGTATTTATTTACATTTATTACCATTCTACATAGCATCATAAATCTTTTAGATTTGGGGTTGTATGTTAGTGGTTGTCCTGACATTTAGGCCCCCAGTTGAGCTCCTGAATCCTTTCCATTAGTTGTATTACTACAGTATTACTACAGCATTTGCAGTATTAGCTGAAACGTAACAACTGAGATGAACATATTACATTAAACTGAGCGGAATATTACACACATTTATTTATATTTATTTTACACCAATCACGCCTTCTCTTCTCTGAAGCCCTATAAGGCCCTAAGGGTTCCCTACTGGTAGACTCCCACAGGTACATGAGAGGTTGCTATGTTATTTCTGCCTTCATTTGAAATGCAGGGACTGGCGAGCGCCTGTAGAAACTCAGTACACCCATGAAGATAATTAGCATTTCTTACATTTTGCGTGATAAAACACTTCTTTCAGGCTGCCCATCAGCGCTTGATTTTGCCAGTACTCTGACGCCATCATCACCCACTTGATTCCACTGAAGAGCTATAAATAGGTGGTATGTTTGCAAAGTACAGCCAGCTTTGCTTTACTGAGTGGTTTCCTGGCTCACAACCTTGTTGCCTAGTTTACATCGTGCAGTTGTTGTTTAATTCGCTTTTGTATTATTTTGCCTAAACCTTTTATTAAGGAAATGTTTCATTTTCAGCCTAATCGCTGTCTGCTGCATCTGTTTTGCATTGATGATGGCCATGAATAATGATCATTTTGACCCTTTTCTGTCTGGAAATGTAGCACCATATCAATTCCAGTCAAATTTATTTGTATAGTGTCTTTTCCAACAGATGTTGTCACAAAACAGCGCCACAGTGTTTCCAGTGAGACAGTGGCAAGGAAAAACTCCCTTAGAGCAACAGGAAGACACCTTGAGAGGAGCCAAGACTCAAAAGGGGGACCCATCTCCTCAGGTCCACACTGGAGATTAATACAATTTATTCGAATTAGAATAACCCATAACTAACAGAGTGAGTGTAACTTGAGAAACAGACCTGCAAGTCTAAACCTTTGCCTACAGTATATCTGATCTTAATTTGGAAATGTCTCAGGTTTCGGCCCAGACGATAAGGCGCACACTGCGAAATGAAGGCCTCCCAGATGCACCCCTCTGCTGACTCCAAAGCACAAGAAGAGTCGACTCCAGTATGCCAAAAACCATGTGGACAAAAATTGGAACTCTTTGGGCCTATGGCTCAAAGATATGTTTGGAGGAGGAAGAATGAGGCCTATAAAGAAAAGAACACCTTGCCTACTGTGAAGCATGGCGGTGGGTCAGTCATGTTCTGGGGCTGTTTCGCTTCTTTCCGGTAGAGGGAATCTACACTGTGTGCAAGGTATCATGAATTCAGGTAAATACCAGAATATCTTGGGTGAAAATGTCATGTCAATGTCAGTGGCAAAGCTGAAGCTTGGGAGACGTTGGACCTTCCAAAAAGATGATCCCAAGCATACCTCAAATTCTACCAGGGCTTGGTTGCAGAAGAAGGGTTGGAAGATTCTGGAGTGGCCACCACAATCACCTGACTTACATCCCATAGAAAATCTCTGGTGGGACTTGAAGGCAGTTGCAGCACGCAAGCCCAAGAATGTCAATGAACTAGAGGCCTTTGCCCATGAGGAATGGGCTAAGATACCTTTAGATCGCTGCAAGAAACTTGTGTCAAGCTATGTTTCACGTCTAAAGGACGTTATTACTGCCAACAGGAGTTGTACTAAGTACTAATGATGTATGTGACTAAGGGGTTAAATAATTTTGTCAATGAGGAAATTACTAAAAGGATATTTGTTGGTATACCTGAAAGAATATTGTTGTAATTTCAGTTGCATTTGTTTATTATTAAAGTCCTTCTTTGACCTGATTGTGAGCAAGACAAAAAATAAACATCAAACTTGCTAAAACACTTTACTGTAGTGGGGGTTGAATAATTTTGAACACAGCTGTACCTATCTATTAATATCCACTATTGAATTTAACATGTTAGAAAAAATGAAAGTCATGACATATTTTTATTGTCTATGAAAGCATGCTGCACAAGCAGCAAATAAAAAAATAGACCCTGCCCTGTTCCTATAAACTCACTGAGCCCCATATATATATTATAGATATTTTCTTCCACATAACCACCATCATTCTGATACAGAACAAAATGCAGTCCCGAGTGGAAGCTGATGAAATATGACAAAGTTTGTTGTAAACATTTCCCTTTAAAGTAGCTGGGGAGTAACAGGGTCTCACCTAGAAAACACACTCAGGTCTTAGTCTTTGTTTTGTCGGAGAAGGAAAGCCCCAGAGAACAAGTCCTTCCAGTGAACCAGTTAATGCTTTCATCTTTGTCACTGGCAGCGTAAATGGCTGCTGGAGGAAAACTGGCTCCACTACCATTCAAAAAATCTGACACTTTGTCATCATTAATGGCTTGTCTTATTGTATGCGATAACAGTGCTGCAGTGCTAGCACCATGTTCGTGCCAGGCTCGTATCAGAAGCATTTTACATACAGTATGTATCTGAACAAATGTATTATTACTGAAAACAATGATGTCAAAGCTTTTGTGCAGTAGTGCATGTCCTCTTGTACTATAGCCAACAAGCCAGCAGTAAGATAATCACATACTGGCCTCTTATATTCGGTCAGTCATCTTTTATCCTTTTCCTAAAGCACCAGCTGAGCAATTGGTTTGACGCTAGGATGAAGGAGAGCTGGCCTGAAACCCATGCGAACAGATGGTCTATGCTCTGAGGGACAATGCCACATGTGGCCACTTTGACCAATCAATGCAATCCATTCAGAAGCCCTGCCTATGAGCTGTCTGTCTGTCTATCTGTCTGTATATCTGTCTGTCTGGATGGATGGATGGATGGCTGGACAGAGCTGATTGGGTGTTTCTGAAACACTTGATTTCAGTAATAAAGTTACAGATGTGCATATACTATACTGTAAATGTGTGTATATATTTTTGTGTGTATATATTTGTGTGTGTGTGTGTGTGTGCATGTGTGTGTGTGTGCGTGTGTGTGTGTGCATGTGTGTGTGTGTGCGTGTGTGTGTGTCCTCAAACCCAGACATATCCATCTGACAGGCTTGTGTGCGGCTGCTCAACCATAAAAAGCCATTTCATGAAGCTCCCAATGCTTAGCCCTTGTGCTAATGTTGCTTCCGAAGACAGTCTGTAGTATGTGAGGCAACACAGGGTACGTGATTTTTCAGCAGTCACTGTGTGAATTGTGTTGTTTACTGCTTTGTGCTCTTTATACAAATGGCACTTGCAGTTGTCTAGGGCTGATCTAGTAGGACAGAGCTTGTCTATGAGTTTGCAAGGCCGTGTGCTTGATTTTATTCACTTGTTAGCAGTGGGTGTGGCTAAAATACTTGAACTCAGTAATTAGGAGATATGTGTATATACTTCTATATACTTTACTACATACAGTATATATCCAAAAGGTAACTTTAGAGTAACATGAATGTTAGGGTTGAGCAATTGGGTCAAACAGAGCTTCATTTTTGACGGATAGCTTTCTATCCATTTTGCAAAAATTGTGATGTTGATTCGAACAAGAGCTTTGAGTTTGGCAACATCATAGCAGAGTCATACTGAAAATCAAATACTAACATCTAAAACTAATCCAGTTCTTACAGGCTTTTAACTCAAATCATCAAAAGAACGGTTGCACAAATAGTTGTACCCAGAATCAACCAACAGGACCAACAACGAAACTTGGTGGGTAGGTTTGACATTGTGAGACAGCCAAATGATTCATGGCTGTACATCTGACTTAAGCAAAGATGGGCCTTATTGCTGTACTTGATTGACCCAACAGCATGACTGCAGACATTCAGTGAGCACTAGTGCCCTCCATGAGTCATTCTATTAGTGCCAGCACCATTGGCAGATATTTGCATGATGCAGGATCACATGCACACAGGCCTCTAAAACTACTGCCCTTAACACCACGTCAACATCACCAAGACTGCAATAGTGTCATGCCAAACTGTCATGGAGATTGGCAGCAGGTCACTATCAGTGATGAGCCCCTGTCTTGATGGAGACAACCACAAATTTGTGTGGAGGCACCGTGATCAGTACCAAGATGTTTGTTGTCATGCGTCACTCCACCTACATCCCTGCTGCAAAATCAGCTGGAACTGTGTGAGAATATTCAAGGTGCATGGGATGGATTACCACACCTCTACAATTCTATGCTCGGTCTTCTCTGTCTGTGACTTAATAACTATTGTCCATACCAGACTAAATTTACCATACGTTTATGTTCCTGGTAACCTTTATCTATCTTCTAAATAGCGATGCAAACCCACACTTCCTTCTAGGTGCAGCTATTCTGATAATGTACACTCTTTCAGTCCCTAATCATTACCTCAAAGAAGCTGCAGATCTATTGCTTTGACATAAAGATATTCATAAGAAGAGATTTCTAATTCATACTTAAACATAGCAAAATGAAAAGATAGATAGCTAGAGGTAGACAGAGATTCAATTTTTAAGCCCCAGGCTACCAATTTATTAGCCCAGATTACAGAACAGCATCAGAAATACACCATCAGTGTTCATATATATATAGTAGCTGATTAACAACAACACTCCTGCAACCCCAACATTATCATCACCATCATCTATCACAGTATCATAATGCTAGCTGGTCTGTAGCCTCACTCTGATCCCATAATTGCATGAACAGCATAATGAAAGACCTCCTGATTCTAGCAGAGCGAGACTGAGCTCAGTGCTGCAGTTATAGCAGTGCAAGTAACATCTCTTTCACAGTCTCAGAATCCCTCTTTACACCCGCTTTGTGACACAAGCAGAAAGAGCGGTCCGTTCTGTTCTTCTCTGGAAGAACAACAGCCACAGGCCAAAAGCGGGCAGTCGTCCGACAACAGATATTCAGGAAATCAAGGCAAGCCAGCAGAGCAGAATGGGTGTTGTATGGAGGGCAAGAAAGAGTCAGGGGATTGCTCTGTCATCCGCCTCCTACATTACTTCGCCATCAAAGACTTGTGTAAAACCATCACTGAATATTGAGTAATGAGCACCAGTGCCAGTAGGTCGTTTGCGTCCTTGGGGGCTAACAGCATTAGCATAGGCCAGTTATCGGATGAAGCAGCTTGCTAGCAGTTCATCACAAGACCATAAAGAGAGACAATCATTTGACATGGAAGAATTCCAGCAGTTTTGGAGCATTCCTCAAGCTTGGTGATTCATGGAATATGGAAATTTTGAAAGCCATATTTTTGAGTGAGCATTACCAGATTAGACATATGCTTTTAGGAAAGGGCAACATATGTCTGTTCAGCCACCTACTGCTGCTTGAAAGCTGGTGAAAGGAATTTTTGTGGATTATGTGGAGGTACTAATACCCCCCTGAGGTGCCTTTGAAGTTTGAGGTGAGCCGAATGAGTCACTTCAATAGAACTCCGTACAGCTGCTGCATCCCGAGTGCCTTGTCAATATACCGAGTTCCCAGTTTATTAGGTATTCCAACCTTCACCCGCTTGCTATTTTATCAGAAATATCTTCAGGACTTTTTAAGCAATCATAACTCGATGATGCACTGGAGCAATACTCCTACCCTCACACTATCCACTATTCGACCTCCACAAAATTAATATTAGATCACACAGACCTTACATTTCCACTGCAGAGTCAAGCTGTCTTAATTCTTTAAGAGAAACATACAAGCAGCTCCAATCACAGCTTCACCTCAGACCTTGTAGCTACTGCTTCTTACTCAGCAGCCTGTTATTGCAATTATTTGTTCCACCTTAAATGATGCAGCAGTTTCATTCTGGCACCTATCATGCGTTTGTAAAGAGTTAGCTAGATAGCTGCTGTCTTTAGTAGATAAATCCGCTAAGTAATGTTGAAGGATTATTCTGTTTAATCTACTGTATATTAGTGCATGATGCAAGCTTGATGTTCTGAACTCTCACTGCAGTGCTGTGTGTTTACTGTTTAAACCGAGTTAGTCCTCTTCCTCCAAACTGAATTCTGTTTATGGTGGCTCAAACATGCATGGCTGTACAAATCCAATAAAGCTGCTGAACAGAGCATCTATTTTTTTAAGAGAGAGAGGCTGCACCAACAACTGAGGATAGCTTTAGCACCTACAGCAATCCAGAGCAGAGACTTCTGCTTATTTTGTATGGTTTTGAAGCCTTATTTTACATGGCAAATATGTTAATCATTAAATTTACCTGTGTAGTTAAACATTGTTCAGTTGTCTGACTCATAACACATTTGGACTTTAAAATGTCATTTCCAACTCTTATTGCACCACATATATTAAATTACAGAAACAATAGTAATTGTGGCATGTGCAAAAGTTTGCACACCCTTCTGCTTGTGAAGGTGTACACATTTATTAACTCGCTGGGCCTTAATTGACTCATTAGGGCTGGCTAGACAGGTCAATATTTTTTCTCGGGAGTCACCAGATGATGAATATAATCAGTTCTATGGCATTACAGAATTATAATTGTAGTTGTAACCTTGTGCTGACTCCTCTAAGCAGCCAGCCGAGATGCTGAAAAATAAATGGGAATTTTGTGCCTACAAAGCAGAGGAAGACTGTAGAAATATGTGAAAGTGCTTTTAACCTGCATTTCCCACCTAATTTAATTAAGAAATAGGAGTTAAGGAGAACTATGGAATTCGTATTTTTGTGGGAAGTCAAAGCTCATGGCATTTAAGGGCAACATCAGATCTGGACAACTAAGAGAGCTCTTAGATAGAACATATCCTGGCCAGAAAGGCCAAGGAAAGTCCCCATGTGACAGTAAACTACCTGTTGGTTTTGGCAGTGGTCACCAAAGGTATGTTTGTATTACAAACACACCATGCCAACCTTTTAGCATGAGGTGGATATCTTATGGTTTTGGGGTGGTGGAACAGCCAATAGCAATGGGAACAGTGATAGATTAGATGCAAAAATGGGTTCCACTAAATGTCTAAATATCACTAAACATTCTGGAAGCAAATCTGACAGTCATTCAAGAACCTGAAACTGAAAGAAGGCTGACTTTTACAGTAAACACCGCTCAAAATCTGATACTGAGCAAATCACTGAACTAAAAGCACTCTTTGATATCAGCCAAAAACGGATTAGGTACTGACTGAAAAGAGTGTCCACACTTTTGTACATACACAATTACTTCCCTAACATAAAGTTACTGAGCATTAGCATTAACAGAACTGTGTTATCGCTAGTTTGCTGCAGAGGTTGGATTTCCTTTTTTTGGCCAGGGTCACTCAAACGTTTGCACACAAATATAGGCACGTTGTAGATTTGCAGTTACTGTAGCCCATGTAGCCCACCATTATTCATCAGCCCCCTCTATAATGTCTATCAGTGAAATGGGACCACCATTGGGCCACCATTGACAAGGTGCTGGAGTATTTTCAGCTAAGCGGTGATGCTCACATGGAACGTGGGACGTGCACAGACAGACTGAAGAGGGGGCTGGAGCCCCTGGCCTTTTGCCCTTAGACTGTACAAGTGCTCTCTTGGATGGCATGCAAACTATAATAATTGTATATTGTATTTCACCGGCTTATTCAAGATCTGCTTTGGCAAGTCACAATTGTCTCACCCCAGGAATACAGCTAATGGGTTTCATAAGCTTCATCCACTCAGTGAGCACAATGAAGGGAAAAGTAGTACCATTTTCACTGCGCAAAAATGCACTCTGAAATATGAGCTGTATTCATGGGTTTCATCAAACATGCACATCAAACTGCTTGAAAATCAAGTTGGAATATATGCTCTGAGGTTTGTAGGACTGTGCAGAAGGTCTAACACCACAAAAACGGCCTGAAACATATATTTAACTGAACATTGCACAGAATCTTCAACAGCTAAAATTCAACAGCTACATTATGTGTTTCTTAAAATCCAATAATCCCAAATGCATTCAGTAATGCTGAGGCCTGGATTCTGGAGGGAGCAGTTTATTGTTTTAAGAAAAGCTTTATTTGATTTAGAAATGTTCTTTTTTTCTCTCAGGTTCCTTTTTTTCAGTACCATTATCTTGACAATGACAGAGGGGGCTGGGGTGTCCCCTGAAATCTGTTCAGACACCCCAAAATTCCTGCCAATTTATTAGCCTCCACCTTGCTGAAGGGTGGATGTGTGAATCTTTAAGAGGAGGGTCAGTTTGCTATCCTTTGACGTTCTGATACATGAGTAGGATCGGACACTGGCGGTATAGCCCCATACACATCAGTACAGTGTGCACATTCCTTAATTCCCATTATATGAAATAGTTACATTCTCATAGTTCAAGAATGAATAGCAACACCTGTAATAGATATTTTTTTCAGATTTAAAGAAAGAGTGGAGCCTGATTTCCTCCTCTTTCTCTCCCAAAGATGCACATTTTTGTCTGATTATGATTGATAAACAGTGTCTTAGATGGTTGTCCCATTTTCTCTGTACATTTTAATATTGTGCTACAGAATGTCATATCCCTTATTAGTCACTTATCACTCAGTTAGTTTTTTTTTTTTTACCCAACAGCCATTTCAACTGCAATTAAATAAATGTAGAGTGGTCTCTGATTTTCAGTTTCTTAGAAATGTTTTTTTTCTATTTATTTATGAATGAGTGTAATATGTCATAACTCTTAAATCTGGTCTTTAGACATCATCTTAGGATTTAAATAGCATGTAAAAATAAAATAGTATTCTTCTTCTTAGTTGTACAGTGGTTTACAATAGTCAATGGACATGAACTGCTAAAAACAAAATACTACTTTTGTTTGTGATTGTTTTTTAGATGAGCAAATGAGCATGAGGTCAAAAGTGCATCAAACAAAGTGGCAAGTAGTAAAAGAGCTCTAATAACATACTTGAAAGATTATTGAACATTAAACCAGAGGACTTCCTTAATTGCCGTCATTTTTATACTATTTGATTGTCAAACACTACTTGAAACTAGAGCTTCTTATTGATTCCATTGCGCAAACAGGATAAAACTGCTCTGCTGGGGTCTAACTAAAAAAACTTCTGCTGAGAACTTATTCCTTTGGTCTTCACAGAGCTTCCTTCTTCTAAGTCTCAGAATTGCTCTTAATGGTTTTCTCTCTTGCTATTAAACTACAGAGTGAAGGTTGACTTATCATCCTCCACTTTTTTTCATGAACACTCCCAGCCTGCTTTGGTGCCTTGCTTCAGAACACCTCTTTTCATTTATGTAATTAATCTACAATAGGTCACAGTTGTCGTTTATGAAGATGTAATGGACTGTACATTACTCTGGCTTTAAAAGCTTGTGGAAGGAGCGTCCTTTAGACTGAAGAAAGGAACCATTCAGCTGCAATGACTAACCTCATCAAAAAATTAAGCACTTATAGCTGCGAGGTTAGTGACCTTCACTTCTTGAGTTCTGTGGTGATTTAACAGTGTAAGTTCACATCAGAGAATTTTAAATCTGAAAAGATTTCTGAAACTGAAGATGGGTTTTGGAGCATTGTTAGCAAACAATGCTAGCTAAATGAAAACCTGGATTGTGAATGTGAAAAAGAACCTTCAAATGTTTAAAGTAGCCAAACATGTAAAAGCTGGTAGCACTTCACTATAGTAAGAAACGGTAAAGCCTTTGTAATACTTGTGTTAAGTCTTGTCATGCCAATAGATGGTTATTTAACTGATGGTTTACTGATAGTTTATAAAGCTATAACTTTTTTTCCGGAGTACCTGTTGTTTAAATATTAAAGGTGACATCTTTCATTAATATGAAGACTTCCAACTAGAACTTTGCTAAACCAATCCAAGGAGATACCATCTAGTAGGTTAGCTGTTGACTGGAAGCCATTTTCATAAGCAGAGTTTATTTGCATCACATGTTTAAATAAAGATTAAATGCCTTTGTACATGCTAACTAGAAATATGTTGATAGTTAGCTGGTTGTTTGTATTCAGAGTTAATTGGTGATTTAGTGATAGTAAATGAAAGCATATTAACACATTATAATAGCCAATGATATTCGGAATCTGGAAAGTTCTTAATTCACTCTAATTACTGCTTAATAAAGTAGTAGTAAGCAGCCAGTTAATTAGCAGGTATAGGCTTGATAAGTTAGTTAGCAGCTGTTAGCCTTATAAGGATTTGTAATGATTAATCTGTAATCTGTAAAACATGCTAAACTGTATGTACAGTATAGGTGTTCGTATGTATGATCTATCATATATCAGATACCTGCTGTTCTATCGGGAATCAGCTATTCTATCCTGTTTTGGAAAGCTGTGCCCTTGGGTGCTGTTTTAGGGTAATGTTGTTCTTCTGTTAGACTACTGTATGTATGTGTTGCTGTAAGTGGTGTGGATTTAGATAGTTGGGTTGAGGGTCTATCATGCCTATCATGAAGGAGAGGAGGTCTTCCCTGCTAACAGGCTGCTCTGTGTGTGCCTGTTCTGCTGGTGTACTCATAATTAAAGAGCACTTCTTGTAGAGAGTTATGGCCTGTCCCGTGTCATCTTCACCATTACGACTGAAATCCATTTAATCCTGCAAGGGTTGCGTCAACAAACGTCTTCATTACATAAAGCTAAACTATGACTGTGAGACTGTGCTTGGCACCATTTCCTGTTGTGCTGTTTGCTGTGAAGGAAAAGTATAGATGAACCATTATTTATGTACGGAAATGACAAAAACGGCAAGTGTAATCTAGTGTCCATACGCCTGGGTGACACAACATTCAGCACAACACCAACAATATTCTTCTTACATTGAACTTGAGCACATCACCAGCTGATCTGGGGAGCACAATGTTGGGAAATGGTGGAAGTCCACCCCATATTTTTTATTGTTTTAGCAGACAAAGCAAAACTGGGCACCTACACACAATATAGCCTACAGATAAACCAGAACAACAGGCCTGTATTCTTTTCACACAGAGTAAAAAGGTTCTGTATCAGTTTATGGGTTCCTCAAAAAAATCCTTCACTGAATGTTTTTCAGAGTGGTGAGTCTCAAATCGGTCCTCAGGGACCCCCAAACAGCCCACATTTTTGCTTCAGCCCAACTTATTCCAAAGAATAAAGTAAAAACTGTAGAGCGTCTGGGGGTCCCTGAGGACTTATTTGAAAAACATTGTTTAAAGGAATCAAAAATAACGGATGCTGCAACCACCCAACATCTGAGATTACTCAACAAGCAAACCCAGGTTGACAAACACTCATCATCAAAGGAATAGTTGCCCCAGAAGGAAGTGTCGGACTGCTATTCAGAAGGAAGATAAAGGTTACCAGGAACAATAAATTATGAGAAATTTAGACTGTAGTGTCTCTCAGTATGGAGTCTCGGCTTGACGTTGTAGAGGTTCCTAAGGGTGTCCTGTAATAATTCTTCCTAAGCAGTTTGAATATTCTCACACAGCTCCTGAGATGCTGTGGCAGCGATGGAGGTGGAGTGACACATTTACATTTACGGCATTTAGCTGACGCTCTTATCCAGAGCGACTTACAAGGTTAACCACATTACAGGCAGGCCAGTTTAGTGTTAGGAGTCTTGCCCAAGGACTCTTATTGGTATAGCACAGCATAGTTACCCCTACTGGGATTCGAACCCCAGTCTCCCACGTGGGGTGGTGGCTACTTGGTGGGTAGTGGTGTTATCCGCTGAGCTACACCAACCACCTTTTGGAAGTATGATGCAAACTGCTCATCTTGGCTATGGCCATGGGGCCTCCACACACAGATTCGTTGGTTGCCTCCACCAAGACATGGTTGTCTCCATGACAGTCTGGCATGACATTATTGCAGTCTTTGACGGTGACATTGACATGGTGTTAAGGACAGTCATTGTACCGGTCTGTGTGCATGTAGTCCTATGTCATACAGCCATCTGCCAATGATGCTGGCACTAAAAGTATGAGTAGAGGGCATCACAGCTCGCTGAATGTCCGTAATCTTGGCTGTTGGGTCAGTCAGGTACAGCATCTCTTGTGTCTCTGCTATCGTCACATGCGCTACCAAGCATGAAATGTGAGTCATTCAAAAGTCTCACAATGTCTACCCACCGCATTTCACTCCTGTTGGTTGATTCCTTCCAGGTTCAGCTATTTATGCAACTGTTCTTTTGATGATGAGTGTAACTCAAGCCGTGAAGCTGTTTTTATGGTTGTAGGTTTTACACTGTACATCGAAGCCAAGAACGATTCGTGTAGCCAAACTGTTTCAGCTAATTATTTATATATATATAATTTATTTATATATATCAGCTATTCTCGTTTACATCATGCTTTAAAATTACACCTAAGCATCAATGGGGAATTTTCAGCAGACAGGCCTGATAGGTTTTGTCCTTTAAAGCATATGACAGTGCCCTGTGGAGGCTATTCCACTGATTAAGAGCAACTCACGCCTTCTTTCCAAGCTTTCCACTGTTCTCTGAAGATAAGCAGAGGAGACAGAGAGTGTGGGAGAGAGAGAGGGGCGGTGGCATTATCATTTTAATGACAAGCAAATAAATCAGGTCTCTAAGGTGTGCGTCTCTAATACATAAACAGCTTCATCCACTGTTTGTCAAATCCCCTTCCAACATCAGTGTTCTACCACATGGCCTAGTGGTGTGTAAAATGTGGTAATTAGATATGCTGTCCTCAAGGTTATTATAGGTTTAGGCTGATTTTATAATTTCCAGCTAATTGTTAAGGTCACTTAGTTTTACGGAGTCAAAACAAACAGGAACCATATATTTCACAGAGAAATCCCTCCAACACTGAGTAATATGAGCTCACCAACAATTAGTCCTAATAGCATGTAATACCAAGCACAAACAACTGCTATGATTTGATTGGGCACGGACTGGACAAGTTTCTGGATGCAGGCCGCAAAAATGTTCAGACACTCTTGTTGGGCCAGATTTGGTGGAAGCCTTCCCTGGCACAATTCCGAGGAGAATTTCCTGCAGACTGGGGGTTTATAGTCACTGCTGGTAGACCCGTATGACAATCTGTTTCCATACACCTGCAAATTCAGCTACTTCCTTTACACTATCGGCTTTGGCACAGCCAAATGCCATCACACCATTTAGCCAATCATTAAATTCTGCTTTGGGCCCATTTTCCACACATGGAATGAAACATTCACTACACTGTGCCACCTCTACTCAGTCTATCAATCCCGTCACTCACCCTGCAGGTGTTTATAGCCTGATTATCCCCATGCAATGGCATCATCAAGTTAAACTTGCTAGGTGACTCATTTTTTGTCCTGTGAGCTCATTAATGTAGAGAAAATGGACAAGTATTAGAAGACCTGGTAGACCACCATAACTGAGCGGTATTTAAATCTTTGAGAGAGTGAGGAGAAAATCAAGACCCACTTTTGCTTCAGATCAGTTTCCATCCATCCTGCGTCTCTTTAACCTGTTGTATATTTAAACCCTTCTATTTAATCAAGCCTTTGTTTGCATGTATTTTGTGTTTTAGCCTCAGCCTGTTTTTGCAGTCATGCTTTGTCCCGGCCACAAATCTGTTGCTGCTCTTCTCGGTTTTGACCTGGCCTGCTTTTTTTTGCTCCTTACAAGAGCAAAGCTCAACTCTCTTTTATGATCTGCAAGTGTTTGATTAGTCACCCCCACGTGACCCCTCTCCAGTTTCAGACATTGGCCATGCTAGTTGCATAGGAGCCATATTTCAAGTTTGCATGCCAAACCTTTCAAATGATATGCATTACATAAAATTACAGTTTGAAAGTGATGTTAAAAATGTGTTTGCATATGGTATAGAGCCACATGTATAGTATAGAGGTAACTATTTGTCTGCTGTGCAAGAGAGACAATAGCTAGGGGCTCCAGCTATTGCAATGTCTCATTTTCTGCCCGTGTTTACTTACAAACTGAACTCTACAAGAAGTGGCAGATGGCGGTGACACTGTTGATGTTGCACTCTTTTATTGTTACTGGTACTTTTACAGATGTTCTCATGCCATGACCACCTAACATACAAGGACAGATCCTGGATTTTAAACTTTATGCTGGCAACAAGCTGAATAGGCTTTTGTTTCCGTGGCCCAGTGAACACAAGACCATAATGTCCATTAACAATCTGAAAGGTTGACTCATCAGACCACAGTACATATTTTCACTGTGCATCATTCCATTTCAGATCAACATGAGCCCAGAGAAGTTGGCAGCATTTCTGGACATCATTGAAATCCATTGTTTATAGCTTCTGCTATGCAGAGTACAGTCTTAACCTGCTTATGTGGATGCAGCCATGAATTGTGTTGTCCATCACAGAAGCATACTAGTTTCTAATGCCGCGCTATCTGAAGAATCGAAGGTCCTGGTCTTTTAGTTGGGGTTTGCGGTCCTGCTTTTAATTGTGTTTTAATATGGCCTGAATGTTTTGATCATATTATGCACTATACAGTTATCATTGAAGAACCTTGTTCTTAGTGGTCTTATATCCAACCATGATTACATCATCTCTTTGAAAGTGTATACGGAATATTTTACAACAGGCAGTTTGGAGGGGAGTTGGCAATACCAAGAAGGCGAGATTATTTGGTGGGGAGAATGTGCAAGAGATGGGCAGCACTGGAAAGTTTGGGAGTGAGGACTATGTGATGAGGCTCGTCAGTGGTCTGCAAAGTGTCTAGGTCCGGGACCTACTGGCAGAGCAGCACAGGAGCCCGGCAATGTTGTTCTCACCAGCAGTGCTAAGGGAGGGTGCAGGCAACACTCAGTTTGGAAGGCTGGGGCTTTACCAGACACCAGACACAGAGTGCAGTGGGTCACAAAGAAAATGAAAGAATGGTCAAGGGTATGTCACTGTTCTTACAGCTGTCTCCAGTGGGGTGAGGAATGATGCAGTGAGCCATGAGGAGAACTGCTTTACTGTGGATGACTAGCACTATACCCGTGGTATGTGTATTTACGGGGACAGTGGACACTCCGAAACCCCAGCTGAGCAGAAATTGCATGGGGGCCAAGGGATTCTTTTTAAAATGTATGAGGCCAAAAACAGAGGGCAGTGAAACACCTTGCAATCTGGATGTGCAAGGTCTCATGGGAAGTGCTGGACTTAAATCTAATAAATAGTGACTATGTAGACATTATGTGCAGCAGGGTTGGTTGTGTCATTCTGTGCTGGGCTGCAGGGTAGTTGGGGCAGTGTTAGTGTCAAGCATGTATAGGAGATGTATGCGGGTTGGTAACCCGCTTGCTTCACAGCTGTTTCAGTGAATGCTGGTGGCATGTCTTGCTGCTTTGCCTGAAGTTCCATGTTTTCCATGTCTTCTTCCTCATGCTACAGTGCCCACGATTCAGGCAAATGCACAAAGAGTACTGCACACTACTTATCCAGTGCTAGTAAAACTTGCTCATCACCGCATATGGTTAGATTTAATTATGTAATTATGTCATTAGACGAAATTGCTGTAGTAAGCATTGACCAGAAGTCTCCTAATGAAGGGAATTGAAAATAACATTACTATTGAAACATCCCTATAATCAGGCATTATTACATTCCGGAAAGAGATGAAGTCAGTCTGGCTTCTCCATCTTATACCATCTCCAAGTCGGAAAGGTCTGATTAGGGTGAGGACAGCCTAAGTGAGAGGGAAAACTCTCATTTGAACTTTCCACTTCATTTTGCCGTATTCCCCTGGGGCATCCATAATTGGCCCAGTCTCACTCTTTTTTTCACTCTTTTTTACCACCTTTTCCCTTTTACTCTTTATTTCCTCCTCTGCAATCACACATGAATGCTGTCCACACCTGTCTGCCTGAAGAAGAGCCTCTGAGGATATTAGGCACACATTTCATTACCTTATGCAGCTTTAGGTTATTGCAACATTACATCTATAAATAAAAGGGCTGTGTTCAATCCCACTTCAATTTATTTTGCTCAGTCAGTGGAGCCAATCAGCAGAAATTCAAGGCATTACTGACAGTCACTCACATACTTGTTCCAAATGATTTTTCTGAACAGTTCACCTTCAACCTTGAGTTTCTTTGAGTTTCTTTTGCTTGAATAGGGCTTGAATGGAGGAGCTTGTTTCCTAAAACATGCCACACAGCTCTTAAATATGACTAAGTTTCCTTAGCATTATGACATATCTAATGTCAGCCTTATTATATCCATCCACTGCCCGGATGAGGGTGGAAAGATCAGAACTTCAATGAAAATTAAGCTTGATATGTAATTTTTTGCTATTTATATTAAATCATACAATGAACATTCTATGCAGAAGTCAGAGACTAATCATTTATTCAACTTCCAGCCCGAGCTGTAAATAATTTATTTATTTTCTAGTATCAAGGCAAAAAGTGAACAACATATTTTTACCAGAAAACTATACTGAAGCCTCAGCAACTAGCCCTACAGGGGTTGGACACTGAAACTGAAACACCTGTCATTTTAGTGTGGGAGGTTTCATGGCTGAATTGGACCAGCCTGGTGGCCAATCTTCATTAACTGCACATTGCCCCAGTAAGAGCAGAGTGTGAAGGTTCAGTTAGCAGGTAAGAGCACAGTTCTGCTCAAAATACTGCAATGCACACAACATTATGGGTGACATACCAGAGTTCAAAAGAGGACAAATTGTTGGTGCCAACTTGCTGGCGCATCCGTGACCAAGACAGCAAGTCTTTGTGATGTATCAAGAGCCACGGTATCCAGGGTAATGTCAGCATACCACCAAGAAGGACGAACCACATCCAACAGGATTAACTGTGGAAGCTGGAAGCTGTCTGAAAGGGATGTTCGGGTGCTAACCCGGATTGTATCCAAAAAACATAAAACCACGGCTGCCCAAATGACGCTGTATTGGCCGCAAAAGGAGGCCCTACACCATACTAATAAATTATTGTGGTCTAAAACCAGGTGTTTTAGTTTCATTGTCCAACCCCTGTATATATGCTCTGTAATGTGCCCAGAACCTGCCTTCCTTCAGCTTCCATTCTTCCATTCTAGGGACATGCTTTCTTTGATTGTCCCGTAGGAATATACAGAGCTATAGTTTCATAGCTACAAAGTTTAGGTGTAGAAGTTTGCATTTTCTGCTTCTCATGATACAAATAATCCCAAAACCATTCAGTGATGTCTAAGTCTGGACTCTGGGGTGGCCAGTCGTTTGTTCTGAGAGCACCAGCAGCTTCTTTGTTTGGTTTTCTTTTTATTGTCTTATTAATGCTACACAGCCTCATGGCATTGGGCTTTCTTTTCAACGGAAGGATGGACAGACTCGTCCACAAGAGTAGAGCTTGATTTTGTCCACTCTTTCAAAGATAAAAGCTTTAAGTGCTGTTTATTTGATGGCAATTGTTTTTAGTGGTGTACCAGATCTGTATGATTGTTAAGGGTTGCATATCTTTTAATAATTTCCACTTTCCATCTACGGCATTTAGCTGACGCTCTTATCCAGAGCGACTTGCAAGGTTAATCATATTACAGGTAGGCCAATGTAGTGTTAGGAGTCTTGACCAAGAACTCTTACTAGTGTAGCACAGCATAGTCACCTAGACCAGGATTTGAACCCCAGTTTTCCACATGTAGAGATAGCACTCTGGGTAGTGGTGTAACCCGCTGAGCTACACTAACCATCTAATTTTCTCCTAACTTGTATTCAAAGGCCCTTTTGACTGGTAACTGGAAACAAATTTTTCAGTCAACTAGGCAAGTGGAAAACCATCTAAGGCTCCATCCATACTTGGCATTTATATGGTTCTTGGGTGGTCCAGTCATAACTGAACAGCACTAACTACAGTTGGAACAGGGTTCAGTGTGTTTGGAAAAATGCAAGGTGGTCTAATTTATCAAAGTCTCATGGGCGGTGGTTAGAAAATGATATATCCACAAAGCATCCATAGTATGAACGCTAAGGATGAAGACCATAACACCTTAATAAACTACATCATCACAGCAGAGACAAAAACAGCTAAGAAGTTTCTTCACAACCGATCAATCTTACTATCATCTCCAACAGCCCACACATTTACACAAGCAAGGACTCATGGGACATTTCTGTCAGACAACAAACGCAGCGCAAGAGTGATATAGTGAATGTGCTTTCCTGCAGTCACAAAATCTGATCACAAATGGCCCCTGGAGACACATTTGAGACACGCCGCAATGCCAGCTAAACGGCTATACATCTTGCTGTCCACATATGGTCAGATCCCTCAAGAGACATATTAACTTGAAATGTGAACAGGCTTCATTGACTTTAAGTGAAGGTTCATTTCTAGGGCACCGATAGCAGGAGCTTTAGTCACGACCACTGATCTGTCTAGCTTATAAATAGAAACAATGACAAAAGTGACATTAGCATTCAGTGGTGCAAAAACCACAAGTGCTGGTCCAGTGTTTCTCAGCCCTGTTCCTGGAGACACCCAGCCCTGGACATTTTAGTGGATTTCTTGCTCTAAGACCCCGCTTGTAAAGGGCTTGATAACGAGCTGATAAGTTGAATCAGGTGTGATGGGAGCAGGGAAGGGATTAAATGGGCAGGGCAGGGTGCTTTAGGACCAGGGTTGATAAACACTGCACTATTCTATAGAGATATAGAAAAATTGGGACATATTTTGACGTTGTCACATCCTTATGACCTGTGGCATAAATCTACACATTCACACAAGTTATAAACAGACGTTCTGCTTTATCCATAGTCTTTATTAGCTAACTGACTAACTGTACTGGGAAGGGGAGGCTGGAATCACTTTCAGGTCAGATTTTTAGTTAATGTGTATTCATTCTTGTTTAGACAGGAGCTGGGACTTTTAATTTGCATATAGGACCTGGCTGGATAGAAACAAGTGGTGACATCTATCTTGGAGAAAATAAAGGCTAAGGGAAAGTTTGTTAGGAACCTTATTTCTGGTGCAAAAAGGAATATAACTCTTGTTTGTTCCCATTTCTCTCCATCATCATTATTCTTGGAATGGATGGCATGGATTAATCTAAGAACTTTCAGGCAGCCATTACCATGGGTGAGTTCAAGCTTTGTTTTGCTGTTCTTGTACTGTACTGGTTATTCTTTTGGGCACTTTTTATGGCACTCAGTAGTTTGTATGGCCTCCACATTCTCCTAATGAGACAACGGATGGTGCCCTGGGGGATCTCCTCCCAGATCTGGACCAGGGCATCACTGAGCTCCTAGACAGTCTGAAGTGCAACCTGGTGGCGTCGGATGGACCGAAACATAATGTCCCAGAGGTGTTCTATTGGATTTAGGTCAGGTGAGCCGGTGGGCCAGTCAATGGTATCAATTCCTTCATTCTCCAAGAACTGCCTGCATACTCTTTCATTACTCTGCCACATGAGGCCGGGCATTGTTGTGCACCAGGAGGAAGCCAGGACCCACTGCACCAGCGTAGGGTCTGACAACGGGTCTGAGGATTTCATCCTGATACCTAATAGCAGTCAGGGTGCCGTTGTCTAGCCTGTAGAGGTCTGTGCGTCCTTCCAGGGATATGCCTCCCCAGACCATCACTGACCCACCACCAAACCAGTCATGCTGAATGATGTTGCAGGTGGCATAATGTACTCCACAGCGTCTCCAGAGCCTGTCACGTCTGTCACATGTGCTCAGGTAAAACCTGCTCTCATCTGTGAAAAGCACAAGGCGTCTGTGGCGGATCTGCCAATTCTGGTGTTCTGTGGCAAACGCCAATCGAGCTCTACGGTGCTGGCCAGTGAGCACAGGACCCATTACAGGACGTTGGGCCCTCAGGCCGCCCTCATGGGCCCTGTTTCTGATTGTTTGGTCAGACACATTCACAGCAGTAGGGCTCTGGCAGTGCTCCTAATAGCACAAAGGAGCAGATACCGGTCCTGCTGAGGGGTTAAGGACCTTCTACAGCCTTGTCCAGCTCTCCTAGAGTAACTGCCTGTCTCCTGGAATCTCCACCGTACTCTTAAGACTGTGCTGGGAGACACAGCAAACCTTGTGGCAATGGTACATATTGATGTGCCATTCTTCAGTAGTTGGACTACCTGTGCAACCTCTGTAGGGTCCAGGTACCGCACCATGGTACTAGTAGTGACGCTGACCCAAGTCAACTGCAAAACTAGTGAAAAATCAGTGGGAAAAGATGAGGGGGGACAAAATGTGAATGACCTCGTCCTTTTAAACCATTCCTGTCTCATTGTTGCTCCTCTACTGAACCTGCTGTTAATTTCATTAACACCAAAGGCCCTCCTTTCTACTTAACTGACCAGATCAATATCCCTAAAGTTGAACTGAGATGATGCTAGACTCTGATTAAAAAGTGGTATACTTTTTTAAGTATACCTAAGGTATACATTGTAGGTAACAGTTTTACTGACACTTTCAGTGAAGTTCATAGACCGCCTGCCGTTTTCCATTTCTAACTAACATGCCAAGCAGTGAACACGTTCGTCAGATTGGTCAGCAGCCACTGAAGTATCGAGCACGTATGGAAGGGTTAGAATGATGTTTTTCTCACAGGATTGCTCTCAGTAGCCTTGTTTACATGCTGCCTGATAATCCACTAATAATCCGACTAATGGCTCAGTTGAGGCCGCTAATGGGTCCATTTGAGGCCATTATGAATACAAATTCTTTCCAACTAAACAAGGTTGGTGATAGTGTAAATAATGTATTACATAGAAGAATAATAGCCATGTAAACATCTCGGTCTACTTGCATCAGGAATCGGAAAGTTTAAGTACATCCTGCGTATGTGGATTTGCGTCATAGCAGTAGTAGGGAGACAAGGTTTATGCTTCCAACTGTAAAAGACTTAAAAACATTTAGCAGGTTGGATAGCATTAAAGGTTACGATAAAGAGCTGCACAGGCGAGTATATGAAGAAATGAGCACCAACAGGTTTACACCACCAATGGATGGAACTTTTCTCAAATCAGAGTTTTACAAAGTTAAAATACAGAATGGTAAAAGTGGTTGGAATGGTATCCAGTGTCCTCTCTTCCCTTTCTTAAATATATACACATGAAGAACATTAATCATTTTGAATCTGCCATAATTCTAAAACAATTAAAATACTAACTGAAAACTCAAGTAACACAATGCTGTTAATTTCATTCTGACTGATGCATGGTGCTTGTCTTGTCTACACTAGGCACATAGACATCATCCTGAATCTGCATCATTTAGGAACTGATTAATTGTAATGTGAATGTAAACAGAGATTGTGGTCAGATTGTTTAATAGTGTGTGCATAGAAACACTTTAGTCTTGATCTGTAATGGAAATGAATTAAATCGAATATACAACCACTCATAAAAAATCTAAACATGATAAGTTAACTGAGCTTATTATACTTCTTCATTAGGTTGAATCTATCAGGTTAAGATTGTAGTTTAGCTCCTGAAGCCCTAAGCAATGGGAGAGCTGGATACTACAGATCATTTCTAATAAATTCTAAAATAGTTAAATAAATAACGACGACATCAATAATAATAATAATGTAAAATGATATACAGTATAAATAGTTCTCCTATATAAATAACCTTATGTATAATAGTTATTGAAATATTAAGTATTAGTATACTGTTATTATAAAATCAATATAATGAATAAAATTATTTGGATTTTTGAAAAAAAATTTGAAATAAGAGTATTACTGCAATACTACAAAAGTTTCATTATTGATTCTATTTCAGAAAATTATATTTAAATGTTGCATGCATGAATACTTACTTTAATACCTAATTGAAAGATGGTCTCTGAATGTCTTGAGGGTTCCCTTTGAATTTCTTTTCAATTCATAAATAGTAATGTACATGGAATATATGGATACAGCCCATCATGTCATGCATAAAGTATATAGCAAGGATCTAAATCTTCAGAAAATAGCTTCGTATACATGCGGAACTCATTCTCTAGCCTCTGGATCTTGTTTTCGATCTAATGAATGATCATGTTTTTTTAATCAAGGGAATTTGACACTTTTTTGACACGGTGCTGAGGTTCCTCTGATCCAAAATGTTGAGTCAGAGTAAAACACGCTCTCTGCGTATCCCTGTCTCAGCTGTCCGCTACCTTTTATCCTATTCCCTTGAGGCAGCAATTATTGGGATCAGGCTTTCTTTTTTTCCCTTTTTTTCCACCACCTCCATTCTTTTCTTCTACGCATTTGGGTACGTTATTCACACCTGCCTGTCAAGTGTTTGTCCCTAGAAACCATTAATTAACTGTGTGTGTGTGGGTGGGTGTCCGAGTATAGGCAGGTAATGAATAAGTAGGGAAAATGAAAGCTTGGGCCAACAGTTTCCATGCACAAAAATGTCAAGCACAGGAATGCTGTCTTAAACAGGAAATGAGGTAATTAGCCATTTAGAATTTATTGTTTTTATCCTGAACACCTACACACGTTCATGTACATCTACCTGTTCAGCTGTTTAGCGAAGTTTAGACACCCCGTCATTGCTGAAGTTAAAAGTAGTGTTTGTGTCTTTTGAATAAGGCGTTATTCAAATCCAATTGTGCCAATCTGAACAGGGCTCATTTAAAAAATATCAATCTTAAGGCAAAGCAAGTGGCCTGTTTAACTGTAAAATGCTCATGTAACATGAATAATGGTTGATTTTGATACATAAAACCACACATGGTGAACTTCAGGAAAAAAGGAATATAAGACTGTAGGATTGTAAAGAACCTTCATACGGTGTTAAGACCTATTAAGGGTTTTCATAGTCACCTGTGACTGGAACATACCTAATATTGTGTACATGAGTAATAAGTGTAATTCAGTTTGAAATGGATGTAGGCCACATCAATGTGCAGACACTCTTGCGTCAAAGAATTGGGTAGATGCCTTCCCTGGCACAATTCTGAAGAGAATTTACTGTAGACTGGAATTTTAGTCCTTGCTGGTAGACCTGTATGACTGTACACTTCCACACGCCTGCAAATCTTGCTGCTTCCTTCACACTGTAGCCTTCGGCATGCACAAATTCAGTCAACCTTTTAGCTAATCGTTCAAAACATCTGCTTTTCCGAAGCATCAAACAAGACATTCACTGCACTGCACCACTTCTTCTTAATCTTTGAGTCCTGTCATACCCACCAGTATTTATCAACAAACTGATTTTCTGTGAAGCTGCTTTGAGACAATGTTGGTTGTAAAAAGCGCTATACAAATAAATATTGATTAATTGGTTATCGCCCCACCATCCTCATGCAATGCCATCTGCAGGAGCCTAAACTTACATGCAAGGTGACCAATTTTTTGTCTGGCGTATGTCAGAATTTGTAACATGTCATAACATATTGAATTCATACTCATAGGGGGCAACATGTTATCACTCCTGTTGTAAGAAACAAGGGAATACACCGTCCCTTCTCCTCTCTCTTATCTCTTTACCAGACTATTAAAAAATGTTGCAAGCTCTACATCCCTATGTCCCTTTACCTAACGAGAGTGTCTCCGGTGGTGGAAAGCAGTGCCAGTGTTAACTCTATTTTTCCTTTTTTATTAGAGTGAGCAGCGGTGATAATAATGTATTGCTTGACAGGAACTTTAGTCAGCTTTGTGTTTTGTTTCATTCAACCTTGTTTCTTTGGCTGCCTGTTTCTAAATGATCTAACTGGGGCCAGAACCTTTAACATGATTGACAAGAGGTTAGAATGCACCATCAGGGCAGCAGTGCTACTTCTTCTTCCTCTCATGTTGGACTGACTTGAATCAATGCTACCGATACAAAGTGGTAGCTGGTTAGCATGCTAACTTTAGCTGCATCTCCTAATGTGTAGATGTTATTTCTATACATTGTGTTGACAATGTATGTTCTAACTAAACCAAACATCAAGCAAATCACACCTTTAAACTTTTTAAAACTTTAAAGCTATATGCCATAAGTAAATATTATGTGTGTAAGATCAACAAGATGTATTTTGAGCAGGGGTGTGCACACAAAACTGTAAATACATGCATATACTAAGATGCATTAAGAATTAATTGTTCAAAGCAGCACTATTAACGAAAGTGATCTGTAAGATTCGTTTATGCACAGTGTTGCGAAAGCAGACATCAGGAGTGACAAACGTCCGCAGGAACTGCACTAGGGAAAGGGAAGAGATGGCTTGATTTTTCTTGGGGACATTTCACAAGATGTATTTGAAGGGTGTGTATCATTATGTGATGCCAGGCTCCATAAACAAGATGCTTAGTTCCATGTATACACGGTATAAGCTGCATCTGCTCAGAGATTGCAAGGTGCCCATGAACGTGACTGGAAAGTGAGAAGAACTGATAATGGTCTAGGAAACAATCTCTGGGCAGTATTTTACTGAAACAAACAAAAACAAATGGTGAGCACCTTGATGTAGGCTTATTTTCTGCATGCGTGTGTGGGGGTGCGGGTGTGTGTTGGTTGTCTTATCAGACAGCACAGCAGAAGACAAATTACAAAGTCAAACAAATTGAGTTCATCCTGTGAGCACAATCTGTGGGTAGAACAGAAGATTAACAGACTTTTATGAGACAGTATTTACAGTTGGCATGAAGCTTAAAGACATTGAGTCACGGTATGTGTAATAGTGGTACCCTCAGTTGGAATGGACATAATGTACCAGCCAAACTGCAGTTCCACATTGATATGAGGATGCTACATGAAATCATTAGTACTTCGCTCTTCTTTAAATTCCACATTTAATAACCGGTTTAAGGAAACGAGAGAATAGCCTAATGGGCCACTATACAATTTCCTGATCTCAAAATCTCTGGAGCTTAACTGAAAACAGCCACATCTCAGATCCTTCATCCGCAGAGGTACGTATCTATTTCAGGTTCAGCTGGCCACAACTATTAGCATTTGTCAGTTGCACACTGCTTGCCCAGCTGTACGCTTCTCCGTGCACCAGTTTTAATCTATCTGATGGGAAAGCAAGATGTACACTGATAGACCACAACATTATGACTAATACGCTGTTGGTCCTCTGCATGCTGTCAAAACAGCTGTGACCCACCGAGGTAAGGACTCGACATTAGCAAGACATTAGCAGCAGATCCTTTAAAGCAGCATTAAGAGGGAATTGGTATTTTTGCTCCCCATCCTCTACAGTTGCTGAGTGTAATTCACTTTTACAGTTACATACCATTAAAGATAAAGAACCTGACTCCCCTTTATGCGCATGCGTGTCAGACAGGCATATGGAATCTGTAGATCACAGTTAGGACTTGGATGTTCCTGTGTATTATTAATGCAAGTGTAATCAGCAGCATCCATATGCCATATGCCTAGAGGGGAGTCGGATTCTACAATGGATTCTGAATTCTTTGTCCTTATCATTTATTCAAGTTTGACAAGCTAGGAAGCAGCAATCAGCATCATAAAGAGAGGCTTTAAATTAAGAACATAAACCCTAGAATCATTTAAAGAGCAATTTAACAGTACAAGGTAAAAAAGAACGTTCGGTTCTCTTCATGAGTACTACATATCCCCAGTGCTGACAGAGTGAGTAAGAGGATATTGAGGATGCAGGTAGGAAGATGAACTATCCTTGAAAAGTAATGGTGAGGGTGAACAGGGTGGCCTCATCATCCCTTTTGCTCAACAATGGAAGAGAAGATGATGGGATCTTGCAGAATTGTTTTTGTACCCTCTCCAGATCCTCAGAGAGGACTTTTGTCAGCCCACCCCAAACCTGTGATTGTAAGGTCATCTGCATATTTCACATGGGGTAACAGGGGGCTGTTGATGCAAATAACAAAGAACAACAGAGATAATAGCCCCCTGTGGGACACCAGCTGGTACAGGACAGAGGAACCCCACTGCACCCTAGCACTCTATCACTCAAATAGCTCCTCACAGCTTTATATCAAAACACTGTTAATTGCTTCATCCACTGGCTGACATGGTATGTGCTGTGTGCTGGCTGGGGTCTCAGTAAAGCAGAGGAACTATGTGGTTGAAAAGTCCTTGATGGGTTTTGTCAAGCAGGACTAGTTTTTCAATTTTGCTGTGTAGAGATCACAGATCGGAGAGAAATATAGACAGTAAAGATGTACAAGTACACAGAGACAGGACCATGCCGCCTTACATTTCCTGAAGTTGCAGAGTAATTGCGCAGCTCAGGATAGCTGGGTGTTGGATGTAGCTAAAAATGAAAAATGAGTAACAAAGGATAAATAAATTACTGACAAAAAGACACAAAAGGCAAAATTTTGCAAATTTATATTTAATCTTCTATAAGGTGCATAATTTTAAAATCATAATAGTAATAATAATAAAAAAGAAGAGTCGTTGGCGTAGGCACTGTCCTGGGCCCAGGTCTTGCGCTCGCAGATCCTGCTGGATATGGACAGCAGGGGAAGAACTCTCTGAACAACAGTACCGGGACCAGTCCAGGGGGAGGTGTTGTCAAAAGGATGAGTGCAGGTCAGACCAACATTGCATTCCTGTGAAACAGTGTCTGTTGGATGAGCGGAAGTGCAGTAGCTGAATGTGTACTGTTCCACCCCATGCAAGAAATTTGAGGATCAAGAAGCTGTATACTGGCGCACCATTCCCGATCAGTCCAAACTGTTTTGATATCTCATACTGTGGCACTAGTTAGCAGACAAAAAACATCAAATGAAAAAGAAGAAGACAGATAACAATAGTGTTGTGCATTATAAGGATAGGAGATTGCAAACAATACTTATTTAGTGCGAGATTTTGACACATGTATTTCTTTGCATGCTATGAATGATTTTTGTAATTCGGAAAAGCTACAGTAAGATGCATGGTGCAAAAAGAAAACAGCCCACACAAGTCTTTCATAAATAACACTGTAAGGGAGGAACACTGCACTGGCTGGTTTTCCAGTAGCTGTGGGACATCAACAAACAAAAGCCAGTACTCTTGGCCACTCAACCACTTTCTCCTTTTCGCCTTCTCGCTTTTTCCAACAATGTCTTCTTTAGGCTCTTATCAGCCTCTACCATGACGTCCATGCTGGGAATACTGAGCTAGTTTCTTCTTATAACTAGCAGAAGACTCAAAGTCTTCATGTGAGAGAATTCCATAGCACTATAGCAGGCATTCCGGGTACTGGAATGGCAATGACACAGATGCCATTGTCTTTATTAGAAGTCAGTATGCCAAAGTACCGAAGTGATCTGCGGTTTTAAGGTAAAACACTTACACAATGTTGCTTAGGTCCTGTGAGTTGTGAGGTGGACCAGCTGTATCTCAAACTTCTTGTTCCAGCTCAAATTTCAAGGCCAGGGCAACAGTATGAACTCTTCGTTATGTTACAAACATTGTGTGCAGAGTGGTGAGGAGCATTATGCTGCTGAAAGAGGTCACTGTTATTTGAGGTGCACCTGGTTCTTAAGTGCCTTGGTAAGTGGTCTTGTCTTTTTCCCCTACAGTGCATCCTGTGCCCCGCCAACCTCGGAATATAATAGTAAACAGGACTCATCAGACCAGGTGACCTTATGTCGCTCCGAGGTCCAATTCCAACACTGAAATGTCCATAGCTTCTTTTGATGGTTAGCATGTGCTAAAAAAGTTAGTGTGTGAATTTTGACCGATCCCTGGCCATACAGTCAAATGTGCAGCAGCCCAACATGCTAAAGATACTGTATACAAAAAACACCTGGGAGTAATGATTACCTGGCAGGGTCTCAAAGTACATATAGGTAAATCACAAGGGGTGGATCTAGGGTGATAAAAGGAGGTGGACTAAGGCTTACTTGCTTTGATGCATGCATGTGTTTAGTGTTGTAAAACAGTGGTCCTTAAACCAGTCCTTAAAGCCCCCTAATGGGAATAGGAATGGTGTAAAAATGAGGATCGTCTAGAGTAGGGGTTTTCAACCTTTTCCAGCTCAAGGCCCACCTAATAATAAGTACAAATAATAGCGATCCATAGTGATGTCCAAATTCTAACAAGAGAGCTTTGAAAGTGACTCAAAAATCCTCTCCATTAATGGCTAGCCAGTTGCAATGTTGTCTCAAAATAAAGATATTTGGAAATGACAAACAGGCAAGTGCAGGTTAGCCCAACATTGCATGTGTTTGTGTTGAGGATCTGTTGGCTGAGTGGAATTGCAGTAGGTGAGAGTGTACTGGCTATCCATTGGCTATGTTGTCTCATACTGAAGATATTTAATTAACCTGATTTCTTTATCTGTACGTGTGTGTGTATATATATATGTTGTTGTTGTATTAAACTGGGTGCATTAACATCTTTCATTTTGTTAATGGCTTTTGCATTTGATTTGTTTTAAAGGTGCTATGTAGGGTCAACAAAACCTAGCATCCCAAAAAGTTGTCTTTACAAGAAAAGGTAAAAGAATTACCTTTAAAAAATATCATTTATCTCACAAATATATATATATGATCTAGCTTTGTGATATAAATTATCACAGTAGTGTTAATATATTGCCTCCATCTATTTCAGTGTATATTCATATGGGTGGACATATCAGAACAGTGCCTTGCTGAGCACACCAGCCTGTCTTTCTGTTGTGGGTTATTTTCCTTTACAAAGTGGAATCAGAGTAATTGTGTTTCTTCCTCCCCCCAGTGCACCTTAGCTTTGATTTCGGTTAGTTTATGGAACAGAAAGTAATAACAGAGAGCAAATCAAATATCTGTATCTATTCTCTGCAGGCAGGTCAGGTAAAACTGGCTGTGAAACAAATCATCTCATATCAAATGTTCAGTGTCACTTGGTTATAAGAGCCACAGCCACAAGATTGATAACATTTATCTTAGTTTTTCTCGTGCAGATTCTTGTCTTCCCCAGGCAGACTTGTCCTGCTGCACTTTAAAATAATAGGAACTTACTATCTGTCATCTGCGGTTTCCATCTGAGAGCATTGTGAACTTCAAATGGTTTGTATGACATGGACTGCCAGAAGAAGTTTTACCATGCTGGTGTATTTTTGAATGAAACTTCGTTTTAGGACACAAGCTTGTCTCTGTGATTCATTTTTTGACACAATATTAAAAATGCCAATTGCTCTTTATACTTATTTACAGTTTCATAGTGAATGGCTCAATTAAAAAACAGTTTGGTATAATTAATTTCTCCATTAAAGATGAATATCTTTTACCTTTTATTGTAAAGAGAACTTTTTGGGATGCTAGGTTTTGTTAACTTTACATAGCACCTTTAAACCAAATTAAGTTCACAAGCCATTAACAACATGAAAGATGTTCAGTTGTAATATAGAGATGAACATGTACCCGGTTTAATACAACAACAACATAGATGCGAGGTTATAATAACACGATTAATACAGGCAATAGAAATAACAGAAATCAAAATATGATATCAAACAGCTTTTTTTCAGTGACAGTTTTCACTTGGCTTTTTGGAACAGCTAAGCGAGAGGAGCTGGAGGGTTACAGGGGAGTTCCAATGGTGTTTCTGAAACTTAGTCTGCTATAAGACCATGCAGTGCCTACACTCATCACCAAAAGAACAGTAGCAATAGGAAGTGTGGGATTGGAGTGCTATTGGGAAGGAAGGGCGACACATACAGAAGTAACGTCGCCCAGTATGGTGTCAGGTCACCATGTTGGCTAACTCAACATGCATACGTCTCGGCACGGAGTTAGGTAGAGCTTCCTAATGCCAACCTTGCTTTTTTTCTTTACCTCCTACCTTCATAAACATGTCTAAGAAGTGCTGCCCTGGTAATTAATGTACTCTCTAAAACACCGTTTGTGTTGTCAGCTAGTACCAGACTCTTACCACCATGCCAAATATAGACAAGTAACTTCTACCCACTCTACAAGGCACATTAACTGGCCACTTACAATCAAACCAGAGCTGTACCACTAGCGCAGGGGGCTAATCTACTATATATGCAGGCCTGATAAGCATGTGTATGGTTTGCCTGTGTGCTGTTGCTAGACCATTGTTTCCTTACTCTCCTGATTGCCCACTGCAGCACTGGCTTAGGGTTATGTCTGCTTCATGTCTGCTGGAATGAAAATTGCTATAACTGCTTGAAAATGGGGTGCAATCAACCAGCCTTTGCTTGCTTTGAAAAAATGGACTTTACAAATGTTTGGTGCACAAAAATGACATTTTATAAGATCCAGTCCTTTGGCTTGGTAATGTAAACCCAATATTAATATTAGTATGTCAATGTTGATATTAATATATGCTTGTTCAGTACATTACTTGTGAATAATTCTTAGATTAGACATATTGTTAGAACTATGACTTTAGCTGTTGTAGATTCTTTAGGTAATCTGAAGGTTCTTACACCCTTACACATCTCTTTTGCAAAAGTAACACCATAAGAATCCTCCTTTGATAGGTTCTTTAGGGAACCAACTGCAAGTCACTACAAATAAGCACTAGTAGTACTTGTAGAGTGTAGACAGGAGGCCATTTGATGTCTCACAATAAAGCCAGAGCCAGTGCCTTTCCTGTATATTCTATATATCCTTCCATATGTTAGTGAGAAATGGTTATAAGAGACAATCCTCACTTCCTGGGTATCCTGGGTATATTTACGCTTGGGTAACCAATATATCCAGCCTGCCTTGAATTTCAACTACCCTCCGATGATTCCTCAGGTGAATGTCGTCTGCTTGAAGGTCATGGTTGATGCTTCCCGGCTGCACACTGTTACACTGTTGGAAGGAAGCAAATGATTGCCTACCGCGGGTGGAGCAGCCATTTTTCATATTGATGGCCATTCCACTCCTGGGGTTTCCTAACAAGTAAGGTGTTTTAGTGTATGGAGGCAGCCAAATAGAACCTCCAATCATTTGTTCATGCTGCCCACCACATGCTAACAGGCTAGGCTGCCCAGGAGAGTCCCCCACTTTTAAAAAGGCTATTCATCTTCTTTGACATTCACTTAGCCCCTTCTTTTCACTCACCTCTCTCTCTCTCTTGTTTTCTTTTTCACTCCCTCTCATCCTCTCTTGGTCTACTTAATATTTGCTTGCCTTGTTCCCTCATTCCATCAATCATTTCCTCTCCCAATATATTGTCTATGTTCTCTCTCTCTCTTTCTTTCTCTCATTCTCATTCTGTCATTCCTTCTCGTTCACTCTTGCCGTGATTTCAAAAATCCATCCTGTTTTTATGGTGCAAATGGTACAATTCTGCCAACCATAATGACCCTCTGCCACTCAAATCCGCACTTTCACATCTTGTTCTGTTAGAGGGACTCGAAAAAACAAAGCTATTTTCAGTGAGAGCGAACAGGCAGTAATGGATGTCAGTAAATGACCATAAATATGCCTTGTACATTAGAGACAGAACCTTCTCACTGCTGCACACCATTTGTGTTACAGTACACGTCCCTTTCTGGTGCATCACCCATGATACTGCTTTGTAACTTATCGCCGCTGCTGTTTCAGGAAGGGTTTTAAGGTTCATTATAGTTTTAAGTGACACTTTAGGCTTAGTAAGCTATCATTTTCCATCCACTCAGTCAGCTGAAATTATTAAATCCTATGTCTGAAATCTTACTTATGGCCATGTAGAGTTTGGCAGAGGTAGACAGAATAAGCCATATATGGATTGTTGTACTGAACTGGTTCAAATACAAAACTATGCCGAAACAACCATAACATTACCGGAACCTTACCAGATGTTTTAGTAATGACCAGATGTTTCGCTAGTGATCAATATAGTTCCTTTTAAGCAAAACTTTAAAACACCAGCCATTACATGACTAGCAAACACAGCTTTGCACAGTTGTACACATATTCATTTAATATTATTAAGTATTGTGCCAGAGATATCATTGCATTAGATGTGTATGGAGGTACTGACAGTTCTAAATGTTACACACTGACTTTCAGACATATTTACTTCTACTGCTCACAATGTAACCATAAGGAACAGGGGTGCAATCTCATTTCCTGCAGGAGTGAAGCTTAAATAAAACTCCACCTGTGGACCCAAGGTCTTTGTGTTGTTGTGAGTAGAGCAAATGTTTTTGAAAAAAAATTATGTAAAAATTGAAACACATCATAAATCTAATCTTTCAACTTCATATACAAAATAGAAAGATGTACTGTGTGTGTGTGTGTCATCAAAACCTGGTTGGATCCAGAAAGAATTAACCTGACAGAATTGAAAGTTGGTGGCTAGGTTTGACATCATGGTTTGACGCACATGTGACGTACACAAGGATAGACCTTATAGGTGTACCTGACTAATTATATAAGGTCCTCCTACGTGTGCTTTTCATTCCAACTTGTGCTGTTGTGCAGGTGGCATCCTTTGCAACTGAAAGGAGAAGATACTACCATAGCATGATGTTAGCAGCAATAGATAGAAAAAAATTAATAAATAAAAACAGCAACATGAAGGATCTGGGAAACCTACATGAAGCACAAAGAAAGCGAACAGACGATTTGTGCGACATGCAGCCACAATTGGGGACATTCATCAAGCAGCGATTCCCTCCTAGTATCTAATTTAGATTCAAAATAAGCATTGGATACAAGTTGTTTGATTTTCAGCATTAGGGAAAAAAACATATTGCTGTTTTTTTTTTACTTTTCTGCATTATTTAAACAGCAGCTGCTGTTGTTTCACATTGTGTGAGAATTTCATTTCATGATAAATGACCTAAAATTGCCTGGGAAATAGTTTTATTAGTTCTATTGATTTACATTAAACTTAAACTAGGTTTCGCCCTCTCCTGTAAAGTTGCCATTATGGAGAGAGTTGTTTTTCTTCAGGCAGTGATAATATAGAACAGGAAATTACACAAAAGGCAAATCGGTTGGGCATCCACTGCATGAAAATGTTTAAATTAGGCCCCGTGACAATTTGCACTGCAAAAAATGATACCCTGATACAATGATATGTAAGATATTAAAGCTAGTTGTTATATCTAATATTTCTAAATTTGAGATGGTCTAACACTGTATGATTATTTAACGAATTTCCAAAGTTTTAGTAATCCTAACTATGATGGTAAACATGCAGAATTGTTTTAGGAAATAATGCTTGAAATAAACACGATGTCTGGCAAAATAATGACATAACTAGGTACAAAAAATCACAGAGATAAAAAGAATTAGCAGCGAGCTAACTCTCTGTGCTACTATTAAATTTTCAGAGAAGTAATTAGTGATTTGTATTTGTCAGGAACAAAGAACTGGGCTCGATGCGCAGAGCTAAATGTCAAACAAGGTTTATTTGGTAAATTGACAGTTAAGCTCAACAGCAAAATCCAGATCAACATAACAAAATAGCCAGAGGGTCGTAGACAGAGAGAAAGGCAGAGGTCGAAAACCAGGAAGTCAGACATACCAGCGGACAAATCCAGAGGGCAAATCCAAGAGAGCAGTCAGAAAACCAAAAAGTCAAAAAAAAGAAAAGAAAGAGCCAAAGACAAAAGAGGTCAGAACCACAGATCACAGCAAAAGGCAAGGGAGTAACATTGAGTGGTGCACACAAGGTTTGGCAAAGCTTTGCACTGATTGAGTGTTTGTGAGGGGTTTAAATGCAGTAAGGGGAATGAGCAGCAGGCGTGTGTTATTAATAAGAGAATGGAGTGTGATTGGGAGACTGGAAACATACAAGTGTGATGTCATTGGGTAGTACACTTTGGGAAATGGAGTGCCAGGGAGCCCCGGAGACGTGATGGTATTGGAAACAAAGTTTTGTGTTTCTCTGCCAAAAATTGCCTCCTCTTAGCAACTATAAAATCCATAATGTAGAATAGTGCTTTATTTACATAGTTCCCTTGTTCAGTTGTTTCTTCAAGTAATAACATGGATTATAACCATGTTATTATAACCATTATAACCATAACATTATAACCATGACCAGCTTTATTGAAATCTTTTTTAAATTATATAAATCGTTTAGGAATAGGCCATTTAAAATCAGCATGTATGGTCTATCTAATCTGTAATTTTATGGCATCCGTGGTTCTTAAGTGCCCTGGTTAGTAGCCGTTTGCCCAGTGTAAACACTGCCTCTGCTAGCTACTACCTACTGCATACTTTAACTCTGCCATCCTTCCAATCTTAAGACTGATGATGTCTTCATAAAAGATTTAAAAAAAGGTTATAAAGTCCCAGCAAGACTTCTGTAACTCTGGTGAGGTGCAATTCAGCAGTCCAAACCTGATTTGTCACCATAAATAAAAGGTTACTCTTGAACTGTAACATGAAGATTGAAAAATAACTTGCATTTTCAACAAGTGATTGAAAAGAAATCTGCTTGGTATAAACTACAGCTCCTTGGAGAATTATTGTGCACATGGCCCTCAAATCTTGTGCTGCAAGTTGAAAGGAATTCAAGACAGAGCATGGGACAATGCATCTTTAGCCTTGGCAACCATTGTGCTGTTCTATCTATTGACTGAAAAAATAAGGACTTAGCTAAAAGGCCTTGAAACCTTGTAGACACAGTCTAACATATCTATTCTTCAACACATCCAGCTGTGGACACTCTCAGTTCAACCTTTTTACTTAGCAAAGAGCTGTTATGGTCTAACATGCATATTTTTTTATCAGTTATTAAGTATCCATGTTTTTATCATGTACAGTATGATAAATTTGCATATCATTGAAAAATGTACAATGTTGCTTATTTCTGATAATGGGCATTTTGGTTATGCTAGATTATACCAGATATTGCTCAAAACCTTGGAATAAAATCTCTTTATATTGAAATTAAACTTCCTGGGACACTCAGAATACACCTTCTATTTGGAAGTCCACATGTGTACACATTTAATTGCCCTTGAACAAACAAATGGATTCCTGTGCATTGATTACTCTTGTCCATGTTTAAAGCATTCAAAGCAGTAGAGCATCACTTTGTCATATGATCGAAAAAAAACTTCCCCTCCCCCAAAAAAGGAAGATCCAGTCAACTTGAGGTCCCTTCAAATGTCCGCACATACCTGTGCACCACTAACAGTGCATATCATTACCCTCAGTCTAAATGAATCTCTATGGATTTGCCTGCTATAATGACTCAAGCTTCCTCTGCTGCATCTCGTGCTATAAGCACTGAGGTCATTTCCTGTGTTAGCTGGCTCGGCTTAGCGCTAATGAGGCTCCTGGCAGAAGTTGGCCTTTCACACTGATCTAGGATGCTGGCTTATTCTGCTCAGATCCTGACCTTACCAATCACTGGTGCAACCCTTTTACCGGGGTAATGTTCAATCAGCACTTAAATGACAAAGGTCACAGCAGCTGAATGCAACCCTGCTAATAATGGAATATGCCATTATGGAGCTGTTCCGGTGGGACGGAGTTGGGTTGTTTAACCTGGTGTGAGGGGGCTGTGTGTTAAAGATCTGCTTCAAACTTTCTTCTAATTCACTTGAAGGTAGCACTAATAGAGCTTTAATGGCCGAGTTGAACATTGTTTCCATTAAGGACGGACAAAATTCTCAAAAAAAGAAAACTGTATAACATATATCATTATTAATATATGAACAAATATTATCATAATGTTTCCTGGCTGAACTTTACCATAAAATATAAACACCCTTGGATTATACACACCTTTTTTTTAAGTTTTAACTTTACTAAAGTTTTGACTTTAGTTTTGTTTGGCTATATTTTTCAAATGCCATTAAACCAGAAGCCAGATTAGGCCAGACATTTTCTGCAGACATTTTTCCTCAGTATTGTTTCTGGCTAGGTTTTATCTTTGTCCATCAACAACTGATAACAAGTACCCCTAACTCGAACATTTGAGGGACTGTAATGGCATAACTGGTCACAGAAGTTTGTCTCAGGATACTTTCAGCCAATTTTCATGTCAATATCACTATTTGAAACTGCTTTATTATGAATTTACATTCTTATGTCATAGAAACATGTCCTTAAAGTGGGTTTGGGGCCCCACAGAGTGATCAGTCCCTATTTAAGGTTGCTCATCAACTTGTAATGTCGCAAAATAAAGGCCAGCAGGAAACAAAATTGAACATTTGAGAACATTTAAGACACTGTACATTTTTAAGCACTGTAATGGCATAGCTGGTCCCAGAAAAAAAGTATAGTAGAAAACAGCCCGAGTGCTCATCCTGGCTTTCAGAATTCATGTAGTTACCTATTAATTACACTGTTATAAACCAAATCAATGTTTCCATTTGATTTACACAGTTTCAACAGCCACCTCTGTACTACTTTCCATTTGTCAGTTAAAAAAAACAAGAAAAACTTTATTTAAAAAAAAGGCAAAAAAAAAAGAAAAAATTAAAAATCTGATGTCTTTTTTTTCAGTTTGTTCAATTAGCTGCAAATACGGATTAATATCGAGTAAGACTATTCTATTATTTGAGCAGTAAATGTGATGGAGAAATGTAAGTGTACAGAGAGGTACTGTATTGCATGGTACAGTTAAGCAAAACTGCGTATAAAAAAGCTTAGGCAGTTGACCTTAATTTTGGATCAAGAGGTTAGAAGAAAAGATCTAAGTGACTTTTAAAGAAGGTTCATTGGGCCACAGATGGCAGGTGTTTCAGTCAAGATGGACTCACTGGCTAATGTCTCAAATAGCACCAGTGACTTAAGTGATATCAACATTTAGATCTAAGAGAAGAGGTCATTTAACGGGTTAAAAAGCAAACTATCATTAGACGTAAGTGTTGTCCAATAGTGCGGTATGTAAGGAAAACTGTTTCTTAGGTGACGAGAATGTCAGTGCAGGCTGTGATCAGACTGTCTGCAAGATCATGCCATCCACAACTACCTAGCAGATATTCAGTAGTGCTGCAGAACATAAATCCTTCATTACAAAGATTAATGCACATTAATATACAGTGGTGCAGGAACCTGATCTACAGCGATGTGTGGCCGGGTGAAATAATAATGAAAAAATAAAAATAAAAACACAAAGAAAACAGTGTAGAACGAGGTAGGCATGAATGCATGACCCTTAGAGTAAGGATGTCATGTCCTGCCATTATGCTGTGTGGTGCATTTTGCTGGCATAGCTTGGCTACGCTTGTCTGCTTGGAAAGAAAGGCCACTGCAAATCAGTAGATATAGATCATTCTTCCACTTCCATGTTCATTAATGTGGAAGTATAGACTGTAACCTTAAATATATCTATGGTTTACAGGCACTACTTAATTTGCACACTTGGCTACCTCAACATACTGAAGCTGTTTAATGAGCACATTAAACCCTAAAGCTGTATTTTGATCAACCATATAGAGATTTTATACTAACTGCTGTTTTTACCTCAGTTCTTGTCATGTTCTGACTCAGGGTTCCAGCCCTGTATTTGTCTTCTGCACATATTGCCATGTGTTTCTGGGTTCTTGTCATGCACTGTTGCTTATTAATCTCTTTTGAAGTACGGCATTGATGTAGTCTGATGGTGTTTGGTTATACTGTGCTGCCTTGTAATTGAGTTCAGTTCAATGTACCTTAATGGAAGTTTGTCATTGGTATAATGATTATTCTATTCCATTCCTTGCTTAACATTACTGCCCTAATAAATTATAGTTCTATATAGTTCTATATAGAAATATATAGTTATATAGTTATAGTTATGCTTAAAACATAGTTTTGTTTAAAAGCCTTTAGAAATGGACAACAATACCCCTTACCACCACAGCTGCTTTAATGTAATGTAGAAATGTGATGTCTGTTAATTAGTTGTGCTGTTCTGAGTGCTTGCTAATGTTGCTAATGTTCACACTACTGAGTGGGAAGATTTAAATGTAATGGACTTTTCCTCCTCAACAAGTGATCATTTCTTCAGCCTAACTGTCAAGGAGTGTGTGATGATCTGCTCTGCTCTTTCTCTGCTTTTTATTGTGGATTCTTTAACTAATTCAGCTCACCTGGACCACTGGGTGAACAGATGAAACAAAACCTGGCTGGACTTGAGTAACTACAATATGAAACACAGTAAAGCAACAATAATAAAAGTCAAAGGACGTCAAATGTCTTATACGCTTCAGTAAACAGTTTAGGTCAGAAATAAGCTCAATTCTAAAAAAGCGAAATTGTAGCTAAATTCTCTAAATTCTTTCTCTCTCTCTCTCTCTCTCTCTTTCTCTCTCTCTCTCTCTCTCTCTCTCTCTCTCTCTCTCTCTCTCTCTATATATATATATATATATATATATATATATATATATATTTATATATATATATTAATAAGCACACCAGACACACCATCTGGGAGGCTGAAAACCTGTAACCCTCTATCACATCTATTGCCATCAAACGTTTGATGAAACTACTCTTTCCTGCTGTGATGAAGCAGTGACTATGAGAAAGGGCTATTCTGACTGATCAGCACTATCCTATAATTTAAAAAACAAAAGTTTTATCCTCATAGGGGTAGTCTTTTTCTAAAACAACAATGCCGCACAATGGATCCACCAGAAAATGCTCTATACCATATAGATCATGGTCTTTAAAGTCACCAGATCTCAATTTTTTGGAAAACTGAATAGAAGATTTGGGAGCTCTTCACCACTATGTTCATGTGAAAATCCTTTGAAAGAATTCGGTTCTATTTCTTCATAACTCGTAAAATCTATCCCATGGTGCAGTCCTGGCTGAACACCCTAACTTCTTGTTGGTGTTTAATCTAATGTGTTCCCTTTTAGAAGCATAGACATTGACATCTCCTTTCATATCCAAAGAAGAACTGTAGAAGCTCTTCCTCATTAAATATCCACTGAAAGCCTTCTAGAAGCATCGCTTATCGCTACTAGTGGTGTTAGAGCGGTACGGAAAAGAAAATCAATTGTATCACTCATATGTCTATGCTGTGGGTGATCTACAAGACTAGATGAACGTATGGCTATTAATCACTGGCTACCTGAAAGGGACTGCAGAGACGTGTGTTATTGTGCGTGTGTGTTATACTTGCATAATCTTGATATGCGAACACCCACTTGTTTTGTCCTTGACACTCCATTATTTATCTCCACTTCAAACAGATGCCCTCTAAAGTCCAGTCTGTTATGCAGATGAGCGGCTTCCTTTCCTTTTTCTTTTTTGTTCTGCTGCCGTGTTTGTTCAAGTGAATTTTCATGTTCATGCACAATGTGTTACAGCTGGTCATGTGCCAGAACCTGGCAAAAGCATTTAACACATCCTACCTCTCTCTCTTCCTCCCGCTCTTCATTGCTTTTGCTCGCTCATATCATTCCTCCCACTTCCTAGCACCGGAGGCGGCTCATGACAGACTTAGTCCATATTTGACAGAGGAAGTAAGCTGCTGGGATATTAATCAATGTCAAATTAATTAGTAGTCTAGGAACCAAGAGAAAAAAGAAGTTTGACCACAAATGGTCTGAGATCTTGGAAAAATGGATGGTCACAGTTACAGTGGTTTTATATTCCATGGTTCCTACTACTTAATTAGCTCCCTGGGCAAAACATCAGTCGCTCTGCGTGTTTAAGGGGGTAGTAACTTCAGGCACCTGCAGATGGCGCTGCACAAGGGTGATTAGGCTATAAATGTGGGGAGTGAATGACGGGATTCATTGATTGAGAAGACGTGGAACAGTGCAATGAATGTTTTGTTACATGTGTGGTGAATGGGTCGCAAAGCAGATGTTAATGGTTGGCTAAAAGCAGTGGTAGCATTTGCGTGTGCCAAAGGCCATAGTGTGAAACAGTAGCTGAATTTGCAGGTGTATGGAAGTGTATGGCTCTACCTGCAGTGTCAAAAATCCCAGTCTACAGGAAATTCCCCTCAGAGTTGTGACAGAGAAGGCATCCACCAAATCTGACCAAGCTGTGCAAATCATTGATGCAAGAGGGGCAGAATATTGATGTGGCCTTCATCCAGAAACTTCCAACATCCAGTCCTGCCAAATGAAATGGGAGCCGTTATTCCTGTTCATAGATATACTATATCTAATATTCCGTGCTATTAGGTTCATTCCAGTGACAGGTGACTAATGTTTTGTCGCGTGAGCTAACTTACACAAGCCACTGCACACGCCAAGCATCACATATATTCACATAGCAGCAGAGCTCACGCGACATATCAGGGTGCTGCTATCGAATGCTTGCAGGGAGAGCAGAAATAGGCCAGCTTCAAGTTCACTCAACTCGTATGAATTGAATGCAATAGTGTCTCATCAGGCTTGGCATCCTTCACATCTTTATGTTCTGAAAGTTATTAGCTGACAGCAGCTGCGTTAGCAACTTTAGCTGATGTAGCATTAGCATTTGTCTGCCCTGCTCTGCTTGATTGCAGTCCACGTGTGATCCACTGTCGCTATCTGTGGTCTCTTATGGCTTTAATTTAAAGTAGTAATGTTAAAATGCAGCATGGTACACAGTGACATGCTGAGGAAATGAAAAGTGCTACGAGTCACGAAGCGCTGGCGCACATTGACACACTGTGGCCTTCAAGCAGCATGAAGGAATTATGTTTATTTTGCTCTTGGGGTGACATTTTTGCTTTACAGTTGTAGTGTGCCAATCACTTTTACACCTGTGTCGCGAATACAAATTGTGCTTTGAGCCCACCTTGTGAACAGCTGCATATGTGCTTTGGTTGACAAACTGAAGGATGCAGAATGTGACCCCCTTTTACAACCATGTGTGTCGTTGGTTATTTGTGATTTTGGTTAGTTAAACAGGAACAGCCAAATCACAAGTGTTATCTGTGCAATCCATATACAGGGGTTGGACAATGTAACTGAAACACCTGGTTTTAGACCACAATCATTTATTAGTATGGTGTAGGGCCTCCTTTTCCGGCCAATACAGCGTCAGTTCGTCTTGGGAATGACATATAAAATCCCTCTGCACAGTGGTCAGAGGGATTTTAAGCCATTCTTCTTGCAGGATAGTGGCCAGGTCACTACGTGATGCTGGTGGAGGTTCGTCCTTCTTGGTGGTATGCTGACATTACGCTGGATACCGTGGCTCTTGATACATCACAAAGACTTGCTGTCTTGGTCACAGATACGCCAGCATAACGTGCACCAACAGTTTGTCCTCTTTTGAACTCTGGTATGTCACCCATAATGTTGTGTGCATTGCAGTATTTTGAGCAGAACTGTGCTCTTACCTGCTAACTGAACCTTCACACTCTGCTCTTACTGGTGCAATGTGCAATTAATGAAGATTGGCCACCAGGCTGGTCCAATTTAACCATGAAACCTCCCACACTAAAATGACAGGTGTTTCAGTTTCATTGTCCAACCCCTGTACCTGTGTGATGTGTGTGCTTTGGAGGGTTGGAGTCCAGGGTCAGTTCAGAAAGCCAGGCCTCAGTAAAGTAGAGGACAGATGTGGTTAAGGAAGTCCCTGTTGGTTTTGTGGAGTAGAAATGGTTCTTTAACCTATATAATAAAGACTCCCATGCTTCTTCAGCCTTCTAAGTCTGCCAAGACAACGTCCATGCTGACAAGGCAGAATAATATTACAGAAGTTTCTTATAGGAGGTTGCAAACTTCAGATATTTGGTGTGTGATTGATTAGACTGTCCAAACTTTTGGCATGAGATGAATTTATTTCTTAGCCTGTTGGCCTAAAAAAGACACTGAGGTTAGAAGACTTTCAGCATCTCGAAAAACGACTAAACTGTCGCAGATAAGGTTGCAGAAAGCACCATAAATAACATTGACAAGCATGAGCACTCTGCTGTCAGGTTTTCTTGTGTCCTTTAATCTCTTTTAAAAGCCAGTCTGAGATTTACCCCAGTCTCTTTCTCTGTCACTCTCTCTCTTTCTCTCCCTCACTTTCTCCAACAATGTCTTCTTCGACCTTCTCTCAGCCTCTGCAATGATGTCCATAATGGCAACACTGAGCTAGTTTCTTCTTATAGCTACCTAAAAGCCCATAGCTGCTAGTGTGTGGGAACGTGGTGCTTTAAACCATTGCACTATTCAGGGTGGTAATGATGGAGATGGAGATTCTCCATATTACAAGCGAGGGCACCTTCAAAGTGATTTTGCATAATAAATCATTAACATACTGTTGCGGTGAATTCTGAAACACACTTCATAATTCCTGACTTACTGATGACTGTTTCAAATAAAGCATTATATAATAAAAACAGGTAAAATGGCAATTAAGAAAACAGTGAACCAACTGGAATCAACACAAAGCTAAGGAGTTCAGTAATGAGGCTTAAATGAACACTGAATTTGTAATAGGCATTTTACAATAAGTTTAAATTAAAAATTCATAATAAACATTTAAATTTGTTGAAATAAAGACCAGCAATGCAACAAACTGACTGCAACTGATAAAGTTCTTCATTATTTATTAGCCATGAATATAATAATTATCATGCTATACTCTTTTAGCCAAAGGCTGTAAAAGAGACCTAAGAACACTCCTCAGCTGCAATTTTGGAACTGAAGTCAGAAGTAATAGATATTAGGTAGGAATTAGGTATATTCGGTAGGACGTAAGAGATCAAAAATGTTTGCACAAAGAAAAATGATTAAATAGAAGTTCATTTATTTGACTGTAGTTGTGACTTGTTTGGTCAGAGTAGCTGAGGGACTTGGACAGACTGAAAACTGGCAAACACGTACTTGCTTAGCTGATTTGTAAAGGCTATGAATTATCTTTATAAATCATTAAATAATGCACAGAGGAACCGATCGTGAATGCGATTCAAAGTAATTGTTTTCACTCGCATTGGTGTATAAACTTGGTGTACTGTAATGCAGCTAAACGAATCGTGAAACCACCTTACTTAATATTTTAAAAGATCAACATCTTAAACCTGCAGCTGTGTCACTGTGTCAGGTGCAAAGAACATGGTACGACGCTAGTAGAGCTAAAAGTCAGAGATGCATTATTGTACAAACTGGAAACAATGCACAACAACAAAGGACAAGCGAGCAATGCACAAGGGTAATGCCAGGTCATAATTAGAGGAGACAAGCAGAGATCGAGAACCAGAGAGTCAAAAAGATCGGCAGAGGGAATAAGTGGGAGAGTACCGGAGAATTGTCAGGAGGCAAATAAACAGGCTAGGAAGACAAAGAGGAAATCTAGAGAGAGACAATCGAGAACGAAGGACAGTCAGAACCAAGTAAACAAGTAAAGGAAAAACACTGTGTAATGCACTTAGATGGGAAAATTTCATGAAGAATGTGTTTGTGTGTGTATGTGGGAGTGGGGTTATAAACAAGAGCCTGAGGGTTTACAGGGTTAAATCATTTTCATACACACAAACAATAAAGCAAGACTAGGCAAGAGCAATGCGACAAAGATTATGAGGAAAGCCCCAAACAATTTGGCTCTATTATCATTATCTACAGCTACAGCACAGGAATGATTCCAACGAAACACAAACAAAAGCTGAAGCAGATCCAGAAACAGGATTGGTAAGTCTACTGATGGTCCGATTATACCATGTGATTTTTTGGCATGCAAAAAATCACCTATGACTCGCTGCCGTTGAGTGGCAGCTCAATCACGGCGTGCAGAGTGATTATACTTCAGAATCAGCCGAGAGGCAAGTTGTGCTCAACAGTTCAGGGGTAAGAGTCTCAAACACATGACATGAGTTTCCTAACATGCAAATTTTTGCAAGACTGTCGTGTTCTGTTATGAATATGTAATCAAGGGTTCGGTTTCAAGGTGCTGCTGTTATATTTGAGGAGACTATTTATAAAACCTTGCAAAATAGGCACCAGCACATAGCACAGATAAAGTGCTTTCTTTCTAGGTCATGCAAATGCTTTCTGCTAATTAGTAATTTATTATTATTATTATTATTATTATTATTATTATTAATTGCATTACAATAAAGGGACTGCTATAACAGATAATGTTTACACAATCTGGGGAATAAGAGGAAAGCAAATAGAAACACATACACTTAAAGCATATTATCTGTAGTGTTAATAAAAGTATGACCTAATTAGAAATGTAAAGTCTACTGCATAACATAGCGAAGGTGGTTGGTGTAGCTCAGTGGATAACACCACTACCCACCTTGGAAACAAAACCACATGTGGGAGACCGGGGTTTGAATCCCAGTCTGAGCTGCTATGCTGTTCTACACCAAGAGGAGTCCTTGGGTAAGATTCCTAACACTACACTGGCCTACCTGTAATATGAATACCCTTGTAAGTCGCTCTGGATAAGAGCGTCATGTAAATGAAGAGGAGAATTCTGTCCAAAATGAGAGTTCTTATCGATTCCATGTCTATATATATATATATATATACTTGTCAGCGATGAAGAGAGAGAACCAACAAATTGTCTGAAATGTGCAAAATGACCTCTCATTTGGCATGTTGTATTAGCAAACATGCCACCCCAACACCATCCTGAGAGATACTACTTCTGTATGTGTAGCTCAATAAATATTGCCCATATCAGTCCAAATGTATCATCATTTATTGCTCCTGGCAACCTTTATCTTCCATCCCCTTAGCATTGCAATCCCACACTTCCTTGTAGGTACTTTTGCTCATGAGTGTATATGTAGAGGGACATGTGTGTAAGCTGAGTTGCGATTATATGGAAAATTGTTAGTCATTTTGTTAGTCTTTATGTTTTTTTTCCCCATTTCTTGATGTGAAATAATGGCGATAAAACCTGAACTGAAGCTGAATATGAATGTAAATAAGCATATACCAATTATGTGATTACATATTCCAAAATAAAAGTATAAACTCCTCATTAGCATGATTTAAGGAACATTCATTCAATAGTGCAGAAGGTAGATAAAATGTCACAGTCAGGATGTGTCCTCAAGTTGGTGATTAAGAGGCCTGGTCATGGCAACAGTCCAAGCAATTCAATGATGAATGTACACTTCAGACTGAGCTGAAGACCCTGAAGCTTGCCTTGACATATTGTGACAGGAGAGGCTGACTGAGATCAATATGAGGTCTGTCAGAATCTGGAGCCTGGAATACTAGAAATACTACAAAAGCAGATTGGTGTCCAGCTAACGGCTAATAACTAACAAACGGAACAAATGTGCTCGGTCTTATGCAGTTCAAGTGTCTGCTCTAGTCCGGGCTAATTGGTCAGACATCCAAAAGGATATTTAGGGGTCCTGTTCACAATCGATGAGCGTTCTTTGGAGAAAAAGTCAGGAACTGTCCCTACGCTGAAACCTAGTGTATTGAACTTATTTAGAATGAGTCTTGTTTCTAAATGTTAACTGCACTTCAGACAAAACAGACAAGCCTAAAATCATAAACTAACATGTGGCTGATGTGCAAATCTGAGACTACCTACTGTATGCAAGCTTGTTGGGGGGTTTAATGTTAAAATAATTGGGTTGGAAACAAGCTCTAAACAACAGTGAAAGCTCAGGGATAGCTGAGCTCATTGTGGTTTTATGAAATGAAATGCTTTCCATTGAAACATTCATTTAAAAGCTGTCCTAATCTGGCTAAGTAATTATAAGTTGTGATATATTAACATGAAAGCAAACTGTGCCTCCATCACTACCTATTTATGAGGCATCTTCTCACACATGTACATCTGATGGCAGTTGTGAGTTGAGGTTAAGGAACCAGGTTAGGAAGGTGCCATTGAGCAAAGCACCTAACCCCCGACTGCTCCCCAGATGCCATGGATAGGGCTGCCCACTGCTCCAGGCAAGTGTGCTCACTGCTCCCTAGTGTATGTGTTTCCTAGATGTCTGTATGTGGTGCCTCACTTGCATGAATGGGTTAAATGTGGTAGACAAATCCTTCTGTGTGCAAAGGCAACTGATCCTGAGATAATAATCTAATCTAAGCACATATTTAAGGCTCATCCCTCTGTCCAGCCAACTAAAGAATCCCTCAGCAACACCCCAGGTTTTAAAATGCCAATAAAGATCTACCCAAGACCACCTGCTATCAAGCTTTCAGCTGTTTATTAACTTGTGTGGGGGGAACAGGTAAAAGTAACACCTTTAAAAACAGGTAAGATTGAGAGGGCCACCAACCATTCTCCAGAGGACATGCTTTACTCCAGAGTCTTGTTCCAACCTGCATCCAACATGTCGTCCTGGCACTCAAATGCATCTGATCCAGTCAGTCAGGAATTTAATAATTAGGGCAGGTGTAGCAGGACCTGGACTAGGATCAGGGCTATTTGCCAATGGATTAGAGGTTGTCATTTTCAAACACAAAGCATTCCAAAGTGTTACTTGTTCTCAAATTTTGCAGTGCTCTTTCACTGTGAAAAAGTTGTGGAAATCTCAAAGCAACCATCTTGCATACAAAGTCATCAGGGTTTTGGTGGTGGGAGTAGCTCAGCGGACAACACCACTACCCACCAAGGAGCCACCACCACATGTGGGAGACTGGGGTTCGAATCCTGGTCTGGGTGACTATGCTGTGCTACACCAATAAGAGTCCTTGGGCAAGACTCCTAACACTACCTGTGCCTACCTGTGATGTGAATACCCTTGTAAGTTGCTCTGGATAAGAGCGTCAGCTAAATGCTGTAAATGTTTTGATATAAACAGTCAATTCACATGTTTTTAATCCAGTGTGGCAGTCAGCTTTAGCCTAGGATACCCGACTGGTAAATCTGAGCTGTCTGATTTGTAACTCTGTTTTCTGGGCAAAGGTTGCGACCGTGGCAGATGGCAGACAATAACCTTGTATGGTATTGCAGGCATGTCAAGCGCACTCTGGTGTGAAAGAGAATTGCTGGGCTATCCTGTAACTGCAGGTTGGCCCTGAGACAGCAGTGTCCCTAAACCTCTTGTAATCAAATGCTTTGGTTTTCAAATCTAATATGACTTCTGATGCTCCAGCCAAATTAATCTTTGACTCATGTTGTTCTAGAAGGCCGGGTCCTTGCTTTGATTCTGATTGGCAGATTTACTTTTGCCCTCATAGTTGACCTCCCACATTGGTTAAATTTGCCTCTCAAATAGTAGACGCAAGTGCTTTGATATCAACAGTGGCAGGAGCTACTTGTAGATACTATGATGACATTCTCTAAGGCACCTAAGGTCTGCTTTTGGGTTAGATTTGCTTGGCTGGGCTGGACAACCCAACAGTGGCTTGTAGGTGATCTGTATAGTGAATGAACTGTTTAAAATACATAGGAAATCTTCTTAAACACTTCTTACTCTTATGCATCGACAGCCTTCCTGGGGGGCCTCAGAGAGCTCTTTTGATATAGGCACAATGATACCACATAATCCAATAACAAGAGCAAACCAGATCAGAGGGTTTAATATAAGACAGTAGATATACCCTAACAGTGTTTTAATCGTTAGAGCTTGATCAGGTAAGCCTGATTTAGGATCTGAAGGAGTGATTTAAGTAGGGGTGTACATATTTTTGCTGCATAAGAAAATATCATTTTTTTTTTTTTTTCAATTCAGCCTTGTAAAGGATGCCAGCAGTTGTATACTAGTTGTAAATCATTTGGGCCTCAAATAATAATAAAAATGACACCCTGTTCTATTATTGTTTATAGCCAAATCAGTGTTTTGTTCTTAATACCATTTATTCAGCACCCCATTTAAAATACCTACCCATGTCCCTGCCTACTATAGCAACCAATGGCATGCATCTTATACAGGTCTAGATAATAAAGCAATTCCCATGGTGATCAGTGCTGCTGATGAGCACTGGTGTCAAGTGAGATTTATATGCCCCTATGTGTTGTTATATATTTGACTTGGCACATTAGAAGAGGTAAAGTTTTGGTAATTGAATTTAGCTGAATTGAGCTTTCATCTCCCACGCAGTGAGCCTGACCTTCAGGATCAGCAGAAGGATTTGTCATTCTGTTAACGCCTCGGAAAGAACCGGGGCTTTCTCCGTTCTCTCCATATGCCAAGGAGATGGTTGCCAAGACCAGCTAAATGTGGGCGCCTGAGTGTGAGTGTGCATGCTCAACTGACGGGAGAAGCCCATCCTCAGCTTTGGACGAGGTAAACAGCAGCCGCTCACTACCTGGCAATGCTTTCCTTTCTTTGCTTGTGTGTGGGTTTTGATGACGTAGATGTCAGTATGCTGCCATGGAGGTGGTCTACATCGCTATGTATAGAAAATGAACTGGTTGATGTGCAGAGAGGGAAGATAATGTTTTGTGTGTATGCAAAAATACTCTTACTGCCAAGAAACATTAGTATCCTCAAACTGGCACCATTAAATAAAAAATAAAAAGATGAAATTACTGTAAGGTTTAGCAATTCAGTTTTAGTTAAACATATACTGATAGGTAAAGAGAAGCCAATAACAATAATAAGGCAATAAATATTTTTTTATTCATCTATTGAACCAGGTGATCTAACCTTAAATGTCTTTGCTGGCAAATATATGAGAACCAGGTATCAGTATTAGTTCAACCAGGCTGCTGATCAGCCTTGCACATTGTATTGAAGAAGCCCTGACATATTCCCCCTTGCAGAGCTGCTTCAGCGGTGCTATACTGGTGGACTTATATGAATTCTATGCCTTAGAGGCATGAGCACCACACATTCTGCTTTAATGGATTAAGCTTCTGCTAAGCCATTCCGAAATGCGACATTCCTTCTGCTTTACCGTTCTTTGTAGACTAATTGGTGTTCTAGGGTTGTGGTCCCACCTTCTGTTGAGGTCCAGTTTATGGATTGATGCCCTCCTGTATAATTTTTTGATCCAATCCAGAATGCCTAGCTCTATCAATTGATGGCCAGCAGTGCCGGTTCAACAGCAGCAACACAGCCCCAAGCCATGATACTGACATCCCAATATTTCTCAGTGTGGATGAGGTTCTTATGCTGTAATGCAATGTTCGGTTTTGGCAAACATCTCTCATCCTCCATCATCAAGATATTTGTCTTCTAATCCATTCAATACCATTATTTCAGTAGTCTTTTGGCTCATTCAGGTGGTCTTTGAGAAACTTTAAGCAGGAGGATGTTTTCTTTCAGTTTGGAGAGTAGTTGGTTTCGCCATTCTATCAACTGATGCGTACTGTTCTTGTTCAGTGTTTGTCCTATTGTGGACTCATGAACGCTGATATTAGTCACTATAGGAGAAGCCTGCCGATCTTTGGATGTTAGCCTTTGCGATCTCCTAGAATATTCAATATGTTACTCCGGAAGTCATTTTTGTTGGATGCCACTCCTGGCAAACATAACAATGCTGATGAATTTCCTGTATTTTTAAACAATCTGCCGATGGGTCTGTTTTGGAACCTATTTGCAGCCTTTAGCACAGACCAGTGTTTTTTTAAAGACCGGACTTTGATAATGAAAACATTCTCATCCAATTGACTGAACCTCCTGACGCTGATGATCACCTTTACTGAACTTATAATTCTACAGGTTCACATGCTTTTGCAAACATTGACATTTAAAGTTCATTTTTAATTTTTTTTATCTTTGATCACAATTTTTTTTTTATTTTTTGTTAACAGTTATGTAGAAATCATATACAAGAGTTGACAAACTTTCAAGCAGCACTGAACATAAAACCTGCCAATGTTTAACCAGTTATTTTAATGTAGACCTATTAATGGTCATTGTTGTTAATTAGCTAACTATGGTGGTGCCACACCACCCAAAAGTAATTGGGCAAAAAAAATATGCTGTGGTTGATAATTAAACATGTTTGTAAAGCTGCTAGACCGGCGAAACAAACTATTCATGTGATTTTAATAGTGTTTTTATGTTCCTAAAAAATTAATGGGGCTTTCAGTACTCATTGAAAATTACCGCTCTTCTTTATGATGTCTCTGGTTTTGCTTGGATAGCAAACTTTGGCAAATAAAATAACATCAAACTAGAAATCTAGTTTAGAAAGACAACAGATATTAATTTCATATAGTGCCTTAACAAATAGTATAGCAGTAAAACCGCTTTTATCAGGCATCCCGTCCCAGCTAAATCTTTACTCCGTACTAATGCTTTAGATTGATTGTTTGTTTGTGTCTATTGCTCAGCCAGCCATTGAGAGTAGAGACTTCTTTTTTCCCCATAAATAAATGGCCTGAAGTCAAAGTTTAAAAAATGCTGGGTAAAATGCCTACGTGCCCCATGGGTGTGTGGGATAAAAGAATGCTAAAATGTTAGAAGAAAGTTTTTACAGGTTATACTGTGGATGCTTGGCTGACGTTAACTTGCATTTAAATTGTATTCCTAATCTTAAACATAATTCCAATCTTAATCTTAATCTAAAATCTCAACCCTGGTCCTTTTTGTTTGTTAACAGTAATCATCTCCAGGGGATTTAGGGAGCTATTCAAATATTCTGTACTAAGCCCCAAAACTTCCTACCTCTAAAGTGTTAACTTTACAGAGAATGAATAAAAAAAACCCCACATTTTTATTGGAAGATAATTTAACCCAATATGAAAATTTGGATTTTCCCATGGGCCTATTAATTATAAAAGTTGAAAAACAATATAAAGGGTAAAGGTTTACAAATTATTCCAACACCTAAAAGAATTAGAAACCTGGCTCAGGAAGTGGTTTGGTCCATTCAACCTGTATATTGATTTTACATGTCAAAAAACAGCTTTCTCCATTCAGAGAGTTCAAAGAAGGACAGATGGAGGTTTGACAGTTTTGCTAATGAAATAAGGCAGAATGTGTTCTCTATTGTGAATGCAGCTTATTACGGAGGCAAAACCAAACTCATGTTAATGAATAGTGAGTTGCTGCCTACACTTAACCTTGAGAAGCTATTTTTCTGATGAGAGTGTGCTAGACTGGACAGAATCCCTGGATTAGACAGAATATTACATGTAAGCTTTTCATCTGGGGTTCATTTCAAAGGTGTATGCTTTAGTGGCCACGTTGGAGCAAAACAAGCTTAATGGATTAGCAGAGCGTGGTACTGTACTTTCATTAGTTTAATCTTACACTGCATTTTTTATGTCTAGGACAACAGAAAAGAATAAGACAAAGACATGGACTGTTATGTATTCTCCATCATAACATTAGCAAACAAACGGCAGTCACGTACGTTTAATAACGCAGCTGAGACTCATTAGCAATGTACTCGGAACTTCTTTACTGAATCATTCACTTGGTATACAGAGTCGATAATGCCACCTATTGGCGTCCTGAGGTAACAGCATGAGTAACATAAGTTTTAGCAATACATAACATGGACAAAGTTTTATTTCCATAGGGGTATACTGGTCGATCTCATAACCACAGGTCCTGGAAACTACTGCAGGTTTGTTTAGTTGTGTTTTGTTCTGTAGTTTTACTCGGGGTGACTTTAATTATTAAAAATACTGTCTGTATTAATTTTATTATTTCTTTCTTTATTTTATTAATTATTTCTAAATACTGTTTCCTGTGGCCTACAAACTAGAAAATTTATTATTACAGCCATATACAGGATCGATGCCTTATAGAAGGCAGTATAAGTTGAATAGATGGTTATTACCTCCTTCACAATTTCCTTCTTATATGAAGAGTCCTGAGTTATTCTGAGAAAACTCTTTCTCTCTTCCTCTCTCGCTCATTCTCCATCACCCCATACCTTGTAAAGGAAATCTTCTTGCTATGGCAACAGAGATCAGAGATGAATAAGTGCTAAAGCGACTGCTACGTGAGCTCTGCAGCATTCAGCATTAACTAAGGCTTGCTGAGCCTGCTAGCCTTTCAGAAGTGCTAGGAAACCTTGAGAAGCAAAGAGTCTCCTTGATGTTCTCCAGCTTGATTGTTCTCTATCTCTTTCAACTTGCATACCTCTACATCGCCTTAGCTCACTCCCTCTACACAGGCTTTGAAGCAGCCATGAGTTGCTGAGAAACATCTGAACAAGCTCTGGGGTGCTTTTTGCAATCACTAGATGGCATGACCCTGTTTCTAGCATTAATGAGCAATCACTCGTCTAAAGGTTTTACAGCTTGCAAATAATGCCGGTCTACAGTCTTTAAAGCAGTAGCAGAGAGGAGCAATGCTGCATAAGAACCACTTTTGGTTCCATAAAGAGCTTTTCTAAACTCAACTGAAAGATTCCGTAGGGAACTATAATGCCGATATAGCAGTGCTAGGTGGAAATTCTTTGACACAATGTAAGTCTATGCACTATACCAGTTATAGAATAAAGTAGTGGATACTTTCATATTGCTTCAACTCAAAATCACAACTTCAAGTTTTTGATGAAAAATTTATAAGCAAATGTGTTTAAACTAGGGATGCAATTTTCTCTGGCTGGGTATAGCATTTTTCTTTAGTTATGACACTGCAATGAGTCCGTGATCCATTGCGCATTCCCAAAACAAACAACACCGAACAAGCAAACTTGTTTTCTTAGAACGTCTTGGCAAGAAGACCCTTTTCAAAACCAAAGTCTCATCAACTCTGAGAACTCCGAGATTCTCTTTGGCTGTTTTTCAGCCATCTCTTTCCTTGGCTATTCTGCACATAGCCCCTCCCATTCCCCCTGTACTTCATGAGCAACTTGGATCAAGAGGAACTGCAGAAGAAGCAACAGAAAAACACTTTAAAATTTAAAAAGTAGCATTTTGTTTTAGCTTTGATACTTGATCTTTAAACACTGTGCACAGACAAAGCCTATGATGCTATGCTCACACTGTTTGTAAATGCTCAATCCAGTTAACTTGTTACATGAAATGCAGCCTCTATAGACATTTCTTTCTTAGGGCAAGAAGTTGTTTAGCTCAAAATAACACCCTGTGCATCTGTGTACTAAGCCAACACTTGTGTATCAGGCAATGATGTACAGGTGTAGCATGATACAGTCTACAGTCTGTTGAGCAAAGACAATTTAAATCACTTTAAAGTTTATACAATTCCATTCAAACAGTGTAAATTCAGCACATACAGACAGCGGTCGGGTTTTTTGTTTTGCCCCAGTTCTGCTAGCTTATGTGTCTTGGGAAAGAGGCTGTGATTGTGTGTTGAAAATGGGGGCTTAAATCCCCCAGATCATTGAGCAGACCCTTATTCACTGCCAGCCTGAGTCGTTTGTTCATTTGCATGGGAGTCTACACTTGGCTTATGTTACATGATGTCAGGTGGTATCAGATGTTGGAACTGATGCATTTTTATGAGTATGAGTAACTGAGCATGGAATCCCGCCAATACCAGCATCTGTATTGGTGCACCCCTAGACATTCCTTGATTTAGCTTCATACACCAACAGTGTCTGAAAATAATGTTGAAATCCATGTTAACCGCCTAAAAATCCTGAGCTGACTACATCCCAAAGCTTATCATACAGCGTGTTACTTATATACTACGTGGAATACCGTGTTTTATTTAAGTCATATAGCGATCCAACAAAGCCACCAGGTTTGGCATCCCAGTCATTTAAAATGAATCTACAGTTAGTGTAAAGGTGTTTTTACCCTGCCAGTACCATAAATAACATATCGCATGTTTAGTAAACAGTGCTGTATTCTGTTGCCAGAAGTTCCTTTGAAGCCAACCACCTTTTGAAGTCACTTCTGATGAAGAAACTGTATGTTATTACTACAGTCACTGTGCATGAACAAGTTGATGCTGAGTTGCACTTGATGTCTTTGTTGTTGGTCTTGCAAATGCGAGCCAAGGAAGTGTCAAAGGAGTCTGGAGCACCACAATAAATCAAACTGAGTGTAAGGCATTCCAAATCAGCCTTTTATTGCATTCTCCAAAAGAATGAACACTCGACAGTGATAACGGTTCCACTGGAAAAGGATCTCCAGAGAACAGTACTCTCTCATAAATGATGCTAGAGGGTTCTTTGTACCAATGCCATTACAGTGCAATACCTAACCAAGCCTTGGATGGCTCTTTTTAAAAAAAAACACCCACACAATTGTATGGTTCTGTACTGAACCAGAAGTAGCTATTGTATGGCACTGCAATAAAAAGGCCATCTTTAGTTTTAAAATCACATATTCAGTCCTTTAATACAGGATTAATGGATCTGCTTTTATTTAAGTTACCAGGTATTGATGGATATTTGTTCAGCTACAGATACTGAAGTAGTGTCTCTCAGTATGGTGCTGGGCCGCCATGTTTGCTGACGCAACATGCATATATCTTGGCATGGAGTTGTAGAGGCTGCTAATGGTGCCCTGTGATAATCCATTGCAGGCAGGCTGAATATTCTTACACAGTTGCTACAGTAGGGGTGAAGGTGGAGTGACACCAGGCCTTCGGTGTATGTTACACGGGACAACATACTCTTTACCTAGGAGCTAAACACAGATTTGTTGTTCGTCTCCACAGAGACAAAAGCAGACTGAAGAGGATTTCCCGCCATTCTGAATCACTCCATGACAGTCTGGCAGGACACCATTGCAGTCTTTGGCCATATTGACATGATGTTAAGGGCCGTCATTGTAACAGTCTGTGTGCATTTGCCAATGTTGCTGTCCCTAAGACAGTGACTCATGGAGGGAATCACTGCTCAGTGAATGTCTACAATCATGGCTGTTGTGTCATTCAGGTGCAGCAATAAGGGCCGAGTATGAAATACAGATCATTTGCACGTCTCATGATGTCAAACCTACCCACCAAGTTTCATTCCTTCGTCTGATTTCTACTGGGTGCAACTGTTTGTGCAACTGTTCTTTTGCCACTGAGTTGCGTATATATATATATACACACACACACACACACACTATGTATATAGTGAATCAAACAATATTCCTGGGCCATTTAGAATTAAAATGTCAAATGTCAGCCCAAATGGCTCTTTTATGGTACATTTCTGCAAGCCAAGGATTGGATTTAAATCAGTTTCATCAGGTAAATCATCACCACTTTTCACCGCAACAGTGGAGTTTTCCTGGGCTCAGGGCCAGAATGCTTTTCACCATGCCAGTGAAGTTTGAGTGGCCCATAAACCAGGACACTTTTCACCTTGATAGTAGACTTTAGGTCTAGCACACACATACAGTATGTGGAGTAGTTCCCTTTCAGATGTATTCTTATAAGCCTATATAATAGCTTGATCATTAAGACAACAGTAGCTGAGCGGTGAGAGTTGTGTGACTCCTCCTTGGAAGGAAGATTTTTGTGGAAGCAAGAATCAGAAACATAGCTCTGGTGCACATATTCCAAGTTTTTCCTTTTTTGTTAAGGTGCCAAGGGAAGTGCATGATGCCACTTTTACTGAATGCTTCTTACACTTAAAGTCTCTTTATTCAGCATGATTCTTTACTGCAAAGAACTCCCTGTTAAAAATATTTTAGTTTTTAGATTTTTGTGAGCTCTAGAAATTTCTCTTCCTAACATCTCTGCCTGTAAGGCCAGGTGTTGCCACTTTGTTGTTTATGCTCCTCTGTAATTAAATGAGCTAGCCCCTGATCTCCGCACCTCACAGTGAGTTTCTGTTCCTACATCAGCACCTTTTTGCTCTCACTTCTGCCTCAGCATGCCATTACTCAAGCTATGCTATGGATCTTGTCTCATAGGTCAATGGTTCCCAACCCTATCTTGAGAGTAGCTCCAAGTTTCCTGCTCTGTGCAGATTTTAATGCTGACTGTATTGCTACTAATGCAGGACTCCATAAACTCCTATTCCTCCTACCAGAGTGATGTGATGTAGTGCCGTTATATTCAGTGCTGCAAGTTGTAGCTTTGTCTGGGTATCTGAGAGAGTGTTGGTTGTGTAGGATAGAGCCATACTTCAAAAACACCACACAGAGGCATAGCCAAAGGGTGGCCAGTGCTACCCTAGCATAAAGCATGCCTTTCCCATTTATGGAATGTGAGACAGTAAACTACCATCAGTCAGCCATTATCAGTGAAACAAAATTTATTGCTCATAGTGAATATCTACCATCAGCGTAGTTACCAAGTAATCATTAGTCTGATGGCTCTGCAGTTAATAATGGACATATCTATAGCGTCGACTTAGCTTTAGATTTTTTTTAGATCTTGCCAAGAGGTGACGTGCTGTTTCTTCATCTATTCATGTGCATGTGTTCATAAAGGCAGCCTGAACTCTACAGTGACTTACTGTCACGTCTTTAAGAACAAAGTGGTATAATAAGATGGACGGATCAGGGGGCTAGCATGTATTTGTTCTTCTATTAAAAAATTATTCAATGTTCCTAAATAATTATAGGTCCATTTCTAAACTTTCAGTTTAGCAAAGATCTTAGAATCTTATGGAGAGATGTCTGGCGTGTTGCAGTATCAAACATGGTGGCCCAACACCATACTTATATATTCATACTTCTATATGTGTAGTGCAATAAATATTTCCAATATCAGTCTGAATGATCTTTCTTCCCAAAGCATTTCAATCTGACACTTCCGTACGGCACTGCAGTGTTCTCATAATGCATTCTTAATTTGTTTAGGAGGATCCCACCATGCAAACTGATCTAGGAAATCAAGTTTGTAGTCGTGCTGCACACTCTTACTGAAATTTGTGACAAAAAGACATCACTTCATGAACTTGTGCCATTAAATCATTTGAAAGCAATCTTCACACAGTGGGAGTGGTTAAAGCTGGTTGTAAATGTTTTAAATGATTTATTGGTTTGCTAATTATTGATTTTTGTTTTATGATGTGTGTGTTAATGTAAACAGTTCATGTGTTGCTGCCTGTCTTGGCCAGGACACTCCCGTAACAGATTCTTTAATCTCAGGAAGTTTTGCCTGGTTAAATAAAGGTAAAGTATACTACAACAGCAGACATGAAAAATGTTTATGGACCATTTATGTCTAAGCTTTGATTAGATGTGTTGAAAGATGTTTGCTTGGGCATTTCCACACAGCCTCTTGTACTTTTTCAAATGTGTTCTTGCCCCTGGGGACAGGATCTCACTTTTGAAGGTCTACTATTTGAATGGCCAGAAACTGTTACAATAGAAAACATGCAGCTTATTAATTATTCTGTCCCCATTTAAATAGGCAGACCTGTGATTAAATATGGTAATCCCAGCCCCCATCCATGGTTGTGCTTCTGTATGAAACCACTTTAGATACTTTGTTTAAAGAAAGTAACTAAGGATAAAAGTCAGGCTCTGGCTTGTTTGCACAATGTTTAGCTTGAATAAAAATAGTAGTAGCTGCCAGTTCTTTAAATGTAACATTAACTCAGACATTTACTTACCATCGCACCTGTGGTGAACCCCAGGTCTAGATAGTAAACTCTACATCTACATCTGGTTTTATGTAACGCATGCAAAGCAAAACAATTGTATGAACAAAACCCAGTATTTTACCTCAAAAACACTTCAAATAAACTTCTGTTCTGTGTACTGTTTTTGAAAAGCATTATCTTCTAATGCACCACAAGTGTGGTCTAACAGAACTGTGTTTCCCTTTTTCCCTTTACAGTCTTTCCACACACAATATTTACATTTGCAGTTTTAGCCATGCTACCTTTCTGCTAGCAGACCATTTTGGGGAGATGCTGAATCACTCCAGGGCCAACTTCAACCAATTGTTATTTGTATAGCGCTTTTTAAAGCAGTGTGTATAAAAAAAAATGAAAACCCCGAGTTAATGTACAGACTTAGGAAAGGAAAATCAGGTCCAAGCCCCCCCGTGATGAAGTCAGAGGCAACTGTGGTGAGGAGAAACTCCCTTGGGTAAGGAAGAAACCTCCTTAGGTCAATTCCGGATGAAGAGAGAAACAGGAGAAGCAGCTAAGAACATCTATTGATACAGTCTGATAATCCAGGAGGTAGTAACTGCAAAGATGGAGCCGACCCATAGAGTTCATGATCAGAGAGACCAGGGCAGGAGACCCACGGTGGAGAATGCTCAGGTGACTGGCTGCTCTGGGGGTTCCGATGTGATCACTCAGTAAAGGTTTCATTCCTGTACTTAACTAAGCAGACAAAGAAGAAGAAAAAGGAGAGGAGGGGGAGAGAGAGAAAATGTGTGTGTGAGAGAGAAAGAGAGAGAGAGAGAGAGAGAGAAGGAGGACTGAGATGTAGTCTTTGCAACTTGTATGAATGTAGCGCATGTAGTCCTGAGAGTCCTGGAGATAATTCCTCTGCACTGGTTAGCCCCTCAACGTTATCCATCAGGGTTGATCAGCTCATAGAAAAGACAGATGAGAGAGAACAGAGAAAAACTGTTTGGGTATTTGGTCCATTTATGGGTAAATTAGAGCAGTAAATAGATGATATCAGCCAAATGCTTATGCCAAAAAGTACGTTTTGAGTCTAATTTTGAACTTAGAGAGTGTGTCTGAGTCCCGAACAGAGAAATGGAGAAGATTCCCCAGTTTTGGGGTTACATAGGAAAAGGCTTGACCACCTGCTGTGGTTCTTCTACTTCTAGGAACTGTCAACTTGGAGATTTAATTCCTTTAACTCCTTTTGGGACAACCTCAGGGTCTGTTCTCAGTGAGCTGTGCCTGGAAATCCTTCAACGGAAACAGCATCCTAATCAGTTGCCTGAACTACCTGAAGTGGCTCTTTTCAATGTGGAGGAGTAGTGACTCTGCTTTGAGCTCCTCCCGGATGACTGAGCTCCTTACCCTACCAAATAGAGTGTGACCTGCCACCCTGCGAAGAAAGCTCATTTCCACTGCTTGTATCTGCATTCTCATTATTTCAGTCTTTACCCAAAGCTGGGTGAGAATGGGGATGTAGATCCAACGGTAATCTAAGAGCTTTGTCTTATGGCAACTCTCTTTTCACCACTACAGTCCGGCACATGCATGGAAACTATTGTCCAGCAGTAGAAGCGGCTTCATTTTCTTTGGGCTCAGAGGCATCTGGGAAGGGCCATCACACAGTGCACTCATTACAAAGGCAAGGCAGCTGAAGAAGAGGGTACTTGAGTGGCCTGTCTGCAGTCGTGACTGTCCCCTGTACCAATGTATAGCTTTGGACAGATGTTGGCGGGAAGAATGGGACCAAATCACACAAACACTTCATCGCTCTGCATCCTCTGTGCCAAAATGTCTTTCACGTGTTCTAAGAGGGAGTGGCAGCATTATAAAGTGGTAAATCTTTAAGTGGATCAGACTACACATAACATATCTTGGATTCAGCAATTAAATACATTATGTTAAGTAAATACTGCTGGTTTGAAATAGTTTTCCCACATTTTTCTATAATCCTATTCTTTTTGTCCCTGCTTTTTTTTTTGGTTTAAGGTTGTAGTTACATTCCTCCACCTGCGGTAAGGACACTGTTTCTGTAGTGACACTCCTTAATGTGACGTACTGATTTTAGGACATAATTACTTCAAAGCAATGTAATCTGACTGCTTTTTTCTTTTTTATGTGAACAAAAAATATGTTTTGCCCCAAAAACCTCTTAAAACTATTAAACAATATGTCAGACAGCAGGGAGTAAATTCATGTAACAGGATTTTGTGAGGGAACTTGTGGAGTAACTTTGTCTGGAGTCTGGTTGCCATCACCACCACAATTCTGAATTGTTAGGTTTGTGTAGAATGAAGCCTTTCACTTTAAATGTCTTTTCTATCTTTAATAAACAGTGCATATTTACACATATCCTTTTTAAGCAAGTTCTCATCAGCATCTCAGAAAAACATGGAGAAGTTTGAGATATTGGTTAGATAGATGGATAGATAGATAGATAGATAGATAGATAGATAGATAGATAGATAGATAGATAGATAGATAGATAGATACTTTATTGATTCCCGAAGGAAATTTAGCAGGTTGAATGACATGGTTCAATAGCATGTTGTTCTACATCCACCATGTTGTTCTACATCCACCATGTTGTTCTACATCCACCATGTTGTTCTGCATCCACCATGTTGACTTTTACTGACTACACTGTTACAGTGTAAATCATTGAGTTGGGCACGACCTGCCGTGAAGATGCTACTGTGACCTCATTGTGTAGGAACCATTGTAAAAGATTGCATCCCTCAAACCAGCCAGGCTTAATGGATTCATCTGAAACGAGAATCAAATGCTAAATCTGTCACTTCAAATGTTCCCGGCTGGTTTGTGTAGAGGGGGAAAAATGATTATGGTCCTTGCAGTAGGTTCTCAAAGTGCAGTAAGTGTGGAACCGTAATAAGAAAACCATTCATTATTAAACTTTCATCAAAAAGTCAAAAGCCATCTACTACATAGTTACAATATAAAAGTCTTATTAATATTTAACATTAATTACTGCGTTACTTTCTCCAGTCTCATGCTCTTATTGCATTTTTCTTCTTCCATGATTCCCTTTGGTAGTGGTAATGGCAGCCTTGTGGATTTCCTTGGTCACTTACGAATGAACACAGATTGAAAATCTAGGCAAATAAACCTTGTAGAGCTAATGAAACATTTTATGACAGGGTGGTTTGTTACAATGGCTCATTGAACATTGTGTCGACAGATGTGCAACAATTTTAACGCTTTCAAATATGAGTTATGCAGCTTATCACCTGTGATTTCATGTGACTGGGTCAAGCTGCATTTGTTTCTATTAACTAAAAATGCTATCCAATTGTTCTTATTCCCATTAAACATTGCACTCAATATATAATGTAGGTTGTAATTCTGCACAAGTTTTGAGGTGCATAAAGTGCTTCATAAAGGCTTACGGCTTGCAAAAGTGCATTAAAAGAAAACAGGATCTAACAAACAGTGGTCAAATTGTAGTTTGACAAGTTAATTTTCTAAGTGAATGTGAAACACACTGGAATCAAATAAAACATGAAATATAAAGTGTTTTCCACAGACCACATATGATAATTCTGTAAATCTAAAGATGTTAAATTTAGTTATTAAACAGTAATTGTTATTGTAGTGGTTGTAAATTATTTTAACTAAGACAAATAACAAAATCAGCAAAACGTATAATTTTACTAGAGGTGTCAGATCTCTGCATATGGCTGTATGCTGAAAGATCCTGGGTTGTGGTTATCCAGTGTTGGGGTAGTTGCTCCAGATTGTTAGTATAATTACAAAGGACAGGACATTCCTGCTCTCAAACTGTATTCAGATGACTTATTCAACCATTGCAACATGAATCTCACTACTTGTTGATAACAAAGGAATCTCATTTATACTATACTATTACTTCTGGGTCACTGTGTAAAATTCACAGCAAATTAGCATCAGTATATAATTCATGGAGATTGTTAGCACTACACAAATGTCAGTCCTTTTAAACCCGTTCTGCCTAGGCTGAAGATGCTTCCTCAGCCAAATGAAAGAGAATCTGAACTGCTGCACCATTTAGTGTGGAATGGAAAACTCTTTAGCACTAGAACGTGACTGTTGAAGCATTTTGTGGAGCAGAAATGAAAGTCAGTTGTTGATGAAATACAAACATTTGAGTATCTAAAACACAATCCATGTTTCATTTGCATGTGACAGACATATTGCCATATATGTTATTCTAGTATATGTCTCACAAGGACTCTTTCAGTAGAAAGGCGGGTATTGAGCCTGGTTTCACTGATTTCAGTTTGTGACTTATGTAGGGTTTCCAGAAGGTCTAGAGTGATGTTTGTACTTACAAACTTAAATTGCTCCCAACCATTGGAAATCAAAATGTGGTTGCTTGATTCCCATGCCAATCAGTGTTTTTCTGAATTTCTTTCAGTCTCTAGGTATCTCCCCTATTGGCAAGAGCTTTAAAAGTCTAAACATGTTAAATGGGTATAGGTCAATATGTCCAGCACAAGAACAAGTATTTAATCTAGATCTCCATTCCACCTTAAACTGTACATAATCATATTACTGTAACATGCTAGTTCATACCATGTGACCCCTCAGCACTGCTACTTTTACATCACTTCCATGTAGTACTAATAATGTACATGGCTTGTGTATTGCCTCTGACTATACTATACACATACATAGGTAAATACAGAATAGCTGGCTTTCAAGTTATACATGTTGTGCCAGGAGTTTCAAACAATTCGTTAAATCGTAGTAAGATGTTTCTTTCGTACTTACACAAATATAGTATTAGCTGTTTCCAGTCCAGCAGTTTCCAATCCAGCAGAATCCCTTCACTTGTTTTAATGAGACACAAGATGGAAATAATTAAGCTCAGCCACTTTGCATTGTGATCCGTGTAATTACTCAATAATAAGCCTTAGGAGGTAATATGCCTGGGGTGCTAAGGAGTAAATATTCCATTTCACCTTTAGTGAGAAATCACTAGTGACTTTTCCTCAAAGGTTAAAACAATCTCAAATAAAAGCTGACGAAAGGATTAGTCTCTAGCGTATAAATGTGCGTCATTTATCAAGACGAAAGATCGCCTGACGTACACACCCTTAATGAGGCGCCTTAAGAAAGCAATTTTGAGGCTTACGTCAGTCATCCACTTCGTCAGTGCCAGGTACTAATGGTCGTATATGCGCCCCCATCCCATTCCCACACCACCTCTTCCCCCTACTGGCAGCCAGCGAGACGTAATGTAGCAGTGCAGCCTCTCTCCCACGGTAATGGAGGCCGTTTTTCAACATATGTTATTTGCACCATAGAAACTGACTGTCTGCTGAGATGGAGCCCGAGGCGGCAGGGCTGTTCAGTGACTGAGCACTGCTTACATGGAGAATACGAAGCATTGACCAGCTGCCATTAATATTGTGTGTGTGTGTGTGTGTGTGTGTGTGTGTGTGTGTGTGTGTGTTTGTTTTTGGACATTTTAAGATTTTTTTTGGACAAAAAAGATGAACACATGAAAGAATATCTAATATTTTGTTACCTACTTGCATATCAATTATGTATGGTGGCAAACCCGCTACTGGTTTGTGCTGCCTGTGAAACTCGAAAGCATGGAATGTGCGTGGTCCTCCTAACAATGACTGCAGCTGTCTGTAGTGTAGAGATGGTTTATCTTACTTGTGTTCTTTTGTGTTTGGGGTTGTTTTGTGTTTATAGTTGTTTCATGTTTAATGGTTGGTTCACCACATTGTGAGGGTGAAGGCTATGGCTAGTGGTGACATGTCATTACGGCTTGTGGCTCTGTATGTGCCTTTCTACTGGGATTCTAATAAACACTCTTTGCAGCAAACTGGTCCACATATCTTACCCTATCCCACAGTATAGTGCAGCATTGGCACAGAAGACAATGTGGGAAATGGGGATGCTCTTTCACTGAACAGAGCATCAGGGGAGAACTGTAGCCAGGGATGCAGGCAGGTTACTTCTATCCATCCAACTCCTCCTGGTGGTACTAGTAGATTCTTTGCCTGATAAGTATGTTTTAATCTTTTTAGCAGTGAGCTTGGCTTTCTTCCACCGTTTCCAAATTTGGTTGGTTGATTCCTCTGTCACTTCATAATACTTCTTGAAATGAGCAGTGGAAATCAGGCCCGTCACTGTTTTTAGTATCTATATAGATACCAGTAAGCAAGCTCTCTTATTGGTTAAGACTACAAAAGCTGAATAGACATGTTGGATTAACTCCAGATCTCGTACATCCCTAACCTTGTGCTGCTCCTTCACCATGCTTAACTGGGGACGAGTTGAAAGTCTTTTATTCCTTATCCAGTATATATACTGCCTTTTGTTACTTACAAACATTTAAATAATCAGTCCCATAAAACCTTAAGTCTTAAAGAAGCAAAGCAACATATTCACATTGCATAGACCATATTACCAGTTAGACACTCTTTACCTAGAGTCTGTAATGACCAAATACAGTTCTCTATGAAGTATAATGTATGGAAATATAATATATATATTTAAATTAAGGAAAAAAACTAACTTCACTTAAAGCCTGCAACGGCCTGGCACCTTTAGATATTAGGCTACAGTGTTCTTATGGGTAGATATTTAAGGTGTTATGAACCTGACATTAATATGAACGTTCTTATAACTACTCATTAGAGACATTAACCAAGCTTCTGGCAAGCATTGTTTTGCTTGAGTTGCATGAGTGAATGCTGGGGTCTTTTTGAAGGGTTGTGTAATGTCAGTGACTTTTGGGAACAGCATTTTGGGGAGTAGACCACTAGAAACGTGGTTGGTGTGGCTCAGCGGTTAACACCTCTACCCACCAGGGAGCTACCACCCCATGTGGGAGACGGGGGTTCAAATCCCAGTCTCGGTAGCAAATGCTGAGCTATACCAATAAGAGTCCTTGAGCAAGACTCCTAACACTACACTGGCCTACCTGTATTACGAATAACCTTGTAAGTCGCTCTGGATAAGAGCGTCAGCTAAATCCCTGAAATGTAAATCATTTGTAAAGATTTGGGTGGGGGGCATCTGAAGGCGTGGGACACCCCTGTTTACTGTGGTTTTTATTTTTTTAGAAAGTTAGTCAGAAGAAAACAAGTTAATCAGGATTCACGTTTGAAAACATTTAGCCTCTTCAGAGCAATTCTGGCTTGGCGAAGGGTTCCTCTGAAGCACTCCTCTAATTGCTATCTAATAACACCAACACTGAAAGCCCACTGTCTCATAGCTCAAAGATGGTTTTCACATTCATTATCCAGGTTGTAGTGACTGGAGCATACAACACCACTCGTACACGTATGCCAGATCACATTCATTCCCATTTGAGGGAAACGCTAGCTCTGTTACTCGGTGCCTAATACACTCACTGAGCACTTTATACCATACGCCTACCTTGCATCTACATTTCTTGCCTGTTTCAGAAGCTCCTCTTACCATATAGGTGAACTTTGCAGTTCTACAATTACAGACTGCAGTTCATCAGAGCAGGTACTATGTGGGTGGTGGATCATTCTCTGCACTGACACTGACACTGACATGGTGGTGGTGTGTTAGTGTTTGTTGTGCTTGTGTGAGTGGATTAGACAGAGCAGTGCTGCTGGAGATCTTAACCACTGTCTCCACTCACTGTCCACTCTATTAGAAACTCCTATCTTGCTGGTCCACCTTCTAGATTTAAAGTCAGTACACAGTTTGTTTTACCCATCCTCTAGTCCTTCATCAATGATCGTTACTGTGTTCGATACACCATGGTGATTTCGTGGAGTATGCTCACAGTATTGATCAAATCCTTTATTGGTATTGTCACATTCATATGGGCAAAGGAGTTGTTTGTGTTTTCATATGCGCAGGTTTTCTAAAACGCTGTTGGTGATATTAACTCCCCAGATATGTGGAAAAGGCTTCAGCTACTACTAATTTCAAATTTCAGTTCACCTGCCATAAGCAGGAATACCATCTCCTCATTGCTCTGTCACTGCAGTTTACACAGGTGCTGCTTCACCCTGAGGGTTTTCATGCGTATGCATGTGACACCAAGCAGCCGTTTAAAATCAACCCAGCGTTAAGGCTTGGAGGCATGCCAAAACCCCTCTCAGACAATTTCAGGGGGCGATACGGGTGTCTGCCCAGCGGTACTGTTGCGCGCGACATTTCCGTTGAGTACGGGACACTGAAAGCAGTAATAAATCATTATCACCTCGTGCATGTGGCAGGCTTAATGTGAGCTCGCCCCCACTGGGAGCCCAGCTATTTTGTTGCCAGCTTTTACATAATCCCTCCCCTGCAACCCCTATTTTAACTCTCCAGTGAGATGATGATGATGATGCTGCTGCAGGTTATGAACGCCTTGTTTATTTTTAGGAATGGTGGCAGGGTGCAACACGTGGGACATATGCTGCATTTAAGATGCAGGAGAAGCCTATGCATCAGCTTTCAGCTAACATCTGGATGCCTCTACAAGAGATCCTATGGACAGTATATCTAATAACAAGAAATACAGAAATTGTGAAATGGATAAATACACTCATCACTCAGATTAGTTGCACCCAGAAGGAAGTGTGGGATTGCAATGCTATTGGAAAAGGAAGATAAAAGTTACCAGGGAGAATAAATGATGTACTTGACTTGAATCTTTGAATCTGCCAAAAGTAAACAATACATACATTATATATTTCAAAATCAAACGTGCCGTGTTCAGTGAATTCCCAGCATCATTTTTCTGTCCAGGGGTCCTAATATTGTAATAAAACTGCATCATTTTCAGTGAGATATCTCCCAAAACAGCTACCTCCCACTTTTTACCACTATTTCAACTATCGTAATTAATTCCTCACTAGATGTGAGCATGTAACTTGGCTATTGGTGTGACACAAACAGTGTCCTTGACTTTTATCAGCAATCTAACTGTTCAACACTTCTCATTTCCATCCATTAAGATGGACAGCAGCATGAGCCATGTATCAGCCATGTCTTCTCTCCTGTTTCTCTGCAACCTAACATGTTATGATGCACTATATGGCCAAAATACTGTGGCCAGAACAATCATTGCTCTTCTAGGCATAGGATCTTGAAGTGCATCTGTGGGAATTTGTGCCCTTTTAGTAAAAAGAGCTTATGTGAGATCAGGCACTTATGGTGAACTAGTAGGCCTGGCTCACAGTTGATGATCCAGATCATTCCAAAAGTGATCAGTGGGGTTGTGGGCTTTACTGGACTCGCTTCACAAATCCCTGTTTTGTCCATCAGATTGCCAGATAGTGAAGCATGATCTGTCACTTCAGAGAACATGTTTGTACTTGTCAGAGTCCACTGGGATCAGAGTCCACTGGGATCAACCTTTACACCCCTCTCAGCAGTATCAGCAGTAAAAACCCATTTCATGAAGCCCCTGATACACAGTTCTTGTGATGCCGTTACTTTCAGAAGCAATTCAGAACAAAATTCTATGTGATTTCTACACGCTGTGTGCTCTAGCACTTGCAACCCCGCCCACTAGGAGTTTGCATGGTCTACCGCTTTGTGAGTTATAGTTATTCTGAGATGCTTCCATTTCACTGTAATAGTATTTACAGTTGAAGGGTCAGACCTAGGAGGGCAGGAATATCACAAACTGATTTGTAGTAAAGGTGGCATCCTATGACAATGTAATGTTCATATAGGTGGTCATACTTTTAGCCATATAGAGTTGCATTTAAACACAATAACAATGTTTAAATTAAGTTGGCTTACTTGCTCACCTACAACGGTGAAAATATAGAATTATCAATTCAAAGTTATTAAAGGAAACAATTGCATAGTGCAAGTTCAGTAATATCCAAAACAGACAGAAACTGAATTTAATGACTTTTGTGAAAAGACAAAACTATCTATTGAAAGGTTCATTAGGGAACCAAAGATTGTTGCTGTTTGGCTTTATAAAAGTGCATGTTTTCCGGCTTTGTAAATAGTTCTAAAAAAGTTCAAAAAGCTTTTTTTTAAATACCCAGAAACAGTGTAGCCTGTTTCATATTAAGTTAGAATCTGTCCGGAGTGAAATCTTGTAATTAAAGTGGAATCCTGTAAAATATGTGGATGCTGAAGTTAACTGGTATTTTTTTTATAGTTTTTGTTCCACCTTAAATAGTCCTGCAGTAAAACCAACTTCAGCCTCCATGAAACATGAACATGTACAGTTCCTTGGAAAGTGTATGAAAGTGCCATGTATAGTTCATCATTGCTCTTGTTGTTATTTTTGTTGCTGGGTGGGGAAATGAACATTTTGGGGGCATTTAGTAGTATTTAACATTTTGGAATCAGCCTGTTTTACTGCCCCATTGCAACTGCAGTGTTCCAGGTCCAGGGTATGTCAGTCCTATGTACTGGACTCTCCTTATTCAACTATGCCAAAGTAAATCTAGTTTTCTATTCCATGACAGCTTTGAGAAAATAAACACTTTTAATGGTGAAACCTTTTCCTTGTGGTTTAAGACCAGACCTAATGCATCTTCAGAAAAGCAACCTACAGTTTATCTGTCCTACAGTGCCATTCATAACTTCTTGTCCGTATTAGAATATGAGCAATGTTATACTGTTTCTCTTTTGCTGGTTGTCTTGCATTCCTTTTGTTTTTTCTTTCCTTTATCTTGTCTGCTGTATTATGTTTGTGTTCTCTTAAAAGGGCTACACAAAGATAAAGTGTCATTAAATTGAAGAAGGATTTCTTGGTGGGTTTAAAGTCATCATTCATTTTGAAGGTAATTTAATTAACACAAACTTTGTCTTGATTTATACTTTTTGCAATTTACAAACAATCACAAATGAATCATCCTTCTGCACACAGGCGAACACTGATATGTTTTATTCCTCTTTCAGAACATAAGCTCAAATAGATAACATCCTCTTTGATTCTTTAAATGAGAGGGATTACGTCTGCTATGTAGTGTGTACGCAAACTGTTATGAGGGAAAGCCTTCTTATCATTTTATTAGAACATCCATCATTATTATTTCCTAACTTTGTCCTGCCACGGTGTACTATGTCTTGTGTCAGTTCTGTCCTATCTGTTGTATCCTGCTCTCTTCTATTCTGTCCTGCTGGAATATCCCATCATTATGGTGGCACATAAAGTCCATGACAGACTGCAAATGGTCACCAAGCAGTAAAACATAGCCCACACCCCACACCGCTATGGAACCAGAGTCCATGGCGTTATGAAGTCTGCACCACACACTAACCCATCAACCCAAAATAATTGGTACTGTGTCTCCTCAGATTACACCACATGTTGCAAGTTTTCTAGTGTTCAGTTAGCAGCCTCATAAGTCCAGGTGAGGTGCTGGGTCTGGTGCTGTAGTGTTAACAAGTGTACTGTTGTGGGTCTTCTTCTACCATATCCCATGGAAGCTAAAAAATGCTGTACCGATCTGTGGGATATGTTTATGGGGCCTCCTGCTTTGTGGGTGGTAATGCTTTCTATGAGGGATTCCTGTACAGACATGTCTTTATGCTTTTATCAGAAAACACTTTCTTTGATTTATTTAGGTGGACAGATAGAAAAGGCTTATTCATAAATTACCCCTATTCTGGTCCTTGGGGGACCGCTGCACTGTTACATCAACTAAAATGTTAATACATATATTTATACACATTTTTGTCCCATGATTACATTGTCTATATATGTCCACACAACCCAAGCCCCATCCCTCCCCCCTCACACACATACACACACTTCAACAAACTTTAAGTTAGGTGGCAAGTTAAAACAACTTGTCCTGGTAACAGACAATCATAATACACTCACTAATTCAGCCTTCATTCCTCACCTTAGGAAGTCAGTTCAGGTTTCATTACAGCCTGTAGGGCTATTTCAGGACACACAACAATAGTTAAGTCTCTCAAACTCTCTCATGTCTCATCCATCTGCACCAACCTCCGTCGTAATTTCCGCTTCAAATTGGGTCTTACCTTGTACACTCTCAGCAGGCACCTCCAACCTCTAATAGCTCATCACTGTAATTGGCCCATGCTCACACACCTGCAAGGCCTTTTTGAGCGAAATCACATGGCACTTATATCTAGGGGAAAAAAAGCAGCGGCTAGCTGTGATATAACCACGGGGTGTCCACATGAAACATGGCAACCCAAAGCTGTAGAATTGCCTACTGAGGAGAAAGGAGAAAAGAAGTCGTGTGAGTCAGAGTGCCTGATCAAACTCGTCTTATTTCAGATATCACCACCTGGTTCGAACTCGCTGGCCACGGAGGTACCAGCTCAATACTTCCCTAACTTTGTTCATTCTTAAAAGCAACAGCTCTATCTTTCACTTTTCATTTTGATGAAATGCAGACCAAACACTGCAGAACTGGGTCGATAAGGTGGCTGTCCCCTTGGGGCATCTCTATCAGACACTTCCTCGAGTCTGGAAAGACTCAATCTGATCCACTGAGGTCAGTTCTCCATAAGGAGGTAAGCTAATCAGTGAAAGCATGTGGTGTCGCGCTGGTTTCCTTCAGTGTTACATGGTGTCGCTAATGACCTCTCCTCCTTAACAAATCATAGAATCTAATTAGAGGCCAAACCTAATTTGGAACAAAATCCTGTCAACACTTCAGCCCAGTCCACACTTGACTCTGTGCGTCAAGCTGAGCTAAAAGATTCACATCAAAGCTTTACCACACATGTTAGGTGTTAAGATGAATGTAGTGCATACAAATGTATGTAGGTTTACTTTATGTATTTCTCCATATGTGTTTGCATATATGATACTATATATAGTTTTATATAAGTGAGAATATATACATACTGTATATTGCCACATATATGTATGGAAATATTCTCACATATATAAATATATATTTATTATCATATATGCAAACACATATGGAGAAATACATATGATGTCTATTACATATAAAATGAAATATATTACAATATATAAGAAAATATATATTATACTACCATACACACAATATATGAAAAGCGGCAATTCCTTATGTATTATACAATATATTGTAATATATTTATCACTTTATAAATATATGCAAAATATATGCACTTGTTTCCCATATATGACATTGTATTATTTAATATATTGCACTATATTTTCCAATACATTGCCATATATTATCGTTTCATAAGGGCAATTTGTGGCACCTTTAAAATGGAATGTAATGTTTCTTGAAGGTGTGGTTCTAAGAAAGAAAGGTGAGGAATGTTTACATGGTTTAGATGTTCTTTAAACCTGAAACAAAAATTAAATCTCATTTATTAAGCTAGGTCCATCCAAACAACCATTCATTAAAGGTTCCTTGGGGAACTTTTACATTACACAGAGATAATTATTTAGATGATTTTTGAAATTGTATATACGGTATATATACACAAATTCCAACAAAATACTAGAGATTTAGGAACTGTATCTCTTTGATATCTAGGTAGATAGAGCTAAGAGAGCTAGTCGACTGTTTAGGACTTCCAGCGCTGAAATAAGCATGACTTGTTGCATTAAGTATCAGCATAGTTATGAAACTATGGAGAAATGAACAAATCACATTTTTTTATTTAAATAGTATGATGGACACTGTTTCTGGAAATGTAAATATGTAACTACAATAGCGGCAACTCCATACCAGACTTCTTCAATGAAGGCCACTGTTAAACTGCTATATGGTACGAACATATGTGCTAATATACTGTATGTCAGATATATGCTAATATGTCTGTCCAAAGCCTCTGGGACAAATTGAATGCCTTTTAAAAGCTTTAAGTGTTCATCTTTAAAGTACAATTGCCAAAAAAGTTCACATTAATAGTTAATGTACTGCTGTAGAGCATAATCTGTCTTTCACAAAGACCATCCACAAGTTTGCAGAAGCATATTCGAAAGGCCTTTTTACTATTGATTTGAGATTGAAGATGTTGAGGTGAAATGTCTGATCTCTTTCAAGTTTGGAGAGGAAAGCTTTGACTTCTTAGCTTCTTCTTTGCACAGAGTTCTGGCTTTCACTACTCACAGTAGATGCTCAAACCACCTTGTTCCCTATGAATAAAAGATGGGAACAGATGGAAAGGGGGAGGAATGTGAGTAGCCAGAATGTGGGGTTGACATGGGTAATTGACTCAAGGAAAGGTAAAGTGTTTGTGGTGTATATCGCTGGTACCTCCTGGACTTGCTGAACCACACTGCCTTCTCAATGTGGAGCTAATAACATACAATGTGGCCTTTGCAGTTAGTTATGGCACATTTTCAGTTTTTTATATACATATATATATATATATATATATATATATATATATATATATATATATATATATAAAGTGAAATAATATATATAAATTTAAACTTGCACACACTTTACCATATGGCTGCATCCCAGAAATCAATGAGCAACATTCATTTAGCAAGAATACGGTCAATGAGAGCAGATGGTTATGGTGTTGTACATAGGCAAGGCAAATTTTGTTGTCATTAGCTTTAAAGAGCGACAGCAACATATTGCAGCTCTAGCATAGCATTTTAAAGTCAACATTATGTAACATCTACAAATATTAAAAACAAATATCAGTATTGATATAGTGAGCATGGCTGTGGCCAACATTAAGTTTGTCCAACCTAGCAACAGCTGCGGTGAAAGATAGCATTAGCAGAAAAGTAGCAGCTATATTGAAAGTATCAGAACTAGTGTCTGTAGCTTTTCTGAGGCTAGTGCTGCCATGAGGAGAGAGCTGGTGGGTAAGACATGTATATCATCTATGGGAGTCATATCAAAGGGTTGCATAATATACAAAACCTGGGACCTTAAATCCTAATTTTCTTAAATCCTAACAAAGTTAATCTTGTTCTTGGAGGCACATAGTAAATGAGCTCACTGGACCAAAAATACCTAGGTAAGAACATGCCTAACAGTGTAACACCTCCATGAGCACAAATAACGGCGAGATTTGATTTGGCATTGACTGAACTAGTTTCTGGATGTAGGTGACATCATTGTTTAGACACTCTTACATCAAAGACTTGGTCAGCAGGCCAGATTTGGTGGATGTCTTCCCTAGCACAATTCTGAGGAGAATTTCCTGTAGACTGGGATTTTAGCCACTGCTATAAAGACCCATATGACTGTCTGCTTCCATACACCTGCAGATTCAGCTACTTCCTTCACACCATGGGCTTGGCACATCCAAATGCAATCACACCATTTAGCCATCATTAACATCTGCTTTGGACCTATTTTCCACACATGGAACAAGACATTCACTGCACTGCATTGTACCACCTTCTCTCAGTCTATGAATCCCATCACTCACACCCTGCAGGTGTTTATAGCCCAATCTTCCTAATGTATCTGCAGGAGCCTGAAGTTACTACCACCTTAAACAAGCAGGGTGGCTAATTTTCTATCCTGTGAGCTTATGTTCTATGTGTACCATATGAAAAATGCTCCAAAGACATATTTCACAGTCTTAGTCTCAATGTAACCTGGATGGTTCTAATCTTGGGTAATGCTTTCATAGGCATTTCCTAACCAGTCACAAGGCTGATGTTTCTCGCCCCATCTGCACAAAACAGTGCAGCAGTCAAAGAAACACAACACGCTAAAGCCAGCATAACCAAAAGCTAGCAAGATGGACCACCTGTCTGTAAAATAACTCATACTTTAATGGCAGTTTGACTGGCCAGTAAATAAATGACACATGGTCTCTGATTTTTGCACAGTTGTTGTAGCTTCTGAGTGGCTGTACAATATAACAGCTAGTCAGGCATGTGCATGGTTGCATGTTGAGTAAAGCACTTAGAACTACCGAGTGTCATCAAAGATGCATTGTCTCTACAAAAGGATGCATTCACACGATTTCAGGCAACTCACAGGGTGAAAGATAAAGCATCAGTGATCCATAAACCCATAAAGTATATAAACCTCAGTTATAATTATGTGGTGTTCTTTCCCTCAAAGTCTCTCTTCATTTGGTAAGTGAGATATTTTCTCCAGAAATGATGCATTATGTACGAAGCAGACAATTAAATTGTAATACAGTCTCTTTGCTGCGAACAATAAAGTACAACAGTTGATAGTCACCAGAGAGTCATGGAGAGGAAGCTCAAGTCATTTGGCAGGATTAGTGTAAATGTGCTACAGAAGCTGCACATGAATCATTAATGGACTGGAACAGTTTTAACTGTATCTTCAAAAGGTGTTCTGCATATGAGGAACTGTGTAGAAAGTAAAAGTTAGGTCAGAGCTCTTTTCATCACTGAAAAATGGTCTCCAAAATACACAAGTTCTTTCAGAAATAGGGCTAACATCCTACATTTTCTTTGTAGTTCATTTTCCATTACCATTTTTCAATTGTTCTTGACCCATTAGAATTACTAGTTACTGTGTCCTAAAGGGTCCCTATCATGGGATAGGGAAATTAATATCTGCTTAGACTGAAGGCATCTGGACTCTACAGTAAAATATAACTTTTAAATTGTTTTTTTCATAAATGTCTAAAAATTGCTTTGCAGAGTATAAGCAAGTATAATTCACCATATAAGAAAACTGTTCCCCTTTGTAGAGCATAAGATTATCATTATGGATGTTTTTAAATGAAAATGAAAAATATATAAAACTATTTATACAAATATATATAACTGATAGGGAGTCAGAACACTCTATAGCTTAATGTATGATTTAATCCCAAAGTCCAGAAAACTTGAAACGAACTGGCAACAGCAAATCCACATTTCAGTGTCTTAATTCCAGTAGGTTCTGTGAGTGTCTGTGATCCATATAACACTAAAGTCCGCCTCCCTCTTTAACATATTCTTATTTAAAATTTCCCATTCCACCTTGTGTAAATATCCCCCATTCTGACTGGCTGCCTTGTGATGTCCAGGCTGAAAGATATATCATTTGAATGGCTAAGGCTAAACTGCAGGCTACCTTGAACACGGGGGTGTCTTAATGTATATGTAAATGTGCTTGAGGCGTCAGTGTTGTACTGCTTAGTCTGTACATATAGATGAAACAACATCTACAAACAGGTTTAGTCACTTATATTCTACATAACAAAATTAAAAAACTGTTTCCCATGAAATGGTTCATTTAATGGGTCATTATAGAATCACTATCCCTCAATAAAGGGCCGGGTTGGTGGGGGACCGGGGTGCATAAATAAATACATTTCTGAACAAAGAGCACTTTGTTGGTATTTGTGAGAGAAATGAATGCAAACCATAAGCAAGAATGTATTTATGGGAATATACACAGAAGCAAACATCTTCAAAGCGCTAGACTCCTGAGACGGCCAATTCAGTAAAAGCACTTCAAACAGCCAATTTTCTTTCAGAAGTTAAAAATGGCAACTTAATGTGTCCTTCAAAAGACAGAGAAAACAGGCAGAGGAATAATATCTTATTCATTCCCTCTACTCTTTCACTACGCAAAGATATACACATAAACATGAGCAGGACCGGATGTGTGGAACTATGTTCATACTGAATGGCCATATAAGCGCTGTTACAGTCACAGATGACTTGGTTTTAATGTTATGTCTCTGGTGTTTATAGAGAGTTGTTTATCAAATAATGCAGACTCTTCCTTTATCTGTCTCTAGCCTTTCTTTTCTCTGTTCACCCATGTCTAATCATTACTTCCTCCTGTTAATCATTCTTTCCAGGGCTTTCTGCTGTGTGCATATGTGTATAAATAGCAGTGGGATAGTTACGGGGTGAGGGGATAGAGTGGCCGAGGGCTATTCACTTAGAAGCCAGGGAACCCCACTTCCCATATTTCTGAATGGCAAAACAAAAATAACAATGAGATCTGAAGGGCATCCTCCATAAATGTAAATATCCAAACCTCAGCACCTGAAAAGCTGCATAAACATGCAGATTCATGTAGATTGAATCCTCTCAAAGAGTGTGATCGGTCAGATTAATAAATGAGTGAGTGACGCAGCATTGAAGTCTACCTGGCAGCTTTCATTACTTTTGCTTCACTACTTAAGTTTGAATTATCATTACAGAGCAAATATAAATGCTCAATATTTTAGAAAGCCAATCAAAACTGAGCTTCGGCCATTACTTCAGCGCTGGTGAGTCACCATGTCTAGCAGAGAAAGAAGGAGGAGAATGGTCCCAGCACATACGAGGAAGGTGAACACGGCACATGCTCACACATTCTTCTGACTTTATTATTTTTACACTATCATTTCAGATATTAATACAACTCAAGTATGTTGCAGGTTTCAGAAGTCTCTACTTCGGATAGTACTTTTAGTTTAACAGTGGTGTCAGCTCTTGATTACTCTATATACAGGGGTTGGACAATGAAACTGAAACACCTGTCATTTTTAGTCTGTGGGCGGTGGGTCATGGCTAAATTGGACCAGCCTGGTGGCCCAATCTTCATTAATTGCACATTGCAACCAGTAAGAGCAGAGTGTGAAGGTTCAGTTAGCAGGTAAGAGCCACAGTTTTCTGCTCAAAATATTGCAATGCACACAACATTATGGGTGACATACCAGAGTTCAAAAGAGGACAAATGATGGTGCACATCTTGCTGGCGCATCTGTGACCAAGACAGCAAGTCTTTGTGATGTATCAAGAGCCCCACGGTACCCAGGGTAAAATGTCAAGCATACCACCAAGAAGGACGAACCACATCCAACAGGATTAAACTGTGGATGCAAGAGGAAGCTGTTTGAAAGGATGTTCGGGGTGTGCTAACCCGGATTGTATCCAAAAAACATAAAACCACGGCTGCCCAAATGACGCTGTTTGTAGTGGTCCTAAAAAAACCAGGTGTTTTCAGTTTCATTGTCCAACCCCTGTAATATGTAGTTTTGTCACAGTTCTGGAGGTAAGCGGTGTCAATTATTAAGCTGTGATATGGAAAATCCAAGTCTAATACAGGTTCCCAATGAACACTAGAGCGTATCTTCCGATTAGACTTTGTTTTCCCTCTTCTTCAAATGTTTCTATTTCTTTCATTCTTGCGTGTGCAGGTGAAAGCCAACTAGCGGAGCTCTCAAATCTTTTTTTCTCCTGCAATATCATGTCTTGCTTTTAGTTTTGTATGCATGTGTCCGAGTAATGTAGCTAAGTTAACTCAAAAGACTTTTTGACTGTTTTCTGATTGAACATATACACAAAACCCACCACCACCATCCTGAAAAACGAAAAAAAAACTGATATTTAGCCCTTATGGTTTCTTTTCCCACCGTTCAAAACCATTTTCAAGTTCCATTAAGACATTTGTGGTAAGGTAAAGCTTCACAAAACTCTTCTAGCATTACACTGATGATTAGTTTGATTCTATTCTATTCTATTCTTATTCTATTCTATTTCTATGATTTAGATATTAAATAGATATTCCACATCTGTGCTATAGACCTAAATGAGCTAGAGAGAGATGGAGCCTGAGGAAACTTGTCCATCAGCTATAGGTGGGTATATTCTCTCCGAGTGGGACAATGTGCCCACATGTTAGTTTCTCAGTCTAAAATTACATCAGCTAAAGTAGTAAGCCTAATAACGTGAAAGTGTCAGCTGCTGAGCTATTTTAGCCATTCCTTTCTCGCGTCCTTAAGAATATATCCTTGGTAAAATGCACTCATATTTAGTAGTTTTAACTAGAATATAATCATGTTTGGGTGTCCTATTTCCATGAGTGAAAATAAAGGTTGACACAGAGAACACACATTATGTGCTGTTTTAATACAAAATTTAATACAAAATTAGCTGCGAATATAATCATTAAACTGGAAAATATCCCAAATCGCTATTCTGAATTTATTTTTATACTTATTCCTTTTTTATCCTTGTCATTATTTTTAGAAACGAAAAACCCCATGTGATTTCCTGCTTACAATACTAATCTTAAACTTTCTTTTCCCGCTTGTATATAACATAATTGGCTTATCTCAGTTTTTAACTTTTATTTTGTGATTTGTTTCACCAGTGTCTATTTATTCTTGTATAGTTTAGCTGTAATGAATTAGCAGGACTATCCTTTATTAGCCCACAGTTTTTAACCGAAAAAAAAAAAAAAATTTTATTCTACTTTTTTTTTTGTTTATTTATGTCCTTATTAGCTTTGTTGTATCTCTGCACTCTGCTGTTTTTTTTTCCCTCTCCCTGTAACTTTCCTCATTATTCTTGTGCCTGGATGCTCATTTTGCGATTAACAGGCATTTCTTTGATGATATTATTTACGCTAAACGTTATATTTCTTTGTTGTTGCTTTAAACGTTTTTGGGAACTATCATTGTTTTTTTTTCGCTTATGCTATATTAGTCTACGTTTTTTGTTTCCTAGCTTTTTATCTATCATCACTACCTCAAATATGCTAAATGCTAATATTTCCAATAAATATTAAAATTGCTTCACTTGATATTTTCATTTTGGTTAGGCACATTTGTGGTATTTGGCCATCTCAATTCGTTATTTAACCTATGGGGTTTATCAATGCTTAGTATTTTTTTCTCGGCTGCCTATTTGTTGTGTTCTTTAGTGAGCTCATCCGATAATATGTCTTGTAGTGTTTTTATAGCTGTGCTGGTTGTAAATAATTGATATGGTATCATCTGTTGCGATTCTTATTGATTCGTTTTATCGTCATGTGATTTGGTATTTTTCTTTCACCTTTGATCAATATCTACATTTTTTTATTATTGCTCCTTTATTATCTGTGGTATACATTTTCTTGTCTTTTTTTGTTTTGTTTGGTTTTAATGGTTTTATGAATATCTCTTTAATTATATGGTCCACTCTTTCGACTTCCCCTACAATCTCGGATCCCCTTTATTTGGCTGCGCGTTTTTTTGGTATTTTTTTTCCTGTCCCAAGAGGTCAGTTAACCTTCCCTTACTTTCGGTTCTCTACATATGATATTTTCTGCGATTTCCCTGTCTATCATGTGGTTTAATCCTTTTGCTTTTTATTCTGTTTTTGCATACCCTTATCTGCTCTCTGAAATTAATTTGTAAAATTCCTCTTTGTTTCTTGTTGTCTGTTTTGGGTGATTTATTTTTAGTGTGATATTCTATTTTGTCATCAATCCGTGCAATTGTTCGTCCCTCCCATACAGTTGGTCTGTGATACTTCTCTCCAGGCTTTTCCCGCTGACCTCATCTTTTTATTATCTCCAATATTTTCTTTTTTTTCCGTTTCGTTTCGCTTCCTGTCTAGCGCCTCTTCCCCTGCTTCTCTTTCTTAAGCTCTACTTGGGAAGCTTACTACTGCTTCTCAATGGACCATGCTTCTGTGCTGGACGCCGGTGAAGAGCACAATCACGTTGCTGCTATGAGGGCTATGCAACGGACATTTCTCAGAGAGAGGGTGGTGGACATTCATTCTAGGGGAGGAAGTTGGACACCAGGACCAGGCTGGAACCTCGATGGACTGCTTGAGTAGCATAAAGATCGGTGGAATAGTGTTTGCGATTATGGTCCATGCTGATGTCAGGCGGACCCAGATCCAGAGAGGAGCAGTTTCCTTCAAAACATCCACAGCATCAGGCTCACCAAGTGCACTGGTGGGCCACATAGTGTCGTGAGCCTAACCCATGCTACAATGGAGTGTGAGCTGTGAGGGATCAACCTGTCAACCTCTTATTAAATCTGACCTGCACACTGACTGGGCGGGGCGCAGCGACTTCGCGGAAACCAGCACCGATTGCTTGAGCCTTCGTATACCCTGCCACAATGGAAACTGTACCACTCTGCAGGGTCTGCGGTACGAGTGCACTTGCGAGTTTGGCTACACTGGCACAAACTGTGAAGTAGAGGTGGACGTCTGTGCTCAGCACCAATGCGCAAATGGTGGCACCTGCCTACATGGCATCGGCAAATATGCCTGCCTCTGTGCTGACAACTACACTGGGCCATACTGCACGTGAGTCCCACCCATAGTTCTATGTAAAGGAATATTTTATAATGGCTATTAAGAAATAGTTTAGCAAAAACTCAAATAAACAATGTTTACTCAAAGCAAAAACATGTACTTGCTAATGTACCTAACAAGTGCTGCATGACTCAAAGCTGTGCAAACTATATTATCACACAATTGCCTGAAACCACATTTCATATATTATCATATAGTTTATGTATTTATAAATTTATTTATATATATTATATATTTTTAAAAAGCTTAAAGGTACAGGCAAACAGTGTGGCTGCTGGTACTATATGTAGGTGAGAACACAACTACCACAATAAAAATAGCATCTAAATACAATAAATAAAAAAAATAAAATGTTGATCATGTGGAAAAATATAATCCATCAGTATTAAAGACAAAATGCATGCATGCTGTAGGGATGCGCATGGATACTCAGGTTCTCTGTTAACTGTTTGAGCTATTCTTATATATATCTTACACATTCATTAATGGAATCCCAATCTATGTGCTTATTTTGTATCTGAAAAAACAAAAATGCTCACACAAGTAATTCAGTGAAATTTCTCCATGCTGTTGCTTCGTTGTCATGGTTTCGCTGGGCCAGAATGTGAGCTAAAATATGTTCCGTTTTACCACCTACTTTTGCAAATGCCGGATTCCTAGCTAGAAATGTGGTTGGTGTAGCTCAGCAGGTAACACCACTACCTGCCAGGGAACCACCACCACATGCAGGAGACTGGGGTTTGAATCCCGGTCTGGGTGACTATGCTGTGCTACACCAATAAGAGTCCTTGGGCAAGACTCCCAAGACTACACTGGCCTCCCTGTAACATGGATTAACCTGAAGTCGCTTTGGATAAGAGCGTCAGCCAAATGCTATAAATGTAAATGTAGAAATGATTTGTTCTAAGAACCTTCTGAGAACATGCAACGCATTGTTCCATTAATGTTTTCAGTGGTACATTTTCTTTTAGATCCCAGAATGTTCTTTCTGGAGGTATGCGAACATTCTTTAACAACATTCCATCATCTGGGGGCTCAGGTCTCCGTAACAGGTCTTAGTAACATTCATTAAACATGTTGCATTGAGAACATAAAATTACAATATTTCATTGTTTATCAAAATTCCGACAAAAAATATACGAAATGAATCTGGAGGTATTGGTAAAATAATTACCCAGTATCATTAAACACTTATAGCCCAAACCTTTTATATGAAGGCCTACACAACTTTAACACAAATTAAACCTCTTCTCCCAGAAACGACCCATGTTGAAAAAAAATCCACAATACCCAAAAAAAGTGTGTGCCATTTCCACAATTAAAAATCTTCTGAAATAGGACGTTTTTTCAGCTAATAAAGGAAGCTTACGAACTCTCGCCCTTCCGTTTTCTTCTCGAATATTGCTCAAAGTGCACATCCCCAGCATGCACTGTAAAAAGTGGTTAAACCAATGCGGTGGGAAGCAAACGTCTTTTGATGCTTCAGCATGCCTATTTGCACTGTGCTAATTGTGCTTATAAGCTTTCTAATTACTCTCTAGTGCATAAACTTTAAATAAGACATGAACCAACTGTATCAACAATTCTAAAACCGGAATCCTTTGTTTTGTGAAGTATGAAATTACTTTTCCCTATTTTCTCCTCCAGGCATCTTCACTGTTCACGCTCATTAAGAGGTGGTGTGTTCCCTGGCTCCTCAGTGTGATCATGGTTCCCACGTTCGCCTGAGCACGGCCACCATTGATTCTTAACTAAAGAAAGAGCTTAAATCACGCACACATAAAAAACGCAATTGTGTCTCATGAAGCCGTATGTGGCGCTTTTTAATAAAGAGAATACAAAACTATATTCTACCCTTTGTAAATTTTAATGGGGGCGAAAAGCAAATACAAAGAATCTCCTTTAAGGAGCACAAGAGTGTCTTCCTTTTACTGAACTCCGAGTGCCCTCTGGGACTGATTTGTTAGCCCGAGAATGCGAATGTTTTTTTACAATATTATTTATGTGTATGCATGTGTGCCTGCGTGAGTGTATTTGTGCTAATATGACTGCTGCCATAAGTGTCATTTAAAAGCAACAATGGTTATAATGGTGTCTCTGTTGAGAAAGCCAGCCTGCTACCTACCCCCCCCCCCCCCCCACCCCCCTGTGGATGTGCTTTGCCTTTAGGGCAGCATCAGAGGCACGCCTGCAACCATTTATCTCGTAAACACGTCTTGCTGCCACATCGCTTCCTCTCGTCTCCTTTGAAAGTGCTTCGCAGGCAGCAGGGAGATGTAATACATCCATCTTTTCTCCCCTCCAGAGCGAGAGACATCTTTTGGTGCAAAGTTTTCTTGTGTAAAAAACAAAAAGGAATCACATTTTCTGTTTTTCTGTTTTGTTTTGCCCCCTCACAGCGACGGGTTGAAAGATTCCTTGGTATATAGTTGTCAGGAGCAGTGGAAGTTTCATCTTTCCCATTCCTTTTTTTTAATCTCTGTTCTTATTGTAGTTTTTGCTGTATTTTCCTGAAACATCAAAACACCACCGTGCCAGCGCCAGCAGCATCATTAGCTCCTATAGTAATGAAACACATTATATAAATGAGGCCATTACAGCATCCTCGTTTCAAAGAAGGAGTAATAGCCTCATTGACGTTGACTATAATCGCCTGTCTCTGGCAATATTCGTAAAATCGGACTTTGTGTTTGATTTTTTTACAGTACGCCTTTACAGCACGCTGATATTGTTAGTGCAGTACATATCAGACTAGTGTTAATCCTCAGACACAGCGATGATTTAATATGCTCTTGTTTAGCAGTCGGGGGTCCATTCAGATGCTAATTTCATTATCCTGATCGCTGGCTAATCCGCTTTTGTGCTGGACGGAGATGGGGTGACAGCCGGTGGCCCCTCATGGGGCTCTCCAAAGCAGGGGCACGCCTGCCTCATCTTTTCTTTTCTTTTCTTTTCCACTTCTCTTTCTTCTCACCCCAGAGGCCCCAAGCTCCCAGTGTCCATCTGTGGGGACGAGAAGCGGAACTACTCGTGTTTTAATGGGGGTAACTGCTCTGAGGCAGCCTTTACATGTGACTGCCTGCCCGGCTTCACTGGTCACCGGTAAGTATATCTCTTGGTCATTCATTCACTCACTCACTCACTTACTCATCCTCTGTTACTTTTCTTTGTATTTTTCTTGGGCACTCTGACCGAGGACCTGATTAAAAACAGGGAATTTAGTTATGAACACTGTGGAGATTAATAACTTGAGTTACAAAAGAGGAGTTTATTCAAGACATGCAGAAAGCAGAGACTGGGGTCAGAGGGCAAACATTCCAGTTAACAGTTCATATCCAAATGTTAGCTTGGAGTCAAACATGATATTTTCCATAACAGATCAAGTTTGATGTAAAAGAACCTTTACTAGTAGTTGTGCACCAAATAACGTTAATCATTATGCCAGACTAGAGTAACATAAACCTGCTTTATACCAGAAATCAAGTGTAAGGGTGGCAAGTGAACTGTTTCTGCATAGCATTTATACCACATGAAGAACACTGGGATATTACTGATCACCTTTTGAAAGCATTTTCTAAACCACTGATTCTTTTATGGCATAAAAAGCCATCACTCATCACATTAAGGACCACTGGTTCCTTGCTGAGGGCCCAAAGACTACCGAAGGGTGCTTCTTAGCCTACTGATGGCTGAGAAACACTGATCTAAAAAGACATGTGTTTACTAAGACATGGACATTGATTGCAGTTCTGGAAAGAATCCCTCACCCCAAAAAAATAGCACCTGCTGCCCACCGCACTGCTGGTGCAGCCTGTTGAGTTCTATATTTCATGTCACCCTCAGCTGCCACCACTGCTTGATTGCGTGCAGTGTTGATCGCAGGTCAGTAACTGTTTTATCACAATCACTATTTAGTGAGGTTTACTAAGACATATGGACATTGTTACATCAGTCTTCTTTTCTTAGGAATTAAATCTCCTCTTTCTCCATTTTCATCCTTCTCTTTCATGCATGTGTCCACATTCAGGTGTGAGCAGGAACTGGACGAATGCAAATCCAACCCGTGCTTGAATGGAGGCTACTGTCGCAACTTGGTCAACAAGTTCCACTGTGTGTGCGAGATGAGCTATGCGGGTGACACCTGTCAGATCGACGTAAGCGACATCTACTTTTATGTGGCTGTTTTACTTTGGCAAAACCTCTTCCAGCTGCTATCCTACCTGATACTGCGGCTGGACGAAGGCGAGCCTGCTGTAGACTGGGGCGGAGAATGAATGAGGAATGAATGAGATATGTGTGTGTGTGTGTGTGTGTGTGTGGTTTTGAGTAGAGCCAGCCATCATATTAACAAGACCACCTGAAGGGGTGTGCTTGTGGACAATTTTGCAAAAACTGACAGAATCTGCGAAAACATGCTGGTCCTTAGAGGTCATATCATGGACTAGAATAGAATATATTTTATTACAAGAAAATGTTTTATCTTTTTGTGAGGTCAGCAAAAGCTCAATTATAAGCTTATTTTTTAGTAAACCTCCTTCACATGTGACAGCATCATGAACATACTTCATATTTGTAATATTTCTCCTCATGAGATGAGAAAAGATTATTTAATCTGTTTTTAGATACTAATGTATATTTAATCAGGAATTTTACTTTCCCTAAGCATTATTTCATTAATCATTCTAAATGAACTGTGGGTGAGTTGAGAATTTCACTGGCCAAAAAAAAAAGGTAGATACAACATGAAACCTCTAAAAATAGGTTGAAACACACTTTGAAACAAACTTCCTATGAATGTCTAATCTCTGCCTTCCCTTTCCTCTGATGAAGTAGTCGCACCCCACCATCTTCTTTTTGTTTCTCAGTCCTACCTCTGTTCATCAAGGAGGGGTGCTGTTTCTGGCCTCTAGCGTAGCCTCTACCTGCCAGCCTGTCAACCTGTACACGATTTATGTAGCAAGTACACATCTTAACATCAAAGTACACTGCTACAATTTGTCACTCTAAGTTACAAAAAGCTGGTGACACATCGACAGCAATGCAAAGTAAGATTATCCCTCCCCCTCCTCACTCCATCTGGCTGGGTTCACGAGGGCTGACATGCTTTTGACTGCTTTGCAAAGATAAATGGGCTGAGGTGGTATTGGGAAATGAAAATTGTGAAATTAGTTTAGCTTGGCAGGTCTAAAATAAGTAAAGTTAATAACGTTAACTTAATGTTACATCATTTGCAAGCTAACTTTTCAGGCATTTAAGTCGCCAAAGAAACGCAACATTATGTTGTCCATATGTCGCAGATTTTTAACATGACACTTCATAGTTTCACATTCTTTATATTATAGCAGCCAAGTGGTGCAAAACTGCACTGATGCTGCATTTGCATATGTGGCACGTGGACCAAAGGAGCTGCAACTGCAAATTCTGACCACACTGGTGAGAAAAAACTACTAACAGTGAAATAATTCTGATTCATTTTCTTGAATGCGTCTTGTTTTTAAATTCCAGAAAAAACTATAGTGTTATATAACAAAAACAAAATAGTACAGAATACCCTCCTGCATTTTTCCACCTTAAATAAACAATCTGCATTGCTAATGCTGTCACCATGCCACTGTTTGCATGACTTCATGCAGCCATCGCCCATATACCAATGCGGAATTGTTTCAGTGATGCTGATGTGACAAGTGAACCCTGTAGTTTTACACTACTGTGTTATGTTAAATATTTTCCAGAGGTGGGCAGGTCTATAGCAGTAATACCAGAATGGAAATTAATATTTTAAATTAATATTTCTCTCTGCTACTCTCTGCTACTGTTGTTACATTAACTAGGACACTCTCGACTCTTAGGGTATGCAATGTAGTGACTAGTGTCGAGCTGCTAGTGAGCTATGAGTGGTAAAAGTGAAGGTGAGTTATCATCTAGAGTGGTTAGTTTACATTGTCCCACAAAACTGTGTACAACTGCCGCGTTAAAAGAACTAGCATTTAAAGCCAATCAAAACACGTGTATAAATGTTAAAAACCTGTCTTACCTACAAAGACAAACTCTTGTTCGCTTTTTCTTATCGAAGGAAAAACATAAGGACCTCCCAAACATGTGGAAATAGTAATTTATGGCTAATGTGATATAGGGTTAAACAGAAGCAACCCAGAACTCTAGTCCAGGTTCTCAGAGTTCTTTCCCCTCCTGGAGGAACACAGCCCTTTCTCATATCACAACCATATTAATATCACTAAAACGGCCACAGAGAAATGTCAGTTATATCGCCTACATTTAAGATGCTTTTACCTGCCAAGACGTTTTTGTGGTGTAGTACACTAGTAGATAAGATTACAGAAGAATTTCGGAGAGTAAAGCATAGTACACAGTGCGTGCATAGTGTTGACTTTGGTTGTGCTGCCTAAGCACCAGTGAGATTATTGTGTCCATATGGCTTTCCATTAGTATCTGGTTTTATCTCAGATGTCATGTGTTTTCATTAAATGGATCACAGGTATGTCATAACATTATGATTTTTCAGTGCAGGTAACAGAGAAAATGGATTTGTGTTGTGCCTTACTATTAAGATTGTTTCAGTTTCATAATAAAACAGAACCGGTGCTGTATAAACACTGCACAATCTTTTGATCTTAGTATTCTGGCTGCTGGGAACAGTTAAAATATTGAAAGACATCATAATTGGTTATGTGATAGTAAAAATTTTCCTACTTGTATTAATTATGGTTACTACAATACTTGAATCCAATAGTTTGGATCACTTAGCCTCTACTTACTTCACTTATTCATATTGTCTTATTAAAGATGAGTTTAGTGATGGTTTACACTAGACAGTTTTTCAAAATATGATATGGTTCTGGTATTTATGCCATCCTTAAACCAAGCACTTAGATCCCTATCCATGAATGATTATAATGCATTTATATTTATATTTTATTTGTAACTATTTGTAATTCATGTTTAAAACGTTACCACACATTCAGGTTTTCTGTCTTGCCCCTAAATACATGTCAGTAGTTGTTAGCGTCTACTAGTATAGTTTTCATGTGTTCATCTGTCTGTTCATCTGCATTACTCTGGTTATATGCGTGTGTGTCATCACCTGAACATGTTCTTGTCATGTGTCTCTATAGTTCTTTAATCATGTCATCTAGTGTTCTTATCTTCCAATAAAACATTTCTTTCCATTCTGTCAATTCTCATGCTGTCGTTTGTCCTCTGTAGATGTAGATTTTGTTTAGCTGTCTGCTGTGTCTTATCACAGTACTGTGACTCTGCCCATACCTTGTCTTTTTTGTACGCTGTGTGATGTTGTTGCTACAGAGTTTGAGGGACAGCCCAACTGAAGCAGGCATGTCAAACCATCACCAGTGAAAGCGCAGGCAAAGAATCAGCTGCAGGGTGTCAATTCATTGCTGTTTTTGTGCCCATCTTGAGACTGCTGAACGTTGAGGGCTGGCAATCATTTACTGTGCAAGTTTGAAATGATTTCATACTTGTTTGAAAATTGTGTTTCAGTTAAACCGGTCAAACAGTTGTAGGATATGTAACAAAGAACCCTTTAAGAATGCAGAATAGTGATATTAAAGGTTTTTCCATCATAGAAAGAGTAATTCAAATTGTATAATATATCATTTTTACTTTCACTGCTTGATCAGCCAACACATTTGGTATTCAGAGTTTGCTTCTATTGTACTGGTGCTAACATGGCTAACATGATAACTAGGTAGCCCCAGGCCATTCTGTCTTGTAATACCCCTTTGTACCACAAGAGGTGCTAGTGAGTCACTGTAGCATCAAGTCAAAACGGCTATAGCACTGCTGTCTTGACGGTTTCTCAATCACCCTGAAGGTGCTGCTCAGGGTTAGATCATTTAAGGACAGATAACCAAAAGATAAATAAAAGTGAAGATGGCTGAAGCTCTTTGCAGGAAACCACGTTAAGCAGCAAACAAAAGAAATGACAAGCAGAAGCATATCAAGACATGACATTGGTAAGTAAAAATCTATAGTTTGATGCTGAACTTGCAGCAATTGGTTCCGAGTGATGAGGGAAGAGGAGGGACTGTGCATCTCCCTACTTCTTATAATGTTGCCCCCTTGTTTGGAGTATGAAACTGACAAGATCAGACATCAGACATTATGTTCCAGCCCACTAAAATGTGCATGGCAATGCTTAAACCTGTAGCTGCTTTGATGCTATTTTGTCCATATGTTCGTCGATTTGTATAGATAAAAGTGTATAATCTAATTTCAGACATCAAGTAAGCTAGTCTATTCAAGATCATTTTGAAGGACATAAGATTTAGGATCACTTTGAAGGAAAGTTGTGAGGTTTTAGGAATTTAATAAACATGATGCTAACGTGAAGCTTCTCTCATGTGCATTAGCCCTGTAGACTGTAAACTGAATTAGACTTTTTGAAGTGTTGCTTTGGTTTTGTGAATCAGCTGAAGATTTTCCTTAGCAGTTCTTCAAACCCATGTGTAGCATGCCAGCATGAGACTTAAAGATAGCCTCCTTGCTAATCCTCACTAACAGGATACACGGCTGCAGGAGAGGGGTCACCTGACCGCACCTGACACTCTTGAGTGACCTCATGGAAGCTCACCTACAAACACCGTTTGGCCGTTTCTCCTAGTTTGGAAGCTTTTAATATTTATCAAGTTTATGTCAGTCACCTCAGCTGCAGTCAGTGCATTACTGTATGTAGCTTTTCTTTAGCTTACAGTCAACTAAATACTCAGGCTAAAGCTAACGCTCATGCTTACTTTTAGCACCACCCAAACCCGACTCTAAACCCTGGTTGTAGCACTGCTGAGAATGAAGTTTCATGTTGCTGACTGTTGAAGTGTACGTCTCAGAAAACTAAGGGTTTGTTTCAAACACATCCCAGAAAGTTCCCACAATGCACTGTAAAACCAGTGAGTGTCATTACCGGATTTGAACCGGAAAGCTGATATGGACTATGCATGTGTAGCACATGTAGGTTATTTCTGGTATTACCTTAGTTACATTTTTGTTTTGATGTGTTTTGTGAAAACTTGCATTGGACTGCATCTTATTGTTCCTTTGGTTGTTCCCACTTTGCAATACAGCTATCAGCAGCTGCTGTTCCTGTTTTGTTGTCTCCCATTAAACTCAGAAACTCTGGGCTCATTAAAAAAAACGACCCACTACTAAACACGGCATAGTGGTGGCATTCATGCATTCTAATCTTGTAACAGCGATAGTTCCCCACACTGCTTGTAGGCAGCGTTATATCACTCACCTCTTCATCTGGAAAATATGAAATGTGTAGATTTCATTCTAGTGGATAATAAAAAAGGTCTAGCAAGTCACTTTATCAGAGTTTATCATTCATTATCAATTCTCTACTAACTGGTAAGTTGGTAGAAACAGTAGAAACAGCTCTCAACAAGCTGTTAATTATCAAGCAAGGTTTCACGTTGTCCCAGTGTTCCAGTTTGCTACCCATTTACTACATACAGAATTAGTGACTAAATTTATGTAAAGGTAAATTGCTGTAGCTTTATGTGTACTCACTCAGTCGTTCACCCCTCCAAAGTTATAAAACCTAAAGTACATGCAAGAGGGAACACTCTCTCCTTCCGAAACCACAACAACACCCCATATCACAATCCTTACTGCATGCCTGCCTACCAGCAAGCTTGGCAATCCCTCACAAAATATACAGAGAGTTCTAGAAGTAAAAGCGTACCACTCGGAAACCTCCTGCTTCAATTTAGCCTGCAAAAGTGGATCAGGTCTAACAACTTGTTCTTTAGAATTAGACTCTGGCTCCAATGATACAGCAGAGCTGACCTATCAGAGCACTTTGGGCTTGTCAAGATTAGATTAGATTAGATTCAACTTTATTGTCATTGTGCAGAGTACAGGTACAGAGCCAATGAAATGCAGTTAGTATCTAACCAGAAGTGCAAGTACAGTATTATTTACATAAAGAGCCATAATAATAAATATATACATATATAAGCATATCTATATACATATATATGTATGTATAGAGCAGCATTTACAAATGAATGTTTCAACTGTAAGAGTAGTGCAAGTAGACAGTATGTACACAATGAAAATAACATCTGAGGTAGAGATAATATGAGAACAGTCTGTAAACATGAGTATACAGTAGGCTTGGTGATGAATAAAGTGCATTAACAGTACAGAAGGTGCGAGGATGCAGTAGAGGGAGTGCAATGTAAATTAAAGTGTCCGTGCAGCGTCATGAGACACACAGCCTCATGAAAAAAACTGTTCTTAAGTCTGCTGGTGCGGGAGCGGAGGCTCCTGTAGCGCCTGCCAGATGGAAGGAGGGTGAAAAGACCATGATTCGGGTGGGAAACATCCTAAGAGGTCAAGAGGTGGGGCTTAAATACACAGAAGCTCTAACAGTGTTTCAGACAGCAGATAAATACAAATGTACAGTATGAGAAATACAGTGTTTTGGAAAATTGGAGTATGTAAATCTATTCTAGTAAACCATGAAAATAATATAATGAACATTAAAAATGAGGATAATAATTCCCCTAAATAAAGTAAAACCAGCAGAGCTGCTTCAGTCCTCTTCCCTTAACAGTGGTAATAAGTCAAAAGCATGAGGCAAGAGGTTTGAACTGGAAGACTAAATACGTACAGAGTTTATCTTTAAGCAAGTCGCAAATCATGTGACAGGGAAGAAGTGAGCTGAGGCTAGTTTTGTGTGTGCTGAAGCATAAATCTCGGAGGACTCTGTGAGTCTGAGCTGAGCTGGTGGCTGTGCTGTAGACGTGTGCACCTTCAGAGTGAGTGAATAGTGCTGGGCCAGCAGAACGACGCCACACGCTTCTCCACGAAATGCAACTCAGCAGAGCAGTGGCAGCATCGCTGCAGGTCGGAAAAACGCAGGCTAGATGTATGGGTGCAGCTTATCACGATGACAGGGTCGTTCATCTGGAGGAAGTCACACACACTTTCGCACATTCACACAGAAATCCGCCCACAGTCATAGAACAGGTGATGAGCTCAGCTCCACTCACTGGAAATGAAGTTTCAAAGGCCTTCAGGCCTCTACCTGTCACTGTTGCTCATAACAGTACAGTCAGAGCCTCTAAACTGTGTTCAGTGCCATTCATTGAGATTTAAGGGCTTAATTTTACCCACAGTCGAGTGTTGTTCCTTAGGTTTAATAGGCTGTTCATATGTAATAATTATGTATTTACATATTTACAATATTGATTTAAAGCTTCACAGCTGTAATTCAGACATAATACAATTTTCATAAGTTCATTTCAAGTGTATACAAGTCCATTTCATACACAGCAATCACTGGCAAATAGATCCTTTCCAACCTGCATTCAAAACTGAAAGCTGCTGCCTCCATGCCTTACTGCTCATGCTGTGGTGAAAGTACCTGAAACCAAATTACATTTGTATGGACACCCATTTCCCCCACTGAAATAAATATCTAGCCATTTATTAAATTATAATAATGCAAAAGGTTACCATAATTATGAATAACATCTCAAAATGACTTCCTATCTAATAATAATTAAACACTGTCTCATAATTATCACTTATCTAGTAATAAGATTATTAATGTGGCATGTTATCTTGTAATAATGAGTTAATATACAAAAGTTATACAAAAGCTCATATACCAAGTAAAAGCGACTAAACTAAATCAACATCCAGCTTATGATTTAGTGTTTCTTAATGGGAAAGATGAATTAACTAAATAAGCAATTATATAAGTTAATATATTATAATTATGATGCACATCTAATAAAACTGAGATACAATGTTTAATTGTGACTTGGTATCTTATCAAAATGAGCTAATATCTCATTATTATGACTTATTATTTAATAATAAGAAGAAAATCTCACAAACATATGACCAAATATGTGTATTTTATAATAATGACTATGAGAAACTTTATTATGAGACACTTTTTAAGTGCAGAGATGAGTTTCCATATGTATGAGATACACTTCGAATGTAGCAGGTCACGTAGTTGCTCAGTTAAACAGCATTCACTTAAGGCACCATGTTTAGTGGAGTTAGAGTTAGCTGTTAGCGTTAGGAGGACTAGGATAGTGGATCCTTTTTTTAACAAATTTATTTTATATAAAATGAATGACTGGCTTATCCTGACTGAACTGGGCATATTAACTTATATAAGTGTTACATTAAAATTAGCTTTTGACAAAGAAAAGAAAAAAATACTTTTAAATACTACAAAGTAGTCAACATGCTCAGATGTGTGAAATACAGGCTTTTCTTAAAACTCTAAAATAGTTATTAGAAATTAAAATATCGTCACTGTCCAAAGGAAAACAGGTATCTCCAAAATGGCAACTTTACAGGAGAGGCCAAAAACCTTACTTAATTTGAATGCAAGTCAATGGAACCAGATGTCTTTCCATGCAGTTTTGGGCCATTTCTGTTGGTACTGCAGTTTCATATGTTTTCAGCTCTAACACAACTAGTCATACCCTTTTACTTTGCATTCAGTTCACAGTCTATACTTCCAGGAGACATCAGGAAGGTTAATAAACAGTTTATAACTAGAGTTAAGCTTGTAGAAAGCAACTCACTGAATTACATCAAGTAACTGTGGTACAAGGATTTTGATACTGCCCTGTGAGTATTGTAGTATTTGTCCAACTTTATTAGATACCCTTTTCCACCAATCTCATCTCAGACCCTGCCTGTACTCTGTCCTCTTCCAGCTGAATGCAGAGAGTGTGGCATCTGACCTGCTGCTGTCTGTGACCTTGGTATCGGTGGTTCTGTTTCTGGCGCTCCTGGCTGCAGTCACGGCTCTTGTAGTGGCCCTGAACCGGCGAGCCACCCGCGGTACCTACAGCCCGAGCCGTCAGGAGAAGGAGGGGTCCCGCGTGGAGATGTGGAACATCGTTCAGCCGCCACCTACAGAGAGACTCATCTGAGCTGGAAGCCATCTTTAAAACTCACAGGGTCTAAGGTGTCACAGTGTCTGTGACCCAGACTGCCACATGAACCAAACACGATTCGAGCTGGATTAGTTTTACCTCAGGAGTTGTATTGTACAGGAAGTATGTGGTAGAGTAAGTTTCACAAAATACCGTAGATAGCCTGGATCTACAGTGGCATTTCATAACCAAGAACCCTCTGTCGGCCCCCCACCAAAAATCATTTTCGTCGTTTCATCGTTTTGTCAGTGCATGGTGCGAAACATGTCTGCAAACGCTTCCATCATTAGCTGCCTTATCTATTGGATAGCAAAGTGGATAGCGTCACGGCCATAGGTCAAAAGTTTAATACTCACATCCAAAAACACCCAACACCAGATTATGCTGCACCAGTAAGAGTGCTTAGGCTAGACTTCTACACTGCAAACACCATATTCAGTACTAGATACCTGTGTATATATTTAAAGACAAGTAGTTTGCAGTAAGTGGTTTTGATTGAAGATTACACCTGACATATCACTTCCTCCAGTAAGTAGTTCCTTATTGTACCTCTGTTCTTTTAGCATGAATTTATTCAAACTTGAATTATTTATTCTGAGCAATGCAATAATAGGATCACTCTTATTGTAATACTTTTTTTTTTTTACTACAGCAACAAGAATCATTAATTATTTACCTTCAGACATTTAAAATATCCATAAACAAAGGCACAATTAGTAATGTTATATTCTTACATTATAATTATAAATCTTTTTTATCTTTACATTTTTATACCTTTGTGACTTACACAGCTGAATAATTCTACATCTGTTTAAATAATAAAAAAAAGTACACTTGCAAGAAAAGTGTGAATTAGAAGTTGCTGAATTTCTGCTCTGATTACTAATGCAAATGTGTTCTGTTCGGTATTAAATCACAAAATATAGACAAACATGATTTAACTTGACTAATAATTAATGTATGTGTCTTTTACTGAGCACAGTGAGCAACATCCACAGTGCAGGCTAGAAATAAAAGTAAGTGAACCTTTACATCATTGACTTTTCCAAAAGCTAACTGGCTAAATATCTTCCAATTAAAAAGATAAGATTGGTGTGAGCCCTGTCTTAATGTAAACTATATTCAGAAGACTCCAGAAGATGCATTACAGAGTAGCTGGAAAAGGCTACAAAAGCACTGCTACAGACCCGAGTATAGATCAGTCAGTGTCTAGAAACACAGGCAGTTCAGGATTGTTGCTATTCTCCTTGGATGGTGTGGGTGTTCTGTTAAAAGCACTACAAGAGCACAATCAGCAATTCTGAAGCAGGTGAGAAAGAATCCAAACAGCTAAAGACCTACCGGAGACTGAACAATCTGCAAAAGCCTTTGTTTCCCCACAATTTATAGAAAAAAATAAAAACTAAATAAGACTGGTGTTTATGGAAGGACAGCTTCCACTGCTGTCCTAAAAAAATCAACAACAACAACATTGCAGTCTGTCTCAGGTTTGCCCAACACCAGCAAGATGTTTCACAGTGCTTCTGAAAACATGTTCTATGGAGAATTTAGAAGTTTAGATTTTTTTAGCACAAACACACAGTATAATGTTAAACACACCATCATCAAAACCTCATCCCAGCTACACAAGTAAATCCACTGAGGAGTGGTTGAAGAATATGATGAGTTTTTAATGGTATATCAGAGTCTTGACCTGGTTACCATCCAAGAAATCCAGATGAACTATACTGAACCACAGTTACATATAGGAATGGTCCAAATTGCTACAGGGAACATTTGGTGGAGGTAACTGCTGCTAAAGTAGGATTTACAGGTTATCAAATTCAAGGAGTCACTCACTTTTTCTTATCTGCATTGTGTTATTAGTTTAGTTCGACTGTGTTTGTCTCTAATGGTGTTATAGAAAACAATCAGACCACATTTTATTCATAATCACTGAAGAAATCCATCTAACTCCATGGGATTCCGCTTGTTCTGTCAATTGTATCTTCAAACAGCTAATCAGCGCACAGAAGGGAAATTAAACAAGCCAGTCGTAGTGCAAAAAGAAAATAAATCAACCAGCGAATGAGGTCACCGGAGGGGAAATTCAGCTAGCCAGTCTGATCAAAGGAGACCAGACAACCAGGTGACATAACCATGGTAGACCCAAAATGATTGTGCCCTTCATAGACTACTAAACAAGACTTTCAAGAGGTTATTAAATGTGAAGAACCCTTATCAACCATATAGTGATGTTACATCTAGTACTGAAGCCTACGCTAATGAACTTTGGACAACATTCTCCGCTTGATCACTGCAAATGGCCATGTTTGTTATTTCATTAGCATGAGGACATTTAAAATAGAACTGTTATTCCTGAGGGTGTGCTGGATTCACTTTGGAATTACCTTCGTCAGACTTGGACAAACTATGGAAGCCGCAGATCCATACTGAGTTAATCACATTCCTTGTTTTGGTAATCACTTAAATGAACCTCCCCGAGTTAAGCTAATGCAGTTCCGTTAGGGTTTTCAAACCCTGTAAAGAATTTGCCCTGCATCAGCTGTAGAACTAGACTGTGAAGTTGTGAAATGGTAGACCTCGAGGAAATTTAGGGAGAAAAACTGTTTACATTTTTGTAATAAATTACAGTAGACAATCTCAGTGTTACACTGTAAAGTTGTTTGTCAGTTTTGGTTTATGTCTGCTCATCTGCCTCATTTCTGTCCTGTGTTTATGTAGAAGCTTCAGCACCAGAGGAATAAAATGAGACAACACAGCAATGGTATAAAAGTTGCATAAACATCTATATCATTTATTCTCAGTTCACAGTGCATACAGTTGTACCAGTAGTTCCCGAAACAACACATTAGATTGACCTATACTGTCTCTGAACACCATTACGTCTGTACAGAGGGCATGCAACTGCACATGGACAGTTTTCACCACTTAAGACCACAACTGAAATGCAGATACTCCAATCACCACAAAACCTGACAGTTTACATCACATTTCTTTGTGACATCTCCGTGTGTTATTACAAGGCAGCGATTGTCACTGCTGTGTCTGAATAAATCTGATTAGGGATCATACGTACCGTGTGAACGTGTGCTGAAGTCAGGATAACGTGTCGTTTAAAGCTATTATATGCACGATTTTAAGCATTATTTATTGCACTCACACTCAATACAGCCCTCCTTACAGCCGCTTACAGCCACTCAGAAACTGCACATGTAGGCACTGAAGCAGAAGGCCGTCTTGGGTATATTCCATTCCAGATGAATCTGTCCAAACTCTGACAGAAGTTGAGAATGCGTTTGGATGTGGTGTCAAAATGACACTCAGTTTATTTATATAAGCCTATATTTCTTTTAAAAGACTGTATGGAGTGTGGGTCAAGTGTACAGAAGCTGATCCCCACTCCCCACTGGTGAGGACCTCTTATAACAATGCTCAAAAACATACACGTTTACATAGATATAACTCAGAGAAGCAGAACATCGACTTGAGTAAAGCACATTCTAGAAAGCAACAGTAGTTCCACTACAATATACAATGGCAAATAACTGCACAGTAATATCAGAGAATAAAAAAAAACTAATTAAGCAAAATAATCATACAAAAGTCCATGCAGTAACATACTCAAACTCATAAATCAGTTACACACTCATCTGCCTTGTTTATTTGTTCTTTTTTAAACTCATATTTTTCATCATGCACTTCATAAGAATCTTTAATTATGGTTTAAGTAAACTAGTAGTAAGCTTTCAGTTTAAGAGCCAGGACTGCTCAACAAAAGGAATCATCTGTAAACTGGAGACAAAGACATTTAACACACGGTTTTAGTAGCACTTGACTTTCCAGAATAGCTTCTACCGCAGATCAAGGATTGCCCTCTAACTTTAAAAAGCTGCTGCTTTTTTGCAGTATTGTATTTGCAGATGACCTGCTGTCTAGTAGTGTTTTCAGAATGCCAACAGATGCAATAGTTTTAAATAATGGCCATTTTGACATTGTGTATTTATGCTAACTTGGTAATCATGTGGTCTGAAAAGAAAAGTAAAAGTTTAAAATTACAGTGAAATCAGGTAAACTGGAACAAAAGAATTAAGATTACCATGTAAGTAGGAAAAGCCTATATATAAAATATAATGTCACTGATGAAATAGGGCCATGTACAATGGAGAGGTGGGGGGGAAAAAAACAAAACAACATCCTCTATAGGGAACAAACGTAAGTATGTCATTTGTCTCTTAAATTTACTGCACAATTTCTATTTATTTTATTAATTTATATTGAAAAATGTAAATTAGCACACTTTATCTATTATATTTAATTTCTAATATGTTGAGTAGCACTGATACTAATTTTCCCATTCCGATACAGATACCTGATCCATAAATATACAGGCTGATACTGATACTCAATCTCGCTCTGACTGAACTAAGTGCCAGGACCTCATATTCCTACAGTTACATTTGACCAATATTTTATCTGTGTTCTGGGTCACAAAAACAGCACATTCAGTCTGTTCCGTCTGACTAAACAGCATTTACTTGTTTGATTTACCATATATTAGAGTCAATGTAAAAACTTTGAATCGGAGTTTAGAAGCAACGGGCCAGGAAACCCTGCTACTTAGTGATACAGCTGACTGACGAAGAGGAACCCCAAGCGGCACTAGTACACAACTGGATTGGCTAGTGGGTTCTTTTGCGAACTGGAGGCTAAATCAGGCCTAAAGGTTAGACAGTCTGGACTAAGACTAACTACACAGTAGAAGATGAGTGATTACTGAAAGAAGCCTGATTCAGCCATTCAGGTAAAGGGCTCATGTTACCATGTGTTTCCCACAAAACACATCAGGTCATTACAGACTTAGCATTAAGCATTTTTACTGCTGCTAGCCACCCAACACGTTAAGTTTAATCTAAGGGTGCATGCATGCATCAGAAATCACTTTGTAATTGTAATTGTGGAATCAAATGTGCAGAAGTGTGTTCTCTGTAGAGGATGTCTGGGGTACCTTTGTAGAAGGACACATTATCGAAACGTAATTTGAGCAGGGGCATCTAAACTTTTGCATACCTCCATCTTGTAAGCCCATATTTATCAAACTTTTCCTTAGTAAAAATGCTGATCTGAGATCATCTTCTGCCTTTTATAGAACTCAAAACAAGTACATGAACAGATCCCAAATCAGAGTTCTTGAGCTGAAATACTCAATAAATACATGCCCTCTTCCAAATAAAGTTTGGGAAATTAAAATAAATAAACATAAGAGAGAGATACGTAAACAAATGTATTTTGTTCTGAATTGCAGTGAAACGCTGGCTTAGATGCAGCTTTTAAATGCATAATACTGACAATAAAGCTACACCGGAAGAATCCCAACTACTCCACAGAGATTTCCTGGGCTCATTTGATTCAGACGGGAATGAAATCCAAAATATATTTAAACATTTAACTTCTATCCACTTTAACATGCTGTTTTGTTTTTACCACCATGTAAAAGCAAATAATTCAATGAACATGACGATTTTCATACATTTACTTAAAGCTTTTTAAGGGGATTTATATATATATATATATATATATATATATATATATATATATATATATATATATATATATATAAATACAGACATCATGTGCAGCGTGTGTGAAAACAAAGACTGTACAATCAGGCAAATGGTGAACAAGAAAGAGAAGAATAATGAACCTACTCAGAACCATCCTCAAGTACCATTCCATTGTTCATTTAAGGCACACCCTAACATTCAAACTAAAAGTCAAAGCTGCTGCTATTACGTTGGGTCGGAACAGCATTTAGAAACTGAAACCTAGTGCAAGACTTTCTATAACCAAAAAAAATAATAATAATAATAATAAAATTTATCCTGTACCGACGTTTCTATCCAGACTAGGACAAAACTATTCTATCATTACCCATACAGCAAAGATTAAAAAGCAAACCAAATTGTCTACAAAATATAATCATGAATAACTACATTGTATATACTGTTGAGAAATACCAGTGTCATTAATACATTAAAGACTGTTGTCAGGAAATACTATAATGCCAATTTGCTAACTGACGGCACATTCATTATTAGCAAATATTATTTTACCCCATCAACATCCAGTCTTTGAATCTCACAGTATCAGTACCTCTGGGTCTTGGTAGGACTTTCCTAAATTCCACTTCAGCAGCAGTACAGAGTAAAACTGATTATCATACGACTTATATTTGTAGATATATATTTACCACATAAAACTTTGCAGGGGACTCATGTTTTGCCATCTTATTGAAACTTTAATATCTATCAGAAAAATGAATTTGCATAGTTTAACAGTTCTATTTTAGGGTCTTTCACTTTTCCAAGAACGAAAATGCCTTGGACAAGTCTGCATACAAGTTCATTACAGGCTCAGACCTTCAGAGAAAAAGAACCTCATAGTGCCAAATATATCATGGACAGCCTAAATGAAACTGAAATGTAGATTTGAGGCTGGGGGTGCGGGAAGTAAATTACACCCCCCCAAAAAAAAAACCCCAAAAAAACCTCGGAATGCTTTTACAAGCACATCGTTACCACAAAGCAGCGCGCAGGAGGGGGTGAGGTCGACTGTTAAAGTGTCTGACAGAATGGCATGTGGTGTAAATCACTAAGCCTGAGAGCTTAAATGCTTAATCTGCCCAAATGAAACAAATGCCCGGTAAAGACGTCTACTCGTTTGTTCCAATATGGCTTTGGAGTAAATAGCCAAAGGTGACTGAAGTGAATATGAAAAGCTCAGATCTCTCCAAAGGAGCCAGGCATACTTTAAAGTAAAAGACATTTCCCTGAAAGCTCAATGTGTCACTCGACATTTAAACAATCGTTAAGAATCTATTGCTCAATTCTGGGCGGTATGTGGACTTCGGGAGCGTGCGATTACTCTATACATTTTGCATTGCTCTGATACAGCACAGCAGGAGTCATGTTTCTGAAACAGGCAAAATATCGTATTATTCAAGGTGCAGTGTACTGACCTCCACTGTACACGTTAAGGCTAAACATACTGTGAGAGAGGAAACTGGAATTATTCAGTGTTAGCTATCTATACGTTCACCTACAACTCCAGGGTCCGTATGTATGCTGACAGATTACCATACGGCAAGGCCAGAGTCAATATATAAATACTACTTAAAGTGACCTGAGAAAAGTCTGAGAAAAAGAAACATGCCTCTAAAAATAAACGTTTCCCTAATTACAGAAAATGTTAACTAAATAGCCTGTTTTCAACGCCATGTGGAGGAATACAATTGACCTAAAGCTACAGAAAACCAAATGTAGCATTCATGTGTAGATTCCAGAGTCAATGTGGGATAACACTATGTAGTGCCAGACCTCAGTTTAAGGCATCTTGTTTGGCTAGAATTCTCTTTCCCCCCGAAAAAATGAATCTGGACAGAACTTTGTTCTCCAAGCACAGTAATTTAGAGTTACAGTGATTAGATAATGTCCCTGCGTACAAGTGCAAAGTTTCGGTTTGGAATCAACTGGGATATTGATATCTACAACTGTCTCACAGTGTGTGTGTGTGTGTGTGTAAAAACATTTACACACTTGCCATCATCATCAAAAGGACAGCTGCACAAATAGTTGCTCCCAGGAGGAATAAACCTACAGTAATGAAACTTGGTGGGTAGGTTTGACGTCATGATTGTGGACGTTCAGCGAGCAGTGCTGACTCCATCCTGTTAGTGTAGCGTCATTGTCAGACGGCTGCACGACGCAAGACTAAATGATTGCAGGCCATTAGTACGACTGCCCTTAACAGTGCATCAACATCACCAAAGACCGCAATGGTGTCTTGCCAGACTGTCATGGTGTGAATGGCAGCAGGTCATCTTCAGTGCAGAGTCCCACTTTTGTCTTGGTGGAGATGACCATTTAATATATATATATGTATATATGTATATTTTTACATACACACTGTGAGACAGGAGATGAAATGTCTTACCCATTACAGCAACAAGCCCGTTTATACATGCTTTTTAAACATTCCTACCAAATGTGAAACATATGAAGACCTACTGTTCACAAGAACGTCAGACCATGAAACACACTAAAAAAGAATTTGAAAGAAATACTCTCCAGTACCTCAGATACAGTAGAAGAGAAATACCAGTGTGCTTAGAGGATGCTTGTATTCTCATCTTTAATTCAGGCTGGTGTCGTTATGAACTTGCATGAGGCTGCAGGCTGGAGTCGAGAGCTGTCCTAACGAGACACATGGTTTCTATCTCCTCCAGCAACCCTTTCTCCTGGACCTCTTCTTCATCTGTTTGTCCTCCATGGCTCTCTTGTTCCTTTTCCCAGGGCACAAACACTGAGGGCTGCCTGCCACTGTGACTCGCTGTTTCAGCTCCAACTTGTTGGGGGCGCTCCTGGTAGTGCCTCAATGTCTTTTTGGACAGAACCTTCCTCCGGAGGGCGCAAGGGGTTGCTGGCTGCTGGTCATCCCCGCTCGGATGCTGTTCTGAGGGTGGATCCAGGAGAACAGGAAGGTCAGGCTGGAAGGAATCCTCTTCGAGAGAATTCCTGGACAAAGGCTTTGAAAGAACTATATCAGGAAGATCCTCTGAGGCTTTGGGGAAAGGGACGGGTAGGGATTTGGTACTGCACTGGCGCCGGGGTGAAGGGGGAAGATGCTTGCCATGGAGAGCACTGTCGTCCTGTCCCATGTTCCAGCCACTCTGATCACCGCTGCTCACTCCACCTACAGAGCCAGCATGAGCAGGACTGCCCATACTTGGAGACTTGGCTTTGTTCTGAAATGGGTGCATAAAACAAGGTGTAAACTTAACTGCATATATTTGTAAAACTATTGCTGATTAACTGTCATATAATTGCAATTGCATTTTTACAACTGCACAGTTGTCACACGATAATTATTTCAGATATTCTAGAAATATTTACTGATTATAAAACGGTTTTTTGAAACCTGCTAAAAACAAAATAGCAAAAATAGCAAAACAAAATAGCAAATATTTACAAATAATTAGGATTTCTGCCAAATAATCAAACATGGGATAAACAGTGATGTGATGATACATGCAATAAAATGTTACTTGTATTAGATTAGTTAGGAGGTCATGTTAAAAAACACAATGCTGTTCTGCTCTTTAATTTAAATATTTATTCTCACTTAGATTTAAAATAATAAAATCACCAATGTCTGAACATACAATAATTGTAACACCCCCCTTACCGTGGCATCGCAATCTAAATCATCCAGTGACCTGAAGAAGTCGAGGCTCTTGGCAGCAGAGAGTTTGCCTTGTTCTATGCTGGTGGTGCTCAAAGAGTCCAGGATTTCCTCCAGCAAATTCATCTGCCCTGTTTTTCCTGTCTGGGGTTCCAGCTCATAAGAGTCATCACTGTCCTCAGTATAGGAGGGTACTTCCCCACTGTCCTCAGATGAGATCCTATAGATTGCAAACACAAACATCATTCATTTTAAGCTAGGATTACATGGATAACATGCATTTCAGAAATGCCCTGTAACTGTTCAACACTGAACAATCTTACCCTCTTGCTTATGTTATTCACCTGAGAAATCATGCTTCATGAAATACCTTTAAGATCAGTAATTTGTTCAGTACTGTAGAGATCAATGTGAAGGCAATGATGAACAGCAGATGGCAGTATTGCTAGGCCTTTGAGAACCAATATATTAACCAATGTAATGCTGAGACCCTCAAATTTCCTCATGAAGCCTTGGGTTATTTGCAAGAAAACTAAATACTGAGGTATAAATAAACCTTCATATTGTGTATTGGGAAGAGTTCACTCTAATGATGAAATCTGAAGTCTGGCTCTTACTTGCTTGCTGTGTCCAGTTCGTCTTCTCCATCAATGGCATAGTCTGGAAAGCCAAAGGCCATGGGGGACTTTTGAACCTGATACTGAAAAAGAAGTGAAAGGTTGAAAACCATGTGCAGCAGTGTTATAAAACCTAAACATTGATCCAGCAACAAGCAAACCCTTAAGCATCATTTTCCGACGGTTGTTACAGTGCGTCAACATTACTTTCTTGGTCTGGTGCAGGCCAGGCAGACTGCTAATCCCTGGGCTTTATAACACACCTGAGTAACACTTTTAATTGGCAAATTAAAGTAGTGAAGCATTATAGGGCATGGCCCCATGCTGTGGCTTCAGGCCTTGAGGCCTGTCATTAAACAGCACTGCCGCGACATGCACACTCGTATGCGTATATATATATATGAAAGTCAGCCAGTCACTAAGACAGCCCATAAACTGGCGTTTGCCACATTATCAAAGCCTGCCACTAAACTGGAGGCCATTTACAGTGTCCGTAGCTGGAGAAAGGAAGTAGGCTTTTTAAAGACTTTGATTAGACCGGCTTTGACGGATGACGGCCATCCACCAATTCGTCTCATTTAAAGGGCAAGGGCAGCAGCCTCCGTCCAGACTAGCAGGGGTCAAGTGGACACGTTGTCTTGACTATAACCCGCCGTCTGAAAGGGTTAAGCGCCACCCGCTCCATAAAAATAGCTAAGAAACGTGTGCGCCGGCCACTTAAGGCCCTTTGCCATTGGAATAAACAGGAACACATGTTGGGCACTGATTGCCCTGCTCGCTGGTAGCTGCGAGCTATAATGAAAGCGATTACAGGGGAGTTTAGGCCTCGAATTCCCCAAAAGGCTTTAATGGATTCCTGTGTCAGGGCCGTAAATCTGGCCTGTGAGCCGCTCCTGCCTGAAAGAAGGGACTGGATGCACCTGCGGAAACACCGTCACATTCATTTGGAGCGGGTGCATACGTAAACGAGTGAATTTGAGTGTGGGTGGAAGATGGAGAAATCATCGCACGGTCTTCAGACCTGTCAGAGCTATAAAAACAGAATCTTGGTCTGGGTCCTGGTCAGGACCGCAGTCTCGGTACTTGCTGGAAATTTTCATGAAATTTTTATGACCACAATACTCAGCTGCTATTCTCTTTGACTTTCCTTCAGTTTAGGCCTGGCCTAAAACTTTTGCTGGTCTGAATTGGAGCTACAGGATATGAACTCCAAATACTCAAAATTATTGGTGCACCCATTATGCGACTCCACTACATTGCGGATTATAATGATCAAAATGAATTACATGAGAAAGTTGATCAATCTAAACAACCACAAACACTTCTGCAAGAAAGACGGATCACAGCAAGGTAACAGTGTTACTGATGCAAACAACTACTCCTGGGATGGGCCCTTGTGGGAGTTTTAAGCATGCTAAACGTGAGTGAGTGAGGGTAAGTTTAACAATGTGGTTCACATCTAAACACCCTTTTTTGCAAACCTCAAGTTTGTTGTGGTAGCAGTTCAGGGGATTCGTCACATTCCGATTGGGAATTAAAAAAAAAAAAAATTTTTTACATAATACATAAAGAATATCCCTATTTTGACTAAGTACAAGTACAAACTGAGAGCAAATAGTTACAGTTAATGTTTCTATTTAGTAATGATTAACTAAAAAGTTTATAGCTGTTTAATAATCTTTAGAGCTCCTTAAAACTGACAGATACATTGTCTGTAAAGGATCACTAAGAGAGCACGAGAGCACATCTACACACAAGTCTAAAATACTTAGGAAATCAGAAGGAAAATACATTTAAAAGTAAATATACAAATCTGCAAATCTGACTACAGACATTTCATTTAATTAATTTAATATCAGATTAGAGGCATTCAGCCTGCATTTCTTCTATAATAAAATAACTCCTTTTGGCCAGTGTGGATAAAATACAAACATCAAAATCTAACTGCCGTAACTGGGCGTATGGTTGGCCTTCTAGCTAGTTTGGGTTTTTATTAAATGTTTTGGACAACCCTTTCTTGTAAATTTAAAGATACATTAAATTTACATCCCACTAGTGGCAGCAGCAAGCTGGTATATGTTGCAGCATAATCTTCTAGCATCTAGTCACAGTAGACGAGATACAGGACTTTAATAAAAGTTTTTTTTTTCTGCACTCTGAGATAAACGCTTGGAGTAGACTTATTGAAACTTCTCTGAAATGGAAAAGTGGGGTGCTTTAAAAAAAAAAAAAAAAAAAAAACCTGGTCTGTCTAATCAATGCTTCATTCATTTCAATTAAGTGTGCTGGTGGCAGAATCAACCTAGCACACAAGATGTCAACTTTTTAAAATCAGAAATTCATATTGACATGTATATTGATATACTAATTTATTGTACACATGTAGTGCCAGAATAAATGTTTTTAAACAATAGCTAAGTTACCTAAAACCTTTCCAAGGTACTGTAGAAGCAATTAATTTAGAAATGTATAGAGAATGTATAATGATTAAACAGAGACTTGTATAATAAGAATGTATGGTGCATTTACATGTATAGTGCATTTTGTAACTAATTCTGTGCCGGCCCTCAAACATCTGAAGAGACCATTTACGCAAAACACTTGTAGCTGTGAAGTGCCTGGGGAAAGAAATCTAGAGGAAACACTGGGTTCAGCTGACACAAAGTTTGGAAAGCTAGGTTTGACGGCTCTTTTGCAATTAACAAACGGTATATTGTGCAGCACTAGTCTTTCAGGCTTAAAGGTTTGACTGTTGTGATTGTGCTCCACTGGCATTCGCTCTGAAACGGTGTTTGCAGTCATTTAGCCCATTCCGTTAGGCTATAGGGCGTGGTGTGCTATGGCCTCCCCCACTCGCTCTGTAAGCGGAGGTGTTTATTAAAACAAGGTGAGTACAGTGGAGCTCTTGCCTTTTTTCCCCTCAGAACAGCAACACCAGGCCCACAGCTCAGACCCACACCACCACACCTTCCTGCACATGGCAACGATCAGTACACCATCCACATACACCATCCACAATCATTTCCTATCAGCCTTGTGCAACGCTCCACGATAATTAGTCCAAATGAATCTGCACCTTTTACAAGATCGCTGTCAGTTTGTGTGCACACACTGTGTTAAGGCTAATTCATTGTTTAACAGCTACTGCAAAGGTAAGGCCAAGTTTCCTTAGATACAAGAGCAGTGAAAAGTGGTGGGCTGGTCTGTGTGTTTGTTGCAAATCAGGGTGAGGAAGGTGTGCAACATGTCACGGAAGCATATCAGAACTCTTTCCTTTAACCAATGGTGCCAACGACAGACTTAAGCAAAAAAAAGAAAAAAAAAGAAAAAAAGGAAATTCCAAATAAAAAAATAAAATAAATCTTAAAGATTATTTGCTCATTATCTTTCATACTTTCCACTGCTATTTTCAGAATACTCAAAGAGGCCAAGAAAATAAACTGTATATGAAATGAAAGATTAAAAAAATGATTTAAACCATTGGACTAAGCCTGGCCAAAACCACTAGCTGGAAGCAATGAAAAAAAATAAGCCATGTGCCTATTTGATTCTGTTACACATGCACTAAATCAGAAAGGACATGCTAAACTGCTACAGGTCAGTTCCTGCATTCAAAAGTGCACAGTCACTTCCTGCTGAGTTCATTCACAGATAACCATACAGACCAATGATCCATTCAGTGCAAGGATTCTCCCATAAGAGAACTGCTATAGATTCTAGATTGTAGAATATGATATAAAGTGTGTATAAAGTTTGTGTTTATGTGCCAAAATCAGTCATATTATACAGTACTGATATCCATTCATACCGATTTCTTTACATATATATTTAAATGTTCATTAAAATAATTTATATTAATATTTTTAATGATAGAGGTAATTAATTTTACAGCTTATAATTATATAGAAGTTTCAACATTGTTCAATATTCTGTCTCATAAAAAAAAGAAAAAAAGCAGTACTTCAAGTGGATAGGGCTAATTTTCTATAGACTGAATAGATGGATAACAAGCAATCACGTTATTACATCAATTATTACAGCAAATTCAGAAGGACCTTAGTTATTACACTGCATTTAGTCAGCACAGACTCTGGAGTGTGGCATATTTGAAACAATGTTTACATACAACAACAAACTCCTATTCATGAGTTTTTTAAATGGCAGAAAACCTAATAATCTTTGTTTTATAAGTGTGCGCTGAGTTTAAGTCCTGACTGAGAATTCATTTGATTTGGCTCACCATCAAATGTCTTTCGGTTTGTATATATGTGTATGGAGTTCCATGAAGGCTACATTGTCCAAAACAGTTACAAGCCTTTCCACTGCAGCCAAAGCTCTTGCCAGTTTAATAGCGAGACGTGCATTATGCATTTCGCATGCTATTTCAGTCCGGCCACTGATCTCATCAGCTTGGCAGCGTTTGGAAGGGAAGAAGACATTGCCTGGAAAACGCAATACAATACCCCAGTGCCTTAGAGGCCGAACCGCAGCCAGCGTCTGCCGAGGCGCTCGAGCGAGTCCCCCCCCGCCCCCCAAAACAAAGCCCGGAACCCAAATCTCAGGCAAGCCCGTCGTCCTGGCTGCTCCAACTGGCTCTGGCTGAAAGACGCTTTCAAGAATATCAGAGGGAGGCGCTTTGGTGCATCTCGCTTTCAAAAGCCAAGTCTTGCTGAGTATAAATGCGTGCGCAATGCTCAGAAGCATCCAGTAGATGGCACTTTGGTTACAGCAGCGCTTGGTAATACCGTGCTAAAGGAGGCTGGACTGCACCCAGTCTAAAACCTGCCTCCCACCATAGATCCCCTAGACTGTGAAAAAAAAAACACGATGCGTTCAGTCTCATCACAGCCATGCAGATGTGCTGCCTTCTCCTCTGTTCACAAAGCTGCCCACTAGCCAAGAGCGCTTTCTCTATTTGTATGTCAATGTTTTTTGACACCCAACAAATCCATCCCAACACTGGCAGTGCTCCAAACTCATGAAGTGTCACTGTGGTCTGACACACATACACTCACACAGACACACACACATACATGGGTGTAGGCATATATGTTACAGTACTGTGCAAAAACCTGATTACCTTTGAACATTGTACGTAAAGCCAGTCATCTGAGCAGTACATAATCATTAGTTTTAAAATGTCCCAACTACAAAAATACACTGTGATTTGGTGTGTGTTGCAAGTTATTTAATTTATTAACATTTCCATTTATTTAAGAGCTGTTTCTTGCGCTAGGTGGCATAAGCACTTGCTTAGTCCTTAGTTAGGAGAACTAAACTAGAACAGGTTTTATAGCACATGCGTACGTTTATTTATTACAGATTATCTCCAAATCATATACCTAACAAGTGAAATGTAGACTGTATATCATACTTAAATACAAAATAAGGGCCTTTATTAATTTCACTTACTTTTAGTAAGCCCTACCAAAAACTAACAACTAGATTTAGATTTAGATTTCCATTTTGTGGATTTTATTGTTGCTATAATAAGCAGCAGCAAGCAGCATGACCTCAACCAGCAAGTTTTGGCTAATGTTACATAGCCAGTCCACAGTAATCAACTCCTGACTTTATGATAAACAATATCTATTACTCCCAGGGTAGTACAAAGCAGTCCTGACTATGTCTAACTTTGCATCTTTAGATTTTCAAAAGCAAATAAAATCTTAAAACCAAACAAAATGTTCTTGTTTTTAAATTATCCCTGCACATATATCAGTACTATCCAAGGACAAAAAAACACCAACAAGTTTTTTGAGCAATAATTTCAAGGGACGTAAACATTAGGATGAAATTGCATAACACATTTCATAACAAATGAAACCCCAGCCTTTTAATAAATATACTGATATTATAAATGGCCTCATCATTTGTTCAGGAAAGAAAATACAGAGGGAAAAGGCATGCCTACCCTTAGGGGTTTCTTTAACTAGGAAATAAGCCCCTTTTTCTTACCTAACACACTGTGTACAGTACAGTGAAACAAATATAATAATAATAATAATAATAATAATAATAATACAGACACAATTCATTGTTTTATTTATCAACTATTATAACTATTATAAACTGAAATTCCAAAACTTAGTAATTTGCATAGTACTGTACTCTCTTCCACAGACTCTCACAGACACACACACAGCCATACAAATAGGCATCTGCCAGCATGAAGATAAAATTGTGGGTGATGCAGCTGAACTGCTTCTAAAAAACTTTCAGCATGCACACAGCAAGGAATGCCATCGCTATTCGTTTTTCCACAGAGACACTTACATGATGGATTTGAGATTTCAATCGCTCAATTAGATTCAAAGTCTGAAAGGAGATGAAACAAACAAATCATCAGCATTTCTTACAGGTGTAGTTTGGACTGGGTCAAGTGTAACAGATCAAGCATTCTGTTGTTTGAGTCATTTCAGGAAGAGGATGGGATCATGTGTGATACTAAATGGCCACAGAACTGCTATAATGTGGTCAGTGCATGACGCGTTATGGAAATGAAGGTGGAGGCCTAGGATCTGCAGCAGAGATGTCTATGAATTATACACTACTTGAACAGGGCTTTCTGGGCTTTTCTTTAATATGCAGAGCTGCTCAACTGGCCTGGCTGAGGGGGGATCCATCTGCCTGTCTCATTCAGTGCATGTGTGTGTGCGTGTAGGCCTTCCCCAGAGGCTGTATGACACTCAGAGGAGCTGGCCACACACATCATAAACACACTTACACACACACATCGATGTATCCACGGCTTCATTCAGTTGGAATGAACAGTAGAAACAGCAAGTATGCAGATGTGCAGGAATCAGTTGCATTTTGCCCAAGGCCGTGCCACTGACACCTATCCTGCCTTTTACCAGCATATGGGCCTGCCCTGGAAACCTCCTCTGCCTCCTCTCCCTCCACCTTGCACTCACAATCACTTTATTTACAGCTGTGAAGAAGAAAACGGTATTTGGCACCATTGGTAAACTGGCAACTAAACCTTGTGTCTTCACTATGTGAAGTGGAAGCCCAGTGATTACACTTAATTCAAACACACCACTGAAACAGTTATAATGCATTATGTTACTGCACATTAAACTTGGTTTGGTTACAAGAATAATGATTTGTTAATAAATGTAGCTATAGATTTGTGTTAGCTACTAATTATAAGTTGTTCAAAACTCCTTTCAAGTTGGAATCAAGTGTTGAGGTGCAGGTGCAGGTGCAAGAGCAAATTGAGTCTTGAGCTTCTGGGGTGCATGGCCAAGTCTAGTGCAGAGATCCTGGGGAGCGAATCTGACCTCAGTCTGGAGTCTCTTGGATATAAAGTCAAGTTAACTCAAAGGAGTCAAGATCAAGTCTTTGGGATGCAAGTTCAAGATAAGTCTCTTGAGTCACTGGAGTGTGGGTCTGAGAATTTGAGTGTAGAGTCATCGGGGTGCATGTCTGAGTCTAAGCTTGAGTTCAAGTTGAGTCTCTAGACACTGACGTTTGAGTCAAGTCTCTGCAGTGTGTGTCTCGTGAATATTAAGTCTTTAATAAAGAAAGTTCAATCTTATTAGATGCATCTTTGGATCTTAAGGACAAAAATAAAGTGCCACATACCGTAAATGCAATGCATAAAAGTAAGAGGTGAAATAACTTAAAATGTCTCATCAGTCTGTACAACAGTAATGTGATCTGTATCAGTAAATCTTTAACTAGATTAGCTTGCAACTTCAGCTAAATAAGCTAATGAAGTTTCATTCTTGCATGTCATCCAATATCCTAGCCAGCTGTATAAAGTTTTTTTGGTTCTTTTCTATAAACATCATATGTACGGCATGTTCCTTTGTACTACAAATGTATTTTTCATATTATGAAATATTTTAAGTAAAATATTTTTACTTTAAAAAGCTGGAGATTTTTAGAATATGCTTACCTGGAGACTCAATAATACCAGTTTAGATGCCTCTGGTTATTCAGTGATGTCCCTGCACCAGCTTGATGGTGAGAGATGAAAGGGATGTGACTCAAGATGGGGCAAACCTAACTGTCCATGTATCATTTGTGTTCTATACCAGGCAGACTGGAGATATATTCCCCTGAATGTTTATAAATGGCCTAATGGTAATTTAATTCTTGCGGTTCTTAATCGGTTTTACTTTGTAATGCTACTTTACTGTCGATGGTGAAAGTTATTTGCTTTACCCCAAAAAGGGGGGCTCCTACAAGGTACTGCACGGTCCTGTTAACACCAGTGAGATCAAGCCCAGAAAATACATCAAAACACACAACCCTAAATGCAACTTCTGTCGCAATAATTTCAGATGTATCTGAACAGTTACAATAAACACTGGACCAAAACCCAGACTGAGAAGGCTAGTGGAAGCAGCAGAAACGAGCCTCATCTCATTAAAATAATGAGTGTTTGCTGTGCATTTCTTTTGTAAAGAGTGAAAGAGTCTGCTGTATTGGAAGATGTGTTGGCCTAGCGTAGCGCTGCTCTTGGCCTGTCCTGGTTTGGTCTTTTCTTTGAAGATAATGATGACTGGACTCCGCTGCTGATTGATTTAGTCATTGATCGTGCAGGGGGGCTTTGTGTCAGCCATGTCCACCATATACAAAAACACACTCACTGTGTGGGACACGGCATCCTGAGTGTGTGTGTATGTATGTGTGTGTACGGTCCCCTGGGGCCCGTTACTGTGGAGCAGAGCAGGGAGGGGGTCCAGGTCTCCCTCTGAAACGTCCTAATTGGAAGACCTCTGTCTCTACACCTTTTTGTATTGCTTATTTCATACCCCCCCACCACCCCCTTCCCGACAACAGCAACATAGAGAATAGCCACGCTAATTAAAAGAGTGGAGAAGAGTCAGTGGTGGTGGTGGAGGACAGACAGAGACGGGATCAGCCCAGTGCCCTCTCTAGCTCGGGCGTAGGTGGGACTGTGGATGAGCACAAGAACAAGACGTTCAACATTGAATGGCGTCCATGACAGTTTTCAGCTGCGGAGACCATTTAATCAAATCCTGGAATAACTGGATCCTCCAGTCGACTTTAAGAGTGATATTTGAGGTCCCTCATCCTCAACAAGTGCAATCCTGCACAATAAGGATTAGTATTATGATTATATTGTTGTAAACTGATATTATTATAGAGCATGCCTTTTTTGACTAAAACATTCAACGACAGGCCAACAACTTAAAAGCACAAGTAATGGTCCACTAACACATTAATCTCAATCAAAAAACATATTTTCAATCTCCTTAATTTTTTTTACAGATAGACAGAATCATGTAGTTTTATATTATGTTTTCTCATCCCCCCTTTCGCATTTTCACATTTTCTTCATGACCACGAAGAACACTTTATTCCACTCATTTTAATGGTCAAAGAAAAACTAAATGAAACAGACAGAGAGTCACGAAATCCATAATGAAAGCACTAAATCTATTCTGTCCTTACTGCTCTTATTTATTTACTCATTTTTGGTCATGCCTGTATGTCTTCTAAGGCCCAGGCCTGGGGAAATGATCCACCCCTGCCAGCTCCACCTTTTAAAACTTATAGTAACAATTACAGTAACAAAAAAAAATACCGAGCATAACTCTACCAATATTTAAAAGACCAATACTGCAATAATGATTAACAAATAAGAACATGCCCAGCCCTAGCACAGAGATTCATGAGGTTTGTGATGTTCACTAACAGCTGCTCTGCTTGCCTACATGCTTCAGCAGAATGCGTGAATACTTGCATGCAAAAGCTTTGCATAAAAAGCATGGCATTTTTAATGACGCCACAGGAAACTCAGATTCTGAAATTGCTGATGTGCAGATGCTGTTTTTTTTTTTCCATAGACCGGAAGATAAAACATCTTGAGCATACTGAAGGAAATAAGAGACTTTGGAAAACGAGCTGCAAAGGCAGTGAAAAGATGTTGGGAAAACTTATTGAACACAGTGATGGGGTTCATGTGCCACAATTCTGCTAGTAACAGGAATTTTCACGCCAAGTCAGAGATATTTAGGGATGGTTTTGATGAACGGGATTAAAAGGACTTCTTCTATGAAGTTACATTAACCCATATAACAACTAAATATTTCAAATGAGTCTAAAATGTGTTTGTGTGCATGTAGTCAGCTGCATATTTCCTGTAGCCACTGCTAAATGTGATTTAGGTTCAGCAGTGACACTCAGAATGGTCAGAGGGTGGGGTGGGGAGTGGGTGTTGAAGAGGAGAGGAGGGATGAAGGAGTGGATCGATGCAGGAAGCACAGCACTGGAGTCCCACAGGCTCCAAGCCACACTGCATGACTGAGAGTCGCAGGGTATGTGTGTCATTGGGAGGGAACAGGGGTGGAAATGGCAGTTGACTGATCTCTAAGGAATCAGCCACTACCTAATACCAACACTGTGAGACAGACAGAAGCATAAACATGTTCACACAAATACACTGAACGGCTGATTCAATTTACCATTCATTTACAACCGAACTGCTTGCTGGCTGATTTTTAGTTGGATTAAATTATTATGGGTATAAATAAATAAAGCTTACACTGATTGGACTACATGAAGACATAAAATACAGTAGCACACTTACAGTACAATTTATTAGCCAAAGGGCAAGAATAACATTATTTGCTCTTGACTGGGCAAAACTGGCGTTTTAAGAAAATCTTGACTTTTTAGTGCTGCTGTTGTTTGATAACATGACATTAACTAGAAGATAGTTCATGGATGTGTATTTTGATTGTCTTTTGAACTACATTTCTGAATGCAAAGAGCAATAATCACATTTTGGCCTGTAATTACTGATTAACCCAATCAATAATAAGTGCTTACTGAAATAGTGCATCTAACAATAAAGGAAGCCTTGTGGAAGCCATCCTTTATACAAGTATATAAACATGCTAGCGTACAGAAAGCACCAATCTAAATACTAACAGGTTTCACTAACCAGATTCTAGGGCACTTTTTTCATATACATATCCAATATGTAAACCTATAAAAATAGGTTGCAGATATTTGATCATTACAGCAGTCGTTATGCAGATTGTTAAATGGCTAATAAATAGCTACAGATAATAGAAGCTAGTAGCCAGCAATTAGCATATTATTAGTAGAATGTTAGTTTGCAGCTTGCCCTTTTTATTTGATTTAGCTACATTAGCTTTTTTAGACTGTCACTTTGAAACAGCTGCTGCATCTATATATAAGTTTTTAACATTTTTAAAGTTTTTAACAGTTTTTTTGAAGTTTAATGGAGACACGCAAAGTCTACACAAAGCAGGCTATAAAATGTGAAGTCTAATTGATGCACCTATGTCATTTTCTTATCCTGAATCTTGAAGCTGCTGGCTGATGCATTTTCCTTCAATTAAAAAAAAAAAACCTCTCAAAAATAAATCAATCAAAACCATCGACCCTCAAAAAATACTGGCAGTGTAAAATATCATGAGCGCAGAGCCGGTGGGCTATCCTGTGGCCTATTTGAGTGTGAAATGGAGGCAGGAAGGAGAGTGGTTGGAATCCAGGCCACCTCCTGTGTCTGTAGAGGGGGGTGCGCAGCCTCCCTGCCTGGGCTTGGCAACACATCACTGAGCCTCACACACCACACATCCACTCCACACGGCCGCAGCAGCCACAGCTGTCAGTCACACAGCCTCAAATCGCCTCAGACTTACTGGTGTGCAAATGGGCGATCGCTTTCAAGAGCCGGACTGTCCGAAAACACATCGCCCATGCGTGTGTGTGTGCTGAGCTGCATGCGTACACACTCACCCTCCGCTTCTGAAGCCTCCTGGGTGAGAGGCTTTTAGTGCTGGTGGGAGAACCTGCACAGTATGGACCATCCTCCTCTTCAGCATCCTGCAGAGAGGCAGAGAGAGGCAGAGAGAGAGAGAGAGAGAGAGAGAGAGAGAGAGAGAGAGAGAAAGAGAGAGAGAGAGAAAGAGACAAAGAGAAAGAAGAGAAAGAGAGAGAGAAAGAAGAGAAAGAGAAAAAGAGAGAAAGAGAGAGAGAGAGAGAGAGAGAGAGAGAGAGAGAGAGAGAGAGAGAGAGAGAGAGAGAGAGAGAAAGAGAGAGAGAGAGAGAGAGAGAGAGAATAAGCATAATCAGGGGCTGAACATAAGTTACATGTAAACTGACAGAACATCTCATAATACTATGATCCAGGCATATTCATAGTGTAATTTCAAATCTATAAAATTCCGTCAGGCTGGGTGGCATATCGAGCTTTTACAGTATATCAATATAATTTCAAACGAGATACAAGATGAGACAGTACTGTTTATATCCATATAGTTTGATCCTGGTATTCTGCACCTGATCTTTTCTCTCACACACTCTCCACAAAACCCCACCCCCACTCTCCCTCACACAGGTTTACTAATCACACTCTGCATTTCTGTGGCTTCTATGTTACATAAAATTAGAGCATTACAAATGGCAGCAATTCAAGTAATTGAATTTCCCTCTTTCTTGAATTTCCCTCTGGGATCAATAAAGTATCTATCTATCTATCTATCTATCTATCTATCTATCTATCTATCTGTCTATCTATCTATCTAATTCACCTTAGTGAATTATCTCTAGTGTGCAAGGTCTAATTAAATCAAGGTCTGGTCACTGATCCTGTGTAGGTTATACCGTATAGAGTATATTTAAATATAATGCATTTTATTTGTTATCACAGTCTGGTTTTAGATGTGACTTCTCTTACAACTATACATTTATTTCAAACACCTCCAGCCTATAAATACAGATATATGAATTTTGGTCAATATCACATTACGTATCTTATCGTTTTATGTGCACGTGCACATCTAAATGCTCTTTTTAGTTGTGGAATTTGGAATAAGCAATAAGCAAAGGAGCCACATTCAGGAGCCATCATGGATACTTTATACACAATCCACTGACTACTATCAGCAAGAGTCTGAAGGTAAACTACATCTTTGGCAATTTAGCAACTTTCATGACTAACAGTTTATCATTCATTTATTCACTGTCATCCCCCAGTGACCAGCCTTCAAGTATCTAATAAAAATAAATAAATGGGCAACTGTCCAAAAAAACATTTGTTAAAAGACTCTTCAGGAATTTACAGTGGTATTAGTTTTAAGATCAGTATTAAAAGCTTTTTGTAACCCCCCAAAAGTCATTGAACAGCTGAGAACAGCAGCTTTGTATGATTTGCAGATTTTCCAAATATTTCCTTTTCTTAGTTAACCTGGTAAAACCATCCTTTGAGACCCTATAGGGCCGAGCTGTTTTCACACAGTGGAAGAGTGAACTGAGGCACCTGTAGATGGAGTGGGGCTTGATTTTCTGTTGAAAATCTTTTTATTTTGTATTTTTTTTTCCAAATTTTTGAAGTTGAAAGCTTTAAGTACTGTTGTTAGGATCCCATGTGCTCTATATCTCCATGTTTCCAAATGCATAAATACGTGTAAAAGGCGTATACTCGAGGTCCATCAACCAAACTTTTCCGTCTTGTGACAGTCTGTTTTGTTTTAGCTAAATCAAAGAAGCTGCCGATAGGAAATTTGCATCAGATGTGAAAGAATCCTCTGTGGACCAGGCTCCGTAGGCCCATGGCCTGACAGTTCATGTCACAATTGCCTTATCAAAGCCATCAGTGTTATGGAAACATACATCTCGTTACGTTGGCTTTGAACAAATCACTCACTCATTGATGAAATATGCAAAAAATATGAAGGGGCATCTCCGAGTGAGGGTACGACATGACAGCATATCGCCAGAGGCAGACTTGTTAAAAATGTATACTCCTGAACAAAGTGCTAAGCAGGTTTCATAAGCCCATTTAAAACCCTGAGCTCGCACCCTGCACTCAGTCATTGGCGTTACTTTAAGTTTTGCAGGTGTGTGAAAATCTGAATATTTGAGCGTCTTACCTTCTGTCTAATTCTGTCCTTCACGCCCTGAAGGCCTTTTTTTGCATGACCTTTGGCCTTTCGGGAAAAAAATGGGAAGAAAAAGGAAAACATATGCATTTTTATTCAACAAAAAGCCAACTATCTTGGCCACCATGAGAAACTCATCACCAACAAGAAACTCAATACTACTAATAAGAGCCCTGAAGAGCCCAGAAGTAACAGGGCACTGTCAGAACAATACAAATTATAGTGCAATAAATGACACCCCACATTAGGGAACAGCAATGGCTTTACTGAAAAGAGTCTAAATGCTAACTTAAAAGTTTCATCATATCGTTTAAAAACTTACAATCTTGTATGCTGATTTCACAGCTGGGCTGGCTTTATTCACTCCTTTCTATGCAGGGGGAAAAAAAGGGAATAATTTAGTGAGAAATGAGGAATTCCTCGCCAACAACATTACTACTGCTGGCTGAACAAAAAATAAAAAGTAATTACTGAAGAATATAATTTAATGGACATGTATATGATGTATAAACATAAACACAGCTGACCACATACTGTCCAGAATCATTATCAGGTGAATATATGGCTTGAGTCTTAAGCCAAAACTTTAACGATGCTGCCCTTAATGTGCATGAAATTGTACTAAATACTCGCTTGACGGCATTAAAACAAAATATTAAATAGGTCTGCTCCCGAGTGAGTGCTTGTCCACGTATGCAGTGGTCGCATTTCAGTCACAGCGGTGTGCAGTGTACACCACTCTACCACACACTGTGGGCTATTGCATAAAGCAGGATTTCTGTCATTCCTGTAAATTAAGCCAAAAGTAAAATCTATCCACCTAAATCTGGTCTAGGCCCTTGAATTTGTTCAACTAGTTCCAAAAACAGAACTTATACATATAATACTGCAACCTTCAGGCAGTTAGTTTTTTAATCTTTATTACTATTCAGAAAGCAGCTTCTTAACATAAAACGTGGCTCAAAGTGCTTAATTGTATAAAATAATAGATTTAAAACACTGGCAAAATAAAAGAAAGAATAAAAACAGAATATGATTTCTTTTTAACAAAACAACATTACGTTTTATAAACAAAACACATTAATGTATCTTGTTTGAGAATAATTTTTAGTTAAAACTGTTATTGGTATGTACCTTATGAAGTCCAAAAGGCAAAGTTCCAGATCTCATAATGACATCAAGCTGTTTCATCAGACTTTTCAAACATGACACCTGATTTAGCACTACTGTACTGGCTGTCTGTTTATTCTAGAGACGATTTTGAGATCTAGAGAGAACTTTTGAGAAAGTTCTTAGCAGATGAACATCTAGATAGCCTGAAAACCCATTAGAAAATCATGTTTTAAGAGAAAAAGATGGCTTGCTAAAAGTTCGAAATGAAGTACTACTGCCTTGATAATATGGTTTATGCCATTTTTTATTAAATAAACTTTAAAAGATAAATTCCAAGTCAAAATTGGAAAACACAAGATAACTATGTCTTACCTATTCTTACAATTCTAAATTATGCCATAGTGGCCTTGTTTTATTTTTTATTTAACTTGTACAGCTACACTTTCTATTTTTGGAAACTTTTCAATAGATAATTTTTCTAGATATAAGATGTCTGAGGGTGAAAAACATGTTTTAAGTTTACATGTAAATAGCCCTTAAACAGAATAGGCTAGTTAGGTTCTGTAAGAACCTTTATGTGAAAATTCAGTAAACCTTTAAACAGATCTTCAAGTGCACAAACCTCTTGATCAAAGATGTTTTTTTTGGTAGCGGTCTATCAATTCAACATATCACACTGTATCCCTGTTTCAAGTCTAGCATGTTGGCTTAGGGGGAACACTTTTAAAGGACATTCTTTATTTCAAAATATGTACTTTTTTGACGATGCATGCTCTAACAAACAGTATACTATATGTTGTCAATATATTTTTGATGTATCAAAAAAAATAAAATAAAATAAAATAAACAAAACCGACCTGATGCTGCCTAGCCATATCAAAGGAAATTATGAATTTTTACATTTTTTATTCTGTAGGAAACCAAATGTGCTTTTACTGCACCACCTTTTTATTATTATTTTTTTACTCATGTTGCAAATGCCTTTTGAGATTTCCCAAAATCGTGCTTTTCTGAAATCCCCCATACTGTTGTCTTACTTCATCCCCTTTTCTCTTCCAAGAGACTGCGGCAGTGGAGCAATGCTAGGCTAACATGCTAAATGGCTAAAATCGTCTTGCGCTTCCATTCCAAGCTCTCGACCAGCAGGATGGAGGTGAAGGCCCCTCTTATGGATTTGTGTCAGTCAGACGATGTGAACTTTAAAGGAAACCTTTTGAAAAAGGCACTCCGGAGAACTAATTCGGCACAGGCTGATGGGTGGCGGGAAAAAGAGAGGAGCGAGGCATACGGGTGGAGTGGGGGGTTTTTCTCTCCTTCAATCTATTGAGTAATGGCTGTGTTTTCTGCCAGAATCCATGTGTCATCTCAGATGACTGGCTGTCACATCATATCAGTGCCGTCTCAACATCTCAACCGCCCCACACGCGCATGTTCCCTGCCTTCCCGCTTCTTTTCCGCCACGCTTTTTTCCTGGACTTTGCGTGTGCTTTGAGGGCTATTGGATATGGTTGCTTAACCAGTCACAGCAATAAACACAATTCAGCAATCAGACTCAGTTATTCAGGTGGAGCTGAATATTCATTAGACGGAAGAATTAATCACAAACTGCTGCTTACCTTCACTGTGTGCATCCACTGCTGACGGGACCTTGAATTACCTGAGAAACAATGGGGCATGAAAAGACTGTCATCAGCACGTACAAAGCAAAAAGTGAGCGAGTGGAGCTTAAAAAAAAAAGTCTGTGGAAAGTGCGTATGAACAGAGTTAGTGGGCCTTCAAAATACTTTCAGACTTTGTGATTTCAGGTCAATTTTGGACACTTGTTTGTATCTTCTAGTGTAGTTTTCATCAGTTTTCTAATTCCAGCAAAGAAAAGGTGTTGCCTATTTCCTACAAACAGAGAAATGCCACTCACTTGCACAGAAGCCCCCCTCTGTGATCTCCTCCTCAAAGACGTCTGTGAAACCTCTTCCTGCGTTTAATTTGGCCAGTCTGCCATCAATGAACTGCAACCATAAATCAGAGTATCAGTGGTTATTAAAAGAGAGAGAGAGGGGGAAAGCAGGGTAGACAGAGAACGGGGCACTTTTCCACAGCAATTTTATCCAGTCTGTTCTGGACACAGTCGCTTGTGTGCACGTGTGCATTTTCTGTAATTCACGTCAGGTGAAGGATTAACATGGCAGACGGGCATGTTGCGCATGCAGTGCTTTGTGGGAAATTCAATTTCCTCCCTTGTCACGTAAAGGTTATAAAAGCATCCAATAAATTTGCCCATTAGTACCAGTCCAGTGACGAGGCTCAGACAACATGACAATATTGAAAATAAATATTTGCAATATACCATTAATGATGAGAAAACACAAAACAATGATTTTACAAAGCTTTACTGCTGCACAGCAGAACACAACTGCTGGCAAAAGCATGTTGCATGAGTACTTTGGAGGCATGAGCGGTGCTGAACAACTGTAAAAGGTACATGTGTAGCATGTACGCAGCCTTCCGTGGTAAAAGGTAAAGATATCTCTGGGGTTCAAGGCTCTGACTTGGATGCTGATGGAGGCTAACTTCATTACAGCGACTTTAATGAGTGATGAGAGCACAAGGCCCAGTCTGCGCTGTCTGACCCCCTAATTAGAGCACATAATCAGACCAAATTAGCACCCAGCCAAATCCGCCACTTATCCCCTTCCTTCAGGATCACATCAGACACACTGTGCCTCTGTTCTCCTAACTGGCTACTTCCTTCTAGTGTCTATACACACGACTTTTTTTTTTTTTTTTCGTCTGTGTTTGTTTATCTTGGCAGAATCAGAGATCAGCGTACATTAATTACAGTCTATATTCAAATCAACTGGCCACAATAATAGGCTCATTACAATGTGACAAAATGAAAGGTTATGTGGTGGATGTAAACATGAAGCAGGTATAACTACTGAGTTATGAGCGGGGTATAATGAACACAACCGGATCTGAACAACAGAAATGCTACCAATATTTTTTCCTGACCTAAAAATAATGATATCAATAACACCATATTTAATATTAATATTGGGCCTTTCTGATTAAATAGCTTCTTATTACAAGCTTTTAAACTAACAAAGAAACAGCAAATTAGAGAAGTTCCACAGGACAGAGAGCAAGCTGGTAACACAGACGAGGGGAACCACCAACCGTATCTATGATATACAGTACTGTATAAAAGTCAGAGATTAGTTTTCAGTGTCAAGGAAAAAAAGAACTACCACAACAGAAGAGTCTAATAACTAAATAAAATACCACCATTTCCAATATTTGGTGTCTGTCTTTAACAGATTCTGTTCTCTCTAGAATAATTGCTTTGTGTTTACGCAGAAATCTGCAGGAATTAGTTTTCCACGCCTCCAAAGTTTAGTCTTAGAGGGGGATTGCATTTCCTCCTTCACACGATAAAAGTAATCCTGTAATTGTACCCCATACTTTCTTCACTGATGGAAATGTCAAGCTTCATATCACTGTTTCCTTTTATAATGGTTATACATTTATTCAGATGAACTTGATTTTGTCCACTCACATAGATACAACAAACCACAAAAATACACAGCTTTCTAAATAATGACTTACACAAAAGAACAACATCAATCAGAATGAATAACTTGCCAGTGATTTTAGTTGAACAGCGCTTAACTGACTGTTGCTAGTGATTTTAGTTGAATAGCACTTAACCGGCTGATGTAATTGTCAATTGCTGAATTTCTCATTGGCCAACATGCCAAATTCTGTGCTCAACTTTATCAGTTCAGCTTGGTATTACAGCAATAAAGGGGCACAGCTGGTGACTGTCAACACTATGAGCAGGGGATTGTTACTGATACTGGTAAATTCATGGAACCTTAATATTGGCTGGTTTTATTGGACAGATGATACATCAGTCAAGTCCTAGTACATGATACAAAAAGATATTCATCACCTATACAGGACTTTACTACAGTGCTCAGTAATGAGAGACACATGCTATTACAACTGATTCCTCCATCAAAAAAGCCCAATAGCATTGTGTTGAGAACAGAAAGGTCTACTTACTTCATATGAATAAAATTAAAGAATAAAGTAAAAACGCTCCAATTAGAAACACACTAAAAACCTTGTGTGTCAGCTCTAAATGGTTAACGTGATGAGAGCTGTGAAACGGTGCCAGCTAGCTAAAATAGGGCACACTGATGCATGTATGTGTGTGTGTGTGGGGAAGTGCACGAGTGCATGAAACTTTCTCGCAGGCAGTGTGAACGTGAAGTAGCATCAGAGCAGAAGCACAGCGGTGTGTGTGTTGGGGGGGAGGAGGGTTGGGGGGGGTCAGAGACAGAAAGCAGGTCGATGCTGACAGGCTTCCCCCGCATTCTCTTGGCAGCAATCCTCCGTTCATTTCTCGGCAGGGCTGGCCTCTGAGCGGATGCGGTTCATGGTCAGAACGGGGCACGGCGGCGCTGGCCTTCCTCAGCGCGGCCGGCCAGCAGATAACGTCTCTCTCCTCGAGCTACTGCGCAGATGGGAGGGGCATATGGCTTTGAACTGCTGGTCACTATCTGCATCTTCGTGAAAAAGTAATGCGGGTGGCGTCTAAGATAAAGGCAGTGATTAAGTGCAGATCAGCTTCTACCAGGGGATAAATTAAAACGTATCCGATTCAGGAGGGGGCAGAGATCCACTACCAGGGTTATAAATAGAAGGAGATGGTCTGTAAGCTTTGTGAAAGAGCAGGAAATAAACTCCACATCATAGGTCTCAGTGCATATGTCGTATGAGAATTTTTTATTTTTTATGAAGGAAATGAGGAATTGATTAACATTGAACTTATAATAAGCATGGCAATAGTGAAAGCTATTATTGAATATACTGATATACTCCGCAACATCCCATTAATGATACAAACCAAATAAGAAAGATTAATAAATATTATCACTATTACAGCAAAACCCCATACGAGTAGATAAGTGGAGACAGGAACTGCTGCTATAAACAGGGACGGAAAAGAGATGGTCCATTATCTTCGATCAAATTCCTAAACTTCTATAAATGACTACCAGCCCACCTGTTCCTTTAGCCATTTTTAAAGATACACTAAGTAAGCTTTGAGCATCTGAAGACCTTTCTAGTGGACTTATGTAATTAAATGTCATGTGTGGAAGAACATTTTGTGGCATGGGTTATATTTTAAACAGCTGACTGCTTTTTGTGATCTTCTACAGATGAAATGAAATTTAAGACCATATGTTAAATTGGACCTTCTTTTGGAGCATGTGATATAAATAAATAAAAGTATCATGAATGGAAAATAAAAAAAAAATTGCACTTTACACTTTTGTTTGTTTGTTTACGCTACAGGTGTTTAGAATCGCCCAATCACATAAAAGTTATAAACAATGTTTTAGCCTGGACTGCTGTCTGAACACTGCAGTTAATCAGATGTTATTCCCATACAGTTGTATGAAAAAGTTTAAACACACAGGTCAATTAACATTTTGGTAGAAGTGAAAAAAGTATGCATCGTTAGGCTCATTTCCGATGTTCGAAATTTTATATTCGAGCTCTACTAAAACATGCTTCATGATTTCCATGATTAATTTTCCCAAAACAACATTTTTCTCATACTGTACATCTGTATTCATCTTTTGTATCAAACACTTGATTACTTGGGTCTAACAACCGGAACATGATGTTTTAGAGCAGCACAGGTCAGAGTAGTGAGATTTTGCTTTTTCATCCCTCATTGGGCGTTATTTAAGAACACGTCAAGTTGGTGGGCAATAAGGATTGAGTTGCAAGATGACGTAACAGGAAAGAGGGCTAGAATTCAAATCCCTCTGACTTTGGGATTTAAATCTTTACAGGCAGTTTACATGCACAAAAACTATATAAACACACGACATAAACACAACCTTAACATCAACTTAAAATAGTTTCACTCTTCAGTCTTACAGGCATAGTAACAAACAGCCCGTTTAATCTTCAGGGAAATATAGAGGTCAGAAAAAATTGTGAGGGATAGGACAAGGGTGGTAATTGAAATGTTTGATACTCTCTCAATTATGCCTTTATGTCTTGCTCTTTTCATAAGAGTCTCAACACACATCCTAATCAGTAACTGATTATGTGACCAATCACATACGACTCTGTGAAAAGGCTTTGGTTAGGGCCACAGGAGGATCCTTAAGCTCTCATCAGGATACTAGCTGAAGCAGAAGCCAGAGGGAAATGAAACTGGACTGTATCTCCTCAGTCACGTGTGCCATACCTGCTTAAAGAGTTGCAGGTTCACGGCTATCTCGAGGAAATTCCTCATGGTGCTGGAGCGGTGTGCCACAAAGCTCTCCTCACAGAAGGTGACTGGCTCTCCCTGGGGAAACACAAAGCTTACTTTACTGACAATCTGCAGGCTGCGATCAGCTAAATCTGAGGCTTGCACACATCTACCTGGACTCTACCATCACTACAATCCATTGCAATCAGTTACATCATTTTAATGTGTCCTCAAGTTACATGAAGAGAATATGCAAATTGCCACCGGGAGACATTTAATTCATGGTCCATATGGGTATGTAAATAGGGATATTAATGTACATGCATATTTCACCCTTTGTATGATTTATTTGGGGATGAGTTTGCATGACCTCTGCCAGGCACTTCCTTTAAGCGAATGCAAGCTATTTCCATTCCCCCCCTCCTCATGATGTTCAGACCCAATTATACATTCATTATATTAACATACACAACAGCTAGGATACTGTCTTAGATCTGTCAGACGCAAGTGCAAGTTGCACTCAGCTTGCTGCTGGAGATGCTGATGTGCTTTCGCTAATAAAAGCTAATCTTGAAAAGGAACAGAAGACGTGTTGCAAGGATCAATAACAGAAGCAGGCTAGTTCCACAGCAGAGTTTAATGACCTATATACAGTAAGACTGCGATTGCCACCTCTTGCATGGGAGCTCATTATCATTTTCCTGCACACTGTTTCATTTACAGCTCAGTTAGACTTCAATGCTCATCAGAGCTGCTGGTGGGAAGGCAAAGGGTTTTATAAAGTAAACCATATCAGTACAATGGTGCATGTATGACGTAATTACTTTTGTCTGAGATTTAGCCTTCAGTGCGGCCCTGTAATAATCAGAGCATTCTGTTGAATTTGTTGAATTTCAGTTATTCAGTTTCTGTGAGGTGATTATCAGATCATTTACTTGCACAAGAAAAAAGAAAGACAAAGAAATATATGTTGCTCGTTGGGTCTAAAAGGAAATGTAGCTGTTAGGAAGTTGCTACTGTGGAATGGAAATAGACAAAAACTAAAAAAACTTGATCACACAAGGAAACTGCTGATGTTCTCAGAACAACAGACTGAAAACAGGCCACAGCTTCATTGTGTTGATCATTTGGACCACAAGAATCAGAAACATAAATCCCAGGTGTCTTTGATGAAACAAATGACCCGAAATTAACAGGCAAAGAATATAGGCACAGGGTGTCCCGAAACTACATATGCAAAATAAAAGAAAAGATTGTTGACTATTTTAATTTCCATAGTCAGAATGCTTAAATTGTTTCCTTAAAGCCCAACTTGACATTGCAGCTTAGTTTTGAATAACATCAGGACTACCAGTTCATGAATGCAATATTGGAACACGCAGCTTGCACATTCTCTCGTCTTTCGTTTTTTTCTTAAACTCACCCTCTCGCAGCTCGGGTAGAGGTGGGCAAAATGGCAGAAATATAATATTGCAATACTTTTCAAGATTTACAACGTCATGGCATTTATCTGATTAGAGCACAGACAAACGAATATATGTATTTGTATTTATAACAATAAATACAAATGATCTTTATTACATTTTTTATACTGTGTTGAAACCTGTTGCAAAAAAGCATACTGTGCAGCACTATTACATAAATCATTACAATAACAATATATATCGTCAGAAGCCCTAATCTATGGTATTGTGTCTATTTCTATGCCCCACTTTATTCTTTAAAGTTGTTAAATATTAGACTAATGTGCTTAATATTTAACAGTAATTACAGGGTCTTTTTGAATGGTTATTCAAAGAAATCAGCACCGGCTGTTTGGTTCCCAAGTCATTTTTCATCCTACACCTCAAACCAAAACTGTCAGAACAAAACAACTCGGCACAAATTCTCCAGCTGTGTCACACGATTTTTAGTTACTGAAATAAACTAAAATAACGGCAGCAGTCCTCCGAGGTAGTCCCATGTACATGTTTTTATAACACATGGGTGCGCCTTCAACTAACAGGAAGGTCTTTCAAATTCGAAGCCCAAGCAAAGGCGAGCGTTTCTCGCCAAAGAGAAAGTGATTACAATTCTATAAAGATTTGATGCCGCCGTGCTCAATTGAGACAGTGCTTTGAAGGTTAAGAGTTGTGCGAACCTGCCTTTCTTTCCTTCTTTCTTTTTTCTTTCCTCTTTTTTTTTTTTTTTTTACACAAGTGTTTTTTTTTGTGTCTCAGAAAAGTCAGGCTGTGTACACACCACCACTGCAACATCAATTATGTATCTTCACGCTGTGGGTCTACACAAACCAATTACTCTCACCCTTTCCAACAAAGACAGCCATATTTGACAAACAGAGAGCGTACTTTGTTTTTACCCGACGCCGGGCAGAGGACTGAAAGGCGCATTTCAGGAGTTGAGAAGGGCCTGAGAAGAATACCATGCCAGGCCTGAAAGGAGGCTTCAAAGAGACTGTCCTGGCTTTTCAACTTCTGACATTTCACTGATACAGACTGGCCCACCTTAGCCATTTCTCCCCCCGCCTTCTTGCTTATAGACAGCACTCCGCTTGGCTACTTTTGAATAGGGTACTGGAGGATGATATGATCCAAACATCCGCAGCCTGTGGCCTGTTTTCCAACTGTCTGTCCAGCTTAATTATCAGTTATTAATCTTAAATAATCACTATGACTTATTTACAATTATGAACTTGTATGTAAATTATGGTATGACAGTAAAGAGTTAAATCATCAGCTCACACACAAGTCCTTAAGAACTTAAAGGGCCAAAAGAGGAAGGGAGAGACCAGGGCAGCGATATATAAAGTGTAATTAAGTGACAAAAACTTTAGGTGGAGCCAGCTGTTTCAGTGATGTACAGGGGTGCACAATCTATACAAAATAGTAATAATGAGACAACAGCTGTTGGGGGTTTGAGTAATTTGAGCATTACTTACGCCAAACATCACTTTAAGTGAAGTGGGCCAATTAAAAACAACTTTTAAGGAAGATCAGTAACAGATAATACTCTTAGATTCCAACTGGTACTGGAGAAATTAGTGTTCAAAATACATTAAATAGTTACAACTTGGTAGGTGATAATTAAAGACCTGCAGTCATTATTCTGATCAGGTACATCAGAGTAGAACTATGATTGGTCAAGTTGCTCAAAGCACACAGACAAAAAAAAACACATTGTGATTAGTGATCAATTTAGGCTGAATACATACAATATATATTGGCTAGTACAAATATCCAACATCTTTCATATGAATGCTGATGCCAATACTGACACACACACACACACACACACACACACACACACACACACACACACACACACATAATACTAGTAAAATCCAATTAAATCAAAGCCATTATCTGCTGATACCAATATGGTTCCAATATCATCATGTGAATGGTAAAAAGGCTAATTTGCATATCAGGATTTGTATCCGTATGAAATATCTGTGGTATGTTTATGCAACAACAGGTCAATATTACGATAACAAATGACAACAACATTGTAATTGATCATGAGGGAAGGGAGACATCTTACAGGCTTGTATCTCAGGGCGTCTCTATAGGAGCCAAACAGAGCAGCTTGTGAGCGCAAAAAAGCCCGAGCCACTCCGCTGCCTGTAGCAGTCGACTGTTTCTTCAACTTACTCTTTAGACTGGAAACCTGAGAGAGCGAGAGAGAGAGAGAGAGAAGGAGAGAGAGAGGGAGAGAGGGAGGAGAGAGAGAGAGAGAGAGAGAGAGAGAGAGAGAGAGAGAGAGAGAGAGAGAGTTAAATTAGCACCTCTGAAATTGGTGGGGGAAGAGGCAAAACCATTCAGGGTGTGAAGTGTCACATTTGCAGGTCACCCTCAAAAAGAAGAGAAAGAGAAGAAGAAATAAAGAGAAGCCTCTTCGCTCCCCTTGTAGCTTATCTGTTGTGCAGCCGAGATCACCTGCTGCTCTGTTAATTGAGGGAATGGCAGGGTGTGTGGGGGTGGAGCTGGCTTTTTTTCCTCCTTTTTTTTGAGGAAGCTGAAAGCAAAGAGACTTTGACAGGGCATCTTTCTCTTCTTCACCCCCTCTCTCCATCATAAAAAGTATCTTGACACACATAAGCTTTAATTATTTTTCCATGCCACCAGCTCTGCTTTTAGCCATCTCTCTAAAGCTACCGGATGGTTAAGGAAGCAAGGCATGATTTGACTCAATCCAGAGGGCACATGGCATGGGTCATTCACCGAAACAGAAGAGGGCACAGTCTCTATTCAACTTTAATAGGATTCATCATAAAAATCTTAAGCAGCAAATCAATGGATTCACTATAAAAAGCCATAAAAGTTTAAGCAATAAATGAATGGACTCAGAGTTTTAGGAGTAAGCCAACACAGTCTGCAAACTGTTTAGTTAAACCAATGGACTCGCCATAAAAGCCATAACATTTTAGCAGTAAATCGATATCGTAATATATTTAGCAGGAAAAAAACCCCAAGTGATTCACCATAATCCATAAAACTTCAGAAAACCAATAGATTTACCTTAAAAAGTTTAGACATGTTTAACCATGGAAGGCCATAATATGTCTAACAGTACATCAATAAATTCACCATCAATAAATTCACCATGTTCAAATTGGACTGACCATAAAACCAACGAATTAACTCCAGATTCTTTAGAAAAGAAAACAGCAAATTGACTATAAAAGAAATCATAAAATGTCTGGCATTAAACCAAAAAATTCACCACAAGAGATACAAGAATCCAATGTATTTACCATAATAAGTAATATCTTTTCCAGAAGTAAACCAATAAATGCACAATAAAAGTGTTTAGACATAAAAGGCTCAATAAATTCAAAATACAAAGCCAAACAAGTTCTAGCAGCAAACCAATAAATGTATCATGAATATCCACCAAATGTCTAGTAATAAACCAATACATACATTACAAAATTGGTTTAAATGAAAACCAATGGAAATTCATCATGATTTTCCAGCCACAAATCCATAGACTCACCATAAACATGTTTAATAATGCACAAAGTATACCAGTAAACCACACGTTATTCACAGATTTATTAACATATATGTATCAGCACAAAAAGGGACTGACTTTAAAACCCAGTGTGGATAAGAAGGATAAAATTTATACATTTTGTTTACGAACTCTGCAAAGTAGCATCTGCTACAGCCTCATTTACATTCCTGCATCCCGAGCTCAGCACCTAGCATATCAATAATCAGTTTGGCTTCGTTCATCAGTGAATATCAAGTAAGGAGCAGAACCCTTAACTCGGTCAAAAAGGCCTTCATGTGAATACTAAAGGCGGAGAGGCTTCATCAAGCATGCAGGGATGGCACCCTGCATCAAATCATTATTGACATTGTTCGAAGTGGATGGTATGATGAGGAAAACTTGGAAGAGAGGCAGAGTCATGGATTCGTAAATTCAAAGGACATTCACGCAGCGCTGCTCATTCGGAGCGATTCTTCCCTTTTTCCACATTGTCTTTTTGTCCCACGTCTCTGCTGGGGCATTCTCTCTCGCTCATGGCATCCCCAAGCTGCCATTGCGAATGCTCACAAGCATCAAACAGAAAGTTTAGCAGTGCTAAATTAACACGTGTCATCTCCATATTCACTCTGGACTAAGTGCTTTTATGTTTATGTAAAGTTGGCACCATATTAATATTTCATGTTGATGCATTAACTGTTCTTTTCTCCCCAAACAATCCATTAAACTGTCTTCGTTTTTTTTTTTTTCAAGAAATCAAAGACAACAAACTGTCATTCACACACGGGAGAGCATACCCAGCAGGCGAGTAAGGAGGAGGTATAACAAGAAGTTATTGTGTTCGCAACAGTCATCAGCATGTAAATGCGTATAATGAGACGAGGTATTTACTCTACAAAAAAAAATCAAGTCAAGAATGTGCAGTACAGTCAATAGGCCATCAAGTACAAATTCAGTTTTCGAAATGAGAAAAAAGTAGAAAACACGTCTATCAGAATATGAACAGAATTCAGGATCTAGTGCATCCACACATTTTGTGCAGTTATTACAGCTTCCATTCTTACTTTCAGTTCCTCAAAGAAATCTGCAGGGACATTTTACATCTGCACAAGTTCAGTCTTAGAAATTGGTTACATTTTCTGCTTCACAAAAAACAAATTCTCTGCACTTAATGAAGTTAATGTCTAGACTGGTCCATTGTTCTCAGAGCACCGGCAGCAAATTTTTTTATTTGCGAATTGTCTTCCATTTTGTCCTTTTTTTTTTCTCAGTGAGGGCTTCTTACATCTGGACATCCTTGTAGACCCATACTGTTGTCTTTTCACAGTGAAAGGATGACAGAAACCTGTGGATTTTTTATTTTTAGATCTGAAGCAAGAGTGAAGCTGAATTTTCTCCTAGCGTTCCAAGATGAAAGCTCTAAATACTGTTTTACTCAAGTTATCCCATTGTCACTGTACCTTTAATTAATGCTCAGCGGGCGTGGTTCATCTGAAATCTCATCTTTTCAGTGACATTTCAATTCCTTTGCCATGGCCATTTTCATTGGCATCTGAGTTCTGCGGTATGCAAACATGATCCTGTATATAACACTGCTCTTATTTGCATGCATGTTGTGGCGGCAAACTTCAAATTAATAATAGGATTTTTGATAGCGGCACATGCGTCTCATCAAGCATGCAATAACAGTAATTGATCTGTCAGACTAATTAACTATTATACTGTGAGTATCACTAACGAGACATGAGCAGGGGGGCTTCAGAAGAGAGCTTAGCTCTACAGGTGATAAACCTATTTGGCAGTGACATTTTTTAGTGTAAAGTCACTCAGCCTATGATCTGATCAAAGACAGAGTCCCCCATTGGGTCCAATTATAAGCATGGTATTGTAGGGGGTGGGTAAAGAGAGAAAGCCGGGAAAGGGGGGTGGGGGGTTGATGTTGAGTTATGATATTCATAATCTATGCAGAGAGGCCTTTCCAGTATAGGTCTTTTCCCCGTAGCTGTGATCTTTTCAATTTACATCAAGGGAAGATGGTTCGGGATGAAAGTGCTGCGTCCGACTTGCAGGGCCCGCAGAGGGCAAACATGGGGCCTCATTAAACTCTACTGCATGGACTCCCCAACAGGGTTTGAAGTGCGTCAAGTAAAGAGCACGAGGTCAGAGGTGGCCCGCAAAACACATCTCCATTTAACTCACCAGCTGGAGATGATAATTAGCAGGTGTATCACTGTCTCCTTTTCGAGAAAGGGATGATGCCACAAGCCTCTTCTCTATGGTGTGCTGCCATTATACACTCAGAGCTGCCCCACCACACACCCTGCTTCAACAATGAGCTGTGTATGCTCAAGTCCATCCATCTAATTGAAGTGGACAAGATCTGGTCGAATATACACACACCACGCTGCATACAATTCAGCTCTCAGGGCAAACTTAGCACACACAACCAATAGATAGCCAGCTACATGGACAGATAGCTTACTCTGCAAGGCTGTTCTCACAGACACAGTTGCAAGAAAAAAAGACAGGTCAGGTAGGTTTTCTCAATGGAAATTAGCTATCATTGCCTACAGATAGCAAACTGTTCTGCTTGCTTTGAAATATACAAGAAAAGTGTGCCAGATTTCTGCATTGTCTTATATTAAACAGTAACTGTTTAATAAATGTGCAGGAATGTGTTCTCTGTAGAAGAGGTGTTAACTTATATTACATATCATCATACATGAAAATAACTTCAACAATGGAAACAGACCCGGGGTGGCCAAGCGGTTGCATGTCTGACATATGACATTTGGGGAAAATAAGTAATTGTGATTTGTCCAAATCAACATTGTGGCCGCAATTTAAATCAGTACTGTTTTCTATAAACAAAGTTGTGATTTTCCTGTCCAAGGCCACCAATATACCCCTTTTACTGGCTCAACACTGAGCATACCAGACTGCCACTTAGCTGTGTTTCATGACACATACACAACATACAAGATCTTGGTTGCTTTTGATTGGACTAATTCATTTCAGGTAGCTTCCATCCTCCATGTTACTAGGTTACATTTATAAAACAGTTATAATTTAAACTGCAGTTGCTGCAATTTTAATATTGCACTCTTTCAAATTGTGCCTTTGCCCCAGGCAGACCACAACTCAGCTTCTGACAATGGTGTATCTGAGTTGGATTATTTCTACTAGGGCTGCTACACTTATAAAATCTAATTTAAGATCTATTTAAGCATAGACATTGGGCAGTTCCCCAAACATGGCCTGTAACAATGGCTATTTTATTCAAACAGATTGGATGAGTATCAAAACATTACAGGATTCTGATATCCTCTAGTTCGTCATCACTTGTCAGGCTCCTGACCAAAGGAACACTGTTGACTGGATATTTGTGGTTGTAATGCATATTTTTACTTGTTTAAAAAAATACAAACAATAATGGGCTTCCTTATAAGACCTAACATACAAATATCCTTCCAAACATACCTATAACCAGAACTTATCATATTACAGATTTTGGTATTTATTTCAATATGAATGACACTTCACATGGCACTCTTCAATTCAGTCCTTAGGTTTGATGTACATTAGAGTAAAAAAAGTATGAGATTTTCAGGCATTTTATGGCTATACATTTTAAATCTATTTTCAGGATTTTATAATACGTAATATAACACTGTAAACTATGCAAATTAGATTTGGCTGACTGTTAAATAAACATTTATCCCCACGAAACATCATTTATGAAAGCAATGAAAAACTTTGAAAAATACCATCACCTAAATATCTGAAATCTTCTAAATATCTGAAATATTTCTTCTAAAATGAGTCAACACAAACACCAGCTGCGCTAAAAACTGGCATCACGCTTACAAAGAGTGGTTGAAACTTTTCTGTAAGTCGGTAGTGGTGGTGTTAGGGAGGAGGGTGTTTTGTTAAGGATTCTGTCCAGGGATGGAAAGCCGTGGGGACGCAATTAAAAGAACTACAAAGAAAAAAGGAATAGTTATGAAAATCTGCTGCCTTCTTTTGATGTGCAGCAGGGTGAAGTGTATACATACACAGAGAACGAATGCACCATCCCTGTAACGGAACACAAAGGCTGCTAACATTTCAATCGCAATCATGAAGGAATCCCTGACAAATGAAGGCCGGTATCTGCTCCTCATACAAGCATGATCTTTGCATTTCTTATTTATGTAGATTGATTAAATGCCAAAAATTATATGATCTGCGTACGATGCCAGTAAAATACTAAAAGTTCTGAGAGAACAAGAGAGAATGGCTAAAAATAATAAATTACTTTTTAAATTCAAAGAGACAAATGAAAGAAATCACTAATAGGACTAATGACTGATTGCTCTGTAGTCACAGACCCCAGCACCAATGGCCAAAATACTGGAAATGACCAACAAATAACAACAAAAAACTTAACATCTAAACACACAAAATGGCAAACATACATACATACATACAAACATAAATGAATGAATGAATGAATAAATGAATAAATTAATCAATTTATTAACAAACATGCCTCCTTAATAAGCCTTGAAAAAAATCTCAAATATTATATTTTTAACAGAATTCTTTGCATTTTGAATGCAAGGTAATGTAATTGAATTGTTCCAGTTGGGGGTCCAATAGTGTGAATACAAATGCGTGTCTGTCCATCCTTCCGCTGTGCGATGACGACAGCTAAACTCTATGAATCTACACACAAACACACACACTTCCACATGCTTTTAACTTTTCAACTTTTCCCAACAGTTCAACTTTTAAAGTTGGAAAGTTGGTTGCAGTTTCTGCTTCTCAGAATGCAAGTAATACCAAACATGCTCAATGCTGCTTTAACTCTGTTGCGGTCAGTTAATTGTCCTGTAAAAATAAGCAGCTTCTTTGGCTGATCAGCAAAATTTGCTCCTTTTTTTATAGTGAAGTACTAGTCCAGTCTTGATCTCATGTATACAAAACCAAAAAAAAAAATGAATGTCATATGAAAAGCATCTGCAAAAGGGCGGAAAAAAAGAGAAAAAATAAACAATGGAGCTTTGCGTTCTTGTTGCTCGTAATAAAAACCAAAAGAAATTCACGAAGACGTCTATCTTAAGGTTGATGCGTGACCTGTGAACACAAGATCAAATAAAAATCATGCTCAATTCTTAGCTGTTTGGTACCAGTAATGGATTCATAATTTCCTATTTTTAGATTGTTTTAATGACTACAGAAGTAAACACCCCTTTCCCTGCTACCGAACTCCAATTATAAGTGAAAAAAGAAAATGCAGCAGCTTCACCATTTCTGAGAGGAGAGAAAAACACCTTCATCTGTTGGCTGTGGGGAAGGGGGGGCAGGGGGAACGACAGGCATTACAATAAATAAATTAATTAAATTTTTAGGAAAATCAAGCTTCCTCCCCCTTTTGGCAATCCAAACAACCTCCTAATAACCATTTCTAGTTTTCTATTTCGGAACATTCTTAATGACTGCAAGTCTTACTGAAACGTGCATATGGAACCAAGCAAGATGAGCTACCAAAGAAAAACATTAATGAAGGATCAGTACGGGATATAAATTAATGCCATTGTTTACCGGAAGCCTGGTGTAAATTACCGCATATACATCCGCAGACTATGGCACAATATTTGAAGTGTTTTCTTTTTTGTTTCTTCCTTGTTTAAAAGAGAGAGAGAATAAAAAGAAAAAAGACAAGCTGTGAAGAACATTATTTCAAACTTTGGGGGGAAAAAAACTTGTGGAAAAACTTGTTGCAACTTCTAAACAAGGTATACATGAACAACAGTGCTGTCTCTATTGTCTCTGTCAAGTTAAGCCTTACTCAGAGCATGTCCTGAAAGTACCAACAGCGTAATTAACACCGGAATCACAACCTGGTCACATTCAGTGTTTTCAATAAAACTTAAATGTTAAAAATAATTCTCAAAAGGCTGCCATATCCTCTCCAAGCCACACCAATTATTCTCTCTATTTGTAAATCCGTAGATTCTGCATGGAACGGAACCGCTACTGGCATGGAAGCGTTTCTAATAGTCAATAAATCTAAAATATTATGTGTGAAATTGGGGAAAATGGCCATTAAGCGAAGGACAGCAAAGAGCTCAGCATAGGGTCCCGTCTGAAAAAAGGCCCAGGTAATGCAGGACAACTGTCACCTCTGACCCGTCTGAGAGCTAGACCAATGGTCAGACTCATTCAATAATAGAGTCCACATGGCAAAAAGTCTTCACAGCCATAATTATATGAATCTCAAAAGGGTGAGCTTAAATCAGAGTAAGATGACGGGCTCCAGGGCTCGATTTTATTATATTTTCCTTTTTAGCAGTAAAAGATATTGATTCTCTTTTGGGACCCTAGAAGTCCTGTAAAGTAAGAGCCTATAAGAGCAGACAGTTTTAATTGTTCAGAATGTCGAACTGTAAGCTCAGAATTACTAGTAAATGTAATGCACTTCGTTTTCCGCTTTAACTGTGTTCTCATGTAAATCAAACTCGTAATCATACTGATTTGCAACATGCTATCTTGTAGGGAAATGCTGTGTGACAGACAGTTTAACTAGCAAAAGGGGAGGACAAAAGACCCAGAGACCTTCAGCTCTGCTCAATTAGAGCCTTTTCCTTTTGTTATGAATTTTAATATCCCCAAAGGTAGGATAGCCAGTAAGAAGGAAAGAGGAATGAAATCTTTGTGGCGATAAATATATTATTGCAGGTGACATCTACATTTCAGGTAGGGGTAATTTAACATGATATGCAGAGCATGTTCTATCATTAGTCAATGAAAAATTGCATGAGAGGATCAAAGCAAACATTGCGCTGGCACTTAATTTATCAGAGTATGAAGACAAAGGGCTTTTTTTTGCCTTCCTCTGTCAGTTTCAAAAGACCTTACTCCTTTTTATGACACTCTCAGTTTGCAATTTAATTTACAAATGGAACGGCGGTGCGGAGACAGCATCACAGAACACTGAGGGTTTTCCCCCCCTTGCTTCGATAGATAGCAGCAGGGCTCCACTGATTTATATAGGACCAATAAAATACACCCCCCAGCGGGCCAGAGAAAGGGAGGGGGGGTTGCGACGACAAACAAATTCCTTAATGTTCAAAAAGGGACAGATGACAGACATATTTCTGACCCTGACGGTAGCTGCATTTCCTGTTGCACTGACCGGTGTCACCACAACGTTAATTAAAGGGAGACAGCGCTGGCAGGTGGCTGGAAAGCAGTGACTGATAATTGGCCCCCTTCTCTCTCTGCGCCTTCAGAAAAATCCAGCGCGCTCTCTTCCAGCGAGACGTGCCACTGGGCAGGCAGAAAAGGCACGCTTTGTAAAAATAATGATTAAAATATAAAAAAAAGAAAGAAAGACAGAAAGAAGGAAAAGAAAAGAGATGAAGGCTGGAAGCTGCACATTCACTGAGGCTCTGACGGCCAGTGAATAGCGCTGGCCTTTAAAACAGGCGAGATGAGTTTACCCAGCGCAGTTTGAGGATTTACCACCGAAGATACTAATGACGAGAGAGAGAGAGAGAGAGAGAGAGAGAGAGAGAGAGAAATATTTTCCTCTGGACAGTGCATGTGTTTGTTAAAGCGTTGGAGTGGGTGAGAAAGAATGAGGAACACACAGAGGAAGCATGTGTGAAAGAGGCAGTGAGTGTGTATACATGTATATGTGTGTGTGTGTGTGTGTGTGTGTGTGTGTGTGTGTGTGTGTGTGTGTATCAGCTTGGAAGAACAACAAAAAAAACAGAAACAGAAAATGCCAAGTTTTGTGTCTTTAGTACTGTGCATAAAATCGGTGGCCACCCTTCATTTCTTTCCATTTCCAGTCAGAATATCTATAAAGTGCAAATAATACATTATCTGGGAGAGGTTTCTGAGGAGATTAGATATGTGAAGTTCCAATGCAACTCGAATGAGAAGAGGAAAAGGCGAATAAAACTAACTGAGAAAAACAGGAGTTTCCAAAACTAAAGGTTAAAAAACGACTAAAAGCTGCAGAGAAAATTGGGCTCCTAACAATCATGCAAGACCTGGTAGAGCAGCAAAACCATCATCATCAGATAAACAGTACAGCTTTCATCTTTGAGAGACAGGAGAAAAATGAGCTCCAATATTGATCTTCAAATCTGAAAACATCCACAGACACATGTTCCTGTCCACTATGAGAGGACAACTCAGCACTATGAGTCTGAAAGGATGTGCAGCTGTCAAAAAAGAATTATGAAAAACTCAAACAGAAGAAGGGATGAAACAAAGACTATGCTGGTATTCCCAGAACAGTGGACTGACCACCCCAGAGAGAATGTGTTTACCTGAATGAAGAGAAGCAGAAAATGTAGCCAACTTTTTGAAGATGTGGAAAAATATTGCTGCAGATTTCTTTAAAAAAACGGAAGCAAGTTTCGTGAAATGAACAGCAGCTGTAATAAAGGCTATAATTAGGGCAAAGGGTGGACATGTTTATGTGGTCATATTTAGTCTGTTACGTTTTCTTCTTTTTGTGTGATGAAAAATGAATACTTGTACTTAAAATATATTAAAAATATAATATATAATAAATGAGGAGAGTTATCTGATTGACTTGTGCTGTACTGTGTGTCTGAGAGAGAGAAAAAGAGAGAGAGCGTGAATAAAGCATGTATTAAAAAGGATATCTATTAAGTATATCTATGCATGTGTGTGTATATGTATATGTATAGACACTAATGTGTTTGTACACAAAATGATTAGTGTTCAAACTAAATCATAATTCTATTCATTGTCATAAACAGTTAAGATGTTGATTATAATTGTTTGTTGTATATGTACGTTATTTTGTCACTATTATTGTTGTAATGCTTTAGCAATACTGTACCACACACGGTTATGCCAATAAAGCTATATTGATTGATTTAAAAAGAAAAAGAAAAAGAGAAAAAGAAAGAGAAAGAGAAAGAGAGAGAGAGAGAGAGAGAGAGAGAGAGAAAATAAAGCATGTATTAAAAAGGACCTGCAGCTGTGGGCACTCACCACATCGCTGGGCAGGTTCTGCAGGTCATCTGTGGGGCTCTCCAGTGTGTTCGTATCCACATTCAGAATGACCACATCTTCAAGGGACCTGCTCTTCACTCTCTGCAAGAACACAGCTGATTAGAAGTTTTTCTATCAAAATGACATTATGATTTATTTTATATTTTGTCACTGCTTGGCAGAATTTTTTTTTGCAGTATTAATGAGAGCTTCAACACCCACTTCTGGCATATTATCTGTGTAACCAGACTGACTGAGTTATAATATTAAATACATGGCTAAAACACAGTGAGACAAGCCTGTTATAACTGCATTCAACAAGAACACTCTAACCCCTACCCCATTTTATCCCAAATACTAGCATCATGTTGATTTTAACCAGTTACTTATAACACAAATTAAAATATATCTCTCAATGACAGCAGGAAAATATTCTCATATATATTCTTATTAATATATAAGCATATATTAGGATTAAAATATTTGCATGGCCACAAATACAAAATACAATCATGATGGATATTTAGTAGAAAATGCACAATGATCCTGAAATCCATTAACTGATATTTCAGGATGTATTTACTGAGCCCCTAAAGCCCAGAACACTCAAGTTGATGCTGGTGAGTATTTGCATTGTATTCATTTTAGATGCAATTGTAATTTGGAGAAATATACATCTTATATTTTTAAAAATTGGTAATCCAGGTAGATGTAGCTGAAGAAATGTTGGCCTACAGTTCTCCTAATGCTATGACTCTACTAATCAGTATGAACAAACTATAATTAAACCATAACTTTTTAATGTAGGAACCAGTAAAACAATATATAATACAGCTCAAGTACCACAAAGACACTTCTGACTTATCAAAAATGAAAAAAGGCTGCATTCAGCCACTTTGGGAAGGGGACCATATTTTGTGTGTTGAGGCGCCTCATGCATCCGCCCCAAAAAAAAAAAGAAGTAGTCACGCATCCTGATGGCGACAAATCCCGCAATTATTCTATCGGTGCAGGTGGGGAAACAGCCGAGTGTGTAGAAAAAAATTCTGGTTTGTCACTTTTGACAGTCGCTGCTACGGAGGCCCGCGTGCTGATTTGGTCTAATTATGTGCAGCCAGATAGGGGGACTGTCACTAATGTGAAAGTGTGATAAATACTGCCAGTGCCTGCGACTGTCAGCGCTATCAAATCCACACGCGCTGCTATAGGTCTCCCTCCAACCAACACGCCAGCTTCCAATAACCATACACACCGGCTCTTTGTTTCTCTGCTCTATCCCACTCTTTCATATCCCGGCTACGCCCGCACCAGGGAGATAAAAAGCAAAACAATCTGTCAATTTCTGTAGATATCCTTGTGTTTGGCGCCGAGACGTCAAAGTAAATATCGCACCATTAGAATTTCAAACAACTGAACAGATTTCAACAGTACTGTAGGCTCGGACTGGTTGAATTAGGACAGCTGAGCTGAAATGACCACATGCATATTGTGCAGTGACAGACACAAAGAAGACTACAGATATAATACATATATACATAAAAAAAAAAAAATAAAACCATTATTATATAAATGCTAACTGCATTCTGGAAGCTGTTTTTGATAAATAGGTTTGGTGAAGTGTTGAGGGGAGGATAAACAGACATTGAGCCACTGACAGTAGATTGATGTTCCTTACCTCTAACAGGCTCAGATGAACTCCAATCAGATATGGCATGGGCGCACTATTGGGAATAGAAGCAAACCACAGTCATTAGCAACAGAACTAATAATAAGCTGCAAACGGATCACCAACCAAAGCAGAGCAAGCTGGTCAAGCCCAATATGTTGAATTAAAATAATACAAAAATAAATTGCTATTAGCTCAGCAATCCCAAAGAATAGTGACAAATGAACAGAGCTTCTGTGTGTAAATCCCCCAAATCTCAACTTTGAACGAGGGAGAAAAACAGGATGGAAAACTGCCATAACTGAGGCTAAATGCGCTTAGGGAGGTAAACTTTATTAGCGTCTTTGGTTGTTTCCAGGAAGGGGCACTCAGATCGGTGAAGGTGATTAGTGTAATTGGTGAGCATCACTTTTCAGGCTCGCTGGAGTGTGGAGCGAGGCAGGGCCGGGTAATTAGATAGGTTTGGGTAGCTGCTGCTACGGCTGCTCAATCAAGTTACGCGGCTAATAGGCTAGTCTTGAAGCTGCATCTGCTACGGCCTCTGCTTTGGCAGAGAGAGAGAGAGAGAGAGAGAGAGAGAGAGAGAGAGAGAGAGAGAGAGAGAGAGAGAGAGAGAGAGAGAGAGAGAGAGAGAGACCGAGAGAGAGAGAGAGAGAGAGAGAGAGAGAGAGAGAGAGAGAGAGAGAGAGAGAGAGAGAGAGAGCGAGAGAGAGAGAGAGAGACACTGTATCCTGTGACTTTATTACTCACCATGTCCATACTTCCATTCCATTCTTCAAGTCTCGTTATTTGTTACTACTGCATTATCTCTAAATAAGCATAAATGCTAGATGAAACTCTAAAAGGGGCATTTGTAGTCTACTGTACCATGTAACAAATATACAACAGTTCATCCAAACAAGGTGTGACTTCATATTCCAATAAATAATCAGTGGACAAGGCCGTAATAATACATCTACAAGGCGTTATTTATTATATATTGTAAGTAGAATATTAAATAAATAATGATTATATACCTAAGTAGTGGACACTAGTTGAAACTATTTCAAATAGGGCATTTCTAATTGTAATACTCTAACAAATAAGCAATAGTCACTATTCGATGTATAAGAACTAGTCCATTCAAAAAAGGTGCTATTTATAACAAGCACTAACAAATAGTCAGTGGACACCGCAGTAGTAAGTCCACTCAAACAACACATTAATTATAAAATACTACAAAATCATGATTTGTAATGTATTATAAAAGTCAGTGAACACTGCAATAGAAAGTCTGTTTAAACAAGATATTCAATAAAAACATGCTCCAAAACTAAGAGCACAAGCTAAAACTCAAACAATGTATCATCTGTAAAGTATTCTAATCAATAATTAATGGACAGAGCAGCAGAAAGTCTGTTTAACAAGGGCAATAATAAATAATAATAAACTGTAATAGATAGGCAGTTGACAAAGCTGGCATAGTGTTCACTTTCCAGGAATGAGACATAAATAAGGCAAAACTAAAAAAAAAAAAAAACAGCAATTCTATATGAAGCCATTGTAGAAAAGAGCTTATCCTTAAGGCACATGGATCACTTTGAATTCTCCGAATGAGCCGAAGCATACGGTTCTCCAAGCGCCTACCGGGCCAATTACACTGCGTATAAATGCATTCTTTATTTTGTCTGCTCATTTGCGCTGTAAAGTAAAAGGAAGTGCTGTTGGTGGCACTGGGGTCAAGCACAGCAGCATGGGCCAATCAAAGCGAGAATGGATTAACAGTACGGCTAAGCTAATGCAGAGCAGAGCGATACATTAGCCCGTGGTAATGGCTAAAGTCCAGAATTGGCATGCAGAGACCAAAGTGCCTGTGGTTAGCTATATTCCCATGCAAAACAACAAGGACTCAGCAAGCCAGGCTTGGTGGGGCGATGCCAGTTCAAATGTACTGGGTTTTGGTCTGATTTGTAATATTTACATCCGCAGAGATTTCAGACACACTGGAAGATGAGCTTAACCAGCTAAAGCAATCAAATATTTAGGAGGGTTATTCTAAATGTTGGTTACATACAGACATCCCTGCGTGCTAGACATGAGAACGGCGCCGAATCTGGGCTTTCATCACCGTTGGAGCACACGGCACACTTAGCCCTGCTGAATAACTCAAATAATAATGACCTCAACAAGAAATGGATGGCACATAAAGCTGCATGAATCTTGGGTGATTTCTCGAAGAATAGATAAGAGACGTGCAAGCTATATCTAACACCAAAGCAAAGCGCGCACCCGAGCGCATCCTGAGCTCAAAGCCATGGGCAAGCCTGAGTCAAAGACGTCTAAGTGAGGATCTGTGTGCCTGTGTGTAAGATTGTATCTCTATGAGGCTGAATAAGTGGAAGAGCAAGCGAGCGAGTGAGCGTATGAGCAGTGATCTTACCAGCAGTAGTCCAGCAGGTGTGGGGGAAGTACAGGGATGTAGATGTGTTGCCAGTGCATAGGGTAGAGCATGGTGGCGGACCCATGCACACATGCAGTTAACTACAAGGAAATGAGAGCAAAAAAGAAAAAGAAAGGAAAAAAAAAACACGACACAGAGACATACTTATGAGTCCCCCTGTAATCACAGGCAAAAAAGCACCCCTTTAGAAAAGCTACAGTAGAGTACAAACACCATTTTCAGTGTGCTATGCTTCAGGGGATTCTATATAATGGGCCAGGAGAGCAAGCAGAATCAGAGTTATCCTTTCATCTATTAAAATAAATAAAGAAATAAATCTGCATTAAACACAAGAGGGTTTTCCCTGCTGTTTTGGGCTCTTGATACATACAGTTTTAGGAGACTTGTACAGAGATAATAGCATCAATAAAAGTGCATTCATGTATGTAGCTACAGTCTTGTCAGAGATAGAATCTTATTTATTACACTTGTACTTAAAACAGCCCTTGTGTACAAGCTATTCATTTTTCAGCATTAGGACTTCGTCATTCAACTGTACACACTTTATTACAGCTCCAATTATTTTCAGGAGACTTAATTTCAGTACATTTCAGTCTATTTCCAAGTCTTGGAACCTCGTTGGATTTTCTGCTTCTCACAATCCAAGTAATTCCAAACATATTTAGTGATGCAGAGGTCTGGACTCAGGGGTGGTCAGCAAGCTGTTCTGAGAACACCAGCAGCTTCTTTGCTTGATGTGCAAATTTAAAGTTAGGTTAGTACTGTAAGGCTAGTACTGTAGGGCTGAACAATTTGGAAAGAATACCTAACTGCGATTTTTTGGATCAGTTTTGCGACTGGGATCACTGAAATTATTTTCTGGGGACTGAAGTCCAGGCCTGTTACTTGGTCAGTAAGAAAAGAGCATTCCAGTTAGTTTCTTAATTAGCAGCTGTGGTTGTGATGTCACAGCATATCGTCACTGTCCAAAGAAAACCAGGTATCTCCAAAATCGCACATTTACAGGAGAGGCCAAAAACTTCATTTAATTTGAATGGAAGTCAATGGAACCAAACGTTTTTCCAAGCAGCTTTGGGGCATTTTTGTTGGTCCATTCTTTATGAAATTACCACATACTGTAAAACAGCAGCTCATGTGACCAAATGAGATATACAAGTAAAAATCACCAAAAATGGAGATACATGTTTTTCTTTGGACAGAGACGATATGGTTGTTTGGGTGCATCTGATTGACATTAACTCACCAACAGGCAGATACCAAGCTCTGATATGTTATGATTTCCCATATAAGAAATGTTTTTGATAAAACAGCCTATATTTCAATTAAATTGTAGGTTTTGCAACTTTAATATTGCAATCTTTCAGCCTTTAGTAACAGCTTCTCGACAGCTACACATCCTTTCAGAGTTGCCTTCTTACAGTGGAATCCAAGAGCAAAGTTTGATTAACTCTCAAAGATCAAAGCTTTGGGTACTGTTTATCTGATGGGTAACGTTTTTGGTGGTCTACCAGGTCTTGCATGGTTGTTAGTAGTCCTTTTTTTTTCTACAACTCTGAACGATTTCTTGTTACTATACCCACTTTCCATTGACCTTCCTTTTTTTCAGGAGCATTAACTTATCCAATCCCCTCAGTGATATCTCATGATAAACTTGTATTTTTCTGGCTGTTTTGATGGAATATGAAATAAATGAATGTTTATTTTTAAGCTTTAGAGTGTATATACCTTTGTTCCACAGCAGTAATGCAATTAGCATGTAATTAAGCGTTTTTAAGATCCTTCAGTAAGAGGAGTAAATGAAGCCAATAAACAAAAAGCCAACAGTTAATTGTACGGCTGGTGTGGTGAAAACCCAAGTGAACCCTCTTCGCACCCCCAATCCATGCTTGTGGCTACCTAGCAATTGTAATGACCTATACAGAGATGTGTGCGCACACACACACGCACATGCACACGCGCACACACACACACACACACACACACACACACACACACACACACACACACACACACACACACTCATCTACTAGATTAAAATAACATGATTAAATATGGAAAAAGAACAGAGGTCTGAAGGCTCCTTTGGGACTTCATTAGGGCAAATTGCCAAAGAATGAAACATGAGTTAGCTGAGAGAGACCGTGAGCCGCTGGAATACCGGAGGGAGGCGGGCTGGGTGAGTTTTTTTTTGGGTGAGGTGGGGGTGGCGGGAGGGTCTTCTTGACAATTGGAGCTTCCAGTAATGTGTGAATCCCTGCCCCAAACTATCATGAGACCCCCCCTTCCGCTCACTGACACACAATGTCACAAGTGACCAGTGAAAGCAGTCAAGCTTGGCCGTGGCTCCGCAGCCAGCTTAAAACATGTTCTCCCCTCTCTACCAATATGCCACGCGTAAGAGAGGGCAAGCATATTACGGTGCAAAATGGTATACCGTGTGTGCCTTTGTGTTAAATTCTAAACAAGATGCACTGAACGCATTCACTTCACGGCTAAGTTTAGCTTTAATTAAGAGAAGAAAAAAAAAAACAGGCCTTGTTCTGCATTTTTACATATGCAAATTTGTTTGTGCCATTTTCTTTGTAAATAAGAAACCTTAAGCGGTGACATCTAATTGTGTCTGGGTAATTTAGGAGTAATAAATGAATATTAATATCGTCTCACACCAGGTGGGTATCGTATTTTATCAAAGCCTCTAGATGTTCTCTGTTTCATTCCTGTTTTCCTTAAATGACCCTGCAACGATAAGTGATGTCGAGGGGTCACCGTGCTGCTTGGGAACACTTTTCTTCAACTGTGCAAACAGGTTGCTGTCTCATTTCCTGGAGAGAAACCTTTCCGTACCATGTAGAGACGTGGAAGATGACTCGGGAACGCACTCCAATTATTTCAACAAAGCTTAAAGACAGGCCCCATTGGCTTGATTTATTCAGAAGTTAAAAGGGAGCCACTATCTCTCTTCAGAGGGATGGGAAGGAGAGGAGGTGGTGAAACCAAGATAAATATTTGAAGGTGAAATTCTGAAAACAAATTAGCACCCTCCTGAAATAGACAACCTTAAATGACCCAGAACTCATAGAAAGGAACCAGTGTCTCATTTTTTGTATTAATGGAACAAAATTGCAAGAAGAGGGAAAAAAAAACTCCAGTTACTCTCCACAATATTCAATTGCTGGAACAGTGCTGCTGATAAAATATTTGCTGAGCTGATAAATATTTAATGACAATAGCCAAATGGCTTACATGGATCCCCAAAGAAAAAAGGTGGGGAGGCGTGTGTTTGATATTCCACTAAATAAAAAAATAAATAAAATAATAAATAAATAAATACAGATCACATATATGAGAACAAATGCCGGATTATGGCTTGTTTTGGGTGTGGACCTAGTGCCTGCTGGGGCCCCTGAGCTGTGGTGCTAATGAGCAGGCTCGGAGTATGTTAAGTGGAGGCCAGCCACACATGGTAGATTATACAGAGGTGACCAGGCTCCGAGAAACAACCCCATCAAGCCATTAGGGACATCCCACAGCTTGGTGCCTCCAACGCAGCCCACACAGACAGATTGTGTATGCTGTCTTCCTGAGACAAAGGGCTTTGAAATCTTTACCAGCCTCATATTTAAGGGATTAGTGAACAGGAAATATTTACAATATATGCCGAACCCGCTTTCAAGATAGCTGAACGCATTCACGAAACAGAAGCTCAAGTCCCTTCCTGTCAAGAGGGACATAAAAAGCTCTGCAGTGTCAAGGCTGAGCTGATGTAGACCTGGAAATGACAGGGAACGAGCTGAGAAGGCCTAATAGGTCTGAACCATTTAAGCTATGCGCTAAAGAATGGGCCTGCAAATTTCCCTCAAGAGGAACAGGCCATATTTCTGAAGATCTAGCCCTATTATGGACACTTTCCAAGTGCAAGTGACAGTACTGAAGCAGCAAGCTTTGATTTCGAGAAGAAAAAGTAATAATTCAGTAGCGCTCCTCGAACGAACTTGTACAGAATGACAGGACAGGATCAGGTAAGCTTGAACCGGGAACGCTCCATCTACTCCATTGTGCCGGGTTGAGATAACTGCCGATGCCTCCAACAACACCAGCTACAGTCGTTTACGTCCATGTGAAGAAGTTTCTCGTTCTCATTGCATCAGAGTACGTGTCCATAGCAACACCTTGGAAAAGAGACAAAGACAAAAAGTCCTGATCTTTGATAAGAGCAATGCTGCAGACAGCAGCATCGCTGTGATTGGGGGCAGAGCGGAGGTGTGATTCCGCATGACAAGGGGTGACAACACTGGTGCGTACACCAGCTTCTCCTGCAAGCCGCCAGGCTCTTCTCCCCTGGTCCTCCGCTTGCTTCCCAATTACCACAGCCTCCTTCCAAGCTCCTGTCGACAAACTAGCATGCTGCTAAGACTAGCGTACTGCTAAGAAGCAGGTGGCACCGAGAGAGAAGAAAAGAAAAAGGTGCGGAGAGGGCACAGGGAGGTAAACACGAGATAATAATAATCCATCCCTGTAGCACACATGGGGAAGAAAGAGAGGAAGTGGCACGGGATGAGAAGTATAGAAGTATCTATCAAAGCTGGGGTATGAGAGATAGCTCGGAGAGGGCACAGAAATGAGACCGCAGAGTGCTGAGTAGAAAAAAAAAAAGAAAACTGACAAAGAGAAAGGAAGGGAAGGGGGGAAGAAAAAAAAGTGAGAAGTCTGAGGCCAAAAGGAACTGCGGTGGCTAGCACCACAGGCCAAGACAGGATCAGCTCTTGTTAGCATACCACTGACAGCATGATGAGAAGGCTGCTGTCAGGACTGGGGGCCAGCCGAGGGGGGTCTCGCGGATGAAACGCGCGAGGGGCCTCCCAGTTGACTAGTTAGAGGGTGCCTGATGCAGCACAATTATACTGGCATATGACAAGGCTGCACGGGCGGCTGCACTCGCGAGCCAGGCGACATGGCTTTAAAACAGTGGTACTCCTTACCTCTGGTCACGAAACAGCGATAAGTCAACTGATGCATTGTTGTAAGATCATGATTTATTCCTTTGCTTTCCAACACAGGCGAGGCTGCACCCATGTTCTGCTAGACTGACACAGCAGGTACACCGGGGGCCCAAACAGAGGGCTGGACTAAAGCATACATAATGTATGCCTCTCTCTCCCCTTTTCGCCTTCTCTCTTTATTTATCCTCCTAGCTTGCCGCAAGAACAGCAAGACCAGATCCGAGCCTGACCACACCCTGCGCATCGTCACGTCCTCCACTGATTATGCTGGGGGTTAAAGAAATTACTGTAATATTGTATTTCAGTGTTACTTTACTTAGTCCTCAGGGCCCACTCATAGACGTTGACATTTGTCCTTCATCGCTAAACGTCATGACCCTTAAATGTAGACCTTCTCAGGGGTGGGAAGAAGCGGGTTGAGAGACACTGCTTTATTTTAATTTGCTGTACTTTTGTAGGGGCTCATTTTGTCATTAAACAAAACAAATTAATATTTAGTAAAGTTGCTTTAACCTCAACTTTAAATTCAACACAAAAGCTAACACCGGTACTAAACCGAACCCTGTTGATAATTCACAAGATTAGGATTGTTAAAGGGCATTCTGGACATTTAATGTTAAACCCTAAATTGCACCTTTAAGGCTAATAAATCCAGAAGTACAATTTCAAGAACCAACATTTGCTATATGTATATGTATATATATGTATATGGCTACATTCTAGCCAGCTACCAGGGAAAAAAATACATCTCATGCAGTCTAGCCCTAAGTATTGCAAAAACTAATCCCACCCCCCAGCTACATCACTAGAGACATCACCAGAGACTAGAGACTAATGGTGTAACACTGTAGTGTAAGACTGTGTGTGCGCATATATGTATAAATGATCACATTGTTAATTTAGGCAAGAGTGCCATTTTAACAAATAGAGAATTTATAGATGAAGGGGACAAGCATTACTGGCAGCTGAATACATCACATATTCATTTAAAAACAGTATTTGAATATTCCAATATTAAACAAAACATTAAACATCCATTTACAGCATATAGCCATGATGAATGATGATCTGTTCAACCAGTTGATCTGTTGATTTAGAGATTTATTGTTTTCTAGGCTTATCGGAATTTAACACATTTCTATTTGGCTTAAAATCAAAGCGAAGCTGCATGGATTAAACAGTCAATTTTTTTTCATAAGTCTGCTTAGATGTCACAGGTTCACTTAATATGCTGCTGTCTGAACGCTCTCCATGGCTCCATGTTGCATACTCAAACCAATAATACGCAGCAAAGCAACTGGTTTGACGGCCACGACCATCTTTAGTTGGTAAGCCTGGCTAAAGTGACAAATTATGACACTGTTAATCACACATTTGCACATACTCATCCGCTGTTCACCCTGTGCTTGTGTGTTCGACCTTCGAGGGTGAGCTAACGAAGAAAGACTGATGGGTTTAAGATTTGGAAAGATGAAAAGCTTAAGCGAAGGGGATCCCTAATAACACCAGACTTCAGACTAAGCCTGTTGGCATATTAGTTTCATAAACTGGAGGTCGGCCGCCCCCTCGTTCCACAAAACAGTAAATCACATTAAAAAAGGTTGCTGGGGGGGTGGGCTCTTTACTCAAGAGGCTAATGATTTACACATTCTAAACCTTCGTGTCAGTGAGCACGCGGAATGATGGCGGCGGCCTGGAGGAGTGAAATACTCCATAGATTGGGTCATCCTGATGGAGGCTGCTGGTTCCGGCGCTTTGGGCAGGCTCACTTTCTCTCCTGCTACAGATAACTCCACAGAATGCAGAGATAACACTAGCCTGACATCACTTGCTCCTTTTCCCTGAACCATGCAGAAGGTTTGGGCTGCGGCCCACGCCGCCGCCCCCCTCCCCCTGCACCCCTTCCCCACACGATAAGCTTCCACTCCCTTTCCGAGGGAAGAGGAGCCGGACAGAAACTATGTGAGAGAGTTGGAACTCTAATAAGTGATAATATAAAGCCTGTCGGACAGTAAAGCGGAACAGTATGAAGACAAGTAATGAGTCCACAAATCTATGTATGTAATACCAGGCTGGTCTGATTACGTACTTTTCTAATACTCTTACAAATACACAGTATAAAAATATTAGAATAGCTCACTCCTCCTAGTTACATAACAAATTGTCATGTTTTTGTCATGTTATGTAACAGCTGTACAGATTGAGTAAATAATATTTTATGATACTCTATAAATAAGCAAGTCTACGTAGATTTACTTATGTATAGAATATCCATATACATGGAAATACAGACACTCATATCTCTTTAGATCCTTTATTGGCTATTTATTATTATTATTATTATTATTAATCTTTATTCTAAGTATTGTAGGTTTGCATCAGTTTAACAACATGTGTGATTCCTTGTAGATGTGACATACATTACAAAAGATCCTAACTCTGATAATTATTTAAACTGGAATTCAATGCGTTTGAAACATCTCTTGTTGTATTTTGTTTATTAATTTATTTGTTAAAGACAAAAATTTAAAGTAAGGCAGCGGGGTACAGACTTGTTCTGCATCAAGACAAAGCATCCTTTTACATTTTTGAGGCTTTTAAATAATTTCTAGGCATTTAAACAAGACTTCAAACTAAATAAATCTAAAGTGCACAACTAAACCTGTCAAATGTAAATGAAACGTAAATATAAGTCACTACATAAACAATTACAATTAAATTCTATAATTAAGCAACTACAGTAGTATGCAGATATTTGAACATCCCTAGTCATATTATGTGGAAAAGACAAAAAAATAGTAACACGTCCTCTGAAGTAAATATGGCACCACATTAGAAAAAGGCCACACTTATAAAGAGT